>OZ007586.1:373124649-374336423 GCA_963931845.1 Maratus michaelseni
TTAGAATACACGCTCGTCTTGTTTTCTGCAGTTTTTTATTTCACTTGTTATTGCTGCACCAAACATATCTTAATTATTTTTGTGTTTTTTACAGTTTTAAGAATTAATTACATTTGAAATGTCCCCTTAATGTTAAAGATTGGAAAAATATGGTAAAGGTAATATCATTAAAATTGTTATCGAGCAGTAAAAGCAAATGGTCAGAACTCATTCTTATTTTTTTTTTCTGATTTGAAACTAAATTTAATATAGCGACTGCTTAAAAAAATCGTACGCCTTATTGCCATTGAAAATTATTATTTTTTATATATAGACAAGGATATATACACTGTTGGGTATGTTTACAATCTGCAAAAACGGTATAAGAGACCATTAAAGTTAAATGCAAGACATATCCACCCATAATGTGTAACGCATAATATGTTTACAATCTACAAAAACGGTATAAGAACATTAAAGTTAGAAGCGAGACATATCCACCCATAATTTGTAAATAATTTATTTGAAATCTTTTACGCAGTTGAATAAAAGAAAGTATCAACATAGTAAATATTTACAAAAACGGTATAAGAACATTAAAGTTAGAAGCGAGACATATCCACCCATAATTTGTAAATACTTTACTTGAAATATTTTATGCAGTTGAATAAAAGAAAGTATCAACATAGTAAATATTTTTATTCGGAAATATGTTGTAATGCTTATCAAAATTATGTTTCATTTGCTAAAAGCAGACATGCCAAGCTTCCGGATTTCTGAATGGCAGAATTTTCATACAGAAAATTTTACTTTAATTAGTTGGAGAATTCTAAGATTAGGTAAAGCAAAATTTTCTATATGAAAATACTGGTATTCAAAAATCTGGAGACTTGTTAGCTCAGACTAAAATATACATAAGGATGGACAAACCGAAATCATAATCATTTTTCAGCTACCCCATGTTTGCGGATATGCAACTTTTTTAAATTCTGCAATATGTTTATCTATTCATCTACCAAACACGATGAAGTTTTGATGAAATTAAATATAATTAACAAAACTAAAGCATGTTACATTGAATTTAGTGTGATATCGAATATTTTAGCGTGTGATAACGAATTTACACTTCAATAAATGTTTGTGATATTGCATACATCAATTATAGTCCCGCATAAATTGAAATGGAAGTATTAAAAATAAGCATACATGCATTTATAGATAATTATTTAGAGTAAAATGTTACCCTGGCTGTAAGATTCCTTGGCATAGCACTATGTCTTATTCTCTCTGGACGTTTTTCATTTTTGTTGCTACTCATTGACAAAGCTCCAGAGTCATTATCTTCTTCATATATAGCCTCAAGAAAAGTTGGTTTTTGCTGAAAAAATAGATTTAAATTTTAAATTGCATCTAAACAATTATTTGTAAAACCTGTTTTATTGTTAAACTAACGTGAGATAAATTTTTATTTAATTTCTGCTTAAATCTAATTCAAAGCGTTTTTGATGAAGAGTGGGAGGTACAAGTATTAATTTTATTATTGCAACGGAAGTAGTTTCATATATTTTAATGTTAAAGCGAATTTTCAATATGTTAAATCGGATATTGTATCTTAAAACTTTAGAACTTAAATTAATGTATCATTTTATATGAATAAAAATAACTTTCGTTCAATAAAGAAAAAAATCCTGGTATAAGGAATTATTTATAGTTCATAATATGCTGACATTAAACTTGGATGACCATTTAATTTTTCTCAAAAGAAAAAATAACCTTTATTGCCATGAGCATATATCATAAAGATTTTTCTCAACCAAGAATTTCTTCTTTGGGTCAAGTAGCAACTATGATAGAAGGAAGATGTGTTTTTAAAAATGTGGAAATATTCTGTGTAAAATATACAGCTAAGCAGCAATATATTTAGGAAACCATCTTCTATAAATTAATAATAAGACATTCTATATATACATTTTGAAATAAAAAAGCTCTAGTTATATCACATCATTGCCGAAACGTCAGTGAAGGACTACGGAATATAGAAATTGGATTGTCATGTCTATCAGTTTGTATGTATGTATGTATGTATGTCTCTCTCTCAATAACTGTCTCAAAAAGCATCTAATTAGCTTGAAATTTGTTAAATATGATTGGGATGAGGTACCCAAATTAACAGTATAATTTTTAGCTTCTATTTAAATGACTGATTTGAATTATAGAGAACATTTTATTCATGCCCTGATGCTTTTTTCATATTAGTATATTCAGACGAATTTTTCATTCAATGGAAAGAAAATGACACTTTTGGATAATTAATTTAAATATTAAATTATGGATGCAAAGGTTTTGCTATGCAGGTAGGTGAATTAGGTGATACCTTATTATTAACTGTCTTTTGAATCCAGAATTTCCAGTAGACTTTAATGAATCTTTGTTTAAAATCTCTGCACATATCTTTATACAATAATATCATTGTAAGCATATGATTTATTTATCACATTTTCACTAATAAATGCTTTTCTACAAAAAGTCAAATCATCGGTAAGACTATGTGGATTATGTTAATGTTACAGGAAACGAAAGATTTTATTTGAAAAGGAACAAACCATTTTATTTTTCAACTTTAAGGAACTAAACTAACAAAATGTCAATTATAAGTCTAATGATTTAAATTTAAAATTATTACAAAAGAATAACTCTCTTTATTACAATTTCAGAAATTGTGGGAAAGACGTTCATCTCTTTATAAGATTTATAAAAATTATAACCACTCTTTTTCATATAGTTTTGACTTATTTTTCTTCAAACATTATTTATGGGCTCTTCAAGTATTATTTTCCAATGTCCGTTTTTATCCCATGCAGGATATCCTGTCTTACCATAAGAGAATGTGGATAGGCTAAACAAGCAATAAAAAATGCTCTTTTAAATGCTAGCAACAGTTTCATTCTGGGAAATAATTCCTAATTAAAAATGCTACATATAATAATATAAAAAGTTTCAGTAACTTTAAATGGGTTCTTATCTAAGACTTTTGAAAATTAGAAAAATTAAAACAAAATAACTATAAAATAGACTTTTCAACACAGAAACTACACAAATATCAGCATGGAGATATCGCAATGGCCACCTCTTCTACTTCTTCTTCTTTTTTTGGCGAAGATCTAAGTATGTCAAACCTTACCCTTACCCATACCTCGCCGTTCAAACTGAGTCAAAAATGAGATATTTGGTTACACCCGACTATACGGCTGTACCCTACATTCCTCTAATTCGTTTGGTTTGAAATTTTGTAATTACAATTGTGAAACAATTAGCTGTATAACTTTTGGTGGCATTTTGTGCATCTGATCTAAAAACATAAAACATTTTTTTCTCGCTTTTATTTTTTTCTCTCATACCTATATTTTTTTCAACTTTTTCTTTAACAGCTGCCTAGAAACAGTATTTCATAACATATCAATAATAATAATAATAATAATAAAATCCATTAAACCAGCGTTATTTTCGCACAATTAATCTAAAATAGCAATGTTTTATGAAAAAAAGCCTATTTTTGGATGTTTTGGTATGTTTCTTCTGTCGTAATAGATTAAGATTTATTTAAATGAGTTTTTTCCACCAAAGTTCTCAAACCACCAAAGCTGTTTTTTGTAAACAAAAATTATAAAAAACGTTTATTAGATAAAACAGGTAAGAGGAATTTACATTCGCATAAATATCTTTGTTTGGGATTTTATCCCACTATTGCAACAAATGCAGATGTTTTATGTACGTAAGTATAGTTAATATATAACAGATCCGAACACACAGAGATAATATACTTCATTAAATTCGAAAATGTGCTAAATAAAAACCATAAAAGTGCTATTTTTTTTTAATTAAACTGTCTACATGTTTCGGCTTCACCGAAGCCTTTATCGAGACAATGACTGTAGAATATTCTCATTTGTCTTGACAAGGGCTACAGTGAAGTCGAATTATTCAGACTGTTTATTAAAACTTTGTTTACTTGTTTATGTTTTTTATTTAACATATTTTAGCAATTAATGAAGTATTCTTATTAGGATAGGATATAATCTCCTGTACACCCAAATGCTTATATTAATAAAATCACAGTGTAAAACACACCCGTAAATGTATTCGAATCATGAAACAGCGTTGTTACTGGATACTTGAAACGTAAAATTTAATGAAACAACGGGGAATTTAGGAGGGACAGAAAACCCTGAAGCATTTAAATGTAAAATAATTACAAGAAATAGTCTAAAATAATTACAAGAATAATCAGTTCAAGATCATCAAGATCATCAGTTTAAGAATCTTGCATGAATTCGTGTTTAATGTAACAAGTATTAAAAGTTTCATGAATCTACGGTAAATCTTATATGCTTATAAATGTTTATAATCTAAAAAAAAATAAATCTGATATTTAGTAGCAAATCGAATATTATGTAAAGTTAGTTAAAAATAAAAATGACTTGTTGATGTTGAGGCCCCTGATCTGAATATTTACTAATTAAATAAAAGAAAATTTTAACTCGGAAACTGAAACATTCGTAGTCATAGAACAGATGAATGTCATTTAATAAAGGAATTCGAATGTTCAATGCTCATATACAATATCTCTATAGAAAATAAGACACAGGAATAACATTTTTGAAAAAGAAAATGTTTAAACAATGCGGCGTAATTCGCTTTCTGTTATTAAGAAAATTTGCCAAATATGTTGTATATCAGACCTGGAGATGAAAAATGTGATCCAAACAAACTTATGCAAGACAAATATAACAAAAGCATAAGTAAAATTAATATAATATTTTTCCCTTCTATTTTCAAAATAAATTAAGAAACAGTTAAAAAGTGTAACACACTTACGTCAAAGCTTGCTAAACTTATTAATTTTATTTTAAAACTTATTGAACGAAGGAAGAATGAAATTTAAAAAGCCCTTCAAGAAAGAGAGTAAAAAGGATTTGGGAAAAAATCCTATTCAGAGAAAAAAAAATCTACTTAAAAAAAAATTGTCAGCTTTTTTTTTTTCTCCCTGCTTTATAGAAAATTTAATTTGCCTTCCAAACTTGTCGAAGTTTTTCTTTCTTAATGGTGTTTTGAAAGAAGTGTTTCCCTCCGGCATTGATTGGGATCAGAAAACAACAGAAATTTTTATTTGTTTACTTATTAGATTTACTTTTCATCACTTATACATTTATTCATTTTAATTCTGATGTATCGGTACAAACCCTTTTTGTCATAGAAAAACATACACGGAAAATATTAAATGTTTAAGAATCATTGAATAAAAATTTAATTTTTCCCAAATTTATTATAAATTTGAAAATGAACATAAGATAAAATAAGTTGAAAATTTATTTTTACATTAAATAGAATTACGCGAATTAACTTATGCAACAGCTATAGTTCATTCTCTAAATTTAACAGTGTTTCAAATTAACTCAACAAAAGCCCTTCAATTTGTTGCGTCATCTCATCTGCAAACAAATTCAGAATATAAACTGTTCAATAATTTACAGGTTTGTGGAGCATACTGTAACGAAAATTTTTGTATTAGAAGCTTAGGTCGCATTCCATTTATTTAGTCAAAAATGTAGGGTGTCTCAGTCGAATTTGAACACTGATTTTTGTTCATAAATTTAACAACAGTGAAATTATTTTAACGAAATTTGCAGTAAAATTGCCATCTTTGTGTAAAATGTAATGATATCACGGGAATTGGTAGAAGTGGTGGCCACTATTCACATCCAAATAACGTTAAACTAGACGAGCCAGGTTTCGGAATGCAGTTCTCATTACATACGGTGTCATTTACTGAATTACTGTGTTCTTCCATCACTTTTCGTGATGTCATTGCATTTTATACAAAGCAAGGTAAGTCTTTGAAAATGTTCGTTAAATTTCCTTCATTATGGTTAAAGTTATGAACAGAAACCGGTTTCAAATTGGAGTGAAACTCCTTGTATTTTTGACTAAATAAATGAATTATGACTGTAGTTTCCCATATAAAAATTGCTTGTTGTTGTATGCTTTATCTCTTTGCAAATTGCTGAACAATTGTTCTGAATCACCTTGTAAGCAGGGCTTGACAAACCATATATGGAGCTCTGAGGCAAAGATTAGGCTGGGGGTCCACACGGTATTTATGTAGACACAATTGGTACTCATTTTAAGAAAGCAGGGCAACTTTCCCGTCCTTGCAAATATCAGGTTCTGCATGCAGTTATTCATGGTTTATTTAATATACTTAAATATATAGATAAATATTACATCTATACTTTAATGAATTAAAATCAAAACAAATACTGCCAGAAGTATTTCTGACATACTTTTATATTACACTTTAACTTTTACTGCAATAATTTATTTACATATCTTGCAAAACCAAAATAACTTTGAAGAATATTCAAGTAATTTTTCATTAGATTATTAAAGTATGATAAAGGTGAATCAATCAACTTGTGCTAAAGAACATTATTCAAGAAGCAAATATAGATTACATTTAGTGAATGTTTATGTTGCAATAAAGATATGAAATCCATTTGAATTATCAGAGTAATTATCCTCTATAAAAATAATGTAGAAACATACTGGTATTTTTACAGGAGGATTGTACGCAGGTGATGCGTAGCTACTTGATACTCGGCTACTTCTAGTACTTCTAGCAAAATCCATCTGGAAAGCTTTGAGATGATCTTTGGAAGGTTCATCTTTCATTAACTTTCGGTGTACTTCTTCAACTTCTTTTTTCTTAAGTTGCATATGCTCATCAACAGCTTGTAAAGCCGACTAGAAAAAAAAAACTTTAGAATGAACTACAAACTACGTCAGATTTATTAAAAATACAACATATAGGCAAAGCAAAAATTAAATATGGTGGTGTAACGCAGAAAGCCCCTTCCAAAAGAAATGGGCCCTTCCGGCGAAATGCGCAAAGCGTCATGTGATCCTTTAGAGACTTTTTTTTGAGTTGACGTGTGAGCTTTGCCGAGAGAAGTTGTTTTTTCGAAGTGTGGTTATGTAAATAGAACGTATGTGTTATTTTGTTCTTCGAGAATGTAAACGTAAAGTGTCAGCCTTATATATACATGTAATGTGCCGTTTTGTTAAGTGTTTTGTGTCAAGAAGTAATAAAATTTATGAAAATGCCAGTAAAGAATGATTTCTGGTCTTATAAAAGAACTATTCAATCCGCCCCGAGATACCAAAGCTATAATTATTCCACAGTCTTGATACAGTGGTATGTTTTTATGCCACATATGTAAAAGGTGACTTTCTAGCAAAACAAAATATTTATACAACACAAATGTGATTTTGTGATCTATATAAATGTAATATATGTACAAATTCTCTTTTGAATGTCCTGACGGGAATTATAAAATTCTACCCATTATTAATTTAAATAAAAATTCCAATTATGTACTTCATACAGGAAAAAAATCTATTACAAAAGAGAATTATTAATCTTTAACTTTTTTGCACATGAATTGTTAGGCAAATTATAAGTAGTATGGTTAGCTATGTTGTAACCATATCATCAACCCACATGTACTTTGATCATTATTAGTGTTTCAAATAATGTTTAATATTGTCCAACGCCGAATCGACCTATACTTTAATCAAATTAGTGAATACATGTCTCTTAATCTCATTTGATAAATTTAGTGCAATGACTAAACAGCGGAAGAGAAGTTTCACTATATTTTCCTTAAAACGTTTAGAATCGCAGGTTATTTAAATTCTTCTTTTCAATGTATTTTGTATTCATTGCTTCAAGGTGAAAACCTGAACTATTGAAGTTGCATTAAACACATATACACAATTTATATTGTTATAATTAATGGTTATTTATTTATTTATTTATTTATTTATTTATTTATTGTAATCTGGTTTAAAATTACTGTAGCGCTAAAAATTTTAAATCACTACTTTCATTGCATGATAAATAATAAATTAATAAATATATAGTTTTAAATCTCAGAATTACATGATTTTTTACATTAAAACAAATGTGAAATATGTATGTTTTTTACAAAATATCAATAATGAAAAAAATCATAAAAATTTAATTTAATTTTCACAATTAAAAAAAAAAGTTTACAAGAGAGAAACGTTAAGAAAGAAATTAAAAAATAAATAAAATTACACTTAATTTGCTTTATTACTTAAAAGGTGCTTAAATCGTAAAAAATATTCTAAACTATATTAACATTATCCAATGTCAATGGAAGTAAATGAAATTGGGTAATGTTAATCTAGTTTAACATCTTTTTACGATTTTAGAATATTTTAAGTAATACAGATCATTAAGTGTAATTTTAATTTTTAGATTTTTTAAAGACAAGTTTTAGCATTCCACTCATTTATTTTCTTGTTTAAAGAAATTTAACTTAAAAAAATTAAGTTCAATAAAATTATATTTCATTCTTTTTGTTTGGCTTTAGTGCGTTATGTTCATTTTTGAACACGCAATGAAAACAGGCTTGTGAAATCAGCTTAAACGGAATTGCCAACGAATACGAAATCCCTACACGAGATTCAAACCCAGTAATTCCTGATTAGCAGTCAGTGGCAAAATATTAAGGTGTGGTTTACGATATCTTTGGGGGGAAAATCGACAATTTTTGACATTTTTTGGACAATTTTTTTCTTGCAAATGGATAAAGATACCAATACAGGAATTTTTGCACTGTATTTATTGAATTTTGGATTTCTGACTCAATGGATTATTTCAATCGGAAACATTTGAAACTTTGCTGCATATGACGGAGGGTGCACGTCATGCACCTCCAATCAGGCGATCATTTTTCTCACGACTTAGTCATCAAAAACCAATTTTTCAGTTAGATTCTGAAAGATTTTCACCTGGAACCAAGAAATTGACAAAATTGCGGTCATTTGAGAAAAAAAATGCTATTTTTTAAGGGTTTATTTTTGAATTTAATACACTATAAAAATAGTTAATTATTAAACGCGATATATATATATTTGGTATTATCTCCATAAAACGTACCCTTAAAAAAAGAGGAAAAAAAGACAATTGACCGAGTGGTTTCGTAGATAAGTAACTGCCCATTTTCAAAACGCGTGGACATACTCTCTGCCGTATGAAACAAGGTTTCAAATATTTCCTATGATTCCGAGACCACAATTTATGATAACCAAGATTTGTTCTTTAAAACATTGCACAATGATGTATTTTAGAGAAATGTTGGACAAAACACGAATTTGTTTCCGCTTTTCTGAGCCTTCTGCGAAAACAAGCTAATAGTCGGAATGGAGAATTGCTTTACTAAATAACCCGGGTTGTGTATTTCATGCAACATAAAGTCAATGAGACCATATAGTGTAATTTTATAAATCTCAGTGCAAAATTCAAGCCATAGTGTGCATTTATTAAGCAAAATATTTGAATAATAAAACAGCATTTGTTACTGAGAAAAGCACAGAAAACAATTAAAATTATTCATCTTGTAGAGGTAATGTCTCTTTTATATATATATATATTTATGGTGGAATATCAAGCTTTTCCAGAGCGATATATATGAAAATAGGAATTTTTTCATTACGTGGGAGGTTTTCTTGAATTCCTTACATTGAGTTGGGTTGATGTATGACGGCGAATTATCAACACGAGGGATATAGGCCCTAGGAGGGAGTGCCCTCCTTGGGGGTCTTTTTAAGGTATCCTAACCCATATTTACGGCAAGGTTCGAAGAAAACCACGGAAAACTCCGAACGGTTAGGTCGACGAGCGCGACAGGGGTTTGAACCCAGCACCTCCCGTCTACCAGCATAGAGAGCAGAACCTTTCAGCCACTGGTGGGGCCTTCTTACAATGAGAACTGACTGATACATCCTTCATGAAATACTGATGAATAGGAAATTTTTAATGATTTATTATAAAACACTAAAAATTATCGCTAAAAGGGTTGATTTATGACGGCCAATTATCAACACGAGGGATATAGGCCCTACGGGGAAGTGACCTCCGTGGGGGCCTTTCTAAGGGATCCTAACCCATATTTACGGCAAGGTTCGAAGAAAACTACGGAAAACTCCGAACGGTTAGGTCGATGAGCGCGACAGGGGTTTGAACCCAGCACCTCCCGTCTACCAGCTTTTGAGAGCAGAACCTCTCAGCCACTGGTGGGACAATTACCGCTAAAAATAACTATTTTTAGAGTTACAGAGAAAATGGCTAATAATGATGCATGAGATAAAATAAACCATTTTGAATTTACCATACGCTATAGGGATCAGTTATACATATGCTAAGGTCAGTAATATACAAATATGCGTAGTTATCTGTTAAAAGAATAAAACTTTTATTTTTTGGGTATTGGTCAGCGTTTTGGGAAATTTCGCCACAATTAGTCACACAAATTACACGAATTATGTCAAATAAAATAAAGTTCGGCATATTCAAATAAATTGTTTTGTTTTGTACACTGTGCCAGATAAAAAAAAATATTTGTTAGCTATTATAATTTCTTAATGGTAAATATATGAGTAGTTGTTAATTTATTTAAACGGACAATCATAGTATTTTCTAACAGTCATTACCAAGAATGTCAGCGGATAAATTGCTCTAAACATGCTGGCTCTTTTACAATTAATTAAATAATGCCTAATACAATTATGAAAGTAAAAGTTTGTAAATCGACAGTACATTTAAAGATTCCTTTTTTTATGATATAGATTTCTAAACGTTTTATCTCATATTTAATATATTTTACAACAAAAAACTAATAATTTCAAGTAAATTAATATCATAATAAAAACAAAACCTCTCATATTTAGAAATTCTTTTCTTGAAGAAAATAAACAAAACTACTATCGCGAATAAAACAAGTCCCATAAATTATGTAAAATAAAATAAAGTTCGGCATATTTAAATAAATACTTTCGTTTTGTTCATTTAACAGCCATTAAATAAAGATTTTGAGCCCTGAACTTTCAAACAAATAAATGATGAATAAATTATTAGTTTAATTTGGTGACACTTAACTGCTACAAAAGAAATAATCGATTGGCATTTTCAAATAAATGAACTAGAAATCCATTTAAATATTGATTTATTGACATTATTTCTTTTCTTACTTGAGGATGTTTTTTTTTTGTTTGTTTTTTTAAGAAAAGATAAATTACAAGCTCCAAAAATCGTAATCTAACATGATTTTAAATGTAAGAGATTATAAGTAAATATCTTTAATTTCTGTTCTTAAACACTGCGTGTTAAATTTCCTACCATAAGAATTAATAAATTGAAGTAACCTCGCTAACGTACACAGCTTAATTTTAGCTGTCTTGTTTATGACAGGTATTGGATATTTGTTAATTGGCTTTCGCTGACAAATTGTGGAACAAAAGCTTTATTGAATACATGATATTTTCCTAAAGTTTGTGTCATATTTACCCTGCAATTACATTTGTTAACTACTGTGACGGTTTGAAATATGTGTTACAGTCAAGAGTAAAGTATTTAAGTGGTAAAAGTCAAAACTAAAGTAAGTAAGTAGTTTTTAATGCATTTCTTCTGGTTTTGAAGATGTTTAAGGTGAATGTTAATACTTTTAAGCTACTGATAAAATTTAACCCCTTCGGGACTGGTGGCTTTTACACAACTTTTATTCGGTTGGCACCACTTTTTTTAAAAACAGCTACATTTACTTAAACTATCACAAAAATGCTCTAATTAGAGAAAGCAAATATTACTTTTATTTTTTACTGGTGCTAAAAAAAATTCTGTATCCTCTTTTTGAGGGTGCATATATGCACCCATGGTCCCGAATGGGTTAAATATTCCTTTCGTATTTATTTCCTGTTACCTATTATATTAGTCTTAAGCAAATATTTTTTTTTTCTATTAAAATCCTTTTATTTAACCTAAATCAGTTTTAATGAGACAATTAAAACTGATTTTAAAAGTAAAGTTGTTTTTCAAGAAGGCAGTTGTATTTACCTTCTATTACAATTGTTAATTAGAGTGGTAATTTAAAATTTTCGTTGCAATTAAGATAAAATTAGCTTACAGTATTTCATTAATCTTGTCTCGTTTTGAGGATTTTTTACCGGAATGTTAAATTTTTTTGCTACTGATGAAATATTATCATTCCTCTGGTCATTCTTCTTTCCTTATTTATGATATTTGTCTTTGAAACAAGTAAATTAACTTGCCCAAGTGAAATCCTTTTCCTTACCATATTAATTTTATTGAGACAACTAAAAGTGATTTTAAATCTAAATTTTATCTTTCATTAAATCCTTTGAGTTTACCTGGCATTGTAATTGTTAATTAGAGTGATGTTTTAAAATATTCAGTACACGTAAAATAAAATTAATTTGAAGTGCCTAAGTGAACTTATCTCGTTCTGGAGTGTTTTCTGAAATAGCGACATCTTTATTTTCTGATAAAACATCTGAATTGCTTTGGCAAGTTTTTTTTATTCGTTCATTATATTTGCTTTTGAAAGAAAAAAAATGGTATTTCTAATATAAATTCCTTTTATTTACCAAGATTAAGAAAATTAAAAAAAAAATTTCGTTTCATATTTAACTTTTTTTCTGAATTCTTTAAATATTTACTTTTCCGGGTGATTTATTCCAGGAATAAGCATTTTAATGGACTGTTTAAAAAGTTCATTCACATTTTATGTGTATAGTATTCTAGCGACTTATTTGAATAGCTGATTAATAGAATTAGGCATTCTTTTGATTCAGATAATTTTAGAATGAAACAGAAATCAGAATATTTTACTTTTGGCACTTTATTAGAATCACCTGCTTAACTGAATGAAAATATGTGTTACAAATATTATTACATTAAGATGTACTGACTACTCTCATAACTTCACTTTAATTTCAGGAAATTTTTTGGGGAAAGTTTTGCGGCAACCGTGATTGCAGAGGCCATATTAAATAAAAAATTTAATAATCATCGAATGATTACATGGTCAGTTTAATATTGAAAGAAGGTAACTTTTTAGCATAATCATTCATTTTATTTCGAGAAAAATAAACACACAAATAGAAAGATAGTTGATTTTGGAAGAGTATTTGAATTTTCGACTGGTGATATCTCAATGAAAAATTCGCCAGTACCATCGTCCAAAATCAGCTGTAAACGAGTACAGTACAATAAATGACATTGTTTGATAATAAAATGCATTACACTGCACAAAAGGTAGCCAAGATATGTTTGTAACTTTTGTTGTATTTGCATTTGCCTATCGATTTGCGGTGACTACCTGTAATACAATTAAACATAACTCCTATTTTCTACTATCTTCCTTGCTTGTCTTAAATAAGAAGAACCAGTTTCCTAATGCTAATTAAAAATAATCTTTAAATTTGTTATTATTATCTGCTATTAACTGTAATTTTATTTAAAATGAGAAATCTGCTTTTAAACTTCAAATCTTCTATTACAGAAAACTCAATAAAATCA
The DNA here is from genome assembly GCA_963931845.1 of Maratus michaelseni. Classification (NCBI taxonomy): domain Eukaryota; kingdom Metazoa; phylum Arthropoda; class Arachnida; order Araneae; family Salticidae; genus Maratus; species Maratus michaelseni. The sequence goes on from OZ007586.1 coordinate 373,138,091, forward strand.
TACTGATATTTGTAACATGGAAATTATATAGCCCCAAAATAGATCTAGCCTCTTTTTGTTCAAAATCAAATTAACCTTTAGAATTATAAAAAGAAAAATCAGATTATAAATGAATGAAAAAAATGAAGCGTTCATTTTTTTAAACACTTTAATTATTATTAATCCGTTTCCCATTCGGGTTACACATAAATTTCGAGAGCAAAATCTTTTTAACTGTGTGTTCGTGTGATATTCTCTTCTTAAATGTTACAAAACTTTTGTTATAAAAAAATGTCTTTGAATATAATATGGAACGAAGATCCTGAAATTAAAAAATATCACAGCTATGATCCATATTAAAATCCGATCTACATTACGATTACTACCTATTACGAGTTCCTACTTCCTAAACCAGACAGTTGAATCTAATTACTAAGGCTTACAAAATACATCTTAAAAACTGCATTCATAAAAAATATATAGAATTATTAAACAGAAAGCGTTTATTCTTTAAATTTAAATACAATAACACACAGCAGCGTGTTTCATTAATGACTGTTAGAGCATGCCTGAAGTTAATTCATCTGCGATATTCGTCTGATATAGTGATTTCCAACTCTCATTTATTTCGATCCTTCAACAATTATCTTTTGGCAAAAAACTTTTTCTGTGGGAATCCGAAAGGTACTAGGAATACATTCTTTTTATAAAAAGAAAATAAATGAAAAGATACGTGATCATAAAATATGACAGACTGTAGCGGAGAAAATCGGTTGATTTTATGACGGCCGATTATCTGCACGAGGGATATAGGACCTAGGGGGGAGTGCCCTCCGTGGGAGTCTTTCTAAGGGATCCTAACCCGTATTTACAGCAAGGTTCGAAGAAAACCATGGAGAACTCCGAACGGTGAGGTCGATGAGCGCGACAGGGGTTTGAACCCAGCACCTTCCCTCTACCAGCTTTGAGAGCAGAACCTCTCAGCCACTGGTGGGGCCCGGAGAAAATCGGAAATATTTTGTTCTTTAAAATTATTAGCGACAGAAAGCATTTTTTTTAACTAAAAAAACTAAACACGGCATTTCCTGACGAATGACATGCTTAACACGATAGAAAAAATTACTTAAAAGGTCCGATGCTACTTTTTTTTAATTTACTTATTTATTTATTTACTTATTTCTAAATTTTTTAATTGCTGATTACCTTTCATTCACCTGTCAGAAAGAATCCCCATTTTGATATTAAATCTGCAAGGCAGTAGTATACTAGCTTCAGATTATAGATGCTTCAATAATATGCTATATTTCATTTAATGTTTAAGAATGTCATATTCAAAAACACCAACAAACTTTTATGGATAAATTCGTTCCCTTTACTATTTAAAAAGTTCTCGAAAATGTATTACCGATATATTAAGATGAATTAAACTAATTTCACATAATTTAGTACACTTTTACGGTACTTGCATAATTACATTCTTTAAAATATATTTAAAAATGCATCGTATTACAAAACCTGTTCTAATTTTCAAATGTTTAAAAAATTCCTCGGTTGATGTAAAAATTGAAATAAAAATATACTTGTAAATCACTACTAAAGCCAACGAAATATAGGTTCTATTTTTTTTCTTCTGAAATTCGGCTCTTATTTAACTTTTTAATTCTTTTGTTCAAAATATTAATTAAATTTCTAATCTCACCAGAAATAAAGCACGAAAGAGGGTGTTTAGAAAGTTTAATGGGAAATAATTCAGATTTCCTTACTCAAAATTCATTATCTCTCGGTACACTACGCCCCTTTCTACCTACCCGGAACTGAAAAATAAATGAGAGAAATTGTCGATAAGCGCTAGTGGACGTAAAACAGAATCTCTTTAATTTGCTAATGGACGGCAGGAAAGTGTTTGCATTTAGGTCAGCAGGGGCAGACACCCCTAAAACAGATTCACCTGTTATTTCATTTTTGCTGAAAAAGTGACGCTACTGCGAATGTAATAAAGGCACGCCCACTTTTCTTATTTTTATTATTTAAATACTATTATTCAGGAGATACGCGAAATAAAGTCTTTTCAGATAATTATGTCCCATTAGTGTACAACATATTATATGGAATCTATTGAGAAAATTTGTTTTACTCACTGAGAGAAATTATTTCGCTAGGTAACAAGTTAGTTACACGGAATTTATAAAAATGCTAAATCATGTTAACCTCAATGAAATAAGTGTATGATAATATTTATTTTTCACTGAGTGTTATTATTTTCTGAATTTACTTACAAGATGAATTCCATAGCTATCAACATTCCCAAATTATGAATAATACTATGTCCATTTTTTTTTTTTAATTCAATGACAGAAATTTGCGGTTACATAAAACGAAGATTACTATTCGAAATAGTGGTATTTAAAATTAGAGAGACCTAGCAGCTATGGTGTATGCCGATCGTGCTAAATTTATCTAAGTTATAAATAAGATAAATAAAATTTTAGCAAAAAATAAAAGACTTCGATATACAAAATAGTTTTTAATTCGTTTTGTATAAATTAAAAAAAAAGGTTAAACCACATACATATACAATGATAAGATTCATGCTAAAGGTACTATAAAAAATGCGGAAATATTTTTCCAATAAAGCCAATAACTGCCAACATTTACACTTTTTTAGTATCACTATTTCGTCATATTCAATCGCAGATTTCAGTCATTAAATGAATGGAAGTATTTCTATTGGAAAATAGTGGTATATTAAATGGAATGACTGCAGCTATGGAACTTGTTTCCCCATTTTTTTATAAGGGCCTAAGCATGAATTTTATCATTGTATATGTATACGGTTTAACTTTTTTTTTTTTAAACACAAAACGAATAAAAAGTTATTTTGTGTATCGAAGTTTTTTATTAATAATATGTTGTTATGGATGTTCCACCCTTTTCCCAATCCCATAAATATTACGCAGAATGCTTTTTTGACTTCTTTAACGATTTCAAAAGAGTAACCATCAGACATGAGGTTTCATAGTGCTTCAATAAAGATTTTTTTCAATGTATTTTTTTATATACCTACCCGTGTTCATTACGAGTTCATTGACGAAAAGTAAATTTGTTTTTATGAGGTCTACTATCATATCTATACTAATAAAAGAAAATTTCGCTCTCTCTCTCTCGCTGTGTGTGTGTGTTTGTTTGTCTGTCTGTTTGTCTGCGATGGCTAGCAAAATCTAGCCCATCTAGAAGCCTGAAAATTTAGATTTAGGTAGTTCAAATCCTCTCTTGGTGCACCTGAGACTCATAATTTTAATATTTTGAAAATAGAGTAGTTATTAATTAAAAACTGAACAAAGATCATAAATAAAAAATCACTCTTCCGAAATCCGCTCGCGTATGCTCAGAAACCAATATCCGTATCTTCGGGAATAGAAGAAAAAAAGCACGAGTCCCGTTTTTTTTTAAGAGTTTCTAAATTTGCCATGGGCTAACGGCTAAAAATACGGAAAAACCATTTACATATTCTCGAAGAATGTACTGTTACGTTTCGAACGATCCTGTTGGTTTGAAAAAATTTTACATTTAACCCTTTCAAAAAAAATAATCAAGAAGCATCGAATTCATGTTTTTTATTTTCTCCTGTTTTCCGAGCCTTGCATCCACCGGACTACAAGCGATACAGAAAAACAAAGGTCACCAAATTAAAGAGCCGCCGACTTTGCCCTTTTCAAAACCACCATTTGGTTTTAAAAAATACGAAAGTTAACTCTTCAAAAAAGTATATTTTCTGTATGCCATTTCGCGATTTTGGCGATTTTGGAAATATTTAAAAATTTGCATCGGAGGTTCAGAGAAAGGTACAAAAAACTAAAAATACCAGACAATATTTACATTTATTCTTTTTTGGATATCTGTATTTGTTTTTGAAAAATACGAATATTAACTCTTCGAAAAAAATTCGCGCGCAGTACTCACTTTTGCGAATTCTGATTTTCTGCGATATATAAATTCGGGCATCGGCTCTCTAAAATAACCAAACAAAAAACAAACTACTAAAAACATCTAACGACACTAAGTTTTATCGGGTTCAGGCAGAAACCTTTAGTTTAAAAAAATTCACGTTAACCCTTTCGAAAACGTTTTTTACCGTAAGTCAATTTCGCTTTTTTAACTATTTCTCCTATTTTTAAAAATTCGAATCGGCGTTTATAAACAAGATACAAAAAACTAAAAATACCGCGCCTAATCTACATCCCTTTGCTTTTTAGAATCTGGTATCCGTTTTGAAAATTTTTAATTTTAACCCTCCAAAAAAAAAAATCCTTTCCAAAACTCACTCACGCGATTTTCGTTTTTCGGCCCAAGTTTCAAAATCGGCATCGACTCGGGAAATACGAATACGGACAAACGGTAGACTCCAGATCATAGACACGTTCGTTTTCTTCAAAACGCACTGTTAGGTTAAAAAAAATATCTACATTAACCCTTTCGAAACCGATCGTTTACGTAACCTACTTTCGCGATTTCCGCTATTTTGTCAATGTTTACCAGTGGTTAAATTTCAATTCTACTAGTAAATTTGGTTGGGTCGAGTGTTCTGAAAAGGCCTCTTTCAGAACAGATTGCGCCCCCTGGTGGTGGAAGGTGGAACTATACGAGTATCTCTTGTTCTATGGACCCGATTACGACGGGGTTTGGCTTATTCGACTTGATATCTATAGCCTTAAATATTTTAGTTGCACTTTCGACCGCCAGGGTGCGCTTTCCGATCGTGGGTTCTATGAGCCCAATTACGAAGGGGTTTGCCTCATTCGGCTGATTTCGATAGCCTTACATATTTCAGTCATATTCGTATAGAACAGATTATTATTATCTAGGGCCCGGGCAACGCCGGGCGGGTTAGCTAGTATATATATATATTTAATTATATTGTACTTTTAACCCTTTTGTATATTTTAACTACCATGTATAAGCTGTATGAATGAGCTGCAAGATTTTTCCTTAACAAGCTTTGCTTATTATAAAATAATGTTGTATTTTTAAGTTCATATTATGGATGACCTGCCAATCGCTTCGTAAGTATGTCACTGAAATATATACCATATCATGTGTACAATCAAGGCCACTTAAAGAAAAATTCTTCGTATAAATTTATTCTATAAAGTGCGATATATTATATTAACCAGGATTAAACTTTTAAACAATAATTAAAAAAAGCACACGCAATAAACAAAATAGTTTACTAGTGACTATTTTTAAGTAAAAAACTGTTGTATAAAACAAATGTTCTTTGAACGCATTAAAATTTAAATTACGATATTTTAATTAATTTTAACTAAAACATTATAATATTTCGGAAAAAAATACTGCTTATCAAATTTTAAATTATATTTTATTTAAGTACCTTAAGGCACTAAGTACAAACACGTATAGATTTTTTTAATTGAAGTCCAATAGTTTGCGCTGGTTCTTTTCTAAGCGCATACAAAATATGTTATTTGATTTTTAATTAAATTATAGTGATGGATCATCGTTAATTTCAAATTCTTTCCCAGTAGAAGTCTTTTTATAATGAAATTTTCCTATGTGGGTTTCTAGAGATTTTCTACAGTGTTAGATTTTGTCATTCTGGCAGCGAATCGTTTTGTCCCCATTACAGAAGAGCTTAGGCATTTCGTTGCTTCAGAACAGTGTATTTTTGTCGCCTTTTTTATGTCGTATTGCTAAAGTATACTTTCTAAATAAATAATAATAAATTAATAGAAACTAAAGCACGTAATAAAATCTTAATGAAATGGAATATCCAACATGAAAAAAATCCACTTGAGTTAAACACAATGTGATTATAAACAAGAACGAAAAATCATGCGTGAAGCATAGATTATGTAGCACTTTCCAACGCTTCTAAAATAATTTTACAAATCATTACCGTTTAATAAGCTGAAAGATGACATCTAAGTAAACAATTTGGAAAACGCATAACATATTTAAAAACATAATTTCAGGAATTTTCAATATATACAATATTCGGAAAAATATCCGAATACTTTTATGTAGCCCTGTATATGATCTATAGATTTGTATATATACATAGGATGCTAAATTTTAGTTTAGTTAGGAAACGCGTAGCACCGTTTAAATTCTCCTTCTGGAGTTTCTGTCAATAAACGGAAATGTGTTCGCGAACTTTTGTGTTGCCCTGTATAGGATCTACAGAATTTATACACACCACGTAATAGACAAAAAGCTAGTTAAGATTAAAATCGCGTTTAGTAACTTAAAACGCACTTCCAGGAATATTGTTAACAGACAGTAGAGAATTCTTTTGTGTGTCCCTGTAAATGAACGATGACTGCTATACACACACTATTCTGTAGTAAGCCTCTTGTAATGCACCTTAGTAATATATATAAACTTCAATGCGTTTAAAATAGTGGAACATTATTTAAATAAGCCGCAGACGATTTTTCTCCATAGACGTAATGTAACGGAATTATTTTGACTGTCCCTGTAAAGTAACTCTAAGTGCTATACACCTACTATTCCATATTAAGCTTCTTCTAATGCATCTTAGTGATCTATATAAATTTCAATGCGTTTACAATAGTGAAACATTTTAAAAATAAACCGCAAATGATTTTTCCCCATAGACCGCAATGTAACGGAATTCTTTTGAGTGTCCCTGTAAGAAAACTATAAGTGCTACACACTTCAGTTGAAATAGGGAACGTGCCATAGATAACGACAATAACATATAAAAATTGCAGAGCAATCCGAGCATATTTACGGGAGTTAGAGCACGGACAGACGGCCAGACGGCCATACGGCCATCCGGCCAGACAAACCGAAGTCATAAGCACTTTTCAACTAGGTTGGAAAGTGCTAATAAAAAGAAGGTATCTGGAGTCCGATTACGGAAAACCTATTGCAAGTAGTGTAGAAACACCGATAATAAAACACTTCGGAGACGGAGTTGGAGGTGGAGTCAGTGGAGTACTCCCCCTCCACTTGTGGGGATGGTTGTGGAGTGCACCCCCTCGACTTATGAGGGTGGATTTTGGTGGTGGCGGAGTGCGGTGGTCGTGGAGATAAGATAAGAGGCGTGCGTCACTTTTGAGGGTGGTGGCGATGATAAGAAGCGTATTACAGTACGATAAGGGATGTTCGTCACTTTTGAGGGTGGATTTCAGTGATAAGAAGAGTATTACATTACGATAAGGGGTAAGAGATAAGATTTTTTGACTGTGCTAGACTAGGGATTCACTATAAAAAGGAAATAAAATAAGAATTTAAAAAAGAAATGAAACAAAAATAGGAATGAAGAATGGGGACTTAAGAATATTCAAGCGATAGTTTTCTCTTAATGTGATTCATGTCTTGAAGTGATTTGCATTGTGCCCATGAAAAATACACACATAGCTAATACGAAAAATACCTCTACCTTGATCATCGGCAGAGCACACAAAGAATTCTCAAATGAATTGAAATATAAAAATAGGTTTTACAGGAATACATTTTTTAGTATAGCGTGCAATAATAAAAATTAAAATAGTTAAAAGTTACAGGGGAGCCATCGAATGGAATGATTATACGTTTTGGAGAGAGCTTCGAAAGAAACTGGAAAAAGTTATAGATATTAGGCCCTTCACACATAAAGAAAAATCCAATGGATTCAAGAAAACGCTTTACCCTACTGGTTGCCAAAACATATAGGATTCTCAAATGGATTGAAATTTAAAATAGGTTCTACATGAATGCATTTTTTAGTTTAGTGTGCAAAAATAAAATTATAATAGTTAAAAGATACAGGGGAGCCTTCGAATGAAATAGTCATACATTTTGGGGACCCTTCGATAGAAACTGGAAAGAGTTACAGATTTTAAGTCCTTTTACACACACACAAAAAAAAAACCCAATGGATTTATGTTATATTATGGGGTCCCTTGATAATATCAGTTCCTCCACCATTTTTTTAGATAAGAGTGCTGCTCACGATACAGAGGCATTTCCAAAAATCAGGAAATAAATTAATTCCACCAAATTTTCCACCTTCCACCCCCTGTTTTAATGAAAAGGTTTACGTTCTCTAAAGGTCCCGTCACAAAAATTGGACAGATCCCCTTTTTTAATAAAAAGACCCAAGTTCTGTACAGATCCCTTCACAAAAATCCAAATAGATTCCAGTTAGTTATGCATAAAATACAGGGACCCTTCCTAAAATCACTTCCTCCCCCTCCCTTTTTTTTTTTTTTTTTTTTTTTTTTTTTTTGCATACGAGTTATACTACCAATACAGTGTGTTCTTAAAAATTGAATAGGTCCCATTTTTCTAAAGACTCCTTCAACACAATTTATGCTAAAAATGATACAGCATGCATAAAAAATAAAAGTGGCCCCATTTTTTTCCCCCAAAGGGCTTGTTTTTTTTTAAAGGCCCCCATCAGCACATGTTATGCCAACAATGATTTACCATGCCCTTAAAAATTTGACAGACGCCATTTTTTTTCTAGTTGTCCCCAATTTTATAAAACGAAACAACAGAGGTTAGGGTAAAAATTTGGAAGAAGTTAGGATAAAACTTAAGCTACAGTGTGCTCATAAATTAAAAGAGGTCCCATTTTTTGTCTAAAGGACCCATTTTTCTAAATACCCCTTTGAGCGTAGTGAGACTCCAAATGATACATGAATATCGAATGGACACACGTTAATGTAAAAAATACAGGGACACTTCACAGATTATATAATGAATTCCTTATAAAAATAGAATATTACAATGTTATATCCAAGTGAAAAATGAATGGGTTCTATTTATGCATCAAATTATATGCATTTTAAAAATAATATGCTTCATTTTTTTTTATAATTCTGCAAAAGATATGAATAAAGCACATATGTTTTACACTTAATACATTTTTTAGCATAGCATGCAAATAAAATCTAGGAACTTTTGGAATAAACATTGCTAACATATTCTAACATTAAGAAATAATCGCATGGCTCAGATTTTTTTCTTTTAATTACTAGTGAGTCATTAACACTTTTTTAAATTAGAATTCAAAATAATATGATAGGACTGAAATGTATGTTTAAAATTTTGTATGAAATCAATACAGTTTATGTTTAGATAGGCACAATTTTACATATTAATTAGTAAAACAAATTCAATTTTATGCTTATGGATACAGAAATTTTAATAATACTGCTTGAAAAACATTTCTAAACAAACTATATTTTTGTTTATTGAAACTTTACACTAATATTTTCAAAATAATTTATACTAACTGAAAAAGTGACAATTAAAAAAATATTAATTATTTATGCGAGAAATTATTTATTTGGAGGTTTATCTTTTACATTCAATAAGTAAACTCATAGTATTGATTGCGTATGTTATGAAAAAAAAAACAATATGCAAATAATTTTACTTAACATAAATAGTTTAAAATAGTTCACACGTTCTTCTATGATTCATTTCCCACCGAACTGACTTGGTAAATACCATAGAGGGATAGAGTGATAACACATGCTTAAGCTTGTCGCATGACTAATAAGTGAATCACACCCTATTCACAAGGTAGAAATTCGTGTAAGGCTGTTCTCAAATCCATACGGACCACTTTATAACACATTTTTTTAATTTATCTTTGTTCGCAAATGCATGGAATTGGCAGAATTTCTTACTGAGTAACTATGTAATTGAAACATTTTTTTCATTTTTTGGTAAAACAACAGATTTTTCAGAAAATACTACCGGCGATACTAATACAAAAGTCGGCGTTTTGAATCGAATTCCCGAAGTGGAAAACATATCATCTTTTAACTTGAAAAATAACTTATTTCTAAAAAACAAATACAAAACTCATTTCGATACCAAATCGCTTTCATAATTATTTTTAATGATTAATATATAGTTTTTTATATAAAACATACTTCATGCATCTTATTTTCTACAGGAAAATATACCTCGTGCATATTATTTGCACTATAATAGTGATACCATTATTAAATTTCACATACTAGTGTCGGATTCCAGAGCTTAACCTCACCCAAGAATGACATTCTTCAATAAAAAATTGTCAAATAATGCAATTCATATGTGTTTTGGAGGAACTCGGTGACGGTATCTTTTTAACTTTAAAGTTACATAGTAGGCAATATTATGTGCATATTTGAGAGTTTAAACGCAATCTGATTGCTAGTCAAGAAATTCCAACAAAAAACGGAATTGTTATGGAGACTAATTCCTGGTATGAATTCCAGTATAAAATTTTTGCATTTAATTTACAATATACTAGCTCATCATTTATTGCCAATAGCACCATTTTAGTTTTGAATGATAATAATTCTACTATCAACATTAAAAATTTGAAGAATCATTCACATATTGAATTAAGTGATTATCAGTTACAAAATTTAAAAGAAAAAGCCTATGATCTGAGTATGAAACTTATTCAGCACATGTATTCAAAGCATTTACCTCACATAATTAAACAAAAATGCAAGCGTGGTAATCTATCTCCAGAAAACGAACATATGTTAAGCTCTAAACTTATCGCCTCCATTGAGGATAATGTATTGTCTATACTAAAACGAATTTATGAATGCACTGGCTGTGTTTTTGGTGTACAGAGTCCAAGTGTTCACTCCTGCTTCACATTTAACAACCGTGAAAAATTTCGACAGTTGGAAGACATGATTTTAATTCTTGTGAAATTTGATAATGTAATTTCTATGTTTTTAAACGGTGTTGAATGTATCAGTGAGAACTTTTTGTGTAATATCAATGTAGAAACTATTCGAAAAGTATTATTCTACTAAAAGTTTGTTGTTTTTCATATCACTGTGTTTATTTCTACAAAATGTGTATATATTTTTTTAATACAAAATGCATGTATATTATTTTTTATGACAATTATATCATGGTCACGGAATAAAAGATATACCATAGTCACGTGATTAAACTGAAAAAGACGTGGTGGCTGATATCACATGGTCACGTGATTATAAAGAATATTATCATCTACCCCTTATCAATGACGTCACAGATAAGAATACAAGCACGATTCCTTTTTATTTTTGAAAAAATGCAGTGTATCGTGCTGGTTTTTAAGTAAGAAAAGTTTTACTATTTGATTGCTCAGTGTTTTTTCAATTTCACTAGCGAACACTTAGGGATGTAATCACGATACAAGTCGACAGGAAACTAAATGTGTATAGTATACAATCATTTACTAGTTTAGATTATAATGCAGTGTCGGGTACAGTTAAAATGCTCAAGCCAATCCAATTATTCTAAAACTACTCAAATAAATTACGTCACAGATTTTGTGACCATTCATATGCTATAAAAAGTCAAACATTCATGAAAACACTATACCGCATATATCACAATTATATGTTTTTGGACGAGTCTTGACATGTCGCTGAAAATCACTCTTTTGAAAAAAAAAATTTCCGCAGTCAACACAAGTGGGGGCTCTTTTTTCTAAATGGACTCTTCATGTGTTTATTTAACACATACTTTCTTGAATAGCCTTTCTTACAAATATCACACACTTGAGGTGACTTTATCTCTCCTGATGATGAAGGTTCCACTTCTATACTCGAAACAAGTTTTTCTTTGGGTATATGGTACATATTTTGCAGGCTGAAGACTGATGATAAGGTTTCCGCTTTTTTGTCTAAATGACTTTTTATGTTTCTATTTAACACATACTTTGTGGAATAGCCTTTCTTGCAAATACTACTCACATGAGGTGACTTTAACTCTCCTGATGATGAGGGTTTCACTTCTAAACTCGAAACAGGTTCCTCTTTCAGTAAAAGGTTCACACCTTGAAAGTTCAATTCTGAGGATAAGGTTTGCTTGTTAGATGTATTAGCGCCTAGCAAAGTAGTGTCTTGAATATCCGGCATTTTAACATTAATAATTTCTACTTTAAACGCTTAAAATACTCAACATGCGTTCTCACACGGCAAACACACGGTGATAGTACTATACTAAATAATGTGACTAACACGTTTGATGAAAATTTATAGAATCGTAGAGGGTGCTGAAGGTTGAAAAATTATAAATTAACACATGTGATTGGCTAAAAAATAAATATTTAACATTGGTCAATCTCAAAGTCTGCATATGCAAATAACTAAATTATAAAAAAGTATGCATAAGTTTTATGTGAGTATAAAAAATTAATGCTATCAGTAAAATCTACATAAAATTTAATAATGGTATCACTATTATAGTGCAAATAATATGCATGAGGTATATTTTCTGTAGAAAATAATATGCAAGAGGTATATTTTATATAGAAAATAACATGCGTGAGGTATATTTTATACAGAAAATAATATGCATGAGGTGTATTTTATATAAAAAATTATATATCAATCATTAAAAATAATTATGAAAGCGATTTGGTATCGAAATGAGTTTTCTATTTTTTTATGAATAAGTAATTTTTCGAGTTAAAAACGATTCGTCTCACGTGATGATATTTGCCACTTCAGGAATTTGATTTAAAACGCCGACTTTGATAGTATTTTCAGAAAAATATTTTGTCTTTACCAAAAAATGAAAAACATGTTTCAATTACATAGTTACTCAGTAAGAAAATCAGCCAATTCCATGCATTTGCGAACAAAAATAAATTTAAAAATGTATCATAAAGTAGTCTGTAGGGATTTCAGAACAGCCTTGCACGAATTTCTATCTTGTAAATAAGGTGTGATTCAGTTACTAGTCATGCGACAAGCATAAGCATGTGTTATCACTCTATCTCTCTAAGGTATTTACCAAGTCAGTTCGGTGGGAAATGAATCATAGAAGAACGTGTAAACTATTTTAAATTATTTATGTTAAGTAAAATTATTCGCATATTGTTTTTTTTTTCATAACATGCGCAATCAATACTATAAGTTTACTTATTTAATGTAAAAGACAAACATCCAAATAAATAATTTCTCGCATAAGTAATTATTATTTTTTTAATTGTCACTGTTTCAGTTAGTATAAATTCTTGAGAAAATATTAGGGTAAAATTTCAATAAACAAAAACATAGTTTACATAGAAATGTTTTTCAAGCAGTATTATTAAAATTTCTGTATCTATAAGCATAAAATTGAATTTGTTTTACAAATAATATGTAAGGTAGTGTCGATCTAACCATAAACCGTATAGATTTCACACAAAATTTTAAACATACATTTCATTCCTATCATATTATTTTGAATTCTAATTTAAAATGTGTTAATGACTCACTAGTAATTAAAAAAAAGCTAAGTCATGCGATTATTTCTTATATGTTAGAATATGTTAGTAATGTTTATTCGAAAAGTTCCTAGATTTTATTTACATGCTATGCTAAAAAATGTTTTCAGTATAAAACATATGTGCTTTATTCACATCTTTTGCAGAATTATAAAATAAATGAAGCATATTATTTTTACAGTGCACATAATTTGATGCATAAATAGAACCCATTCATTTTTCTCTTGAATATAACATTGTAATACTCTATTTTTATAAGGTACATTATATAATCTGTGAAATGTCCCTGTATTTTTTACCTTAACGTGTGTTCATTCGATATTCATGTATCATTTTGAGTGTCACTACGCTCAAAAGGGTCTTTAAAAAAATGGGCCCTTTAGACAAAAAATGGGACCTCTTTTAATTTATGAGCACACTGTAGCCTAATTTTTATCCTAACTTCTTCCAATTTTTTACCCTAACCTGTGTTGTTTCGTTTTGTAAAATTGGGGACTACTAGAAAAGAAATGGCGTCTGTCAAATTTTTAAGGGCATGGTAAATCATTGTTAGCATACCATGTGTTGAAGGGGACCTTTAGAAAAAAAAAGCCCTCTCGAAAAAAAATGGGGCCACTTTTATTTTGTATGCATGCTGTATCATGTTTAGCATAACTTGTGTTGAAGGGGTCTTTAAAAAAATGGGACCTATTCAATTTTTAAGAGCACACTGTATTGGTAGTATAACTCGTATGCAAATAAAAGGTAGAGGGGGGAGGAAGTGATTTTAGGAAGGGTCCCTGTATTTTATGCATAACTTGAGTCTATTTGGATTTTTGCGAAGGGATCTGTAGAGAACTGGGACCTTTTTATTAAAAAACGGATGTGTCCAATTTTTGTGAAGGGTTCTTTAGAGAACGAAAATCTTTTCGTTGAAACAGGAGATGTATGCAATTTTTGGGAAAGCCTCTGTATCGTGAGCTTATCTGTATTGGGAATTAATCGATGACTGTACCAATTGTTATTTTCTACGTTGGCGATTTTTCTCGCTTGTTGTATTCTCGAAAATCGCTCATCCCTAGCCGAAACACACAATCTGATTTCTAGTTGCGAGGCTACCTAAAACCACGTGCTTATAGAGGAAATGCCCAATTTTTACTAGCACTGAAAAACGCCTTACGGCAAGAGGTAGCAGCCATCCCCGTTGATAAACTGTTTAAAACTTTATCAGGCGTAATATCGCGACTCCATTCCATACTGCACTCAGTATTCAAATGTGGTGGTAGGCACATTGAACACTTACAGATATAAATCACACTGAAAAAATATCTATTATTTCATAATTATTACTTCTCGCTATTTACTTTTCATCAGCGCCCTCTACTGTCGATATTTTGAAATTTGATTTTCTTTTTGTCATCCATGGAAAATTGACTATCGTAAGTGAATAATAATCTAAAAACCACAAGTCTCTCTGGTCTACAATTTTCTTTTAACGTTTTATTTTGCTGCAGACTTTTGACACATCTGGTGAATTTACTTTAACAGAAAATACTTTTTACACTAACAAATAAAATTATCACACTTTATTTTTTGTAATATATATATTTTTGCAACACTGATAACTTAAAAAGGAAATCTACATCGGATTATTCTTTTAACTTCTTTTATTTCTCTGTAAGACCTATTTTCCAGTCGCGCAAATTAATTTATTAACTTCTACGATTAATGCGTTTTTGTGGAGCAGTAATTCCATTACGGGAAATTGTCTTTTTGATTAATGCAATGTCTATGTTGCAGTATTTCATAAATCATTTTTTAAATTTTTGAGATAACTTTTAAAATTTAACCCACCTAATTTTCGGGATCTACTTACAAAAGTAATTTTCCAAAAGTACTTTGATAAATTTCTTTCTTGTAAGTAATAGGCAAAAGTGTAATGAGTTACATTAAACTTTCCGAAAAGAAATGAAATTTGAAAAAGAAATTTGCCATTGAAATGAATATAATCTCCAACTTAATTAGGAAAGAACGTAATTATAGCGCGTGATAATGAATATGGATATCTACCTAGGTATAAAAGCTCACAGCCGGATAAAATTAATTTTCAAAATTAACTTTCTAATTTTCTTTGATAAAAATGTTGAATAAATGGCTTCCTTATATTACTTCATTTGATTTTGGTATTTCAATGAAGAGTTTTATAATTATCACCTGAATAAAAACACATTAATCTATTAAAGTAGACAAAAAATTTAATAATTTACTAACATTAATACTAATGTTTTATATATGAAAACATCTAACAATATTTATTACAATTTTTCTGATATAATAAACTAAACCAAAGAGCATGAGTGAAAAGTTTTAGCGAGAATAACATTTTACAAAAGAAAAATTGCGATTAAATACAATGCATTGAAATGATGTATAAACTATCACATAATAAAATTGTCATATGTTTTGACAAATAACTAAGTTTAAAAGCAAAGAACAAATTTTTATATATTAAACAGCCATAACACGAAAGAAAATAATATAAATTTGCACATAGAATGCATGTGATATAAAAAAGAAATGACAAAGTTCCAGAAATAAAGCATATTCTGGTAATGAAAAGCAAAAAATGCATTTCTTGGAAATTATAACGAACCTAAGGTTTCAAATTAATATATTTAAACTTTAGTAGAAATGAAAGCCAGCTGTCTTTTCGTCTCACGTATTTCGAAGTAAAATATCATCAGCTAAAACCTTTTACGTTAAATCATTGAGACTATTGATACTGATGAAATAAGGATAAAATCACCGATTAATTTCAAGATACGGAAATAAGAAAAGAAAATATTTTTCGTAACCACTAGATAAAATAACTAACGTGAAATCATTTTTCCAAGTTAACCTTTTTCTTTACCGAGATAGGAACTCTGAATAATGACCTTTTCTCTAATGAAGAAATTTTTTCTAAATTGTCCTCGTGCAGAAATTGTGCATAATTAAAATATTGTGATATTTGATTTAAAACACGTTGTTAGATTAAATCATATAAGTGATAAATTAAATTTTAACTTTATATAAAATGAAAAATAAAAATAAACTTTTTTTGGGAATTAAAACTGTTGCTGAAAAAATGCTAGATTTGCAAAATTAGCATTTTGTTTATACGGAAAATAAAAGATACAGAAGTATTCTCCACAAATAAGAAAAGAGAAACTTTTCGATGACATTTTTTTATTTTAATTTAAGGAAAAGATAACCCAGCATTTAAAAAAAAAATACGTGGAACCGACTTCCATTCACTCTTTTTGATAAAACATATTTTTCCTCCATATTTGAATTTGGAACTTAATCTTGCATAGTCAGTACCTATGTGCAATGTACCTTCCTAGATGGCATAATTGGCCAATATTGCATGCGATTATGAGTCAAGCTTGTAGAACTTTATTTCGTCCATCCACATGTACTTTTTTCGACATACCAGTTATTGCGGCATATTGCTTAATGCACATCCTCCCGATGCATGCATTACAATATAAAATACTATGCAAATTATACAACCAAATACCACCGAAAGTGAAACTATATTTGAACTTTGTATCTTTGATATTTGTATCTGAAATTATTGACAAGCTATATGAAACATATTTAAATTGCACAGCTAATTTGAGCTATTTTAAGAAGACAGTAGATGATAATTTATTGAAATTTTTAATGTGTCCTGTTGTTTAAGAAAAACAAAAATAACAATGCCCATACCTTTCGCATTTTGAGTATTATTATTTTCGAATAGTAATCTTTTTCATTTAATCGCAAATTTCTGTCATTAAATAAAGCAAATATTTCTATTCGAAAATAGTGGTAGTCAAAATTTTGAAGGTTTGGCAGCCATGGCGATACTATGTTTAGAATGTAAAATAGTACTGTGTACCTCAACAACATACACAAATTTTGCGACGGCTGATCAATTTTTACGAAAGTTAGAGTTAAAGGTAGCCAACGTTATTTTTGGATGTCGATAAAAAGTCCATCCGGCTCAATCGAAAGCGAAGTTTGATATCGTTATAGACCAAAAAAAAAAAAAAGAAAGAAAGAAAGAAAAAGAAAGAGAGAGAGAACATCCTATACACTTTAATTCCTAAATTGTCAAGCATAAAACAGAAAAAGCCATTCGACTGGATCGATCTTCATACTGAAGATCGATCATACTGAAGATTGTCAATAATTTCAGATACAAATATCAAAGAGATACAAAGTTCAATTATAATTTCACTTTCGGCGGTATTTGGTTGTATAATTTGCATAGTATTTTATATTGTAATACGTGCTTCGAGAGGATGTGCATTAAGAAATATGCCGCAATAACTGGTCAAAATATGAAAGTCGATCTTCATACTGAAATTGTTCTAAACGCTGAAATTTTCAATACGAATATCGAATTCTGACATTATAGTCGACATTTTGGATAAATTTTACCCTAAGATACCAAACGAGAAGTCTTTCGGTCAGGTAGTTTAGGAATTATGAACGTTTAAAGTTTTGCAACGCGCAATGTTAAATTCATATGTAACCGTTGAAAAACATATTGCAATGCGGGTAGTTTTTTAAAGCATAACTCGAAAACTACTTGGCGGAATGAGCTGTAATTTTGGAATATTTGACACTTCTAGAAATTGCTTTCTGTTAAAAAATATTTGTAGGTTACATTCGTATGTTTTTCAAAAATTAATTGCAGAAAATATATATTTTAGAAATGAACTTTCGAAAATGTTGTAAATCGAAACCTATTATTTTTTTAAAGAGAAATTGATTTCTAGAAACTTCAAATATGCGAATCCAAAATTTCAGTTCGTTCCTCCAAGTATTCCTTGAGTTAAGCTTAAAAAAATACATACATTGCAATCTGTTTTACAACGGTTACAAATTAATTTAACATTAGGAGTTTTAAACTTTAAATCTCCATAATTACGAAACTAATTGTCCGGATGTCTTCCCATTTAGTATCCGAAGGTAAAATTTACAGAAAAAGCCAAATATGATGTCAAAAGTAGGTGTTCGTATTAAAAATATCAGAGTTTGGTACACTTTCAGTATGAAGACGACCCCCATAACTTACCCTTTTACATAAATTTAAAGATATAATTTCCAGTCGAATGGCTATTTTCTTTTCAGGAACAATTTGGTGATGTATAAGGACTTGTCTTTTTTATTTCGAGGGGGAGGAGCGACTGTACATTCATCAAATTTAATCCCTGTTAAACAAATTGGTCTAACTCCTCCGAAGTTTACTATTTTGGCAAGAAAGCTAATTTGCAGAGGAATTTTAAATTAGGTTTTAAAAATGTAATTGAATAGATACGAGTCAATTATATAAAAAATGTTAAAAAATTATTGAAATCATAGTTTAAAATTGCCCTTAGGCAATAAAATATCACAAACCATTCAATGAAAGTTATCAAACATTTCTGTGTGTACCTGTAAACGAACTGTTAGAGCTACGTACTTGGTTTAAAAACTGTCCCAATTAGGTTCGAATTGGTTCAGTATTTCGGACATTATCGTTATGAAAAATTTTGTGCTGAAAAAAGTGTCTAAAGCAGAAACTTTTAAAGCATAGTCGTGTGTAGAAAGAATTAATTGAGATATTGATCAGTTGCTGTTGTCAAAGTCACTAAAGCTAAGAACGGTACACTGCAAATAGACGAAATATATTCTTAAAGTGTCCACTACTGGTACAGTTACCTTAGTAGGAAATTTATTTAATCGTTCAAAAACAATTTGTTATATTGGTAATAATTTCTTATTTCTATTGCTGCAAATATGAAATAAAGTAGTTTTTGCGAAAAATACGCTTAATGTATTCTAAATATACGTTTGAATAAATCATTAAGCCAAATGATTTGTGTTATCTTTAAAATGCGCTTTATCCTTAGAAATTAATACTAGTTAGTATATAGAAGTGAATTTCTAGCATATTCGATTAATTTAATGATACTACAAAGACAAGTTTTACAGTAATTTCGGTTTCTTGACTTAGAAAATATTATTGAAAATAAATTTTCTTGTCTCACACACACACACACACACACATACATATATATATATATATATATATATATATATATATATATATATATATATATATATATATATATATATATATATATATATTCTTTGTTTGCTAAAAAAATTAAAACTATGATAATTATAGGAATTAATTTTATTTTAATGTAAAGATAAACATTGAAATTTTTTACCTTTACTGCCTCCCTTTCTTCTTCAAGAAGCTTTTGAACCATAGATGGTGTATCTCTCATGGCGCTTAGAGCCTGTAATTTAAAATGTGGGGAAAAATAAAATAAAATAAATATATACCACACAGAAATAAGTTAAATAATTAAATTAAGCGATATTGAATAAAAATTCTGTTGCAAAGTATGTTTATAATACTTGAATTAAATTTCCGGCGATTCTGCTACCTTTTGCTTACGGGCAAGGACTGGCGGCTATTTTTATATCAACTCGTACCACACTTTACAAAAGAATGTATTTGTGCTTGATTTCTCTGGAAAGTATCCTAGTATAAGTATATGACAGAGATTTTTATTTTATTTTATTTTATTTTTTAAGTGGTGCAGGTACAATTGAGGGATAGTCGATGCGACGACTTATGTCCCAACCCCGTAATCAAAGGGTTAAGGAGAATTTGGAATAAAAAGACGATCTTTCTTTGAGTCTATATCCGAGGTTTACTCGTAATAATCAAGTTTCTTGCAATGTTCCTCGTTAAAACAGTCTCGTTACTAATCCCTCGTTAAAACAGAGTTCTCGCTATAACCGAGTTTGGCTGTACGATTTTGTTACTACTCACGCAGTAATACCATCTAACACATTCATTTTTCGTCCTTATATAGCAATAATTCTTATAAGGAACAATGTACAAGTATAATTTATGTTTTATTGAATTAGATGTAATTTTATACAACACAATGAAATGATGAGAAATTTAATTTGGGTTCTTTACAGTATATTTGATACAATTAAAGCTTCATACTATAAGGATTTTTCTTTGTAATCTAACCTCCTAAAATGGTATCCGTAAAGCATTTACAAATATTATAATACATAGTGTGGAATTTTACAAGGCTAAACCGAAAGTCCAGACTGTTGAATAAATGATTAAATTTATCACTGGAAGTTTCTACTAAGTACCGAGAAGTATAAATTAGCTGAATTTACGAAACCATAAAATGACCTAATATTCTCGCAAGCAGCCGACCGTTTGGGGTCATGAATTAATAAATTATTCTGATCAAAATTTTCTCGTTCGAAATAGCTCTAAAGTGATTATTTGATAATGTAACATTGAAGAATGTGCCATCATTTATCTTTGGCAGTTTATCATCTAAAAGAGGATAAAAGTGACAAATAACATGTCTTCTTCTAAAATAGTCGTTTTATTTATCAACTAAACGTAAGTCAGTTTTTAAGAAAAATCTATTCATTTGTCTCCAGTTTTAAAAATTAATAGACGTCTTGCGTGTATGGCCGTGGAAGCTGTTGCAAAGACGAATGGTTTTCTATGTTCGGGTCATTAATAAGAAATTGAAAGATATTTCTTTCTTTAAAGATAATCTGAAAAATTAAAAAGATTAAAGGAAAATATTAAAGGATATGTTGGTTGTACACAATGTGCCAGAAAAAAAACTTCGAAACCTGAAAAGTCTTGCATAGATGACAAATATTTAAAACTAATTTTCCTTAAATGAAAAAAATAATAATAATGTGCTTTGAAATATCCTGAAATATTCACAGTTTTATAAAACTTGTATATTATTAATTCCTCTTCGAATTTGAATAAAAAAAACACTTTAAAGGTGCGTTTTGTAAGTGCGTTTACTATCGAAATAATAATTAATAACACTCCAGTCGAATAGAATTAGAAATCCTTTTCGTTTTCAAATTGAAAATATTTGCTTTCATTAAAATTAATTTCCTTTAAACATTTAATGCGTATTTAATTAATTAGATTTAGTGGTTTGTTTATCTAACATTCGTTTCATTTAACAGCGTGCTTTATTTTAATTCTCGAAGTTTTAAACTTTTGAAAAAATACAGATATGTATACGATATATAAAGTCATAAATATGTATGACTGAAGAAAGAAAATTTGTAGGTTTGGGGAGATAATTATAATTTTAAAACAAAATTTTAATTTAAGAAGGAAAAGTATGCATTTACAAACACAAATAACTTTGGAAGAGGTAATGTATATTAAGACAGCTAGTCAATGGCTGCATATGTCTTTAAACGTACGTAATAAATAAAGTACCTTTCTACAAGCATTTTCAAACCTTTTCTTATACTAATATAGTAATTTTATGATATTAAAACTTTTTCAAGCATTGTAATGTATATAGTTTCACGGAATACCTCAAAAGAAAGATTAACCTAATATATTCTTATATGGACATGCGTGTACTTCGAATGCTGTACAGTAAACTGCTGGAAAGAAATTTTTTTTACATAGTTCTTACTTAACTCCTATGATAATGCTGTTTTGATATTCTACTGTCAATATCCTCCTAATTGAATACCACTACAACAGTAATTTTGAGTTCCACTGGATAATACTACATTTTAGACTCCGACAGAACTGAAATAACAGAACTGAGATAAAGTATCTTTCTACAAGTGTTTTCAAGCCCTTTTTTAGGTGCGTTCGTAATTATATAAATACGTAGCACCTATAGTCGTCGTTTGGTCCGTCCGTCTGTCCGTCCGTCTGTCCGTCCGTCTGTCTGTCTGTCCGTCTGTCTGTCTGTCCGCATATAACAACGCAAAAACTACCCAACCAAATGGTTTGCAATTTAAAATATATTATCTTTGCAGAATTTTGTCGAGACATTTCAAATTTTATTAAAATCGAATCAAAACTTTAGGAGATATTAATAAAAATATTTATTAAGAAATTTGAATTTTTTTTTAAAAATCGGTGCTTTTTTGTTATAGGAGCTTCCGAAGTTGAATCGTCAAGCGACCGAGATACTTATTTTATGACAGAAATTAATCTGCAGATGATATAATTCATTTCACAGAATTAAAAATCATCAAGATCTGAATATTTATATAACTAGCTGATACATATATATCTGAATATTTATATAACTAGTTAAGATATTTGTATGAACAGTGTCATAAAATATATACTTAACTAGCTGTTTAACCCGTTCTACGCACGGGATATCATGAATTTAATTCTAAAACGTGCGTACGAACGCACCTCGTTTGTAACGTTTGACGTACAATTTCCAACTTGTTGAATCTTGTTTTATACTAATATAGTAAATTTATGATATTAAAACTTTTTTAAACATTTTAATGTATATAGTTTCACGGAATACCTCAAAAGAAAGATTAACCTAATATATTCTTATATGGACATGCGTGTACTTCGAATGCTGGAATTTGTTTGTTTTGGCAAACTGATGGCCAGTAAACTGCTGGAAATATATTTTTTTTTTTTACATAATTCTTACTTAACGCCTATGATAATGCCGTTTTGATATTCTCCTGTCTATATCCGCCTAATTGAATACAACTACAACAGTAATTTTGAGTTCCACTGGATAATACTTCATTTTAGACTCCGACAGAACTGAAATAACAGAACTGAGATAAAGTACCTTTCTACAAGTATTTTCAAGACTTTTTTTATACTAATATAGTAAATTTATGATATTAAAACTTTTTTAAACATTTTAATGTATATAGTTTCACGGAATACCTCAAAAGAAAGATTAACCTAATACATTCTTATATGGACATGAGTGTACTTCGAATACTGGAATGTGTTTGTTTTGGCAAACAGATGGCCAGTAAACTGCTGGAAAGAAAAATATTAACATAATTCTGACTGAACGTCTATGCCAATGCTGTTTTAATATTCTCCTGTCAATATACGCCTAATTGAATAACACTACAACAGTAATTTTGAGTTCCGCTGGATAATACTTCATTTTAGACTCCAACAGAACTGAAATAACAGAACTGAAATAAAGTATCTTTCTACAAGCATTTAAAAGCCTTTTCTTACTATTATGCTAATTTTTTTATATAAACTCATAGTCTCTTTCTCTTTAGGTCGGAGAGAAGAGGACATTTTAAATGGCATAAGTATTAAAGAAGCAAGTATTTTGAAAAATTCAATGATTGGGTATTAAAATACGTAGAGTTTAAGTTATTAGAAGGTTCTGTAAAAGAATTTTACATACATATAGATTTTCTACTGCTATAGTTCTCGAGCATTTCCTTTATGAAAATAATTTTAAGCCTGGATGAATATAATTTTTTATTTTATTTTTAATTCAAGCATATTAGAATCTTATATTAACGTTTGTAGTATGCGTTTTTTCAGTGAAAAATAACATGATTACATAAATACCTTAATTATAAAAGAATGTTTAATTTTAAGAGCAAATAAATTAAAATATTCTCAACTCGAAAAAAATAGTTTGAATATTATCGTGTTAGTTGACAATTTTAATACTATATCTTACTGTTATATTCAATATTTTCTGGCTAATGGAAAAGTATATTAAACATATTTTTTTATGGATTTATGACCCAATAAATGCTATAAAATGTCATTTGGTATAAGTAAAAGCAACGCATGATACTTTTCATCATCTCGGTATTTTTAAAACCTTTGTTTTCAAATCACTGAAGTGCTTATTACATCTTAGTAATTCCAAAGTACAATATTAATTTTGTTTTACGAAACAAAATTGTACAAATAAAACGGTAACAAGTTCTCAAGCATCTAATCATATTCATTAAAATTTAACAATTCAGATCTCTCAGAAAGAAGTGGTCTTACTCTAAAAACTTTAAATCAAGTTATTTCAACAATTTCCTTCTCCAAATGTTTGCTTTTTGAAGTAATTCAAAATTTGAATTCACGTTATTTAAACACCACTTTAGTATAAGTGCCAATAAAAGAGACGGTTGCTGCTATTGAATATATTGAATAAAATATTTAATGCAATATATCTTTAATGCGATAAATAATTTTCAGGGTTTTTGTAAAATAACAAATTAATGTTTGTTAACAATGTTATATGTTATATGTTAAATGTTATTATTATTATTATTATTATTATTATTTGCAAAACGGTTTACTTGTATGATTTTTTTCTCTTTTCAACTGCAATTTAAATATGGCATATTTGGAATAATTAAACGAAAAATAAACCTATATTTAATTGAATTGCTTAATATAAGTAATCATAAATATATTATTCATAGAAATATTTCTTATATACAGTGTTGTGCTTCAGTCATACTAATATAAATATAAAATTATAAATCTATAAACATTAATAAATAAATTGTGTCAGTTTGAAAAGTTAGATAAAAAATGTTAGCCTATAGATAAAGAATTTTTTTAACTATTATATTCAGCCATTATTACATAGCCATTATACATTTACATAATAAATGTCATTATATCTTTAGAATTTTTAACTTTTTAAAAATATATTAATGGAATAATATATTAACATTTTAAACTAACTGTTAGCATTGCAATTCAAGCAATTTACATCAGACCATTGTATTTAAATATATTTTACTTTAAATTAAATACCAATTAAATTTATCCATTTATCTAATTTAAATATCATTTTGTAAATTTGATGTCCTGATTTATTTTTGCCTATAACAGCTTCAAAATGTTTTTCCTTCATATTTTCATTTAGCGGTAATATGTTGTGTTTCCGAAGTTTCATATGAAGCGCAAGTGTCTTACATTAGAGTTATTTTTCATTTCAATATGAAAACTTTCTTAATGAAGCAATATGATTGTTAAGTTTGGATGAATACTTTTTTTTAGTTAGTTTTTATCTTACAAAATGTGACATATATTTGGAAAATAAAATGTTAGATTAATTCATAAAAAAGGATTATCTATCGCATTTACTCTTTTTCAAATTTGTACGTATAAGAAAAAAAAATAAAGTACGTATGCATTATGCATCCATTTTCATGATTGTACTTATTAAAGCAAATGAAAGTAACGAGAATCTGCCAGTGAAAATTTCTGATATAACAATAAAAGGCAAGGATACGTTTTCTTTTTTATTACAAGCTTTAAGTTACTAAACTATCCACTTTGAAAACGTTAAATTTAAGTTAAAATTTCTGTTTCTTTAAAGGAAATTTTCAGTTTAAATTTATAAACTTTTGAATAACATTATTATTTTATCACCTGCATTACTATTTATGAAAAACGAGAAATAAAGTTTACATCCTCAGTGAAATACTTTTCAGCTGCTTTCGAAAATTATATCACTGTTCTAGGGAGAAGCCTCCTTTTCTCCCCATAAAATGCTTAACTTAGTACAAGCGCTCAGACAGTAATAAGACTATCATCCAAAATTAACCACTTCCACTGTAAATATTCGATTTAAGCACTTGGGTTTATGTAAAAGTATTGAGTAGAGGGAATATAACATACTATTTTATTTTGTTTATTTACTGATGATGATGATACTTTTAAATTTCTGAACGAATTCCTTGGCCTATTACACTGCATCTAAATATAAAATTTCATCGAAAAGCATTCACAAATTCTTCATTTAAACTGCAAAAAATCGAGAAAATCGCATAAAAATCGCTATCATAGAGACCCTTCTGGGGGATATCTCCATTTTCAACAGGGACCTGACGCATGGCCTACTCCAGGATAATTGAGTAGGCCGTGCCTGATGACGCCGATAGTCAAAAACGTGTATATGAAGTTTAGCTTAATTCTGTCCATATCTTCATACGCTTTCCGATGATACAAAAGAAAAATCGCACAAAAATAGCTGCCTTCCGGGGAAATATCCCTAATTACAACTGGGACATATGACGGCCATAGTCAAAAACATATAAATGAAATTTGGTTCAATTACGTGCATAACTTCGTAAACTTTCAAATGATACAATAAGGAAAATTGCACAAAAATTGCTATCACAGCGTCCTTTTCGGCGGAATATCTCCAATTTCAACTGAGACCTGCTGGCCCAAAATCATATATATGAAGTTTGGTTCAGGTCTATGCATAACTTCATGCACTTTTCGATGATACAAACAGGACACACAGACAGATATTGTGTAAAAATTTGTTTTTCGAAGTCTCTGACCCCTAAAGCAGGTAAATCCATCGAAAAACGGATATCGAAAAAAATTTTGATCACAATACTTTCTTTTATTACAGATAGAAGAAAGTAACAAAGTGTGAATTACTATGATGAATTGTTAACAAACTATATAAAATGAGCTGAAATTCATAATAAGGAACATTTATGGAAAGGTATCATTATGAATCATTAATCAGTTATATGAATCATGCTGCATAATTTGAGTAGACATTTTGCCATATGATCACACTGCTTTAAACAGGTAAATTTCATTTTCATTCACAAATGAAAAAACTCTTGAGTAAAAGTAGGATTTCTTTAATTATTTCTCCGCGTTTTTCATACAACTCGGAAAACATAAAATTTTTGTTTCGTAAAAACAGAAAGGCTTGTACAAAAGTGTTAATTAAACGCATTGTGCATCGTAAAAGATAAAGCATTAGACAATACGATGTATCAATAAGTATGAGAGTGACACTTTACATAGTTAAATTATTATTTATTCAACTTTTTCCTATAAAAGGAAGATTAGCGTATATCTTTATGTACCTTTTATATATCTTCTTTTGTTACATTGAAAAATATACACTTCAATTATCATAATAGAAAACTTTAAACCTCCAGTATTAAACTTCATTTAACTTATAAGAGCAGAAAAATTTACTAAATTATACTACGTGACGTGAAAGAATTCAAAAATGCAATTAGAATGTGCAAAAGCTTATTCGCTGATCAAATGCAGGTGTGTAGTAATGTTTTTTGATCAACGTACCTTTATAAGATAGGAATTTCCTCGTCGACCTTCTGATAGGATTGCTTTTCGTCCTAGGCTCGATTTCAAAATTGAGCATAGAACAAGATTGAAGTCCGAACCAGCTCTTACCTGAAATTAACTCGTATTACGACTCTCTTAAAACTGAGGTTTTTACATACAAACCTAATCTATAAATTAATAAACAATTTTAATAAAAAATATTTTGTTTTATTGACATTTATTGTCATTGTTGGTATTGTTTTTCATTGACAGATAACAAATGAAACGAGTATATCAAGATATGTGATTAGGCTGAAAAATATAATATTCTGTCCTATGCTCCAATTTTGATCGATGAGCCTAGGACAAAATTCATATGGATACATATTTTTAGATTTTTTTCTTTATTTGTCTTTTTTTCCTTTGTTTATCCTTAAAAACTTGCATAAACATTAAAGGTTTTCTCTTGAAACATATTCAATTAGAAACTAAATATTTAAAAAATAATAATATAAAAATTAATTTCAACGCTAAATTGAAAAATACGTAATTTGAGAAGAAAAGGGACTTTGATGTTTTAAATGCTAACGTTAAGTGAAATTTTTAATTTATTTTGGAAATAAAATGTTATGAACAAAGGTTATCAAAAAGCTGAATGAAAACAACAGTATTTAAAAACCACTTGTAGACATATCTAATTCAAAAACGTACATATAAAACTTTACAAATTTTATCTGTCTTACCCATCTAAAACATAGGTGAATGATGATGAAAGATAGAAATTCTGTGTAAAATAATATCTCTATTAAAATTTTCATCATAACGTTCATACTTAAAACCAACGTATTTCAAATATTTTCAACTTCCACATATGCTAACCGTAAATGTGATAGTCAACGCAAAATGTTGAAATTCACTTTTGCACATGCAACTTAATCGTATTAAAGATAACTAAAACATCATTTGTAAAGCTAATTGTGAAATATTATTGAGGTAATACATCTATGCAATGAAAAACATATTTTACTCATTTTTCACTTCAGTTAACAGAAACAGTAAACAAACGAAATTAGAGAAGAGTTTGAATAAAGACTGCTGTATTCAATGATGCTAATCTTATTTTTCATATGACAAACAAATTATATAAAAATTCGAAATTGCATCAAAGAAAAGGATAAATCATTTTGAATTTTTAAATGAAGTATATGTATCTTATTCCAGAAAAAATTGCCTACAAATTTATACAGATTAATAATTATTGGTTAATTTTTAAATAAAATGTTCAACTTTTTGCACGTAAAACAGGACTGCATTTTTACGTATTTTGTTCTCACCAAACTCATGACTAAAATAACATTTTCATTATAAAGATGATAAGATGATGTGTACATTATGTGTTTTAATGCATTTACCAATAATTAGTTAAACAGGAGAATTATACGTTAATCATGTAATGTATTTTTTTTTTTAAATAACTTTTTCTAATTTTTAAATTTACCTTTACAATAATAATAATAATTATTATATATATATATTGATGAAAAATTCCTTAATTTTACAATTTTATTAATATTAACCCTATAATAATATTTAAACGTTATTTATTTTTTTAGCAATAGCAAAGATATAAGATTAAAAAAATCAATTTTATCATTTTTGTTACTTTAACACACAATACATTTTTAGCATGTTATGTTACTTTTATCGATGTATAAACGTTTTACAAAACATGACAGCATATTACTTTTTAAAAGCCTACTCTACTTCTCATATTTTTGTTTCAAAAAGTTACTGAAATAAATAAAAGAAAAATCAATAAGTATGTCGGTACAAACTTTGAAACGGTTAAAATATCCAAATCCTGAATTCACTTCCTGCATGAAAAATATCTTCTTTTCACAGGTGGTGCTGGCATTTATGCAATTTCCTTTTAGTTTGAATAACACCGATGATGTGAAGATACAGTAAAGGTATTTATTGATTTACTAGTTTTTCTTGACATTTATGTAAAAAAGAATTCCTGTTTGACGCTGAATGATAAATACGTTTGTATATTTCACATAACTCAATGAAATGAATAGTACTTTGGTGATTTATTTAATGTAACATGTAAATTTATTTAAATTAAAGAAAGGAATAAAGAAACTAACAGAATCAACTTAGAATTTGTAGCATAAAAAGTCACTTTAAAACCTTGGTATTATCTTTAAAGAAATCTTACTTTTGCAGCTGGTACTGGCATTAATGCGAGAAAATTTCTTTTTGTTTGGAGAACTCCCATGATGCGAAGTATTTATTTCTTTTGTTATTCCATAATTTAATTTATAAGATAAAATGTTCTTTGTTTTTATAAAACATTTCATATCTCAATTAAAAGAAAAAAGTTTGTATTTATTTAATTAAAATAACATTTATTTCACTTCCTCGCTTGCACTAAACTTTATCACTAGGGTTTATAAACACTCTTAATATATTGAAATCTTTTTTGCTTGGCTTTATATATTTAAAAAGTACCTTAATTATCGTCGAAATGTATATTCTTAAATGCAGGCCAAAAAGTTATTCATAAAGCATTTTTATTTTCCAAATATTATTCAAATTTAAAATTTTATAGCATAGAAAATGTGTGATAAACTTGCTCTTTTAAGCGCATACAATGAGTATTCCCCTGAAACTTCTTTTTGAAGGAATTCGGTTTCAAAGCCTTTATTATATAATCAGTTACATATTATAACTGATATTTATCTTTCTTTTTTAAATTATACATAAATCGCATGCTTTGTATCATACGAATTTTCTTTTGAAACTGGCTTACCGAAGGACAGAACTAGAAAACCAGAATATAAATGAAAGGGAACATAACCATATCAATTTTGTAACTAATTTATAAGGTAAGAATTCGTACTCTGCAATCATCTTTTCGAATGAAAATTTTCCCTTTTACATGATATACAGCTACAAATAAAATGTTCTTGTCCATCGTGTAATATTCTTTTGTTTTGGGCACTTCGTTACATTTTGTACTTATCAATACAAAGTTACCCTTCATGTCGTTGAGAAAAATGACTTTGTGTTATCATGAAAAGCTGTCGATACATTTGACATCCTAAAACTTGGTCACACTCTGATATATTTTAAAAGAAGAAAAAATCAATATAGACGACTTTACCACAGGAAGTCTTCAATCATGATTATCAGATTCTTTTACTATTTTTTGAGGCAG
Source organism: Maratus michaelseni (assembly GCA_963931845.1). Lineage (NCBI taxonomy): Eukaryota > Metazoa > Arthropoda > Arachnida > Araneae > Salticidae > Maratus > Maratus michaelseni. The sequence continues at coordinate 373,168,460 of OZ007586.1, forward strand.
ACAAATTTTATCATTCAAGGAAATCCTCTTATAAGTATTTTTGCTAAATTCCTTTTTTTATTTTTTTAAAAAGTTTAACTAATATGTATTATTTTACAGCAAAAGTTGAGCTTCTATCACTATACGGTTTCCGTATATTAGATATATTCTTTTTTAAGCTCATTTCCTTCTAAATGTAAAGCAAATTACAATTGTAAAATTAGATTTATATAAGACAGAAGCACAAAAAGCTCCTCCTCTTTTTTATATTATCCAGGGAATTTTCCTATCGCTTTCTGAATAGTCAGATCCTTTACACAACGATAACAGGGGAATAGTCAGGATTTTCAGAGGTTTCTTCAGCAATGAAGGGATTCTCACATCAAAATACTAAACAAATACTTCAAGAAAAAGTCTTACATAATAAAGCACTAGGAAAATCTTCTTTGGCACGTAAACTGAAATATTACTGTCATAGTTAGACAAAATGGATAAGAATGGGTATAATGGATATTTCAGTACGAGAACAGATGTTCAAATGTTCAAATATAATCAGTTTGAGATTACAATACATCCATAATAATGAATCAGCAAGATTAGCATAATTTTTGTAATATTCATTTAAAATTCAGTTGGATTCCAAACATCATATTTCATTTTGTTTTGTTTTGTTGTGTTTGATTTTTAGTTTCAAACTTTTTGAGCAAAAGTACTTCTAAGTTTCTGAAAAAAAGCTTGTTCTGTGATTTAAAAAAACGGTTTTTTTCTTTTTCTTTATTTCAATGTTGAAAACAATGCCAACATACGATAAAACTGGTCAGTCAAACATCTGATTATTAAAACAACGGTAACAATCCACTTTATTCGCTTTTTGCTTTCAGATCTTTATATGTAGACTGTGACATACACTTATTAATATCATTTTACTGACAATTTTATCAACTGTGTCATTATTAGCCTATCATAGCAAATTCATATCAGATATTAATTCAGAACTTTAGAAAATGAAGAAGAAAAATTCCAACTAACTTGACGCTTAAATTTCAATTAACTACGCAGAACTTTTAAATGCGAATACAGTGTTACAAAAATGCTTACCTGCACATCTCTAAACTTGTTGCAACCGAAACCTTGCCATTTAGGTGAGGCTGAGGGCGGTTCAGTAACGGCTTGAAAAGCCATTGGATAAGCAGGTTCCAGGGGGATTTGAAAGAATTTCATCCAGTACTGATGACTGTCGCGGGACCATCTCCTTGGGGACTTGCAAATCAGCGAGCTCTCAAAAGTGGGCCAAAGACTTCACTGCTTTCGGGTTGCCTGGAGACGATACTTTTCAGCTGAAACAAGAGCTCTGGTCAACAATTATTAGACCCTCTCACTGACCATTCCATTTTCCGGGCACGTTCGTCGTCATAGGAACCAGTGATTCTAACAAAGTTCCGGTGGGATGTTCTGCTCTAGTGCTTCCCAAACTATCTATCTTCATTGAGGCTCTCTATGCTGTTCTATTACCACTATTTACTGTCTGAGTGCTCACCTATTGCGAGAACGCTGCGGTTTTTCCTTGGTAATATGCAAAATGCTGAGTGACTATTCTAGGACAAACCACATTCAGTTTAATTATGAATGCATGCTAGAACGCAATGAAAGACGAGCTTGCACATACAATATATGTAAATGGAGTAATTGCATTTGTTGTGATGAGTCATGACTTAATGATAAGTAAATTGTGATATATGGGTGAAATAAATTCATTTCAAATTTATTTGCGAAAAATACATATTTTGGACTGAGATTTTCTATAGCTGAATATTTTTTAAAAATAATTATAACATCATTAGTATAATTGTCATAAATGTAATAATGCTTATATTTTTTCTAATTGTTACTGTTATCATCTACGAAGGAAAATAATTGATATGTACAACAAGAATTGTGTACCATAACGAACATAAAAATATGTAAATTACATAATAAAAACACCCTACATTATTCATAATTTCATTGATAAATATCACAATTTGTCGTATTCTGCATAAGATCTATAGATTAGTTAATGTAGCAATTGAAAACGAAAAATGAAACTTCCTGAAATAAAATTCATACGTAATTGCACTTTTTTAATTTTAAAAATGTTCTTCTTTCTTTTCTCGCTGATATTAGGACTTTTTATGTCTTAAAAACATTATGCGAACAGTATAATATGATAGGTTGTATAATAATAATCATTTGAAGCCATTTCCTGAAAATCCATAATACAGATAAAATACAGGATAAAAAGCATTATCAGATACAAAAACTGTTTAAAAACAACACAAAATGTCACAAAAACATATATGCATCATTTATTAAAAAACTTTTACTTTAGGTGTTTTAAAAATATACAAAACTGCATTTCTTTAAAAACCTAGTTTAAAAACCTAGCGCTTTCGAGCCGTCCTGGCTCATCAAGCTCGAAAGCGCTAGGTTTTTAATGTGAAATGCAGTTTTGTATATTTTTAAAACACCTAAAGTAAAAATTTTTTAATAAATGATGCATATATGTTTTTGTGACATTTTGTGTTGTTTTTAAACAATTATATAGTACAGAGGTGAATTTGATTCAAGTGAGTGTTGTGTTTTTCATGACTCAAGTTTATTTAGATACAAAAACGTTTAACTTTATAAAAACTCCATGTATCTTGGCAATAGTCACGAGTGAAATTTAATATTAGCTCTGTTAAGCAAGTGATAATTAGAGCGCCCATGCATAAAAAAGGTAGAAAAAAATCTGCTCAAGCAATTATAAACTCCAAACATCTCCAAAAACCTCTTGCGTGTCTTCTTAACTCCACGCCCGCGCGTACACACACGCAAAAGAAAAAAAAAATCGAGGTTTATCAAAAGCAGTTTACTTTTATTTGTGGATTACTTATTAGTTTAAATCCATTAATATGCTTCTATCACTATTTCTTTTAATGAGGCTTAAGCAAGAATAAACAAAAAAATAGTTGAAAATATATAGTGTTTGGACTTTTTATCAATTTTAAGATTTTTCTAATTTTGCATCATTAAAAGAAAATAACCATTTCATAACATTCTGTTATAATAGCTTACGTAAGGTTAAAATACCAATACAAAATTGAACCATTTAAATTTAAGAAATCTTCTACGTTAACGATTAATCTTTAATGAAAGCGGTTTCAAAAAGTTTAAATAATTACTTTCAATCTCTTTTTCTAACATACCGGTATTAAAAGAGCACTGTAAACAATTTAGAAATAGAAAAAAAAATCCAATCAAATAAATGGAGCGGATGTTTCAAAAGAAAAGTCTTTGAAAGTTTTTAAGAAATAAATATTTCAAACAATTATTCAAACTGAAAGTTATGTAAATTTAATTACTTAAGTTTTAAACTATATTGAGTTTAAAAAAAAAAAAAACTCTAGATGAAGTTGGAAAAAAGTTATTAAAAATAAATTATTAATACAGGGTTCATTTTTGCTTTACATTGAAATTTTTATCCGATCTCAAGTATAAGAGGATTCTCATTTGAAATCTTGCATCCTTTTTAGAGCATGTTCAGGTATTCTTATTTTCCTAAAAATGCGTGCCAAAGAAAATTTTTATGTTCCATCGTGACAGAATGAAACTAGTCGTTGAAGGCCACCGTAATACTTACTCATCATGGATATGCATAATATAAAATATGAAAATAAAACATGTGTAAACTATTTATAAAATGCTTTGCAATACGAATAAAATCGTGTCTTGATGACGTCATAAACTTTAAATGCTCTATTACTGAATTGCGTAAAATAAACATCCTTATAACTCCAAAATTGATAATCATATTAACTAACGGTTTATTGCGTCGGATTAAGCGTCTCATTTCCAATTAAAATATATCTTTGAATTGAAATTACGAGACTTACCCTATACATGATGGGTAAGTAATATGTTTCCTATTTTGAAGATTTCAAATAATGTTCATCATGTTTTTTAATACTCACATTATCAGATTTGAACACATTATCAATAATGACGTTAAATTTCTAAACTATATTTTAATAACACGTATTTTTTAAACTCAAATAGCAACATCTAACTGAGACCTTTTAAATTTTCCTATAGAAAGTAATCGCTGCAGTAGTAACGGCTTTTGAATAAGTTCGAGAGGTGAAGTGTAGTAGTTATTTTTAAATTGCCATTATCTTATTTTAAATGAAATTTTACATCTAATTAAATCTTTCGTTGCAATAATATAGATACAGTATAGTGGCCAAAATTGTGGAAAACGTTTGGAAAAATTCCATTTCTAAAGTTTGGAAGTTCATAACAATTATTTGTTTAACCCTTTATGTACTGAATTATGAATTCATGAAAAATTTATCTTCTAAAGCATTTTTCGTGAATTATTGAAGCTACATTAGAAGATTTCCATAATCATTTAATAAATTTTAGAGGGATTTTAGAATGATTGAATGATTTAGGAGGATTAATTAAATTTGAATTTATAGTGATTTTGTGCAATATTTATAACCCCATTTAAATATTTTATTTTAAATATTTTTCTTAGTATTTTGTAGAATTAGGAAATGTACAAATATAATGTTCTTACAATAGAAATTTAGAAATATTTCCGAATTGAAAATCCCCCCCCCCTCCCCAAAGCCAAGAAAGCTGAAAAGATGCAAAGGCAAAAGAAATCATCCTTTTAAAAATATTTTTGTTTTGTGTATCCAATAACGCTTCTGGAACAAGATAAATTAATGCATCTATAGCTCATTCTAAACTGTATTTCTACTAATCGATGCATTAAATGAATTTTATAACAAGTTATTTTACCGGTACTTATAAGTACCGTCAGTAGATAAAGGGTTAAAGTAATTGCTTAAAAGTATATTCAATGGAAAGATTATTTAATCAACATTATACTGCAATAATTGTCTGAAAGAATGTTTTACATTAATAGGACTCATAAAGAAGAAAATTTGAACGCATGCATAAATGCACATGTGTACGCGCCTACGGGACTCCTTTTAGTGCTAATTACAGCCCTATAATGCCTCTCCATGGAGTAAAACAAATATTTTAATTTCGTATAATATGAAACCAACATTTAATTATTTTTCTTAATTGATATTGTTACTGTATTACTTACAAGTAAAAATTTTCTTTAGTCGGCTCTATAGATTTTCATCTGAATTAAGGTCTGAACTATTTATAGGCAATTACAGTAGTCGGATGTGGTTATCTTGAAACCACTGTTTGCATACAGCAGTAATACAACATTTAGATGAATCCTGTTGAAACAGAAAACTTTATTATCTTGGAAAATATCACGAACGAAAAGCTTAAGATTGAGCTCAGGTATCTCATTAATGTATTTTTGGACAATTACACTATCATTATACATGCACATTATGTTCACACCTTTTGATTTTATACAGCTCCAGATCATAATAGTAAAAAGTGTTCGTGATAGGTATAATTCAACGCTTTGATTTATCTCCTACATATTAACATCACTACCACAGAAGGAGATTTTTTGTCTCATCACTCCAAATAACAAGGTTACCTCGCTCTGCTGTCAAGCTAACATATTTTTAGCCCTATTTTACATTTTCAACGTTTTCGCGCGAGATAAAATTGATTTTTTTTGTGGAATTTTAGCATTTAGACCAAATTCGTGTAATTTGCGTCTTTCAGTCAACTTTACATTCCTTGCTCCATTTCATTTTGTCACATACTGATATTTTCTGACATCTAAATACAGTAATATTCAAATTTTAATTGCTTAATAGGCGTAAAGCCAACATAGTGAAAAAGCACCCAAGCCGGGACTCGAACCCGGGTCATCAGATTAGCGCACTGACGTTCTACCAACTGAACCACTTGGGAACGACACTAAGCCTGGAACTTTTTCACCATAACATGTTGGCAAGGCTACAAACGCAGCACAAAATGGAATATTTTCCATGAGCCGCCAACCCTGGTGCAAACACGAAATCAATCTGATAACCCGGGTTCGAGTCCCGGCTTGGGTATTTTTTAACTATGTTGGCTATACGCCTATTAAGCTATTAAAATTTGAATATTATGAATGCAAGACGTGAGAAGTTTTCTCTGGAAAAATTTCCAAGTATTAAATATGAATTTATCTAAATACAGTCTCAATATTCTTCTATCATAAGTTGCTGTCGTGCACGTTTTCCTGCCTTTATCGTTCCGATTTTGTAGTGACTGAGAGTTATTATAACTGTTTAAAAATTTAGAAATGCCATTTTCGATAATTTTCCACAATTTTTTCTCCCAATTTCTTTATTTCTTCATGTAACCTTCTTATCTTATATTATTATATATAACACTTTATGGGTGACTGGTCAACTCTTACGACATTTTTTTAATTTTATTTTGTTTTACAAGCTCACCAATGGGAAGGATAAAAAAACAAGTGGGTAAGTGTGATCGAAGATCGTACAAAGGCTTTCGTTTAATATTCCTTTCAAAACACTTTATCCTTTCTTTAATAAATCCAAATAAATTTCATTTTCAAATTAAAAATATATATATATATATATATAATTTAAGAAATTACAATAACCATTGGAGAAATGTTCCGAAAGCTTTAAAAAAATTACCGTTACTTTCGTGTTATAGCGGCCCTCACGATTATGATTATGCCAAGGTTGCAGTTATGATTTCGCCAAGATCATCGCAAAGCTTATAATATATGCATCCTATATACGCATATATATATTCCAAACACTCCTATATGTGCCATATATGTCATTATACACATATTATTTACGTCTTATATGTCGTATATACATCATATACACATGTCATATATGTACATCATATATGCATAATAGTATATGACTATAACTTGGAAACATACGTCAAGAAATGTTATATATATATATATATATCATATATTATTTTAATGTCATACATGCTTTATAATTTGGCGATAAATCTTGGTCGCTTGGTGATTCATCCTTGGGGGGCCGCTATAACACGAAAATATATTAATAAAAACAGAAACAAAAATATTTCATCCTTGGGAGCCGCTATAACATGAAAGTACAAAATTTATACTTTATTTCTTATACCTGATAATTTGCATCTATCTTTTTTGTAACTTTAACATTTTTGTAACGATTTTATGCATTTCTATTGCTTATTCAAAGATAAATTCTTCTAAAGTTACAGAATTTCGTTAAAAACGGTTAAAATAGTAAAATGTGAACATCATTTGGTCCATTCTCGATCGAAAGCAACAACCATTTTCCTAATAGTTTAAATAAAAAAAAAAAAAAAAAAAGTCTTGTTTTTTATAAAGTAAAAGTTACCGGTCTATTTTTCTCGTTTTTTCGAAAATCTGAACCGGTCCGATAGCGGGCTTAGCCCGCTATTATAGTCTGTCATAATAATATCTATCATATTTAAAAAAATCAATTTCAAAATTAAACATGTTGTATAAAGACCTTCAAAATGTTAAAATATGCCAATATTTCCATAATCGTGTTTTTATCATGATTCAATACATTCCTCAAACTCATATGACGTTATAATCACTTGCTGACGCCATATCTACTCGCTTTCTCTATTACTCATATTGATACTATCTTTGTATTATTCTCAAATATTTGGAAAAGTCCTCTAAACTTTCAATATGACGTCAGATTAATTTTCTTTTTAATTTTCTAATGACATCATATTAAGCTGCTTTCTGTATTTACACATACTCATACTCCTTGTATTATTGAGAAATGTTTGAAAATTTCCATTTTATTACCAATATGATGTCATATTAATATTTTGTCAATTGGTGAAATTTTTTATTTAATTTTCATTTATCACGTGGAAATATTTCAATAGAAAATTAATTATTGTAGAAAGAATTTTATTGTGGATTTTTAAGTGTTGGCAACTGCTATAACGAAAAATGTTTAAATTAAATAGGAAAAGGCTGTTAGAATTTTGATTTTTTTATCTCTCTATATTAAAATAATATGATTTTTTCAAATTTTAATATTTTGAGCTTCATAGTAGGTATTTAGCTATAAGTACAGAAATTTTCATGCCTGTAAGTTTATAGTTGATGAGAACGGCTCTGTGACGGACAGACAACAGAGCGGGAGTAATAGGGTTTCGTGAGATGAAAGAAACCCTAAAAAATTACAATCTTTAAAACAGTTACATAACGCATTCACATAAGTCCTCCTATCAACTCCAATACATGGCATTAATAGCTGAAATCCCAACCTAAGCTTGAATGAAACTTTAAACACCCGAAATCAGTGGCTACATTCAAATGAAACAAAGTGATTTTACATCAATCTAACTAAGTTGTCTTACATTTTTCTGATATATATATATATATATATATAATTTTTTTTATATAACATGCTAATAATTGATGGCACTGTACTGCATTATATTCTTCATTAAATTATCTTTCCATTGTACGGCCTTAAAGGCACTTTTTTCAAAAGATTTCCACAATTTTGACCACTAGTGTGTATATCTTAATTTCAATATTTTAATTACAAATGAAAATATTAGTTTAAGTAATTGCATCCTGCGATACTGCATCATATATGTTATTTTGTTTGGTACTTTCTTTAGTATGCACTAACTAAATTGTACTTATTATTATCAAATGATATCCACAGTGCTTTTCTAATAAAAGGTTTTAGCTAAAGACTCAGAAATCATTTATTTTATTACTATTTTTAAATATTGTGTTAAAAAATATCATAGATTTATTTATTTCATTTATATTTTTAAAATTACCATAATAACTAAATAATCAGCTGATGATTTCAGTTTTATTCAATTAAGAAAACTTCAGTAATAAAGAAAACGCTATTTGATCATAAAAAAGTGACATTCAAAGAGATCTAGCATAAGTTCAAGTCAAAATACGGCCATGAAACTTTATATCCAAGCGCGGATCCAAGGGGGAGGTCATGGGGGTCATGACCCCCTCTAAACGGAAAACATTTCTATAGAACAATACATTTTTTAATATAAATATGTATTAAATGTGTCTTCATTTTTTTTCTTCTTTTGTGGCTTAAAAATTTTAATCTTTCTGATACATTCATGGAGTTATTTTTAAATAGAAATGCGTGAAAATTGCAAGCATTATTTTTTAAGCACCAAAGAATCGAACGTCGTTTTTAATTTTACTATAAATGTGGTATATTTTGAATTGTATTTATGATTTTTCTTTCAAGACGGTATTTCTATGATTGCCGATTCTCGAAAATCGACTTAAAATGAGAAATTGGAGAAAACTTTCTGTAACATTCTTTGCTTTTATAAGAAAATGAGAAACTCTGATATCTTGGTATCTGGATAAAACATGCATATTTTGTATATTTACGAATATACCTGCAAATTTCATTCACTTATGAAAGAAAATGAATTCGGGTATATGTCAGAAATTAGTCAATTTGGATCTAAGATATAAAAACTGCTAATGAAGACATGTGACCTCCCCTCCCCTCAAAAAAAAGTCATGACCCCCCTCTAAATTGAGTGCTGGATCCGCCTCTGTTTATATCTATATGGAAATTTCTATGGAGATGTAGTTTGTGTGTTTTAAAAAATAGTTTAATTTTTGAACAGTAGATACCATTCGTGAGCGTTTCACAAGAATGAAAATGAACGCTTTCCATTTTTGTGAGAACAAAACTTATCAAGTTAGAATACTTTCAATTTTATAAATTTTCAGCGTTTTATGGCACAAAAAAAAACTTTCCGCTTTTCGTAGAAGGATGGAATTTTTACTGTTCTACTTGTTAGAGCATCGTAAACATTTTTCTAAATATAAGTTATAAGAAGCAAGGGGTGCATAAAAAGTTTAATTTCGTAACTTAAAAAAACCCTATTTTGACATAAATAGATTTTCATATGATGAAGAACAATATTTGACACTTTTTTTTACAATTGGAACTGAACTCCTAAAACTAACTATACGCACGCATAAAACCAGAAAATTAAAGTCTTGGAAACATTAAAAAAAATATTAAACATTGTGTTTGTCTAGAAAAATTAATTTGATTTCTAATTTTGACGTACGTGGGACAAAATTTAAGATGGAGTACAAATCTTATGTGCACATCAAAAATCGGTGGCCTTAGACTCAAGGCTTACTGTGCCTAGTAGAAAATAAGGTCCTGGATATATTAAGAAATTATTTAGGACAAATAAAAGCGGCGTTATATCAGTAAGCCATTTTGATAATGAATTTCATCTTCGATTACGCTAAGTATCGTGACGGAAATTCTCATAATCGGTTTCGCGTGGTAATGAAACAGAACATACTTTTTACAGACACAGGTTGTTGCAGTTGTCAGTGATGCGGAAAATAACTTTTCCGGCTCTTTGCCATCCTACAGCTTTTGGGAGCCACACCCGGAAGTAAACTGACATTAAGTACAATGGGAGCGTAAAACGTTCAGGTTTATTCATGTCTTTATAACGATTTTAACACCGATCGGGCTTTAGTTTTAAGGATAAAGATTGCTAAAGAACATTTATGCAGTTTAAGCCCATTGTCATTATCATTATTATTTTAATTGATTTGACGTATTTGTAGTATTAGACCACCCAGCAGGGAATGATTCAAATGTCGGTTCGAACCAGAAATTTCTTCGTAAAATAAGTTAAATAAAAGCCACACAGAAATAAATAAATTAATTAAATAGTTTAAAATAAAAATCCAGATGTAAAATATTTTTATAAAGCTTGAATAAAATTTCCGGGCGCTCTAGTGTTAAGCTAATTCAGCAGAAATTGAAGTTTCAAAAGGTAGTTTGCGAAAAAACTTAGACCTCTTGATTGACAAAAGAGTAATATCTACTAATAAGTGGTTATGAGCTGTCACAAAATAAGGATTTTTCTTTGAATCTCACATGCAATAAAGGCACCTTGGTTTAGGTTCTAGAATAATATGGAGATCTTTTGCACACGAAGACTAAGCAGACCAAGATCTCCGTTTAAGGGGACACGGTACCTTTGAAACTTTTGTTTTTCAATTTTGAATAATCTATACTAATATTATAAAGGAGTAAATCTTGTTTGTTTGTTTGTAGGGGGTAATCTCTGGAACTACCGAACCGATTTCAAAAGTGATGGTGGCAAATTGATGGTGACAACCCCTGCTCCAACATAGGCTATATTTTATGTCGGTGCCACTAACCCCAGGGGGTGCAGGAGCAAAAAACGTTCTAAAATTGCGATTTTTCAGTAATCACACTGGCTGTCAAGCCCTGAGAGCATGGCAGCCGGTTCTGTATGTATGTATGTACGTACGTAATGCGATAACTCTTCATAGAAATATCCGTTTTCCTTCAAATTTTGTTTATAGGTTCCTTGTGATAAGGCGCTTCCCTGATTAGTTTTGGGGATTGATTGTTTAACTATAAAGGGGGGAACGGGGGGTTAACCCCCCTTAAGATAAGTGGTTTTTTCATGCAGAATTGTCCAATTTTCTTCAAATTTTGTATATAGGTTCATTGTGATAAGGTTCTTTCCTGATTAGTTTTGGGGGTTCATAGGTTAAGTGTAACGGGGGGGGGGTTAATTTCCCCCCCCCTTATTTTAGATAAATGATTTTTTTCATGCAGAGTTATCCGATTTTCTTCAAACTTTCTATATGGGCTCATTGTGGTAAGGGGCTTCCCTGATTAGTCTTGGGGGTTCACTGGTAAAGTATAAAGGGGGGAACGTGGGGGACTAACCCCCCTTGATATAGATAAATGGGTTTTTTAAGCAGAATTATCCGATTTTCTTCAAATTTTGTTTATAGGTTCACTGAGTCAAGGCGCTTCCCTGATTACTTTTCGGGATTGATTGGTTAAGTATAAAGGGGGGAACAAGGGGCTAATTCCCCCCCCCCTTAATTTATATAAATGGGTTTTTCAGGCAGAATTATTCCGTTTTCCTTCAAATTTTGTTTACAGGTTCACTGTGTTAAGGCGCTTCCCTGATTAGTTTTCGGGATTGATTAGTTAATATAAAGGGGGGGGGATCGGGGGGCTAATTCCCCCCCTTAATTTATATAAATGGGTTTTTCATGCAGAATTATTCCATTTTCCTTCAAATTATGTTTATAGGTTCATTGGGTTAAGACGCTTCCCTGATTACTTTTCGGGATTGATTGGTTAAGTATAAAGGGGGGAACGGGGGGCTAATCCCCCCTTAATTTATATAAATGGGTTTTTCATGCAGAATTATTCCGTTTTCCTTCAAATTTTGTTTATAGGTTCACTGTGTTAAGGCGCTTCCCTGATTAGTTTTCGGGATTGATTGGCTGAGTATAAAGGGGGGAACGGGGGGGGGCTAATCCCCCCCTTAATTTATATAAATGGGTTTTTCATGCAGAATTATTCCGTTTTCCTTCAAATTTTGTTTATAGGTTCACTGAGTTAAGGCGCTTCCCTGATTAGTTTTCGGGATTGATTAGTTAAGTATAAAGGGGGGGGGGATCGGGGGGCTAATCCCACCTTAATTTATATAAATGGGTTTTTCATGCAGAATTATTCCGTTTTCCTTCAAATTTTATTTATAGGTTCACTGAGTTAAGGCGCTTCCCTGATTAGTTTTCGGGATTGATTGGTCAAGTATAAAGGGGGGGAACAAGGGTCTAATTCCCCCCCCCCCTTAATTTATATAAATGGGTTTTTCATGCAGAATTATTCCGTTTTCCTTCAAATTTTGTTTATAGGTTCACTGTGTTAAGGCGCTTCCCTGATTAGTTTTCGGGATTGATTAGTTAATATAAAGGGGGAGGGGTTCGGGGGGCTAATTCCCCCCCCTTAATTTATATAAATGGGTTTTTCATGCAGAATTATTCCGTTTTCCTTCAAATTTTGTTTATAGGTTCACTGGGTTAAGACGCTTCCCTGATTACTTTTCGGGATTGATTGGCTGAGTATAAAGGGGTGAACGGGGGGGGGGGCTAATCCACCCCTTAATTTATATAAATGGGTTTTTCAGGCAGAATTATTCCGTTTTCCTTCAAATTTTGTTTATAGGTTCACTGAGTTAAGGCGCTTCCCTGATTAGTTTTCGGGATTGATTAGTTAAGTATAAAGGGGGGGGGATCGGGTGGCTAATCCCCCCTTAATTTATATAAATGGGTTTTTCATGCAGAATTATTCCGTTTTCCTTCAAATTTTGTTTATAGGTTCACTGTGTTAAGGCGCTTCCCTGATTAGTTTTCGGGATTGATTGGTTAAGTATAAAGGGGGGGAACGGGGGGATAATCCCCCCTTAATTTATATAAATGGGTTTTTCATGCAGAATTATTCTATTTGCTTCAAAATTTGTTTATAGATTCTTTGGGTTAAGACGCTTCCCTGATTAGTTTTCGGGATTGATTGATTAAGTATAAAGGGGGGAAACGGGGGGATAATACCCCCCTTAATTTATGTAAATGGGTTTTTCATGCAGAATTATCCCATTTCCTTCAAATTCTATTTATAGGTTCACTGTGTTAAGGCGCATCTCTGATTAGTTTTTGGGATTGATTGGTTAAGTATAAAGGGGGGGAACAAGGGGCTAATTCCCCCTTATCTATACTAATATATAAAGTAGTAAAGATTGTTTGTTTGTTTGTTTGTTTGTTTGTAGGGTGTAATCTCTGGAACCACTGAAGCGATTTTAAAAGTGATGGTGGCAAATTAATTGTGACAATCCCTGCTCCAACATAGGCTATATTTTATGTCGGTGCCACCACCCCCAGGGGGGTGCAGGAGCGAAAAACGTTCTAAAATTTCGATTTTTTGTGTACTGAAGGAGATAGAAGTATCAAATTTGGTATGGTAGTTACTTATAAGATGTAAATGCTCTCTAAGAACAAATTATAAAAACATTCGCAATTTAAAAGGGTGAGATGAGGAAGAAGGGTTCTAAAAACATTCTAAATTACAATTTTTATGGAATCTCTGAAACTACAGAACCGATTTCAAAAGTGATGGTGGTAAATGGATGGTGACAGTCCCTGCTCCAACATATGCTAAATTTTTTGTCGGTACCACTGCCCGCAGAGGGTGCAGGAGCGAAAAACGTTCCAAAATTATGATATTTTCAATAATGAAGGAGTTAGGAACTTGACATTTTGTATGGTCGTTACTTACAAGATTTAAATGCTCTATAAGAACAAAATCTAAAAAAATTCGAAATTTAAAAGGCTGAAATAAGCAAAAAATTTTCTAAAAACATTCTAAATTACAATTTGTATGGAATGTCTGGAACTACTAAAGCGATTTCAAAAGTGATGGTGGCAAATGGATGGTGACAATCCCTGCTCCAACATAGGCTATATTTTATGTCGGTGCCACTACCCCGAGGGGGGTGCAGAAGCGAAGGAGCTAGAAACTTCAAGCTCGGCATGATTGTTATTTATAAGATCTAAATGCGCTCTAAGAACAATTTCTAAAGAAAAATGATCTAATGATTCTGCGATTTTTCAACTATTGAATTTCTAAAATTACCAAATTTCACAATAGAGTACCATAGCGATACCTTCACGCGTAAAAAGATAATGATAAGGGCGACGTGTCCTGACGTGTATATTGTTTATAGCACGAGTCACAAATTATAGTATCCTTATTATTCTGTTAAAATATAAAAGTGAATTATGAAATGTCAATATTTTGTTTGATTAAAGGTTCGTTAAGAGAAATTGACCAGCGTAGCGGGCGTAGCTTGCTAGTACTGTAATATATGTGGTGGCACAATACTTAATACTAAAAATTAAATAAAATTAAAAAAAAATTGTTAAAACAGCCTATTTTACTAAAATTTATTTTTTTAAATTAACTTTTTAAAAATCCCTGCTATTTTTATAAATATGAATATTTTTGCTTCGATTTTTTTTCCACATTCATTAGAATATACTACATAAAACTGTGCATAGATTTTTAGATGTATGGGATTTTACATTTAATATGATTTTTTTTCTCTCGTGTATATTTAAAAAATGAAGCAAATTCAACACACTCTCAATTTAAATATTTTTTGAAAAATAACTATAAACTTGAATGTTAAATCCATGCACAAAAATATTAAATACACCATGGAGAACAAATTAAAAAAATTTCAAACCTCTATCTAAATTATCAAAAAAGCCTTAGTATTTATCGCCCCACCAGTGGCTGAGAGGTTGTGCTCTCGAATCTGGTAGACGGGAGGTGCTGGGTTCGATCCCAATCGCGCCCGTCCGCCTAATCGGTGGGAGTTTTCGTGGTTTTCGTCGAGCCGTGGATTTATCCATGCGTAAATACGGATTAGGTTCCCTTAGAAAGACCCCACGAAGGGCACTCCCCCCCGGGCCTATATCCCTAGTGTAGATAATTGGCCGTCAATAATCAACCCAACCCTTAGTATTTATCGAACAAGCAAGTTATAAAAATATGAACATGGAGAAAGATCAGTTTAAAGTTTTCATTTACAAAAATAACATGTTTAATCTTGTGTAAAATTCATGCAAAATTTTATCAAACCCATAAATTTAAGTATATATAAACACTTGCATATAATTTCATTACACATAATTAGAGAGTTAATGTTTTAAAGGCATTAATTACCGAAATTTAAAAATGAGAAAATTGTCTAATTTGTCGTTATTTGTATAAAATTTTACTTACTAATAATATATATCCTGCGATAACTTAAATAAGTTTCATATACATTTCGTATAAAAATTTAAAAACATTCAGGTTTCTATGTAAGCCTCTCATTTTTCATTTTTGGGGCATCTCTGTGTCTGCGAGCAAGCTTAATTTTTTTCCGTGCTAATTCATACACCGTATACTTTTTAAACTATTTTTTTCAATTTTGAATATTACTGAAAAATCTTTGGTGGCATTATATTTAATACTAAAATGTATATATATATATATAAATATACATATTTAAAAAATCTTGTAAAACAGCCTATTTTACTAAAATATAATTTTAAAAAAATGTAACTTTTTAAAAATCCCTACTACTTTTTAAAATATGAATATTTTGGCTTCAATTTTTTTCCACATTCATTATAAAATACCACATAAAACTGTGCATATATTTTTAGATGTACGGGAAATTGCATTTAATATGATTTTTTTCTCTCATGTATATTAAAAAATCAAGGAAATTCAACAAACTCACAATTTAAATTTAAAAAAAACCTATAAACTTGAATGTTAAATCTATGCACACAAATATTAAATACACTATGGAAAACAAGTAAAAAAATTTCAAACCTCTAGATGAATTAGCAAAAAAGCCTTAGCATTTATCGAACACGCAAGTTATGAAAATATGAACAAGAACATTTTAAATTCTGTCACTACGCATAAAATCTTTAATAACTTCTTTATTTTTAAAGATACAGCTTTGAAATTTCACCAGTATATTTTTAAAGGGTGTAGTTATAATTTAAGCCAATAATTTAAAAAAATCGATATTTTGACCAATTTGAAGGTATTGTGTCTCCTTAAAATGGAAACTGACTGACCCACTATAAACATCCCAGCCTGAGTCGGGATTCGAAGACCTCTTGAGATATAACTTTCTCTAACCATTAGGCAAGAAAGCTGGCAAAAGGTGAGTTTTTGCACGTTCAATTAAATTAAATTAAGCATACATCATTTTAAAATTTGCATAATACAGCACCTTGAGCCAAAAGAGAAAAAGAAAAGAGTAATATCGAATGACAGCAATGCATGCGCATATTGCACAAGCCAAAATGGCAAACGATAAGAAATTTCTTTTTCATTTAGTGCAGAGAATTTACTTTATGAAACCTTGAAACAGCTTAATAAATTTATTCTGGTTATTTCTTCTTTTATTTCGGTGTTTACACCTCAAATAATCATTGAGTTAGTTGTTTATTGTGATGAGTATTATCGTTATTACTATTATTAAATAAAATCTAATCCATAAAATCTAATTTTGTACTGAATAATGTAAAAAAATGTCTTATCACAGTCGTTAATTTTAAAATAAAGTGCACCATTTCGTTTTTCTATTTTTGCTGTTTGTTTGTTTATTTTTTACAAAACCTATCATTACAGTTATAAAACTAGAGTGTCAGCAACTACTTTGACATATCACAAAATGATAGGATATGACATTAGATTCCTTTTTCAAATTCAACAATATATTAAAAATAATTGCGAGACTATTCTGAAGCTTTTGCTGTTCATTAAGAAATCAGTGTATTTTTAAAGAATTATTTGAAAATAAAGTTGGCAAATACATACACACGTATCTAGATTTATTTTATAACTTCAGTGGAACAGTCGCCCAAATTTAACCTTAGAGGCAAATTTACATTAAGTGAAGATGTCTTAAAAAAACAAGAAATATACTAGAAAAAAAAGTATATCTAAGATTTATGCTTACAAGTCTAAGAAAATTCCCTTATTGATTTTTCAAAAGACATGACCCATTTTTGACAGAATTTATTTGACAAATATTAATGCATTTTTTTTCTGAATAATTTTACAGAGCTTTTTGATCAAAGATATTGCACTTTTATATCATGATTTATATTATTCTCTCTTATACAATTAATAGTTGTGGTTATTTTACCAAGGTATCAATCGCCACAGATTCCTCAAGTTCCATCAACGCCAATACCAATAGGAGAAAGATGTTTGTCCGAGTGTGTGTGTGTGTGTGTGTCTGCCTGTCCGCGATGATTAGGAGAATCTTGTAGATGTCTGAAAATTTCGATAAATTAGTCAAAGGCAGGTCCAAATGCACTTGAGGCTCAGATTTTCTTTTCTTTTTCCTTTTTTTCTGTTAATTAAACGAAATAGTAATTAAAAATCATAATGAACAGCGCAAAATTGCCACATATCGCAACGAATTCGGAGGCATTCCGCAGATTCGCACGCTAGGAAGAAAGCACAGGAGCACAAACGCACTTTTTTTGCTCTTTTCCAAGTGAGTATCTTCTTAACTATTTAAAAAAATACGAAAGAACATAAAATGCCAACTAGACGAATTTTTGAAGTGAAAAGTTCTTTAGGCTCGTTTGGCATTTTTTGAGATGAGAAAAAAGCATTGAACTCGCGACACTGTTACTGTAACCGACACCTCTGTATATAAGTATGTACGTACATGTATTTTGTATAGTTCGGTATGAGGTAGGGTGGGGTGGAGCGGGCGCGTCGCGCGCCGCATGCTTGCCTGTGCGATATTGTTTTTTATGAAAAATATTTATATATTATATTTATATAATTATATATTATTTTTATGTAAATTAAACAGTGGTATTTTATTATATTATATTTTATTATATTATATAATTAAATATATAATATATTAAACTTTTATATAATATATTAATATATAATTATATATATATATACATATATACAGGGTCAATCTAAACTCTTGGGCAAAACTTTAAGGGGTGATAGTACACATCAAGACAAACAATATTAAATAGGAAACTAAGGGTCCCAAACGTCTTCCGAAGGAGATAGGCGCCATTAAAGTTTAGGGTCCAAAATTTCAAATGATTATAAAAAACGGAAAAATTGGTCGATTCGTTTGCGGTTTTCGCTAAAACTATTCTTTATGTCAGTATTTTCTTGAAAATAAATTTTAAAGATAAAGTTCAAAAAATGCCGATAGAAGGCGCTTTAGACTTTGGAGTAACGAAAAACTATTTTTTACCGTTATTTTTTGTATCTCATTAAATGCTTTCAAAAGCTTAGACTTAGACTTAAATTTTGAGCTCAAAATCTGAATCGTTGGGAGTGGTTAAGTAGCGCAAACTGAACTGCGTTCAGGAGTTGAAATTTGAAACACCTCCCTCAACCTCCGACCCCCCTCCCACTCCTGAACACAGTTCAGTTATTCCCGATCTTGGTGTCGTAGACCAGGCAGAAAAAATTTGAGTTGTAATTTTTCGTCCAATTGGAAAATTACAACTCATGATTTCTTTACCAATTTGAATAATTGTGTTAAAATTAATCCAGGCAGAAACTACTACCCCCCTACACGTAAAATATACGATAGAGTAATGACAAAATTATTCATAACAAAAATTTATTCATAACAGACATGAGCAATTTCTCTGCGCAAAATAAAAAGAAACAATTTGATGTATGCATGTAGTGCGCAATATGAATGAAGGTTGACACGTAGAAAATGGTACACGCATGATGTTCTTGAGGAATCACAAAAACTGTTCGAAAGAGTGCCCACCAGCAACGATTCAGGCCTCACAGCGCCGGCGGAGGGAGTTGTGAACATTAGTGAATACCTCGGGCATCTCCCGGATATCGCCTGCTACGACAGCAATCCTCGCAACCAGGTCCTCGTTGGAGTTGACGGTAAAAAATAGTTGTTCATTACTCCAAAGTCTAAAGCACCCTCTATCGGCATTTTTGAACTTTATCTTTCAAATTTATTTTTAAAATAATTTTTTTATTTAATTTTGCCATCTAACTATCGTTTGTTTTACGTGTAGGGAGCAGTAGTTTCTGCCTGGTCTACGACACCAAGATCGGGAATAACTGAACTGCGTTCAGGGGGGTTCAAATTTCAACTCCTTAACACAGTTCAGTTTGCGCTTTTTAACTTCTCCCAACGATTCAGATTTTGAGCTAAAAATTTAAGTTTAAGTCTAAGCTTTTGAAAGCATTTAATCAGATTAAAAAAATAACAGTAAAAACTAGTTGTTCGTTACTCCAAAGAATAAAGCGCCCTCTATCGGCATTTTTTAAACTTTATCTTTAAAATTTATTTTTAAGAAAATACTGACATAAAGAATAGTTTTAGAGAAAACCGCAAACGAATCGACCAATTTTTTCATTTTTTATAATTATTTGAAATTTTGGAACCTAAACTTTAATGGCGCCTATCTCCTTCGGAAGACGTTTGGGACCCTTAGTTTCCTATTTAATATTGTTTGTCTTGATGTGTACTATCACCCCTTAAAGTTTTTCCCAAGAGTTTAGATTCACCCTGTATATACAGTATTCCTACTAAAGTCCCTTGCCACTCTCTTAACTTGGGAACGGTTGCTGCTATATTCATAAAAGTAGTTTCTGGGTATAGTAAAGTAGCCATGCACTACTCAATGAAACCGCTTACGGCGTCACCTGGTGAAATGCTGCGGAGTTAGCATTCCTATCTCGAAAACGGAAACAGATAGAGAAAAAGAGTGGTTTACAAAGTTGTAGAGCATCATCAATTTTGTACGAAAAGACACCTTGTGGACATTAATGCGAAAAATACAACGGTTAAAACGCGCATTTATTTTTTGTGATTTCCTAACTGTGACGTGACAAAACAATCTTAGAAAGAAAAAAACAACTAGTTATAATAATATACCTTTATTTTAGATGTTCAAACTTCTCACTGTCAGCTGCAATGCATATTTGGATCCTTGTTTGAATTTCACGTTGCACATGTTGGAGCGTAGACGGTGACACGTTGGCACAGGCGTCCGTAATGCGTCGTTTAACGTCCTGCAATGTTTTTGGAGAGGTCGCATACACCTGCTGTTTCATAACTGGTTGTTTATTTCTTTCTAAGATTGTTTTGTCACATCACAGTGTAGGAATTCACGAAAAAACAAATGCGCGTTTTAACCGTTCTATTCTTCGCATTAATGTCCACAAGGTATTTTTTGTACTAAATCGATGATGCTCTACAACTTTGTAAATCACTTGTTTTCCCTATCTCTTTCAATTTTCGAGATAGGAATGCTAACTCCGCAGTTTTCCACCAGGTGGCGCCGTATGCGGTTTCATTCAGTAGCGCATGGCTACTTTAGTATATCTAGACAGCACTTTTATGAATATAGCAGCAGCCGTTCCAAAGTTAAGAGGGTGGCAAGGAACTTTAGTGGGCATACTGTATATATTACATATATATATATATATATATAATATATTATATATTATATATATATAATATTGAAATTCAAGTATTCACTTCTGCCGGCACTCTCTGAGTGCCACTGTTTTTTTTCTTTCTCTCTGTGCAATTCGTTTAAAAATATACTAATATTTACACTTTCAAAAAAAATATTTTCAAAACGTCTTTTTCGTGTTTTTTCCCCTACGTGCGATAGATTATTCTAGCCATCGCGGTCAGACAGACACACACACACGGACAAACATATATATTTTTTTAGTAGTACACATAAGCCGATACTTAAGAAATGTGCCGAATTGATGCCTTTGTAATATAAGCGCCATTATTAATTTTTATATAAACTAGATGGAAACTGTCAAAACTTGGCGGAAAAAAATTACTATAGCAATATTAGTAAAATAAGCTTCTTTATTATTTTAGAGGGGGAGAGTATGAAACAGTGTTTCAAAATATTATTTTAAAAGTTTCTTTCCCCCAGTGAAATACAGTACTATTTCCGACGCAAACTCCAAACAAACAATCCGTAAACAACGGTGTAATGCAAATCAATGCGACGTTACCGCCATATTGACCACTGTAAGAAAGAAAATTTCATGGATCTATGAAGTATCATATAAATAGTATATTCCTACGTCCATATCATGTCCAGTAAATAAAAGAACTTAGTAAATAAAGCACATATCCCCCACCCCCTATGATAATGCAACCGAGTGGGCTCCTAAGTGCATGTGCATTGCATCTGCCAAAAGGCACCGTCGAATTCGACGTTAAATTTTTTTTTTTAAATATACTTAAATAAAAAGTTCTAAAATGTCCTCTATAATCATTGTTCGTTTCAAATCCATATCGTCTAAAACGCATCCATTGTTTTAAGCTAATCAATTTTTATGTAAAGATGGAGAAATTTTTTTACAATAATAAATCAATCTGCAGATGAGGCAGATTTTTAATGTTTTCAAATGTAATTTATTTGAATGGTTTCTTCGGTTCCTTTATATAATCAGGATGATTATCGCTTTTCCATCACAGTCGGGGATATTTTCCGTCTCATACAGTTAAATACCCAATGGATCTTTAAAAAATAATAAAGTACAATTTCTAGCATATTCGGATGCAAAGTATACATTAACGAATTCAACTTATCAATTTTATGTTCAACATACACTGAAAATAGTTTTTGTTTCTTGTTGACTGATTATAGCTTAGTGCCAACATGCTCTATCTTGTAGATAATCTAATCTTATGATTTATCAGGGTTTTCTTTTATTTATTTTTTTCATTTTTATGATGGTAAATCTATTTTCAAGTGTGGCAACTTTCCCAGGAGCTATTTTACATTATTGAAGGAAACTGATGGTCATTGTTGAGACAGATTTGAAAATATTTCATGTTTGAAAATTATTTAAAAAGTCGTTAAATTAAGCGTCAGTTTTCAAATAGCTTTCATTCGAAAGCTAAGATTTTTCTAATTGATGATGTAAGAATTAAAATTGTAAAATGTAGTGAAAAATGTAAATTTGTAGTATTTAGAAGTGATGTAAGCGCGATGAAAGCGAAAGCGATAGCGCCGTTTGTTGTCTCAACCGTTATACATTTCTAAAATTTACAACTCTGTTTTGGCTGGCATCCAAAAGTAGACTACCATTTTTTGACGTCGACAGAGAAATTCACAGTGAAAGAAATAGGACTTTGCCGCTAGTAAGGAACTGTTAAATGAACTTATAATAAACCTGCCAAAATAATTTCTGTAAATTATTAGCCTTACATTGTTTATTCTAACTAAAAATACAATCATTATTTCAAGTATTTTGTTTTCTACCATAACACCATTTTTAATAATTATAATTTCCCTAAAATCCTTTACTTTTGTGAATTTTCTTATTACAAAATAAAATCTTCTAACAACCTGTAATTTAAAAAAAATAATTAATAACATGTAATCAAGGTATGCAATCAAGATGAAGCAATCAATACAGGCTCCAGTTCTAATCTTTCTAATTAAGAATTGAAAAATCAGTTAAAATTACGTCATGTTGACACAAGCATATACATTTTTCTCTTTAGTTTTATCAATGTTAAAATGCATTTCAAGCTAAGCATAACGTCAGTTTCACTGGCGCAAACTTTTTCCACGTAATTTGTATACGTTACTTTTACGCTTAAACACCATATAATACAAATATAAACACCGTGTATAGAATAAAAAATATATTTTGTATTTAATTGTAATGAAAAAATGGCATCAACAAAGTTATAACGCATAATGATAAAATAAACTCAATGGACAATATTCCCTCGACGTCACAATAAATATCAATTTGTATTCGCTTATAAAAATAAAGTGCGCGCGGATAAATATTTTTACCGAAATTTAACTTTCAAATTAAAAAAATCGGCTTAAAAGCCACGTGTCTTTTATATTTATTATTTCTCGTTAACCTCGCAACAGAGGAAATTATCCGATTTCCAACTTTATGACGTCATACACAGAAGTCAAAGTTTAATTTAAATTTACGGCTAATTAATTAATTTTTCGAACAAACGAATGTACGATAACAAATCTGTGTCCAAATATCCTTCGTTTAAAAACAGAATGATGATATTTGATGTAGTAGTTTGTTCTCACGGACTGTCGAAAGAAAACGCTTGGCGTTTTAAATATATAGATGTTATGTATATGTATTTATATAGATAAAAATTTTCCGGGACGAAAATTGTATAAGATAATAACATAAGTCATGATATAAAAGTGCTACATCTTTGATCAAAAAGTTCAGTGAAATTATTAAAAAAAAACACCATTATTATTTGTCAAATACATTCTGTCAAAAGTGAGTCATATCTTTTGAGAAATAAATAAGGAAATTTTTCGTAGGTATACTTTTCGTTCTTGTAAATTTCTTGTATTCTTAAGACATTTCCACCTAATGTAGAATTGCCTCTGAACTTAAATTTGGACGACTGTTCCACTGAAGTTAGGAAATAAATCTAGATATGTATGTATCGATTTTCAAATAATTCTTTTAAAACTACAATGATTTCTTAATGGGCAGCAAAAGCTTTCCTCTGTAATGTGCAATCCGTTAAAAAAATATTAATATTAACACTTTCAAAAAAATTCGTTTCCGAATTTTGTAATTCATTCCCGATTTTCGTTTTTTCTGTAATGTTTAAATTCTGCATCCTCTTTGGAAATCAAAATACAATAAACAAATATATTAAATTAATAAGCGTATATTTTCCTTTCTAAAGACGCCTTTGGTTTAAAAAAATATTGATATTAAACTTTTTAAAATTTTTCATTTCTGGAACTCACTTTGCCATTTTACCAGACTTTCTTCTTTCTCGGTAAAAAGATTTTTTTCCCAGCATGCAATTCGAGTAGTTCTGAGATTTCAAGCCTTTGTGTAACCTACTTTCCATTTGAACAACAATGTTTTTAGAACTAAATGCCAATATTTTAGCATGAACATTATACACAGGCGTCGGGAACATTATATTTATAACTCATAAAAATTTCAGAGTTTGGACAATAAAAAATATTTTTTATGAAACGTTAAATGTATTTGATGATAATCGAGGTGAAAGGAAAAACCAAAATTAGAATAACACTTATTACAAGCCCTTTTACAACTAAATATCATTATTTTAACAAAGATTTTTCACATAGTCATCGGATACATATTTTATATAACATATAAAACTCTTTAAAAATAATTGGACAATTATAAGTTCTTTACAATAATAATTCTGATCAATGTTTATCTTTTTCTCAGCGATTTTCCAGAATGCATCAGAGAATTGTGTTTTGAAATTTTCGGAAGGGAAATTTGAGATACCGTTTCATATCTTAAAACACGGTGGAAGGGGGGTATTATTTACGTTTTATCTGGAACTTTTAGTCAGAATTGAAAGTTTAATATATCTAAATGTCGGAAATTAAATTGGCAACCTCTTCCACCCCCCACCTTTTCCCCCTTTATTAATGAAATATAATGCGTTTTTTTTTTCTTCAGATAATTGTATTTAGGAAATTTTCCGATGGGGAATGGAGACATTATTTCATGTCTTATAACAGGGAAGGGGATGGGAGGTTTCAATTATTTAGATTTTATCTGGAACCATTTTTCAGAATTGAAAGTTTGATATATCTAAATGTCATAAATGAAATCGGTGATCATTATATAGAGGATCCCTTATTTTATGCCTCTATTTCCATTTAAATATATAAATTCATACAAAATCGGTTTAAAGATATAAAATCATACAAATGGTAAGGTTTAATAATAAAATAAATTAATTAATAAATAAAGCTGCAGCGAGCATAGAATGTCTCGTGTACGCTGCCAAAGGCAGTAAGGCCACCAGTTCTATGTTCGTTTGGATAGATTTTTGTTTAAAAATACAAAATCATACAAATTCAAGGGCGTACACTATCGAAACCAGTGGGGCCCTCAATTTTATATTCCTTTGGAAAAATTTTCGTTTAAAAATATAAAACAGTAGAACAGAGATTTTAGGTAAATTTAGGGTTATTGTCACGCACCCGGGCAACGCGGGTGGATCAGCTAGTTGGAAATAAACTTCATTTTCTCTTAGATATGAATTTTATTCTCCCTTAATCCTTTGATTACGGATTGGGACATGTATGTCCCAGTAGACTATTTTTCATTCTATTCATATCAGTTTTTGAAAAATAATCTCTTCCATACACTTAAACTAGTATAATTTCAAGAGAAATCTACCAGAAAAAAAATGTTTGTAAATTGTGATACGATTGAATATAAAAATAGCCAAAGGATTAATATGGCATTACCTTAAATTGTCATTAATTATAGTTTTCCAATTTTGTCGTCTAATTTTTTATATAATTTAATTTTCTTAATTAACATTAATTATTAATTTTGCTGATCGTATTTAATTTTTATTCATATCAGTTACAAAGACCACGCGTCCTTAGTGCGCAAACCCCTGGACTTTCAGCAGAATCGGGTGTTACAAACATGTTCATAATTCCTCCATTGTTGGAAACACATTGTAATCTACCCCAATTACAAATTTAAAATTCTTGACTTTAAGAGCATTTTAAGAAATTTCAATTGTGTATGGAGGGATAGGTTGGCAGACAGATTAATTACATATAGCTTGCATTTGACTGTTTTATGTAACAACTTGGTTGATAGTTTGATATCAGTAATAAATTGCTAATTTGTAGTTATTTTCATATTCATAATTTAAAATTTTATTTGCGTTATGAAATGAGATTAAATTCAAAGTAATAACTGTAAATGTCTTCATACAGAAAACAGAAAACATCAATGTAGATAGCCTTTTTCCCACAAGCTCTAAACGCAGAAGAAAATTATCTGAAATCGTGTTACATATATATATCTCCATGCTTTTAACATTTCTAATTAAATTTCGATAGTCATTTTCTCGCTAGGGAGCGTTATGAGTATAAAAAAAGTTGAGTTGAATTTGTCCTATCTAATTTTAACTTGTAATATGGTTGCTACATGAGAAAATATAAAAAAATTTCATTTAAAATTTTAGCTATGCAATTTTCCACCAGGGGCGCTAGCAGCGTAAAAAATCCCTATCATGTAAAAACTTTTAACAAAACATAAATTAGACTGTGGCAGAAGCTTAATAATTTTTTAAATATTATAAAAATCAAATGTAATTAAATGTAGTTACTCTATTTCCCGCCAGAGGCGCTATAAACACAAAAGAAAATGGTGTTGAATCAGTACTACTCATTTTAATCATTTGACGGCCGTCATACAGTGAAACATAAAAAAAAAAGAAAAGTGCCCAGTTAAACGGGTGGCATTGAGCTCACAGTCTAATTCACACTAATAGTATATTATGCTCTTATTTCAAAGAATAATGCCCCTCGAAAAATAAACAAATCGACAATGAATCTGTATACCAAATTTGAAACCGTTCCGCCCCTCCGGGTGGTCTTGAATCGGCCCCTTAAGTGGGGAAGATGACCGGGAGCCCGGCACTGCGCGACTCTCTATCGGGTTGTTCCGAATCGGTCCCATAAGTGTGGAAGAGAACCGGGCTCTCAACACCGGAGATGTTCGTCGACACGACGGGGGCAGGTAGCTGACGAACCCTCACCTCATCGTAGTGGACGGGTGGTAATGTGATGTCCGAGTAGCCGAAGGTACCGGATGCGGGCTTAATCTCTCCCGCGGGGGTCTGGGCTTTCCCCTCCTTTGGGCCGATTCTTGGCTGCAGGAGGAAGCGATTGCAGGTCGTCCCTTGAGGTCCTATGTGTAGAGCTTCGTCCTAGTGCCGTGGTCGGTAACGGCAGCCGACGTGGGTTCAGGTCGTTGTTCCGCAGGACTTCGGGATGGCCGGGCGGTGAAAGGACATCGTCGATCTCTCGCGCCTAGGTGCTCAGCACCGAGGATGGTGACACGAAGGCAAAGGCTAGCGAACGAGGTTCGGGCAGCTACCAAAACTTATCTAAGGTGAGACAAGGATTCGAACGTACTCTGTAGGACAAGGAACGCTAGGGTTCTATTGTGACGCTTGTCAGTGCGTGAGGTGGCATGTAGCATTCCTCAGCACTGTGCAGGCGCTAGAATGTAGACGGCAGCGAGGTGGAGAAAACCATACCCCTACTATGCTCATCGTCCCTAACGTATCCCTGTGTAACTGGAGTAGTTGTGAGTCGCCCTCAAGGTTCGATCGGAAAGAGAAGTTCCCGTTTGACCAAGAGCGGTTGGAATCGCGAGGGCCCTCAGGTCCAAGATCTGCGGCTCGTATCGCCTTCTCTGGGAGGGGGTCTGAATCTCTTCTTGGACTGATCAACTACGAGGATCCGGGCCGGAGGCTCTTCATTAAGATGTCAGCGTTCTAACTTGAAATCGAGCCTTGGGTTGATACTCAGTCCAGCGCAGTCTATGCGTAGTCAGAGTTTTCTGTGCCTGACGGTTGGATGAACAGCAGTCTTCACCTAATTTTCAAGCTACTCACCTCGGCCGGGACCGCTTCTCCAGCGTTCTTGTGGAAATTTTCCATGCCTCGTAGAGTCCGGTAGTGGCTCTATTTTCTTCCATTGTTGTTGTGTTTGTGTTTTGCATTTGTTGTTTTACATGTGAATGAACCTCTCAAATGGAGTCCATCGGGACCGTTGGTATTTCACTCCGGAAGCTCACCGAAATCAAAACCATTTGGGGGGGACAGCCCTAGCAAAGGCATGTCTATGCGTCAGGAACCAAGTTTCTTCGTGGTCCCGGGTTGGCGAGAAGCCCCTCCTACCACACGAGCGGTAACCGCGGCAGAAGAGCTAGTCGCCTCCTCCTCCCCTAGGATTCGATATTCGGACGCTGCGAGAAAGCAAGAGTCGTCGGGAAAGCAAGAGTCGCAGGAAAGAAGAGCTCGGCATATGACCTAGAGACCGGTATCTCTTATGGAGTTCCGGCGACGAATTCGCTTGGGATTTTCTGGTGATTCATCAGGTGTCTTCGTGAGGGTCTTCTCTGATTTTGGGAACCTCTGCGGATCGTAACGACCTATGCCGTTACCACTTTGGTAAAATCGGTGTGATGCGCAGGTGGTGGTGCATCAAAGCCGTAACGCATACAGAGAGCAGCCTCTTGTCGTGCGTGATATATGTCCCTCAGGACATGGGTACGGCGGTTGAGACGCCGACGGTCGTCACTCAGGCTCCTGGCAGCGCAGCTTAGTTTTATACCAAATTTGAAGCAAATCTGATAATACTGAATGAAATACACATTTAAATAAATTAAGGGGATTAGCGCCCCTTTTCCCCCCCTTTATACCTCCAAATCTAATCAGAGAAGCGCCTTATCAGAATAAACATATATACCAAATTTGAAGCAAATTGGATAATTCTGCATGAAATACCCATTTAGCAAATTTAAGGGGGATTATCCCTCCGTTCCCCCCTTTATATTTAACTAATGAACCTCTAAAACTGATCAGGGAAGCGCCTTGTCTGAATGAACCTATATACAAAATTTGAACCAAATCGGATTATTCTGCATGAAAAACCAATTTCTATAAATTAAGGGGGGAAATAGCCCCCGTTTCCCCCTTTTGTACCTAACCAATGAACCTCCAAATCTAATCAGGGAAGCACCTTATCAGAATAAACCTGTATACCAAATTTGAAGCAAATCGGTCCATCCAGTTCTTTGCTTAGTCCTGTATATGATTTTACTTATATTCCACAAACACCTATTAGTACACTAAATATAGTTGAACTTGAAAAAATTCATACTCAAATTAAAAAATACCTTTAAACAATTTGCGCTCATCCTCAGTAATACTTACAATTTCTTTTGCGTAGCCCTGTATATGATCTATAGAATTTATACACGTCCCGTAATATGCAAAAATTTACTTAAACTTAAAAACGCATACCATAAACTGAAACCACACTTGTAGAAATCATCCCTAATAGCCTATACTTCGCATACAGTACTATATCCGAAATGTTTCATGCGTCCCTGTAAATGAACGAAAAATGCTATGCACACCATATTCTACAGCAAGCATCTTGTAGTAAACCCCAGTAATGTGCATTAAATTTATTATATTTGAAATATTGTAACATCATTAAAATACACTGCAAATGATTTTTTCTCATACACCATAATGTAACGGCATTGTTTTGAGTGCCCCTGTAAATAAACTATAAATACTTTGCACTTCATATTCTACAGAAGGCATGTTTTAGTGCACCTCAGAAATTCATATCAATTTCATTATATTTGTAAGAATGTAACATCATTAAAATTACAACGCAAACGATTTTTCCCCATAGACAATAATATAACGGAATTATTTTGAGATCCTTTGTAAACGAAATTTAAGTGTGACACATAACATATTCTATAGTAACCATATTGTAGTATACCTCAATAATGTATATAAATTTCATTATACACTGCTCAAAACAATTAAAGGATATTTGAAGTTTTATATAAAATAAAGATATAAACGAAATTTTTTTTGCCGAAAATAGAAGAAGAGAATCACAAATGCAATTTTTTCTGGTTTTCAAACTGTGGAGTATGCAAATTTTGAGTTCGACGTCAAAAACGTCGCTTCAGCGGCAGCGAATGAAATTTGACTTTCAACTGGATAAAAGAGAATGAAGACAAGGATGATCGGCATTCAGTGATTGCTTTGTTTCGATGAGTACTATGTCTCAGCGAAGTCATTTGATAGATTCAGAAGCTTGGAGAATTGTTGGTAGGTTAGAAGGGGGCCAAACTCAAGCCGAAGTAGCGCAAGCCATTGGAGCGTCACAAAGTGTCATTTCCAGGATCTGGAACCGTTTTTTGGAAAGTAGATGTGCAGGCCGAAGACCAGGGCAAAGTCGTAGACGGGCAACAACGCCCAATGAAGATCGGTATTTAGCGTTAACAGCTCGGAGACACCGAAACATGAACGCTACTCTTCTCCAACAACACCTTCGCTTGGCTACAGGCACCACGATTTCAACTCAGACTGTCCGAAACCGGCTCCATGCTGTAGGTCTGTATGCTCGCCGACCGATGGTATGTGTTAGATTAACATCAAGGCATCGTCGCGACCGCAGGGAGTGGGCAACTGAGCATGTCAACTGGAGGAGAAATGAATGGAGCAATATTCTGTTTTTCTGACGAGTCCCGTTTTTCTGTGCATCCGGATAATAGGCGTATTTTCATCTGGAGGGACCGTGGCAGTAGGAATAATCCTGCGTTCGTGCACGAAAGTGTCAGATTTGGCGGTGGAGGAGTGTTGGAGTATGGTGGCATCTCCATTGACGGGCGCACTGACCTCTACATCATTCGAGATGGAGCTCTGACTGGTCGCCGATATAGGGATGAGATCCTCAGACCTATTGTTGTCCCTTACGCTACAGCAATCGGAGATAACTTCATTTTAATGGACGATAACTGCAGGCCACATCGTGCAAACCTGGTGGAGGATTTCCTTTTCGAGGAAGGAATCGTACGAATGGAATGGCCAGCGTGTTCTCCAGACATGAATCCAATCGAGCACGTTTGGGACGCTCTAGGAAGACGAGTTTCTGGCCGCCAACAACCCCCACAAACTCTCCAAGAACTGGAAAGAGCTCTTCTGGAAGAGTGGGTCAGAATACCCCAACTCGTCATTAATAGCCTCATTGAGTCCATGCCTCAAAGGTGTTCAACGTTGCTGGCCGCCCGTGGAAACCATACCCCCTACTGAAAATGATTTTCTTTGAAGAAAACACCTTTTCTTATTCTTTTTTTCTCATATGCACAAATTGTGTTTTTTTCCTTTTTGTACACAAATGCGCAATAAAATGCATTTTTTTCTGCCAAGCATGTGTAATTTATTCTCATATAACCTACTAGCCCCACCAGTGGCTGAGAGGTTGTGCTCTCGAAGCTGGTAGACGGGAGGTGCTGGGTTCGATCCCAATCGCGCCCGTCGGCCTAATCGTTCGGAGTTTTCGTGGTTTTCTTCGAACCGTGGATTTATCCATGCGTAAATACGGGTTAGGTTCCCTTAGAAAGACCCCCACGAAGGGCACTCCCCCCGGGCCTATATCCCTAGTGTAGATAATTGGCCGTCAATAATCAACCCAACTCAATCAATCAACCCATATAACCTACTATGTCTGTCGACCATGTATCAATCAGCTAAAAAGTTTCCCAGATACAAAATCCACCTAAAACTGCAATATCCTTTAATTGTTTTGAGCAGTGTATTTGAAATAGTGTAACATTTTAAATACACTGCAAATGCTTTTTTTACTCGTAGACCATAATGTAACGGAATGTTTTTGAGTGCCGCTGTGCATGAACTATAAAGGCTACATAGTTCATTTTCAATTACGAATATGCCATGGTAAATCGCATTGACATATATCAACTGCATGACAATCCGAGTATATTTACCCGTAGCACGGAGAGACACACAGACGGACAGACAGTAAATTCATAAACACTTTTCAAGTAAGTTGGAAAGTGTTAAAAATCAGCAGATTTTATTAAATAAATCTGACTTTGGTTCAATGCAAGAACTTTATACATTTTATAAATGTAAAGTATACAGTGCAAATTTAATTTATTTCAAATTCAGTTTTCAACTATGTCGGAAAGTGTAAAAAAACTAAAGAGAAATTTTTCTTCAATATAGGATATTTGACAAAGACGGAAGCTTTTTCTGAAGATTTGAGCGAAATTCGTAGGACGTGCGCTTAAATTGCGTTCGAAAATTAGTTGAAGACAGTTATACACAAAGAGATACATGAAGCATCATAAGTTAAAGGTCATAGAAAATAGCTCTTCCAACAATAATTGGTGATAAAGTGTAATGCGTCTGAATTTGTTCGTGTTGTCCTGTAAAAAATCTATAAATGTAACACCCCATATGTTCAATGGGAGCATGCCGCAGTAATCCTTAATAACATAGCCCCACCAGTGGCTGAGAGGTTGTGCTCTCGAAGCTGGTAGACGGGAGGTGCTGGGTTCGATCCCAATCGCGCCCGTCGGCCTAATCGTTCGGAGTTTTCGTGGTTTTCTTCGAGCCGTGGATTTATCCATGCGTAAATACGGGTTAGGTTCCCTTAGAAAGACCCCCACGAAGGGCACTCCCCCCGGGCCTATATCCCTAGTGCAGATAATTGGCCGTCAATAATCAACCCTTAATAACATATACAAATTTCATAGAGTTTCAAATAACATAATGGCACTAAAATGCATTTTACCATCCACAGATAGTAGTGTAATCAATTTTTTTTCAAATTCAATTTTGTGCAGCCCTTTTCAATAACTGTAAATGCTATTTTCACCCTCTTCAAGAAAAAACATGCTGTGAGTGACTGTAACAACATACTAAAATAACATTACCGCCAGCGTTCTACAAACCTCGCATTTAAACGTTTCAAAAAAGATGTTTCATAAATTCATTTCCTAAAATCGTTACATAAATTCGTTTCAAAAAATCTCCTATAATCGTTTCACAAACGCCTTTCGTAAAATCGTTCCATTAAGATTTTATATACATTTTTTTTTGGTATTTTTAATGCAATGACTATATTATATTTCAAAATTTTTTTAAACATTTAATATACCTGTATCTTATTAAGAATTGTTGTTTTAAATAAATACAAGACACAATAATGCATGCATAAAGTTAAATTGAAATAATACGGGGATCTCTCATTTATACGACTCGTTAAGTTGTATGACTTTTTCTTCGTCACTTAAGAGCAGGGGTCGGGTTGGGGGTTGGGGTTGATTATTGACGGCCAATTATCGACACTAGGGATATAGGCCCGGGGGGAGTGCCCTTCGTGGGGGTCTTTCTAAGGGAACCTAATCCGTATTTACGCATGGAGAAGATCCACGGCTCGAAAGAAAACCACGAAAACTCCGAGCGATTAGGCCGACGGGCGCGATTGGGATCGAACCCAGCACCTCCCGTCTACCAGCTTCGAGAGCACAACCTCTCAGCCACTGGTGGGGCAGAGCAGGGGTCGGAAAAACTACTTTTTTAATATAGCGAACTACAACTACAACTACTTTATCGAAAATGTAGTTAACTACAACTGCAACTACTTGTTATAAAAAGTAGCGACTACAAACTATTTTTTTAAAGTAGTCACTACTTCGCTACTTTCGAATTTTGTTAAAAATTCAATTTACACTTGAAACTGAAGACCCGGATTAAATAATGCAGTGACCCCATTGTTACATCGCGTCTGCCGGGATACAAATAAGTGCGATATTACCGAGGCCATTAAAGAATTAAATAAGATAATATACAAGAAAATATTTGTATTTATCTATAAAATGTTAGTTTATACACATACTACAAATTTCTTAAAGAAATTCACAGAGATGCGTAATACAAGCAATATTCAAATACAGTTACTGAAAAAAATCTGGAGAGAATCCACTCGACTTTCCGAACTATTTACAGAATATTGTGGGCTCAAATAAATAGTAATATAACAATAAATAGATACATCCTAATTTTACAAACGTTAGTTCTAGGGACCTGAAAACGTAAGGAGATTTTAATATACATTCACTACATGTGGAATCATTGTAAAAATAGCTAAACGGACTCTGAGCACCCCAAAATGTAAAAATATACCAATATTTCCATAATTAGGTTTTAATTATGATTACATTACTTTCCTTACATTGTATGTATACGAAAAGTAAAAATGCTATTAAACTGCGGCTTTTTTTGTTTTTTTGAGAAGCACGAAAACAGGGCTATATGTATAAACCAGTGATATAACGGGAGGCAGGGGCTACAATTATATATAACATATTTATACACAGCACAATCATACTACTGCTTAAATTTTATATGCTAGTATTACAGTAATTATTGAATTGGGATATAAAAAAAATATAATCACCATATAATCCCCCGAATATGTCAATTAGCTCACTGTATTGCTCGTATCCTTCTGAGTTTTCACGATATTTGACTGGTCTTTTTATATGCGTTACTCTATAGAATTGACTACCAAATCATGAAAAAAATCCCTGCTGGCTCCGCCTACAGGCACAGGTAGATTTCGAAGACGCAGACCGTGGGGCGCCTGTTTATTAGGAACTGCAGAAGAAAGACCTATTTGCCAAGATGCGGCAGTTGGGACCGTCTACTTCGAAATATACCTGTATTTGTAGGCGGAGCCAGCAGGGAATTTTTATTATTTTGGGGGGGGGGCTGTAAGAGTTGGCCCTATAAAAAACTTGTCAATAAAAAAGTTCTAGATAATATTAAGAAGATTTATAATAAATTTAATCGGATTTGATAGCTTGTGAATTGACGAAGTTATGAATATTTTTCTTCTTAAACCGCCGTTCCCCCCCCCCCTACCCACCTTTAGAGGCATTTTTAATGAAATCAAAAATCTGTCATACATAATTTTTTGGCCCTTTTCCTAGAAGTAATAATAATTTTAAACGGATTCGATATGTATCATAATTAAGAAGTTATGGGGTTTTTCTGTTTTCACAAAAATCTCCACCCCCCCTTAGTTCAATTTTGCCCATTAACGAACTTGACCGAGACTTTATGCTCCTTGATTTTATGTATCAGTTTAGAAGAGATTTGTGCAAAATTATTGAAGTTATATCGTGTCCATAACAAAGTGATATAGATAGATAGATAGATAGATAGATAGATAGATAAAGTTTTGAACTGGCGATGGTTTTAGGTTCTAGGAGTCATGATCGGTATAGATCTGCAAAATTTTTTCAGAAATTCCAACTTAGGGGAGAATGTAATAGGTAGTATTTCTTACGAAATCTACCTAAAATCTTTGGTATGTTTCGCGCATACGCAGTTATAAATTATGTCATGCAAATGGCCATATCTCGTCAAATATTCAAAATATTAATTTTTTAATTGCAGTATACAGTTTCTACTATTCTTGAAATTAAACATGTGCTTTACATCCTTGAATTTCAAGAACAATTTGTCAAAAATTTCAGCAGATACTCGAGAAACCGTGTAAAAAGCGAAAGAATCCGGTCACTGCCCTTAATTTTTGGACAGTAGTGTATATACACACATTAAATTCTCTACAGCTTTGACATTTGTCATGTAATAAAAAATTCCAAGTTTAAAAAATACATAAAGAATTTTTCCTTGAAGCTTTCTCATATATTTAATTTTAACAAGTTTTATTAACTCATATACCTTCTTTTATGATTAGTCTTTAATGCAAGGAAGTAATATGTATCGTCTTTCAAAATATGAAATTGGGGTTTCAAGACTGTCTGACGCCAGCAAAGAAATATTTCTTCTAACTCAACCTATAGTATAAACACTTTTTAAATATATACTAAGTATATAGATAGCTTTATACATTTTTTCAAATGAGCTACATATAAGCGGATGAAATGCAGGCTGACAAAATGCTATAATCTATCTGTTACGATTTTTTTTTCTTTAAAATAATCCGGAAGATAAATTTGAAATCATTCAGTAGTACACGTATATCTAGCATGTAACCCATGTTACATAAGTCAAAAATCGATAGCAATGTTTTCAGTGTTACTAAAGTAAGCCGTAGCCACAAAATTAGTTTGTCAAAATATTAAGTATAAAATTAGAATGTCTAAATAGTAAACAAAGACTTATATTATGGTTTGTCATAATCTGTCTTAAATCTTGTTTTTATTATTAATTTGGAAAAATCACATATCTTAGACAATTGCACCTGCGCAGTCACTAAAGGCAATAAAATACTTTCTACTGCAAGTTACATAAAGAATTTTTGTTTTTATTCTTTCTGTATAACTAATTATACTCACAAGTAAAATTCCCGTGTTTAGGAAAGGAAGTGTTATTCAGCATCGACTAATTTTTCCATATAATTATTATTATTTTTTTTTTATAAAAATCCTAAAAATATAACACAGCCAATACGAACAAACTGCGAGGATTCGAACCCAATATATTTGGCTTCGAAAAGAAAACAAGATTGTAAGCTAAAATGAGAAAGAAAGAATGAAATCTCGCATCAATGTACAATTTTAGGTAGCTTCCAATACAAAAAGTAAAAAGCCACCTATTGCAGTTTCCGGAGGAAAACATTTCAGGAAAATTTTGGTACATTTTCACCGATCATGACTCCCAAATTCTAGGGTCACTGACATTTTGAAACAATCTGATTTTTCTGAAGCGACAGCACTCGTATTTATTAATCAAATTGTATGTGCCTGAGCTTGCGTGTAGGACTTATCATGGACTCGACCAAGTTCGTTGCCAGCTTCATCTGCTATTTTCTTTTAAAATGTCGGCCACTTCATTACTTCAAATTAAAAAAAAGATGTACAAAACAGTTATTTTAAAGAATTGTACAATGGTTGGACAACCATTATACTACTCTTTAAAATAACACTTTAAACAACCGAAGTCGAGAAAAAAATTCGATGCTAGATTTAGGTCTGGTCCTGCTGTTTAACATCGATCTTAGTAAATCAACGTGCATATCTGAAACAACTGAATGGGGTTTCATTTTCTTTACTTTAAAGTAAATATTTTATTGGTTGTGTAATTCGAAATCACTCGTTGTAGAATATCGTGAATTTCTCAGGTCAAAAGCAGATACATATGTTTAAATTATAATCCGATATGAATTCTAGGTTCAATTTCGACTCAACATATAATTTACCCGTATGCATATCTATCCGAAATGAGCTGTATTCATCACCTGAAGCAATAACATAAACTAAAAGTCCGCTATACCCATTATCTGTATCCTTTGCTGTTATATTAGTCACTTATGAACCGATGGGTATGTTTTCATTTATCCACACTTTTAGTAGGTAAGTCTAAAGGAAACTCTGAAGCATATTTATTTGATTTAGTCAGATTTAAATTGTTTCTTGTATCTGTCTGTAATGTCAACACCCTTAAAGCACCTCTATCTGTTAGTCTTTGATTACTGTTACTGTTGGTAACTTTCAGATTTATTGATTGATAAAACATCAGCAAAATGAGTCCCATCAGTCGCTGATACATTAATAGTTTTCTCATGCATATTTAATTTGTTCAAATCACAAATGATTCTTAATATACCAGATATTGGATCCAATTTGAAACATAGATTATCATTTAAAGTATTATTTTGTATTTTCACATTGCTACTACTACGATTTTAACAACTGAAGTCGAAAAAATGCGATGTTAGACATAGATCTGGTCCTGACTTTTGTGTAAATATTTGTTAATATGTAAATATTTTTAGAAAACCTTGAAATTTTTGTAATTTTGTTTTGTTAATTATTTTAAATTTTCTAAAAACTTTTTTTCTTAACTTTGTAAAAACTTTTTTTTAATTTGTAAAAACTTTTCTTTTAATTTTGTAAAAACTTTTCTTTTTAATTTGTAAAAACTTTTTTTTTAATTTGTAAAAACGTTTTTTTAATTTGTAAAATTTTTTTAAACTTTGTAAAAAATTTCTTATTTTTTATTTGTAAAAACTTTTTTTTTACTGTCTTGTATATATTTTTTAATTAATCTGATGTATAGTATTATCAAAAGTTGATTTTCATATGTATGTGTGTAAATTGGATATTCATTGGTGAAAATGTTGTTTCGTTGAACAAGTTATGATATATTCCAAGTCTTATGTAGCCCCACCAGTGGCTGAGAGGTTATGCTCTCGAAGCTGGTAGACGGGAGGTGCTGGGTTCGATCCCAATCGCGCCCGTCGGCCTAATCGCTCGGAGTTTTCGTGGTTTTCTTTCGAGCCATGGATTTTCTCCATGCGTAAATACGGATTAGGTTCCCTTAGAAAGACCCCCACGAAGGGCACTCCCCCCGGGCCTATATCCCTAGTGTCGATAATTGGCCGTCAATAATCAACCCAACCCAACCCAAGTTATGTAAAGCAGAATTAGTTATTTACTGTCATGTAGAAATTTCATGTTAAAAATCATACACTATATTTTAACAATGAAATATGTTTTATAAAAATAAAGACAGATATGTATAGATACATTTTTTATTATTATGGGTATTTAAGCAATACATTGTAATATTGTCTACATTTATATCAATTTCTCTTCAATACATTTTATCAATTATATCAATAAAATTCTTTACAACACTTTGGATTTTTCTTTACAAATTTCACTTTTTGGATATCATATGTCAAATCTATAATGTTGCGTGAGTATTTTGAGTAAATGTTCTAAAATTATAAATTTTATAATAGAATAATTTAATTCGGTGATTAAAGAACGTATCTTTTTCACTATGTAGAGTCAATTTCTAGCTAGGGGGTTATATATTATGTTCTATACAATTAAATTTTCGAAGTATTCAATTTGATTTTGACTATTAAATTCTTCAAACTACTGGGTAATTTTTTAATATTTACCTTTAATATGATTTGGGATACTATCTTCGATAAGTTCAACATACCTAGTTACCAAACATAGTTTATTACGAATAACGAATATTTTCTCACACTTTTCACACAGAAACAATTTGTTTAACAGGATGTGTTTTCATATGAACTGATAGTCTGCATTTTCTAGTAAAAGATAATTCACGCTTTCTTGTAAACGATTTTTGACAATGATTACAAGTATATGGTTTTTTATTAGTATGGGTTTGTATATGTTCTTTTAAGTTCCATTTACTTGAAAAGTATTTGTTACAAGTGGAACACATCTGCAAGAGAAATAAATGCATATATTTAGAATTCCTTCTAACACTATAGACGAAAAAATATCACATTTTATAGAATACGTCAAAAATTTATTAAAGAAATTAGTTAATTTTATTGTAAATTCACTCCAATTATGTTTAATAATTCTAATGTTTAATAATTCCAATTATGTTTAATGTATTCTAATATATGACATGTAAGTACTCACATGTATATTATTCGTTAACTCTGTATGTGTTAACGACGAGTCATCCGGGGCATCCATTTCTGGTAAAGAGAGTTTCTGCTATTTTGATTCATCTTGGCGTAACATCTATACCATAAAAGAAATATAATTATATACTTAGAAAACAATTAATAGATAAATAAACATTTATTGATGTTTTACAATGATATAGTATAACTTACTTTTTTTATTTTTTTATACCGCTAACCAGGCCCCTACCTTCCCAGCATGAGTGCCTAGCTTGACGAGTTAGTACCTGGGAGCGGGGCGGAAATCGCCTGATCTCACCTGAATATAGTTTTTTTGGCATCGCTGCAGTGCTCTCTAGTGGTTTGCTACAGTTATCTTTGTTTGCCGGTTCAAGGTTTCTATTTAACTTTGTTGAATTGGCAGATTTAAAAAAAGCAAAATTAAGGAAGAGAAAGTAATTGGTCAAGTAATTTAGAACCTTGATCAGGTGACGAGACCTTCACCTGACTAGGCACCCCCCAGCGGTATAATTCACAGGGAACTCGGAGTATTTTGCCCCCACGACGGATTATACATGCATCAGGCGCCTTTAGCGTACATAGATTGACATATTTGCCATCTCTGTTGGCTTGTCACGCTCATGGTGGATTGTCGCTGTAGTGTTTATCGCCTTTTTGTAGGCTGATTTCACCTTTCGTTTCAATTTGTCTCTGTCAGTGTTTTCTTGCCATTTTTATGGGCTCACACCTGACAGAGAAATTGTTTCCTCAATTGGGTTAAAATCAGGAAATTTACTGGAGCTACACATATACAGTCATCTTCATGCAAGAGTTTGACTTGGGAAATGGAAACTCTGAATCACTTTTCCAAATTTTATATTATCGCCAGTTAAAGTGATCATGTGACAAAACTG
Organism: Maratus michaelseni; assembly: GCA_963931845.1. NCBI lineage: Eukaryota > Metazoa > Arthropoda > Arachnida > Araneae > Salticidae > Maratus > Maratus michaelseni. The sequence continues at coordinate 373,208,621 of OZ007586.1, forward strand.
CGCATACGTACTTAATAAAAATAATCAGTATAATAAGCTTTAACATGAAATCTTGCTTAAATATGGTCTTATACTAAAATGGTTAGTATGGTCTTAATTCTGAAATATTAATTGTATATATGAAAGTAGCAGATATACACGACTTCAAATGCTAGAGGAAAAGGTTACTCTACATGGAAGATGTTAATTGGACATTCGCTAAATACAGTATAAAATTTGTTTTATGCAAACTTAATAATAGCGTTGGTACAATTGTAGTTAAAATTTTCTTTATAGTAAAATCCAGATTGCTATAGTCTGAAAAGCGATAGTCGCAATGGTAGTAGTTAAACTTCTAATTTTAAAAAAAATTCTTGTAATTTTCCAACATTTTTTGTAAAAAATGGATACATTTTGTAATTTTTTTAAACTTTTGTAAAAACGTTTTTTTTGTAAAAACTTTTTTGTAAAAACTTTTTTGAAAAAACTTTTTTTATATTTTGTAAAAACTTTTTTTTATTTTGTAAAAACTTTTTTTTTTTTTAATTTTTTTTTATTTATTAATTTTTTTTTTTTGTAAAAACTTTTTTTTTTGTAAAAACTTTTTTTATTTTGTAAAAACTTTTTCTTTGCTTTTGTAAAAACTTTTTTTTGTAAAAACAATTTTTTTAACTTTGTAAAAACTTTTAATTTTTTAATTTTTTTAATTTTTGATTAATAGTTTTTGTGTTTGATATTTTTAGATACTTACAATTTATTATTTTCATTTAACGTATATTTAATTTCTACAATGTTTCTATGGTAAAAATTATGTATGATACATAGTTGATAAGTGATAAAACATAAATTTAACTTGAGATTTGAATTTTTGAAAAGGAAACACAGTTCAAATATCATTTTACCAGCGTTTGTGTTCAAATATTTTTCCGTTTCTGTGATATAAAATTGTTTGAAATCATTGAAATGGTGTAAAAAACCACTAAGTGCAAGCTAAAATTGGATATTGACTGGATAAATCCATATATTTATATGTATACTTGTGAAAAAAAAAGGGTGAAATACTAATATTACATCATCTATGTTATGGTAAAATAGGTATGTGAGTAGTATCTAAGTTCATGTTAAAATGGCCCTACCAGTGGCTGAGAGGTTCTGCTCTCGAAGCTGGTAGACGGGAGATGCTGGGTTCGATCCCAATCGCGCCCGTCGGCCTAATCGTTCGGAGATTTCGTGGTTTTCTTCGAGCCGTGGATTTATGCATAAATACGGGTTAGGTTCCCTTAGAAAGACCCCCACGAAGGGCACTCCCCCCGGGCCTATATCCCAAGTGTAGATAATTGGTCGTCAATAATCAACCAACCAACCAACCATCATGTTAAAATGGTTGCTTGATATTTGGTAGAACATATCGATTTCATGAACTAGGCAATTTGAAATAAAAAATGTTCAGATAAAATTAAAGTTTATATTCGTGCATACTCTGTTAAAACTGAGAAAATTAAAAAAAAGGTAGTATTCGTATTCATGTAGATAACATTGAAATAAAAAATGTTCAGATAAAATTAAAGTTTATATTCGTGCATACTCTGTTAAAACTGAGAAAATTAAAAAAAGGTAGTATTCGTATTCATGTAGATAACAGTGTGATATATACTAAACTCGATATGCGTAAGCAGAGTATTTGTCAGATAACTAATATGCACACCGGCATTCAAGTTCTTTGCTTGATTGAGAATTCAATGAAAACGTAAAACTATAATAAACATAAAATAAAATGTCTCTATTCAAATTAAAAACTATAACGTTTACACGTTTCGTTAAAAAATACTATTTATCTTATTCTATAGAGACCTATATTAAAAAATCATTTGGCTTTACTTTTCATAGTTTTATTTCACTTCCTACATCTTTGGAACACAAAACAATTATACAAACATAAAAACTATTGTTGCCAACAACATCAAAAAGATATAAATGAAATAAATGAAATAAAGTTAAGGAAACCTTTGAGTTTGGTTGGTTACGTGACATCCTCCCACCTTGAGTTGGTGAAAGACAACTCAACTGGTCACGAAAAGTTCTTACAAGTCTAGCTTTTGAGGCACTTTAATTACCCTCCCACATCGTGTACGCTTTTCAGGTTCATCTTTAGACATAGTCTGAATAGTCGGAAATGAATAGAGTTCCTTTCGTTCCTCAGGCCATTTTGAAGATACTTCTAGGGGATAAATTCTCTGAATCGGTCGTAAAACTTCTGATGTTGAGGTTCGTAGACAGACTAATCTGGTGACACCATCTTTTCCTGGAATAAGTTCTATGACACGTCCTAAAGGCCAGTTGATACGTTTGGTATTATCGCTGCCAATTAACACGACGTCATCAACTTGAATTTGTTCTTTACATTTTTTATATTGAGGACGTTGGATTAACAGTCCCAAATATTCTGAACGAAATCTGTTTCGCAGATCAGTTATTAGTTTTTGTCTGTATTTCAGTTTCCTATTCAATTTGTTTTCATCCACAACATCAAAATCTGGTGTACCCATTTGCTTTACATCTTGCATGAACAAAGCAGGATACAGTGGGACAAGTTCACCATTGCTTTCAGAAATATAAGTAAGAGGTCGGGAATTAATTATTGATTCTGTATCGCATAGAATGGTTGTCATTTCTTCATAAGATACATTAGACTTTCCTAAGACTCTTCTAAGAATAGATTTCATAACACCAACTAATCTTTCCCAAAACCCTCCCCATCACGAGGCTGTCGGTGGGTTGAAAAACCACTCTATTTTCCTGGTAGTACTATACTGAACGACTTTATCCCAGTCAACCTCTTTAAGTGCATTTGAGGCTCCAACGAAATTAGAACCGTTATCACAATAAACAGTGGAGGGTCTTCCTCTTCTTGCTATAAATCTCCGAAAACTCTGTAGAAATACTTCTGTCGACAAAGATGACAAAAGTTCAAGATGTACAGCTCGGTATATCGCACATGTGTACAAACAAATCCATGCTTTCGAGCCTCCTTTAAGGTACAAAGGCCCAGCCAAGTCGAAGCCTATAATTTCAAAAACTGCTGCATCCTTAATTCGATTTTCTGGAAGTGAAGCAACTGGAGCGTTTAGAGATTTTCTCTTGTGTCGTATACAAACAACGCATTTCGATATCACTGATCTGATTGTTTTTCTTGCATTTAAGATCCAATAGTGTTCTCTCAAAATATTTAGTAACATTTGCGAACCAGCATGAGAATTTTTTAGATGCTCTGTCATGATAAGTCTTCTGACAACAGGATGATCCGAAGGTAGAATCATTGGACGTCGAAAATCTTCAGCATTTTTTCTGTACACAATCTTGGTCTTCAATCTGAGGAGACCGTGTTCGTCTTTATAAACATCTAACGTTTCTAATTTACTTTTGTTTTCTGGAGTGAAAGATTCTTCCTGAATAAGTTTCACAATTATTTTCTCAGCTGCATTTATTTCTTCAAGGGATAATTCCCCATTCAACCTCGAGATTTTGGTTACCTTACAATTATGAATAAATCTGTGAATCCAAGCCACCAGACGAATAATTCTATCATAATTTGAGAAAAACCTAAAATACCACCCAAGTCCATGGTACTTACAAAGACTATTCTTCTCATGTTTAAGGGAATTGCACCACTCACAAAATGTTGTCTGATTCGTTAAACATTTGACTAATTCTTCATCAACAGGAATCTTTGACTTTCTCTTTTCTTGAGCAATGGCGTTTTCATCAGTGACTATGTTAGATGAAGGCCATTTATCTTCAGGTGCTTTAAGCCAACTTGGACCCTTCCACCACTTTATTTTCAATAGATGTTTCACAGAACATCCTCTGGATGGAATATCAGCGGGGTTTTTAGTTCCTGGTACGTGTTTCCATGAGTTTGGATCTGTTGTTTTTCTAATCTCTTTTACTCTATTACTTACAAAAACAGTCCACAATTCTTCTCTTTGAATCCAACTCAACACAGTAGATGAATCTGTCCAGAAGTGCAATTTTACATTTTTCCACTGAAGCCCTTCCATCACTGATTTACACAGCCTAGCTCCCACCGTAGCAGCTATCAATTCAAGACGTGGTATTGTAATCATTTTGACGGGAGCTACTCGGGATTTTGCAGCTAACAGATGTACTTCGACTCCGTCAGCAGTATTTATTCTAACGAATGTTGCGGCGGCGTAAGCGTGCTGACTCGCATCGCAAAAGGTATTTATACTAAGGTTTTCACTGTGTTCATCAACGCGAAGCCACCTTCTTAGACATATTCGTTTCAGACAGCTAAGATCTCTAAACCAGCTGGAGAATTCTTTTCTCACATTATCATTAACCTCTTCGTCCCAAGCCATTCCATTTTTCCACATTTTCTGCAACAAAAGCTTCGGCAACAAGAAAACTGGACATGCTAATCCAAATGGGTCGAACACTTTATGTGCAATGGAGAGAATGGTTCGCTTTGTAATTTTTCCTAGCTCAAAATTCTCTAGCCAGCCCAAATTTAGAGCTAAAGTATCTTCTTGTCGGTCCCATAATAAACCTAGTACAGGTGAAATTGTAGGCTCGATATTATCTTCAGAATATTGCCAACCTCTTAAATTGAATTTACCTTCCTCCATTACATTTCTAGCTTCCTGTATAAATTTTAGCAATCCGTCTTGATTAGAAAAACTCGTTATAACATTGTCAACATAAAAACTGTGAAGAAGTTTCGTTAACATCTCTTTATCATAACAAGGATTTTCGGTGCATTTCATTAAATGAAATTCAATAATGGCTGCCAAAATGAAAGGACTACACTTTAAACCGAAAACTAATCGTGCATGACGAAATATTTTCAATTTTCTTTCTTCATCACCACTCCACCAAAAAAATCTCAATAAATCTCTGCATTCCTGTCTGATGCTTATTTGTAAAAAAGCTTTTTCTATATCCGCTATGACACCGTATTTTCGTTCGCGGAATCTAAAAAGAATATCAGGGATGAGCTTCATTAAGTTCGGTCCACATTCGAGACATTGATTCAACGACGGAGATGACTTTTCTCTCGCAGATGCGTCAAAAACTGGACGAACTTTCGTTGTGCTGTTCTCTTTCACCACTGGTCTATGAGGTAAGTAATGCACAGAGTCTACCTTTGAATCCACAGAAACTTCTTCAATTATGCCCACAGTCAACCACTGATTAAAAACTTCGTTATAAGATGTAAACAAATTATCGGAGTCAAGTCTTCCAGTCATGGTTTCTAATCTTTTTAATGCTAACTTTTCATTGCTAGAAATAGGGAGATGTTCTTCAGTCCATGGGAGAGAGACTTCATAACGCCCTTCGTTATTCACAGTAATTGAATCCATGAAACTCATTTTTGATTCAAGTTCCTTCTCTTCTTTGGACTTCTGAATTACAGGATCCGTTATGCCGATTGCATCAAGACTCCATAGGTCTGTGATAGTAAATTCTTTCACAAATAAAGATGTTAAAACCATTGCACCAGACATCTCATGAACGTCATTCAACGGAACTTTACCCATCAGTGTCCAGCCTAAATATGTTTCAATTGCAACTAAATTGCAGGATAAATTTCTTTTGCGCCCAGTTAATAATCTTCCGGCAACATCGGCACCGATTAAAACTTCAATTGGTCGTGGATCTTCTTTTGTATCACTTAATGAAATTTTCATAACTTTTAGTTCATCTATCCAAGGACCTTTCTGTACCGAAGGAATATTTTCACATATAACAGGCTCATCTAGAACATCAAAATTACATAGAAATTTCCCATCTAAACTTTCTAAATGTATTTTGTAACACATGTGCTTAATTCTACTAGTTTTCTTGCCCCCAAACAAAGAATGGGTAACTAGTTCTTCTCTCAATGGTTCGTAATCCATATTTTCAGCAGTACGTTTTAAAATATAAGACTTCTCTGAACCTGTATCGATCAATGCTCGTACATGTAAACACGAATAAGGTCCTTTTAATTTTACTATCAAAGTTTGCAAAATTACCTTTGGAGACAGAGATAAACTAGATAAATTAACAGCTTTCTGATCAGGTGTTTTCTGTGAAGATGGTTCTGCTTTCTCGTCTTTTTTATCCCTTTTATCAATAGGACCTTTCAAAACGTTTTTATTTGCGGATATTTCTGGACACATGAGTGTGGCATGTTCTTTGTTACAAACTAGGCACCTTATGAATGCATTGCACTTATTTACGCAGTGCCCCCTTTTAAAACATTTAAAGCAACAGCCTTTTTGTTTTAACATCTTTTGTTTACTAACCAAATTCATTTTTTGCGCGTTAAAGCAGTTAAAACTTTCGTGCTGTCCGTTACAAAACACACAAACTTTAACGATCGTCGGACTGGTGGATAACAAACCAGCAGCGGTAGATATTTTTTCTTCTACTGAAACACCCTGTTTTTTAATCTTAGGTTTCAGTTCAAAACCAGATAAGGCTAAATTAATTCGTTCTTCCGACTCTACCTCAGATTTTAAGAATTCCATTAAATTATCTAATTTATTTTTAGGTTCCGCCCCATCTATAAACTTAGAACTTCTTTGCCATGCCCTTAAAAATTCCTCTGGCATGCATGATTCTACTAAAGGGTATAACATAGCGGCACACTTTTCTGTAGTGACATTAAGAGTTTCAAGAGCTCTAATATGCGATTCTAAACTATCATAGAGTGTACACATGGAATTAGAGTTATTTCGTGAAGACGAATTCTTCAAAACTAATTTTAATAACTCTCGGATATATACTTCTACTAACAGATCTTCTCTACCAAATCTAGTTTTCAAACTATCAATTACCTTGGCGTAATTATCTCCCGTTGGCGGGAACGACTCTACGATTTCTCTGGCCCTGGATCCTTTTACTGTAGCCTGAATAAGGTACTGAAATTTATCAGAGGGAACAATATCTGAGTCTTCATGTATTTTTTCGAACTGGCACCAAAATTGAAACCAGTTTTTTATTTCTCCATCAAATTTATAAAGTTCAAGTTTCGGAAGTTTAAACTTTCTTTTAATATTAGCTTCACTAATACTGGAACTGTTATCTATATCATTAGAAGGTACATTAATTAATTCATAAACACTAACCTGTGTTTCAAGAAATTGTCGCACATAACCATCAGCCACTTCAGATTCTTCATCTAAATCGTCTGCGTTTGTTTCGATTTTCATAAGAAGAATTTTATAGTTAAGCTGGACCAATTGCTTGCGTTTATCCTCTAACATCGATAAAGAAATTTGTAATTTCTTCTTATCCGGTGTATCTTCTTTCATTTCTTCTTTTATGGAATTCAGTTGTTTTGTAAAACCACTTCTAACGGTTCCTCTTAATTTAACATTATCACTTAAACTTGCTAAAGCCATCTTATTCTCAATACAAGTCCTGTTTCGCGGACGCCAATAATTGTCAGTTAACTAATATGCACACCGGTTCAAGTTCTTTGCTTGATTGAGAATTCAATGAAAACGTAAAACTATAATAAACATAAAATAAAATGTCTCTATTCAAATTAAAAACTATAACGTTTACACGTTTCGTTAAAAAATACTATTTATCTTATTCTATAGAGACCTATATTAAAAAATCATTTGGCTTTACTTTTCATAGTTTTATTTCACATCCTACATCTTTGGAACACAAAACAATTATACAAACATAAAAACTATTGTTGCCAACAACATCAAAAAGATATAAATAAAATAAATGAAATAAAGTTAAGGAAACCTTTGAGTTTGGTTGATTACGTGACAGTATTCGTTCTACAAGTTCACATGTTTCAAGAAAAAGTTCAAGAAAAGTGAATATCAATACTTATAACATAAATTTTAACTTGAGGTTCAAATTTTTGAATGGAAAATACAATTCAAATATTATTTACCCCGTCTGTATTCAATTATTTTTCGTTTTGTGATACGAAAATAGCTTGTAATCATTAAAATGATGTAAAAAATCACTAGGTGCAAGCTAAAATTGGACATTTACTCGGTAAATCCATAATTTTATATGTATATTTCTGAAAGAAATGGATGAAATATTATATTACATCATCTAAGTTATGTTAAAACAGGTATGTGGTTTGAAAACGGTATGATTTAGATAGAGTTTTCTTGTGTAAAATCGAGGGTTGGGTTGGGTTGATTATTGACGGCCAATTATCTGCACTAGGGATATAGGCCCGGGGGGAGTGCCCTTCGTGGGGGTCTTTTTAAGGGCACCTAACCCGTATTTACGCATGGATAAATCCACGGCTCGAAGAAAACCACGAAAACTCCGAACGATTAGGCCGACGGGCGCGATTGGGATCGAACCCAGCACCTCCCGTCTACCAGCTTCGAGAGCAGAACCTCTCAGCCACTGGTGGGGCGTGTAAAATCGAGGAGCAGGGACGAGCGGTGGGACAGTCCCGCCATTCGCCTTCCTCCACCGCCACCGGCTGAGCCCGAAATGTTGTTTCCCTACAAGTTACAAGATTTCTGGAGCATTTTTTGCATTGACTCTATCTTAAAAAAGGGATGAACTTCTAGATTGGCTGATATTTTGAAACAATCTGATTTTTGTTATGTTGTAACTCTTATGCTGAAACTCTCATTCAAATTCAGTATTAACAAAACCCGGGACTGAGTCTTCTATAATCGGATTCCAAGCATTTTTCCAAGAACTTCGGGTGTTTGAGTAAAATTAGTTGAATCTTTAAAAACAGGAAATATGGAAGCTACCTTTTCCTACCTGTACAGTCCGGGAGGACTGTTTTATTTTGTAACTTTAGTAACATAAAAATAGCTAATTAACAGATTAACTTATTAAATTATTTTTTTTAATTAAGTATGATACTTCATACATAAAATACGCATATAAATTTAAAAGAATATGGGGAGAATGAGGTGGATTTAGCTGATTAATTACTTATTATTATAGAACAAACTAAGACAAATAGGGCATATATAATATATATATATATATATATATATATATATTAAAATAAGACTTTATAAATTTTAATTTTACGTGCTGTGGGAGGGGGGTGTCAAATGGGAAGAATGACATAGAAATTTTGTGGAGTGCTAATTTAAACGATTGCTTTTTTCTTGTTACTGCACAATACCAAATAGAGCAATAAAAAAAAGTAAAGTTGAAGTTTAAAATATTTAATAGAATTTACCCTCTTTTATTCGACAAATAAATTTCTGCTATCAGTCGTCATTGTCGAGCAATCGATTATAATTAGAATATTGTGAATTTTTAAGAAAACGAAAAACGCTATTCGATTCTAAAGAACTGGCAGATAAAACTTCATGAATACCTGTCTGCAAATTTCACGCATTTACGTATAAAAAGAACATCGTGAAATATGTATATATTTTTTTGAGTATCCTTACTTATTTAGATATCTCACTTCATTGTATGAAGAAATGAAATTTCTTAATAATATTCTGTTACTGTTGGAAAGTGTTTCATAATCTATTCTGGATGCATGTTTTTTGTTCTTTCTTTTCTATGCAATTTTAGGAGTGCCAACAAAAGTTATTTATGTAATGTTTTAATGAAGTAAATGTTTATATTTTGCCCCAAATATATGAGATCAATTATAAAACTTAAAGTTAAGTAACCCCCCCCCCCCCAAAAAAAAAATAATAATAATAATAATAATAATAATAATAATAATAATATTTTGAAAGAAGATGGCGCATGAAGCTGGACAACTAACACGGTCGAGACCTTGGTATGTCCTGTACAAAAGATCAGTCATATTCATATTGGTTCATAAATACGAGAGTTACAGCATAACAAAAATCAGATTGTTTCAAACTGTCAGCCACCCTAGAATTTCAAACTGCTATATCTCAGACATTTTTTAAGATAAACCCAAAAAAAAAATATGCTCCGTAATCTTTGCATCACGAGTATTTTGGTCTAAAGGTCCTAAATCTTCCATGAAAAAATATTTATAAATCAAATAAAGGTTTAAAATATTAAATTGGGCTAAAAGGCATGTTTACTAGACAAAGAAATAGTAGGGTCATGTTATTTGGAGGTTTTTTTTTTAATGGAATTATATCATTTAGACAAAAAATCTGCATTCTCCACAGAACTGTACTTTGATTCAACTCCCCATCACCATTTCATGTTGTATACACCGAGATGATCGTTTTCTGTGACCTATACACAGGGGCCTTGCGGTTTTACCGCCAATTGCTCTCCTGCACATTTTCCCTGCCTTTATCAGTCTTGTTTTGCGTGACTTAGACATCCCTTTGTTAATTTACTTCCAAAATTTTACTTCCAATTTCTTCATAACCATAGCTTTCTACACTTAAAAATATTGTTATATATTGATTTCTGGGTAACTAATCAAATCTTTATGAAGTTTTCTTAATTTTATTATGCTTTACTAGCGCTAAAATTTAATGGTGGCAAAGAATTTTAGGAACTAGCAATCATAAAAATTAGCGAAAAAATTATCTTATAAGTACCAATATATGCTTTTTTTTTTAAAATCCCAACCCTAGCTTTGATTGACACATAAACAAATAAAATTGAATTTGTCTGTCACTCGAAACATTCATATGCCTTGACTACATTCAAGAAAAAGAAAAATAATTATCATCAACCGAACCATGTTTATAACGTTTGATAAAATAATTATAATTGAACAAACTGTATTGCACGATATTCTTGATTAAATTAACTTTCCAGTGGTATATAGCTTTTATGGTATTACTAAGAAATATATTTGGTATCATGAGCCATCAAACTTCAAAAAAGTGTTTTTCCCAAAAGGTTGCCACAATTTTGGTCACTACTGTATATATACATATGATATATATATATATATATATATATATATATATAAAGGAGGGTTAATTGCATTCCACACATTCACACATTCATTTAACACTCCTTAACTCCATACGTTCATCATTTTTTTTTCATAATGTCTCCTCATACATGGCTAAATATTCTTTAATACCATCTTCACTTTTGATCTTTTTAAGTATTTAAATTTTATTTTTACACCCTTTTGTCTTCATCACTATCTAAATTATATTTATTTCAAGCCAAAATTCTTTGTAGTTCCAGCTAATGGTTTTGACTTCATGCCCCACCAGTGGCTGAGAGGTTGTGCCCTCGAAGCTGGTAGACGGGAGGTGCTGGGTTCGATCCCAATCGCGCCCGTCGGCCTAATTGTTTGGAGTTTTCGTGGTTTTCTTCGAGCCGTGGATTTATCCATGCGTAAATACGGGTTAGGTTCCCTTAGAAAGACCCCCCCACGAAGGGAACTCCTCCCGGGCCTATATCCCATGTGTAGATAATTGGCCGTCAATAATCAACCCAACCCCACCCTTTTGACTTCATCACTATCTAAATTATATTTATTTCAAGCCAAAACTGTTTGTAGTTCCAACTAATCCTTTTCTCCAATAGATGGCAGCACCACGACTGTCCATTAAATGCGGATTGTAACTTCAGCTTTTCCTTTTATTATTTTATGGTAGATGGCAGCACCAAACATTTTATCTTTCTTTCATCATAAATGTTCAAGCTATGATTCAGCGTTCTGAGCACTTTTGTGTTTCAAGGTGAATTGAAGTGCAGCAGTTATTAATCCTGCCCAATCTTCCTTACTTTTCGCTTTTTTGGGAAGTTTTGAACATTACTTTATAAATTAGCTGTTTACTCATGGTTTATTTATTTAATTATTTAGTTATTTAATCTCTTTTACTTTTTTTCTTATTTTGTCTCATATGTATATTATAAGGGGCATAATACAGTCATTTTTAGGCTTAATGCTGACAATATTTGAGGAAATAAGATATATTTACTATGAATTATTCTTATCATGATCCTCTGAAGAATCCATAAGATATTGATAGTATTCCATTTTCCCCTATTAAGTTTAATTTTTGCAGTATCCTTTCCATTGGTTTTTATAATATATCTTCTTTTGTTTATCACACATGTAATTCCATTTAAATAAATATATATATATATATATATATATATATATATCAACATTTGAATGGGGGTGATTTTGGGGTTTGGGGATCATGATCGGGGAAAATATACCAAATTTTTTCGGAATTGCTTTCCTCCGGACGGCTGCAATAGGTAGCTTCTTACTTTTTGTATTAGAAGATACCTAATACACCTAATACTTTTAGTGTAATTTTATTCGATGTTATTATTGCACTAAATATATGTTTCATTTTAATTATAAAATATAGCTTTTATATAGGTGATATTAAATATTAAAACTTCACAGGCATTTTAATTAACAAGAATCAATTTAAAAATTCCAGAGTAACTGATAATAAATTAATAAAGGTAGAAACAAAATTCTTAAAAAGACAAAAACACCCAGGACACAACCCGCAAACTTCGTATTAAGTCTCCCGTTCACTCACCGAAAACACCCGCTAACCCGCACCGAAAACACCAAATGCTCACTACTGTTAATCCTATGGGATAGTTATTTTACAATATCTCGTTTGCATTTCAAAATTTTTAACGATTTTTTTGCATTGGATAGCTGAGATCGATCTCTACAGAGCTTCTTTTTTACTTTTTCGATTTTGTTTGCGGATTCGTTTAAAGAGGATACTTTCACTTTTGGAACCGGTTTCGAAAGTAAAAGTATCCCCCATAAAAAAAAAAAAAAAAAAAAAAAAAAAAAAAAACCCTTCAAACAAAATCAAAAAAGTAAAAAGAAGCTCTGTAGAGAGATTTCAGCTACCCAATGCAAAAAAAAAAAAAGAAAAAAATATCGTTTAAAAAATATTGAAATGCAAACGAGATAATGTAACATAACTGTCCCATAGAATTAATTTTAGCGAACGCGTGTTTTCGTGTGAGGGAGCAGGACACTTAAAAGTCCGGTTGGTTGGTTGGTTGATTTTATGACAGCCGATTATCTACACGAGGGGCCCTGGGGGGAGTGCCCTCCGTGGGGGTCTTTCTAAGGGATCCTAACCCGTATTTACGGCAAGATTTGAAGAAAACCACGAAAAACTCCGAACGGTTAGGTCGACGAGTGCGACAGGGGAACCCAGTACCTCCCGTCTAAAAGCTTTGAGAGCAGAACCTCTCAGCCACTGCTTAAGAGAACGGAATTCCAATCACTGCATCATACTTGTACACAACGATTCTGTTATATACAACGATTCTGTATACATAACGAGATAAGTGTATTCGAGTATTTGACGATGACGCTATTTCTATCCTCGGCAACGCCAATTTTAAATACTGACGGCGAAAAAAAATTATAAAAAATACTTGTGATGCGATTTCGCCAAAAGAAAGCAGTATATATATACGCACTTGTGTTATATAAATAAAAATAATCCAAGTTTTTATTGTATATATTAAAATATAATGAGAAAAAGAAATAATAATACTCGTGCTGACAGAATGAAAACGAAACTTCAGATGAAAAAAACAAAATTCTTAAAGAAAACTGCGAAATTCCTAGAAAAAAAAAAAAATATGTATAACCCTAAAATAAACATAAACCTTTCTGAACCTGCACATCGGCATTAAACAGATAAACAAACATGGAAATATAAGGGAGGATGTGGATTTAAGAACTCTCTATTTTCATCCTGTGTTAAATGTGCAGTCGATAGCCTGATATGGTCCAAAGTAGCTTTGGACGAATCAGAATTTATTGTCATTTTTGTCGCTTCTCTCAGTTACACGTTCTCAAAAAAAAAAATTATCGTGAAAATTTTTATAAAAAAAAAAAAAAATTAACAGTGGCTAAATCTTATTCTGAAGACTTATTTAAAAAAAATAATAAACTCAGTTTTATTTAAATTTAGTTACTCTATTTCACCCCAGAGGATGCTATACATGCAAAAGAAAATTGTGTTGAATCAGTACTACCTATTTTTATTATTTGACGGCCGTCATACAGTGAAACACTAAAAAAACACCTTTATTTAAATTTCGTTGTATATTTCTCGGTAGGGGACATTATCGACATAAAAGAAAGATGAGTTTAAATAACCCTATCTAATTTTAACTTGAAGTATGTTTGCTACATGAAAAACATAAAAAATAAATTTTAAAATTTTAGTTATTTTCCCACCAGGGACGCTAACAGCGTAAAAAAGTCCCACCAGTGGCGGAGAAGTTGTGCTCTCGAAGCTGGTCGACGGGAGGTGCTGGGTTCGATCCCAATCGCGCCCGTCGGCCTAATCGTTCGGAGTTTTCGTGATTTTCACTATATTTTGCAATTTTTTGAGAAAATCAAATTTTTTCGTTACAATAAATAAATATCATTTTTTTTTAGTGCATAGCTTGTGTAAAACTTAAAGATGTTTGTAATACACATGTTTTAAGCATGGGAAATAGTGTATTTAAATAATTGAGTAATTTAAATAATGGTAGTTAGGTTAAGATAAATCTTTTTTTTTAAATAAGATGAAAGAAACTCTATTTTTATGATCATTCTTCCCCGTTCCAGAACCAAAAGCTCATCTTGAAAGTTTTCAGTTTAAAAAAAATCCAAATATCTATGTATTTATGTAAATTTTACTTTGCTATTTTAAAACAATCATCCTGATTAGTAAATTTATTGTACAAGTTGAATTTTTTTCAACTGACTGACTGAAAAATTTATCTTTGGATAGTACTAGAAACGCGCTTGGCTTAAATTGCCAATACTCTTGCAATAAAGCTACCGTGGATGACAGCCGGCTGAAGCATGTGACTCGTATATATAACCTTTTTTGACAGTGGAATCTGGTCTTTGATGTAGAATGTAGACTGTTCACCAGAATATTGGATTGATTTATGTCGGGCGATTATTTACACGACGGATATAGGCGCTAGGGGAGAGTGCCTCCGTAGGGGTCTTTCTAAGGGATCCTAACCCGTATTTACGGTAAGATTCGAAAAAAAAACCCACGGAAAACTCCGAACGGTTAGGTCGACGAGCGCGAATGGGGTTTGATTCCAGCACCTCCCGTCTACCAGCTTTGAGAGCAGAACCTCTCAGCCACTGGTGGGCCGCTCAAGAAAATAAGCCGCAAGAAATGGAACTCCATTAAACGATGGGTTGGGTTGGGTTGATTATTGACGGCCAATTATCTACACTTGGGATATAGGCCCGGGGGGAGTGCCCTTCGTGGGGGTCTTTCTAAGGGCCCCACGCCTTAGACCCGTATTTACGCATGGATAAATCCACGGCTCGAAGAAAACCCCGAACGATTAGGCCGACAGGCGCGATTGGGATCGAACCCAGCACCTCCCGTCTACCAGCTTCGAGAGCAGAACCTCTCAGCCACTGGTGGGGCCCATTAAACGATGGCAACTTAGCTATACTTTATATTTTAACACAATCAAAGTAAATGGTAAAGTTATCATACTTTTTTTTTTTTTTTTTTTTTTTTTTTCAACTGAGTGAATAAGTCTCCAGGCCGCAAGTTAAACTAGGAATGTAAACTGGCAATGCTTTTGCAAATGAGCAATCTGGAACGACAACCAGCCGACCCAGTTCACTCAGACAGCCTTGTTTGGCACTAGAAACTGGTTTGTCATGTAGACAGCCCAACAGAATAAGCACTGGTAATGGAACTCAATTGAACGATGGAAACGTAAACATATTGTAATATTTTAACTCAGTCATACTGATTAGAAAAGTTATCATACAAGTAAATTTCTTTTCGTTTTTTTTGTCAACGGAGTGAGTTGAATTCCCGGTATGAACAATTTTTCACTCAATTGGAAAAAAAAAACTTGTATAAGAAAAAATTATAGCCTTAAAAAAAAAAAAGATTTAGAAAAAGGATTTTGAAAACATTATACGTCAGGATATATATATATATATTAGATAAGGAATATCGCTGGCAATGAAATTTTCTTTCAAGTTAACATGGGATTTCACGATGTATGAGGGCAAAATCTGTTCCGCTTAAACGTCCCGACAACTTCTGATAGATTTTTACTAAATTTCGAGATCTGAGTTAGACAGGGCAGACATTTACAGGAATCTACATAGGCAGAAATTTTCAGGTCGTGGCCTGGCCCCGAGTGACCCGGCTTGAGTTTTTTTTTTTAATATACCGATATTTTTTAGCCAACATTATCCTACAATTAAAAAAATAATAATAAAAGAATATTTTACACATATTTATGCAAAAAAAAAAAAAAGGTCCAACTTTTTTCAGCTTATTTCTCCACAGGCCATGGAATATGCAATGACAACATTCTTAGACAAAAAAATTCAAATGAAGTCGCATTAGAAAAATTAATGTAATTTAAAATGAAAGAAAATGGCAGCTAAATAAATCATAATTTTGAAGCTTTATAAATTAAAACATGTACATTAAAAAAATTATTTCTCTATACTTAAAAGAAAAATAAATAAATTTCTCAACGAATAAACAATATCACTATCAATTTTAGTAAAACAAATTGCCGGACGACACGGCCCATAAAGAAATATTACTATACTGGGATAGACCCAGCCAGTTGGTTGATTTTATGACGGCCTATTATCTATACGAGGGATATAGGCCCTAGTGATGGGGTGCCATCCGTAGGGGTCTTTCTAAGGATCCTACCGTATTGACGCAAGGTTCGGAGAAAACCACGGAAAACTCCGAACGGTCAGGTTGATGAGCGCGACAGAGGTTTGAACCCAGCACCTCCTCCGTCTACCAGTTTTCAGAGCAGAATCTCTGAGACACTGGTGGGTTGGTTTATTTATGACGGCCGATTATCTACTGGAGGGATATAGGCTCTAGAGGGGAGTGCCCTCCGTGGGGATCTGTCTAAGGGATCCTAACCCATATTTACGGCAAGGTTCGAAGAAAACCACGGAAAACTCCGAACGGTTAGGGGCCCCACCAGTGGCTGAGAGGTTGTGCTCTCGAAGCTGGTAGACGGGAAGTGCTGGGTTCGATCCCAATCGCGCCCGTCGGCCTAATCGTTCGGAGTTTTCGTGGTTTTCTTCGAGCCGTGGATTTATCCATGCGTAAATACGGGTTAGGTTCCCTTAGAAAGACCCCCACGAAGGGCACTCCCCCTGGGCCTACATCCCAAGTGTAGATAATTGGCCGTCAATAATCAACCCAACTCAACCCAACCGAATGGTTAGGTGGACGAGTTTTTGAACAGTGGTTTGAACCCAGCACCTCCCGTCTACCAGCTTTGAGAGCAGAAACTACGCAAAAAAAAGCAAATCCTAGGCCAATGTAGACCTGCAATCTGAGTTTATTCAGCGTCTGTTTATGCGTTTATTTAGTGTTTTCCAAGCACCAACTTTAAATATTAATGAGTTAATTCAAAGTGACTAGTGCTGCTCTCTGCTGGTAATTTAAAATAAAGTAATGCTGTTTATGTTAAATGAAGAATTCCATTAAGAAAAGGCAGTCTGGCTATCAAATATGCAGAAACTATAATGTAAGTACGTTTTTAAGGAAATTCAAGAAATTTAAGCACTTCAGTTATTAAACGGAATCGGAACTTTGAATATATATATATATTAATTATTTACAGCTTTGACATATATCATGCAATAAAATATTCCTAGTTAAAAAAAAATATAAAGAATTTTTAATTTCAAGCTTTCTCAAATATTTTTTTAACTGGTTTTATTGACTCATATATATTCTTTTATGATTAATTTTATGCAAGGAAGTAATATATATAGTCTTTAAAACTATAAAATTTGGATTTCAAGACTATCTGATGTCAGCGATGAAATATTTCTCTTAACTCAACCTATAGTATATACATTTTTTAAATATATAAAAAGTATATAGCTCTATACAGTTTTCCAAATGAGCTACATATAAGCGTATTAAATGCAGGCTTATAAAATGGTATAAACTATCTGTGTTAACCAAATTTATTTTCGTTTAGAAAAATCCTGAAGGTAAATTTTAAATCATGCAGTAGTAATTGGCAACCCATGCTACAGAAGTCGAAAATCGATAACAATATTTTGAGCATTACGAAATTATGCCGTAGCTGGCAAGCTAGATTGTCGATAATTAAGTATAAAGTTAGACTGTCTAAAAAATGAAAACAGCCAATACGAACAAACTGTGGGGATTCGAACCCAACACCTTCGGCTTCGAAAATAAAACAAATTAGAAAGCTAAAAAAAAAGAATAAAGAATGAAATCTCGTATCAAAGTACATTTTTTGTATAACGCAAAAACTGAATGTCTCAGGGGTCTAGTGGTTATTGCTCTAAACTTGGCCCGGCGCTTTTGAAAGGAAAGGTTTGGGTTTCGAACCTCTTCCTGTAAATCCGTAATAGGAGCTTAACGTGCTTCAAAGAATACGCATGTATAGCAAATAGTAGCATAACAATTTCTTTCTTGTGTTTTATTATGTATAATCTTTTGTTCGTATGTTATTAAAATACGCAACCGTAAAAAAATATATTATATAATTATAAATAAACATGCAATTTACCTCAGAAAAATTTATTTAGAGAAAATTATATTTTAAGAATTAATTCTGATTGTTAGATATTTACGTTTCACCAATGTTGTTAAATAATAAGATTTTTTAATAAAAATTTTAGAAGCTCTTTTTATTATATTTAAAAAAAATATTTTATTTTAATAATAGAAATAAATTTGATAGGTGTTATTTACATCAAAATTTTATTTTATTAAGAGCATTCCATTTTTAATAAAAAATATAAAACTACTATTAAATAAAGGAAAATGAAGGTACAGGTTTTAAACGCATACCGTTCCAAACTTTAGTCCACTGATCTGACCATGACTTTGTACCGTTGGTACAACAAAATATTTAATGTAGATGTATATTTTATATAAGCATTTTTAATTTTGTGAAAAGAGAAATGAGCAAGAAAATCTCGCATTTTTACGTTGCAGTGCTAGAACGCCTCAGGTGGTCTAGGGAACTTTTTGAAACGCTTTAAAAACTTACAGAGCTCTTAAGAGAAAATTTTATTAAATATGAAGCATTACATCATTTTCTCAAGAAGAAATCAAAAGTTTCTATAACCTAAGTTATATTTTATATGAACATTTTTAATTTTGAGAAAACAAGAAATAAACATTAAAATATCGCATCAAACTAGATTTTCTTTTATGCTACGGGGATGGAGCATGTCAGTCAGTGTAGTAGTTTATAACGCTAGGACGGTTTTGGCGCCACTTAAAAGTTAAAGTTTGGAGTACTGATTCCCGTTGCATATCGATGGTGCAAGAAGTATGTTTCCTACCATCGAGTAAGAATATACTCACCTTATGCTAAGATGACAGTTGAGTTGAGTTGAGTTGATTATTGACGGCCAATTATCGACACTACGGATATAGGCCCGGGGGGAGCGCCCTTCGTGGGGGTCTTTCTAAGGGAACCTAATCCGTATTTACGCATGGAGAAAATCCACGGCTCGAAAGAAAACCACGAAAACTCCGAGCGATTAGGCCGACGGGCGCGATTGGGATCGAACCCAGCACCTCCCGTCTACCAGCTTCGAGAGCACAACCTCTCAGCCACTGGTGGGGCGCTAAGATGACAGACTTCACTCATCCGTATAATATATGAAAGATAATCTCGCTTCCTTCAATTGTTTGTATTTTTATGCAATATTAAAATTATAATGCTCTATATCACAACAATTGATTTAAGATAAAGGATTACAAATTCTCTGGAAGAAATCAAATATTTTTATCAGCAAAAATATATTTCATATGAGCATTTTTTACTTTGAGTCCAAAAAAATGAGCGCCCCACCAGTGGCTGAGAGGTTATGCTCTCGAAGCTGGTAGACGGGAGGTGCTGGGTTTGATCGCGCCCGTCGGCCTAATCGTTCGGAGTTTTCGTGGTTTTCTTCGAGCCGTGGATTTCTCCATGCGTAAATACGGGTTAGGTTCCCTTAGAAAGACCCCCACGAAGGGCACTCCCCCCGGGCCTATATCCCAAGTGTAGATAATTGGCCGTCAATAATCAACCAACCAAAAAAATGAGCAATGCAATCTTGGTATATACAGGAATTTATGTTAGGTTATGATGGTGGAAAGTGCCAGGTGGTCTAATGGTTATGGCACTAGACCGTTTACGGTATCGCTTTAAAGGAGTGACTTTTGTTTGGATTATCCTTTAAGGAGCCTACACTAGTCACGCAAAGAAACGCTCACGCTAATGTTAAGTCAATGGGAAGGTTATCCCGCGATTTCTCGCTCGCCTTTTAATATTTTTAAATGATTTTTTTTTTTTTTTTTTTGCATAGGATAGCTGACGTCGATATCTATCGTTGTTAGTTTTTACTTTTTTGATTTTGGCTCCAGTTTTTTTATATAAGGGTACTTTCATTTTCAGAACCGGTTCCAAAATTTAAAATGTCCGCTTATAAAAAAAGTTTAACCAAAATCAAAAAAGTAAAAACTAACAACGTTGAAGATCGACCTCAGCTATCCTACGCAAAAAAATCATTTAAAAATATTAAAATGCGAGCGAGAAATCGCGGGATAACCTTCCCATAGACTTAACATTAGCGTGAGCGTTTCTTCGCGTGACTAGTGTAGGCTCTTAATGCGACTGCAGAAAAAGTTTCGTTTCGTGGCATTGAGTGAGTGAGAGTATAGTCACATTATGTTATAATGGTAACTAGACTCTACGTTCAAACTTATGCTGCGAGAGAGCATTTACGATTTCTTCAATTATCCGTCTTTCATATTCAATGGGTTGGAGTATCATAGTTGAGGATTATTCCAACAGAGTGAAAAATGTTCGGGCGAAGACTCGAACCTGGGTACCTTGGCTTGCCGTGCAAATGCTCTTCCTACGGCGGTACTCAGACGGTATGCTATCTGGCATAATTCGCTCTTATTTGTTGGACATGGGTGCGAACTACACCGCTAATTTCATTCATCCGAGTTATAAATAAGAGCATTTACATGATGAAAATGATGAAGTGTGATATAACATGAAAACTCCTGTAAATAATGCATGTAAATAAAGCCCTACCCCCCCCCCCCCCCAGTGGCAGAGAGGTTCTGCTCTCAAAGCTGGTAGACGGGAGTTGATGGGTTCAAACACCTGTCGCGTTCATCGACCTAACCGTTCGGAGTTTTCCGTGGTTTTGTTCGAACCTTACCGTAAATACGGGTTAGGATCCCTTAGAAAGACAGCCACGGAGGGCACTCCCCCCTAGGGCCTATATCCCAAGTGTAGATAATTGGCCGTCAATAATCAACCCAACCCAACCCAACCCTCGTGTAGATAATAGGCCGTCATAAATCAACCAACTATATGCAGTAAAAGAGCAACCACGATTTCTTCAGTTGGGAGTCTTCTTTATTTATTTATTTAATTATTTTTTATACAGTATTAAAATTATAGACTGTTATAGAACAACAATTGTTTAAAATTGAAGCATTACATTTTCTCTCGATGAAATCAAGTATTTTCATCAGTCGAGTTAGATTTTATATAAGCATGTTTTACATTGAGAAAAATGAAATTGAAAATGAATTCTCACTGAAAACTTGACTTTCTTTTACGATACGGCAATTGAGGGTCTCAAGTGGCCTAGTCGTTATGACGCTGGACCTGTTCGACTACGACGGGCCCTTGAAAGAAATGGCTTGGCTTTCGATTCCCGTTTAAATGCGACTTCAGAAAACGTTTCGTGCCGTTGGATGAGTGAGAGTATTGTCACCTTGTGTTATGATGGTGACTAAACTCCTTACTCATTCCTAAGCTGTGAAAGAGTCTACAGTTGTCTGTCATTTGTTTTTTCATATCTTACTTATAATAAAATCCAAAGGCGAGAAAGTGTCTGTAACGGTACCGAGTTGTACCACTCTGCGATTCGACCGTAGTTAAACGCCATGTTAGGCTTACTGAAAAAGAAGTTATATTATCTACTTTCGTCGTTTAAATATTTGTAAAAGCATATTCAAGCTTTTAAATCTTTTAATTTTGTTTAAAACCTTAAAACACTATTTCATTAAAAAAAAAATGTATATTAACATTTCTGTAAAAAAAAAAAATCTGTAAGCACTTTTTTTTTCAGAATGCGGTGATTTATTTCCTTGGGAGAGATTTGAGGTTGATTCAGTATACTGTCGCCATCTACTGGCAGATTTTGAAATTGCTTCCATCGTTCCGGAATGCGGGTCCTCCCGAAATTCACGATTATTTGACAAAATTCATGTTTTTTTTTCGTGATTCTTTGACAAAATTTGCATTTTTTCTGCTGTTCTTTGACAAAATTTCATTTTTTCGTAGTCCTTTAAAGAAATTTGCGTTTTCTTTTTGCGATCCTTTGAGGAAATTTGCGTTTTTTGCTATTCTTTGACGAAATTTGTCTTTTATTCACGATCCTTTGACAGAATTCGTGTTTTTTCTGAGATTGACGAAATTAGCGGTTGTTTTTTTCGATCCTTTGACGAAATTTCACTTTTTTCGCGATCGCTTAACGAAATTAGACATTTTTTTCGCACCTTTAACCAATTTTTTTTTTTTTTTTTTTTTTTTTTTTTTTTTTGTGATCCCTTGATGAAATTTTACATTTTTTTCGGAGTCCTTGGAAGAAATTTTCGTCTTCTTCGTAAGCCTTTGACGGAAATCGCGTTTTTCTGCAATTTGTTAACAAAATTAGCGTTTTTTTTTTTTTTTTTGCAATCCTGCAACGAAATTTGCGTTTTTATTTTCGGTATTTTGACGAAATTCACGTTGTTCCCACAATCCTTTGATGAAATTTTCTATTTTTTCTGCGAACGATAGACATAATTGATTTTTTTCGGCGACTATCGTTCAAAATTCGAGATATTTATTTTCGAAATTTTGGACTGAAGACTTAAATTTTCGAAATCGAATGCCTTAAATTTTTAGGAAAACTTGAACAGAATCACCCCTGATGAAATAAATACATAACTATTTTTTTTTTTCTAACGAATCGTAATATAAATTAATTTTAAACTAAAATTTGAGAGAAAAATGATATGTTTTTAATTTCGGGAAGAGAAGGGTGGGGGGGACCGTGTTCACCCGCCACTGAAGTAACAATATTTTAGTGATTAAACATTGAAACACAATGGACTGAAAAAAAATTAGGAATCAGTAAAATTTTCGAAAAATTTCAGAAAATCTAAAATTTTAGTAAAAATTTACAAATTTAGAAAATTTTCGAATTTTTCTTTCCGGACTTCGGGTTTTTCCGGATTTTGGATTTTCGGATAGTGGGTCATATACTGTAAAATGATTCTTTCTTATCAAACGTAATTAAAATATAAGAAATGCATAGTACGGCGTAATTTCCATTTAATTTTGCTTATGTAATCAAACAATGAGTTATATGGTAAGTCAAGCTGTTTAAAAACTCATTGATAACACTTTTTTACAAAAACTTTCGCACATGGATTATTTGTTAATATTTGATTTTGTCCAATCGTTGAACTATTTCAGAAATTTAATACTAAGTATATATATATATATATATATATATATATCCTTATTATTTTTATTTGTAGAAATCATTTGTCCTTTTTAAAATGTATTTTTCTACAATACAAACCTTTTAATAATAAATCTCCATTCTGTTTGTCTGTATGAAGTCTTATGAAAATGAAACGCAGATCAACAATCCGTCATTTTTGACGGGGTTATATACTAGTAGTTTTATAATTATATAGGAGTTTGGATATTGGATTTCAATTCCCGATCAAAGCGGTTGGAGGCAGAATTTGGTTTCCTATAGCATTGTGTTATATTATAGTCACGTTATGATGGTTATTGAACTGCACACACATTTATATTATGTATAAGAGAAACCATGATTTCTTCAAATGAGAGACTTTTTAATTTTTATTTTTTTGATACAGTATTAAAATTATAGAGTGTTATAGAACAACAATTGTTTAAAATTTAAACATACATTTTTTCTGGATGAAATGAAGTATTTCCATCAGTCGAGTTATATTTTATATGAGCATGTTATACATTGCGAAAAATAAAATTAGCAATGGATTCTCACTAAAAACTCGACTTTCTTTTACGATGTGACGATCTAGTAAACGTTCAAGTGCTTATGATGCTGGACCGGTTTCGACTATTACGTCCCTTCAAAGCAATGGCTTAGGTTCCGATCAGAGATCTGCACGGGCCGGAATTCCCGGGCTCGGCACGATCCGTACAAAAAAATTATTGGCCCGGCCCGTCATAAAAGTAAAATTTAGGCCCCGTGTCCGCCCCGTGCAAGAAAAAGTGATTGGCCCGGCCGATATAAAAGCTAAAAGTTCGGCCCCGGCCCGAGCCGTGTAAAACAAGTGATTGGCCCGACCCGGCTCGGTATAATATCTGAAAATTCGGCCCGAGCCCGGCCCGTGAAAACAGATTATTGGCCCGGCCCGACCAGCCCCAGTATAAAAGTTAAAAGTATGGTTCAAGTCCGGCCCGGCCTAGTACAAAAGCTAAAAGTTCTGGCCCAGCCCGACCGGTTCGTAAAAAAAAATACTGGCCCAGCTGGACATACGAGTAAAGCGAAAATCTCGGACCGAGACCATACCGATATGGAACCTAAAAGTTCGGCCGGTACAAAAACTTAATTACTCCTGCCCGACCCGACTGAATTTCTGAAAAACTTGCCGATAATTCCAAAGCAACATTATTCTACTATTACAATTACTATACATAGATTTTATTTTCAGGTTATGTTCGAAATACAAAATCACAACAATTTAGTTACCATTTAGACAATTACATACATAAGCACTGATTTTAAAAAATTTACTTAGACAATTATATTCAAATAAATATGCAGTAAGACAGCCAATTTAGTTCAGGACGCTGATATCTATCCCCAGTATATCTGCCCCCATACGTCACAGCAGAAGGGGATACATATCCAGGTTCACTTTCTTCGAGAGTCGGATATCCGACCCCAGTATATCTGCCCCCATATCAGAAGGGGCCATATATCAAAAACTAGTTCGTGTTACTTTCGTCGAGACCTGGATAACCGTCCCCTGTATGCCTCCGTACATCATCTTGACGTAATAGCAGAAGGGGACATTTATCAAGGGGTAACATATCCGATGCTTGGACGTTTTACTTTTGAGTAGAGCATTGGATATCCGACCCCTGTATATCTGCCCCCATACGTCATCTTGATGCCACAGCAGAGGGGACACATATCCAGTGCTAGAACATTTTCACGCTCGTCGAGAGTTGGATATCCGACCCCTGTATATGTATCCCCTTTTACAGAAATCCGTAGACGTCATTCAGATTATAACACACCAATTAGATACATATATATACATAATTGAAACAATATAAATATTGTTTAAATTATGTATTGTTACATTGAATAACAATACATAATTGAATTTTGTTATATATAATATATGTATTATGTTTCAATGTATTGAATACAATATATCTATTCAAATTTGTAATGCAAAAAACATTTTTTTTAATCATTTTTTCCCATTTTAAAATAAGTTATAGTAAGATGGCTAGAAATTATTTTCAAATGAAAAACTATATATATTATTGCTGATTTTCCATCTGTGCCTAATTCCTGTTGATAGCACATACGAACAAAACAATAACGAAAAATAATGTCGATTGCACAGATTATAAAACACTTTCCAACTATTTTTACTTATTGTATTTATCCACCTTCAGTTTTTCGAAATATATTCTGTACTTTCATTAAATACTAAAGATTAAGTAAATTTATTTTAATTTGTTCGAGAAAAACATGATCAAAATGTACTTCAAATAAATTCTGCCACTAGACCGTAATGTATCCAAATTCTTTTATGTATTCCATGTAAAAACTATAAATGCCAGATATAGCATTTTTTTTAAAAAGGAACATACTGTATAGTATTTCTTACTACCCTTCTCAAATCAAAGGGATGTACTTACTGACATATTTCTGAAATCATTTTTGTCCTGAAACGCATGAAATTGGCAGGTGTTGTTATTCAGAAACTATGTAATCAAAAGACGTTTTCAATTTTTTTGGTAAAGACAGAAGAACTTTCTTGAAATGCTGTCAAAGTCGGCGTTTAAACCGAATTCCCTACACGGAAGCGCGAGAAAGGGGAAATACTTGTCACGTGAAAACAATTGCTTATCACTCGATAGGTAATTTATTTGCCAAACGCTATTCAATTGCAAATCCCTTCAATAATCAGGCTTGCCAATTTTATACCTTTAAATTTAAATATGAGTTAGAAAATGTCTCAGAAAGTTCCACACTGTTGAGCAAGGAATTTGAAAGCTACCTTAATGACATATATCAATTTTGTGGTTTTTATTTGTCAATATTTTCCCGAAAGTTAGAGCACGAATGGACAGATAGTCAAAAAAAATCATAAAGTCATGCCTCACACATAGATTATTACACACTTTCCAACACGACGAACATATACATTAAGCTACATTTTACGCTATACCTTTTTTACGCTTGTTTGTTTGTTTAGACTTGTAAAATGAGTATAAATTCTATACATAAAGTGTTTAATGGAGAACAGAGTATAGTATATATGTGCTTAGCTAAAACAATCCGGATAAAAAATAATTCTGCTCGAGTCATGCGCATATACCAGTAACCTCACTGAATGCGAAATTGGAGAATGAAAATTTAAAACTATGCCAGTTTTTATCGAAGGCGGATTGAGCGGGGGAGCGGTTAGGTGTCCTTTTCCCCTTAATTCCACCCGTCTTCAACCGATATAATATATTTTTTTTAAGTGTCCATAGATTGCGAAACGAAATGGTCGAGTTTTGCTATCTTAGTCTCCGCCCCCTCTCCCCGAAAATGTTTCGTATCTGCTGACTCGACGGTCGAACAATAGTGACTTACTTATGTAGCTGCTATGTGCTATATGATTCGGACGAAATTTAGACAGAGAGGAAATTTCTGTGGACCAACTCACAGTGGGTAATTCTAAAAATCTAGGTGGTAAATAATCAGCTTTCAACTTATAGTTAGATACCCTGTATATTAAAGTAGGAGGACGATTATGGATGTCTGGACATGAATTTAGTAAGTCAAGTTTATCAGAACAGGAACTCTTACATATCATTACATGTGGCTCACAATTAATTTATTTGCACTTCCATTGATTTTAAAGCATTATCATATACTATCAAAACATGTGGCTTTGATCGCGTAATTGTTGAAGTAATTGTGAAGTGGTATTTGTGTGTCGATTTTCATTAGGAAATTTTATTGCCACAGATAATTAAAAAATTACTAATTAAGTCACATTTTGAACAAACTTCATTCTTATACTGCATTAGACGAACATGAGACTTAAATGAATGAGAAAAACTAAAATTAATTCCAAATAAATGGTAATTGAGAGTATATATTGAAGGTTTTTCGCTCATTTCATGTTTTATTTGAAATTTCGAATTTTTTGTAACCGTTCTTGAAGAGAATTTACATCTTAAATGTAATCGCCGTGCCAAATTTCAAGCTTCTATTACAACTATATCGCAGAAATCACAATTTTAGAATGTATTTTGTTCCTGCAGAGTTAAAAAATTCTGAATTTTTAAAAACTTTTCTGTGGCTGCATTTATGTCTTTGAAGTAAGAGACATGTAAAATTTCAAGTTTCTATCACTAACAATTTCATATTAATTATAGGTTAGTAGGGCTCCTGTGGAGCTGTGCGGCAGGGGATCTGGGGATAAGGGATCGGGGATATGTGCGGTGGTGGATCGGGCATCTGTGGGGCGGGGGATCGGGGCGTCAACTATAAGACGAGGGGATTATTTCGGATTTTTTTAAATTAATTTTAATTGGGGGACTTAGAAAATTTCGAAGCATTTTTTTTTTCGCGGAGAAATATCTACTAGAATACGATGCGAGTTTCAATGGATTCATTTTAGCGAAATAGAAATTTATTTAATTTTAATTTTAATTGAGGGACTTAGAAATTTTCGAAGCAATTTTTTTTTTCGAACAAGAGTATGCAGTATGAATATTAGAGTTATGTAGTAGAAGTGAATGCAAAATAGTATTTAAAATAAATTAAAAATGCTAATTAAAATTACTCATTAAGAGATATGTTAATGAAGGAATTTAAGAATTTAAGCGAGATTATTTTTTCTCAACTAGAATATGCACTTTGAGTATTAGAGTATGTAGAAGTATGGTGGAAGAGAATGAAAAATAGTATTTAAAAATTAATTAAAAATAGTAATTAAGAAATAAATTAAAAATAGTAATTAAGAAATAAATTAAAAATACTAATTAAAAGTTGATCGGTCTTAAAAATTTTTGGGGTAAGAGGTGGGTTTTAATTAAATGAATTCGATACACATTATGCTAAAAATACAGGGCCCCCATAAGAATTATACTGCACTAAATTTAATAGCTCCCCCCCCTTTTTCCCCCAATAGCCCTTCGATATAATTTAGGCTAACAATACGCACTTCGAAAAATACAGAGTGCCCACAAAAAGTATACGAAGAATTTTAACGTTAATGCATAATAGTAAGTAACAATAAATAAATAAGAACGAAAAATGCGTCATAGTATAGTATATGAAACACTTTCCAAATGCAATCGGAATTTTATGTGAAATAAGTAAATAATATAACTTTACTATCTAGTGCAAGTTAGATTTTACTTTCGAATGTTTAAATTTACGTTTGGAGAAGTGAAAATGGATATGAAAGGTAAAAAAAAGGGTACGAAGAATTCAAATGTTAACATAAAATAGTAAGTAAGAAAGTAAACAAGAACGAAAAATGATGCGTATCGGTATAGTTTATGAATAATCTTCCACAATTATCGAAATGATATGTAAATAAAATATAATTTTACCATATAGTGCATTAGTTAATTAAAATAGTTAAAAGTTACAGGGACGCTTCGAAAGAAACTGGAAAAGTTATAGATATTAAACCCTTCACAAAAATTGGAGAGATCTCCTTTTGAATAAATGGCCTAGGGTCCTTCAAAAAAATCCAATGAATTCACGTTACGAAAACCTTTCATAAAATCAGTTAATTAACCTCCCCCTTTTTTCCCCATTCGAAGTGAGGACCGACATTACACTATAGGGGCCCTTGACAAAATAATGGGATACGTGCCCTATTTGAATAAAAAGACCCCTTGACAAAAAATCGCAGGAGTCCCCTGTTTGAATAAAAAGCCCTTCACAAAAAATTCGGTCATTATCTATAATAAGGCTTGGAAAGTACTTTGGTATACAATTACTTTGATAGTTAAACGGTATTTTATCGAATATCTGCAGAATTCACCATAGTTTTAAAATTAAATAAAATGCTTACTAATTTCCACGTTTATGTTTTTTGTAACTTGTATAGTAAAGTATAGTAAAATTATACTAAATTGGGTTTTTAGTATTCTGACTTAAAAATTTCTTTTGATTAATGAATAGGATAAATAAATAACTTGCCTGACAAACCTTTTGACTTTGTTTTTATAAAATATGTATTCTACTATTTAGTTTGTCTATTATTTAAAAAAAATGTTTTAAATGTTTAAAATACATTTTTACCATATTAAAACTTATATATAAACGTTTCTTACCTAAAATTTCAACCATGATGTACTGGACTTGACCCAAATTTGAACTTCTGTGGCACTTGTCTTAAAAGGAGTGAACGGTAACGTGTTCGCTTAAATCGCAAGACCATGGGAAACTGTGACGTCATTTATAAGGGGTATGGTAGTAGACATAATGTATAGGTATAATTGAGATGAACATGTTTCGTCTAATTGATTTTTAAAATAAAATACAATTTAAATTAATTGTTTTTATAATACATAGTGACTGTATGTCACATGGTCTCTAACGTCAGGGATTTTCCACCACGTGGTAGATTACTAAGATCACGTGATTTGACGACATCACTGATCGCGATAACACTCTAGATAAGATTCACTGATAAGAACACATTTCAATTAATTTCTTCCAAAGCAAGTTTACGACCTAGTTGTAGGGTTTACTCGAGGTAAGTAGATATATAGTAAGTTAGTAGTAATATATTTTTTAAAGTTATTTTTCTTTATGTAGGGGTAGGCAAAAAGGAAAACACAAATTATTGCATTTTAAGTTAAATCTTTAATAATATAAAGACTTCCACCCACAGAAACGCATCCATACTTTTAGTTATTTTCATACAGACTTTAAGATATATGTTCTTTCTTTTACCATAACACATAACATTGTGCGCGGGAGGAGTCGACGGCAGCCGAGTATAACGGTAATCAGACTGAAACAAAGCCCCACGAG
This sequence comes from Maratus michaelseni, assembly GCA_963931845.1. NCBI lineage: Eukaryota > Metazoa > Arthropoda > Arachnida > Araneae > Salticidae > Maratus > Maratus michaelseni. The sequence continues at coordinate 373,238,877 of OZ007586.1, forward strand.
TACATTTCCGGAAAGAAGTGTCACAAGGATGGCTTAACTCCAGAGACTAAGCGTAATCCTTTTGGAGATTCGGACGTAGCGGGCGGTAAATCGTACCCGAATCAAAATACGGAAAAACAAAAACGTAAGTTTCTGGTGCAGACGGAGAGGTCTAAGACAGGCACGTCCCATGTCTGAAGCACACACAAAGTGAAACTTCACGGAGACGGGTCGCCCGAAGTTCCTCAGCAGGGGAGTAAACAGAAAGCAACCCAGAGTGCTAGTGAGCGACGTAATGGTTCTGATCAATCCTCTCGAAACAAGGTGAAGCCTCGCAAAGACGGGTAACCCGACGATCCTCAGCTGGGGATTAAACGGAAAGTGACCAAGAGCGCTAGCAAGTTGCGTAAAAAGAGGAAAAAGAAAAACTCTTAGAGCTCTAAGGACGATCGTGAGGGAAGTAAGAAAGATTCGAGGAAGAGCAAAGTCCAATCTCATGATTCGGACGCGTCTTCCGTAGACGATCTTCCAGAAACCCAGCTAGGTGCATTAATGGCTGATGAGGACGGCTCTTGGTCCAAAGTTGTGTCCAGGAATGCAAGGAAGAAACAGCGGGAGATGGATCGGGCGGGACGCCCAAAAGGTGCGAATCCCCATCCAAAGGAATCCGCCCAGAAGGGGAAGCAGAAGCCAAAAGCCAAAGCCAAACCTAAAGAGGAACTAGCCCTCATAGTGTAGCCGAAAACACCGGCCACACACTCTGACGTTTCCTCCAATTTCATTCGGACAAAAGTAACTAGCGAAATCGACCCTATCAAGGCCAAAATCAGAATCAGAGGTGTGCGGGATATCTCAGGTTTAGGCATTGTCATTATAACAGACAGCACCGCAGATCTTGAGAGGCTGGAGGCCGAAATAGGGAAGACGGAACTAGTGAGCGATCAATAGATTTAGAGACCGCGTCGACGCACCCCGTTTATCATTGTCTTCGGTGTGGACTCAGATCTATCCAATGCCGACGTGATTCCTGCGATCCTGGAGCAGAATGAGATTCTTCAAGGGGCTTCCCTTGAACTCAGAACTTCGTTCACAGGGAAACGCGGTCGTAATCACGTAATAGCGATTGATGAGAGTTCATATGAGCGTGTGGAGCGGGTTCGCAAATTGAGTGTGTGTTGGTGACAGGTGGACTTCCGGCCAAATCAGAGGCCTCTGATTTGCTATTGTTGCTGGAAGTACGGCCACACACAGAAGGTGTGCCGAAATGTGTCCCTGTGTGGGAGGTACGGCGTCTCGGATCACACAACCTCAGAATGCAGTGCGGACGCGCTCTGCTGCCCGAACAGCAGAACCAGGAACGAACGGAGACCAAACTGCAAGCAATTGTCGACCAGTCATGCCGCAGGTTCTAATGAGTGTCAAATCCACAAGTTGGAGGTCGAACAATTAAGAACAACGTCATCATGGGGATAAACCCGACTTTCGCACATGTTAATTGCCACCTTGCTATGGCGGCCGCAAACCAACTGGCTCAGGATACTCTGTCGCAAGAGACAGACATCGTTTCACTCAACGAACCATACGTCCGCGAGGGCTCCGTCACCGGTACGCCTAGGGACTACGCGCAAGTTCACTCGGCGGGTAACCTTTTTCGGGCGGCCTTCTGGGTGAGCAAGCGAGTGTCCTTCTGCACGGTCTTGAGACACCCGGATGTGGTGGCCATCCCCTGCAAGTGGCCGAGCAGTTGGGTACTGGTAATAACGTGTTACTGTGTCCCTTCTGAAGACATCAACCTCGTTCTCGAACCGTTGGATACGCTGTTGATGCAATACCCGAATGACAACGTCGTTCTGGTTGGAGAATTCAATACAAAGACCACGATTTGGGGCAGCGATCCACGGATCCCAGAGGGCGATCTCTGATTGCCTTCGCCTCGAACGCAAACCTTGAAATCGTTAACGACCCGGACGGTCCTCCCACATTCCTTGGCCTTCAAGGGAAAGGCTGGATCGACGTCCTTCTCGTCCATTTCTGCGCCAGTCGCATTGCGGATTGAAGGATCTCCGACATCTAAAGACTCAGTGACCACCGTCTCATGCTATGGACCTATGAAGGCAGGCTGAGGTCAACCTAGAGGAACCAACAGACGTTGGTTCCCCAGGGACTTAGTCTTGGATGAGTTCCTCCGTGATCTGCAGACAGCGGATCTGAGATGGTACGATTTCGCCACCCCGGAGGAGGGTGTTGAACACTTGATGTCAACTTTGGTGAAGCTGTGTCAGAAGCACAAACGCCGAAAGCTTGTTCGTCGCAAGGGTGCATGTTGGTGGACAACTGCGTTGACCAGCATCAGATATCGTTTGCGCACGCTGAAGCGGCTCTACCAGAATAATCTGGAGCCGACTCGGAGAGCGACACTTGGCGCCCTCTTTAAGCGTAAGCGAGCAGAATACAAGAAGTCGATCCTGCGCACAAAACGTGCCTGGTCCAGGAAATTTAATTCCGAAGGACCTGTCACGGATAGGCCAGGCCAAGTAGTTGATGTGGTAAAGGTCAAGTCGAGACAGGAGGCGCCCGTTTTGCTGGTCCTTCCCTCCGGTGAGGAAGTCTCCACCTGGGAGAAATCTCAGGATGCACTTGCTAGACACCATTTCCTACAGGCCGCCGAAACCTCGCGGGTCGAAATCATTAGGACCGGCGAACCGGACTGGTTCACATTGGAAGAGCTGGAGCTTGCAGTCGAATCGCTGCCGCCTAACAAGGCACCCGGCCACGATGGTATCAGTTTAGAGATCGCCCGTAAGGTCCTCCAGTTCCATCCTCAATGGTTACTGGCCTTGTATAACCACTGTTTGAGGAAGTCTTGTTTTCCGCGGACTTGGAAGCGGGTGGTTGCTGTTTACTTTGTCAAATCCGGCAAGGAACCGAGCGACCCAGATTCCTACCGTCCGATTTGTTTACTCCCGACCCTCGGGAAGATTCTAGACAAGTTATGCGCAGCAAGATTGGCGCTCTATCTAGAGACCAACGGTAAGATCCACCCGCATCAGTACGGCTTTCGCAAGAATGTCAGTACCGTAGAGGCGCAACGAAAGGTGTTGCACTACATAGCCGAATCAAAGAGACGTGAAGCTAACACATGTCTGCTTACGTTAGACATCAAGCGCGCTTTCAACAGCGTACGGCGAGCCGCTGTCCTCCAATGCTTGAAGGACTACGGCGTTGAGCCGTATCTTCTGGGGATGATCGACAACTAACCCTGGTATCGTTCGATTATCCTCCACGACGGGAGCACTACTACAACGTAGGCGTACCTCAGGGGTCGTGTCTCGACCCGACTCTCTGGCTGGTTGTAACAAACGTCCTTTTGGACGATTTGGATCGCTTGCCAGTTCCAATTGACGAGATGTGGGCTGTCCAGACCTTCGCTGATGACGTCTTTGTGGTACCACGTCAAAAGGCGGTCATGAGGTTCGCGACTGTGCTCAGACCGGTTCTCTCGAAGATCCACAGCTGGACGATGGATTTCGTCCTCACTTTCAGTTACGCCAAGTGCTGCCACTCAATCGTTCCTCCCAAGGGCACCTTTCAAGTACCAGCCATCGACGCCCATCCGTATGGCAGGCCACAAGGTAGCACATTGATGGAACATACAGTACTTAGGGTTACGATTGACAGCCATCTTAGTTGGATGCCCCACCTGGACCAGGTTCAGGAAAAGGCGTTCAAGGTACTTCACAAGATGAACCGACTTACTGCAGTGAGCTGCGGAATCAAGCCGCACCTCCGCAAGATGCTCTACGCACTAGTCTGGTACAACGGTAAAGTAGTGTTGAAAAATCGGTCACTAAGCGCGCAGCGGGGTCTACTGCTGTGCGTTACCAAGTGTTACAAGACGGTTTCGACGGATGCTCTAAACGTGTTGGCAGGGGTTTTGCCTTTCGACCTACGTTCAGAGCTGGACCGAGACTTCAAGTCTCTGGCCCGTTGGAACGCAAGCATTGACGGAACTGGGCTAAACCCCGGAACTGTCGAGCTGTGGAAACCAACTCTCAACAGAGACGACCTTCGGTGGATCCCATGGACTTAAGACCTCACCCCAAAGACGACGTGTTCCTACTACACGGACGGATCCAAGCAAATGAACGAGACCGTTGGGTGTGCGTTCCTTGCTGTTGTCGAGGGCCTAATCGAACGTGAGAGTCAGTTTCGTCTCACGAATGGTGCAGAAGTATTTGTGGCGGAGGTTCACGCGATCAAAGAAGCAATAACAGACGCCCATCTGCGAGGTCTCAGTGAGCTCGATCTCTACTCAGACTCGAGATCGGTGCTCCAAGCGCTTAATAGCCTGGTGCCAAAACACAAGGCAATTGTTGAGATTAAGGAATTGGTGAAGCAAACTGGAGTCGAGCCTCATCTTCGCTGGGTTCGTGCTCACGTCGGTCACGTATACAATGAACGTGCGGATGCGTTGGCCAAGGCAGCCACGACACGACAAACTGTCGACGTGGAGATCAGGAAAACACGCCGCCAGGCCAAGAAAATTCTTCTGGGTCGGGCCGTAGCATCTTGGCAAGAAAGATGGACCGATTCTGAGCACGGTCGAGCGACGTATGAGGTTTTCCCGCGGGTCCGCACTCGCAGACTGCAGGGAGAATTCTATGTGAACCAGGCCCTTACGGGACATGGCGCCTTCGGCGACTTTCAGAGACGCCTCTTCGGAAACATCTCAGTATATTTCTTCGGAACGCGCGTCAGCACAGTCAGACACTGTCTGTACGAGTGCAACTTCTGGTGGTCCGAGAGAGAAACATTCTTTCCTCGTGACTTCCGGACTCGAACGCTGCATGACTTATGTCTAGACGGTTATTGCCGCAAGGGAGTGAAGCTCATAGTCCAGGACCTCCTTGTTCGGACACTGGACCGCAATCTGGGTCGTCGAAGGGCAGGCCGAAGCGCAAATGCTTTTCGTGGTCGCCGACCACGTTTAAATGCAAATCAACCAGCCTGCGGCATTTGCGGCGCTGGAGGTCATGATGCATAATTAGTGGGTTAAGAGTCCTACTCGAGAACCCACAGGTAAGGTAAACAGGTAGGTATGATTTCCTTATCTCTATGTGTTGTGTTATGTTTTGCATGCAGTAGTGTATATATGTAGTAGTGCATTTATGTCGTAGTTATATATATGTAGTAGTGCATGAATGTCGTAGTTATATAAATATGGGTATGATCTCCTCGAATGGGGTCGCTTGACCACGTCCTAGTTTCGCCTATGGGGTTCTGTCTCGCGGGAAGCTATTCTAGTGGGGGACAACCTTAGCCAAGGCGTGTCTGTGCGTCAAGGACTAACTTTCTTCGAAGCCCCGGGTTGGCAAGAAGCACCTTCTGCTCGCCACGTCCGATGAACTAGTCGCTTCCTCCTTCCCTAGGATTTGATAATCGGAAGGCGTGATTACAGTAATGGGTCGTGGGGTGTTTCGGCAATGGCCTACAATCCGGATCCTCTTATGAGGTTCTGGCAACAAGGCCGTCGGGTCGTCTCTGCGTCCGCCCAAGTGTCAGGTGGTGGTGTCCTGCACTTGGGCTCCACCGCAAGTCGCAGCGTCCGCTGAACTTCACTCATTTGGGTTAGGGTGAGAGGCGCAGGTAGGATTCGGCCCCCGTCTTTCCCCAGGCCAAAGAGCACCACCTTGGAGGTGTCCGGGTAAACCGGCCCTTCTTGTTCGTGACCTCGTATGGGCTAACCAGAGCCCGGAATCCGCTGTGAACTAGACTGCCTTCGGCAGCCGTAGCTTATCATTACCATAACACATATGGATTTTTTTAAATGTATGTCACGTGACTATCTAAAATTATAATAAATTAATTCGCTAATCACAAATTTTATTTCATAACCAATCACCTATACTAATTTATAATTTTTCAACCATGTACATAACCTATAATTATAAAATTCAAATTTTTCGTTAAGGATTCGCCAATAACTCATGCGATAAAACGTTTGCGAAACTAAAAATTATATATGATCCGTGTTCAATTTGTAAAAAAGTATTAGGTTAGAAACGCACACGTGACCATAATCACCTGTAAGGTGTATACAGAGGAGCTACACATGTGGAATGTAACTTGAACTATAAGCAATGTAAAACAATCCCTGTTATATTCCATAACTTGAAAAATTATGATAGTCATCATATTATAACAAAGCTAGAAAAATTTAAAGATCTTGGAATCGATGTGATTGCGCGTACGCTGGAAAATTATATTACTTTTAAAATCAGAAAGCCAACATGTCTTATTCATAAGGACTTTTTAGTTTCATTCGTTTGCGTCGGTTTTGAGCCCGCGAACTTGAGCTCGAATTTATTATTTTATTATTGATACGCTAACTATTGGGCTGTCCGTGCCCTGATACTTTCTCACTTTCTTATAAATACTATCTATTACAATCACACATTTTTCGACTCGTGTTGTATCATTCATAAATATTTTTTCTTCTAAAAACACCTCGAAGAATACTTTTTAAAGAATGAAATTAAGTTTTAGAGAATTTATAACGGAATCAAAATAATTATAAAGTTTCATTATAAAAAATTTCAGACACATTGTAAAATAATCTTTTATTCTCGAAGAATACTTCTTTCACGAAATAGATTCCCTTTTAAATTTTTTTAATCAGGAAAAAAACTAGTTCTATACAAAAAAGAATGTATTTCGAATAGGAATTCATCTTTAGTACACAATGCTTTAACACATGTACCGAAATTTGTAGAATTTTTCAATGCTGCTATCACTGGATATTAGTTTAAGCTTTTCAGTTTTAAATAGTAGTGAGAATATAAATTGAAAGTGATTGCGTGGTTGTAACCGTAGCAAAATCTAATCATGACTCAATGTTTTTTTTTTTTTTTTTTATCTTAACCACTGAATCATGATTGCGTACCTTCGAAAGAGTATTTAAAGAAGAGGTAGGCTAATTTCATTAAATCAACTATGCTTCAGAACTTTTATTATAAGACAAAGCGGTTTTATTTATATCTCTCTATATACTTGCATGTCAGATATTATAGAGTAAAGCGATTTTGTTTATCTCTCTCTATATACATGCGTGTATATCGCATATCTGATTTTATAGGTCAAAGCGAATTTTTTATCTCTCTCTCTATATATCTATCTATCTATCTATATATATATATATATATATATATAATGTATATCGCATGTCTATTTATAGGGCATTATATTATGTATATTATAGGGCATGAGCGATTTTATTTATCTCTCTTTATATATATGCATGTCTGATATTATAGGACAAAGCGATTTTATATATATCACTCTACATTTGTATATACCTTTGTGTAATAGGTGTGTGATATTTATTTCAAAATAATTATTAACTATTTTGAAATAAATATCACACACCTATTATACAAAGGTATATACATATACAAAATAGAGTGATATATATAAAATCGCTTTGTCCTATAATATCAGATATACATATATAGAAAGAGAGATAAATAATATCACATATACGATATATACGTATATATCTTATATCTATAATCATTTATTTATTATAATAATTTTTTTTTCTTGAAATATAAATTTATATATGTATTCCCTTTTAAATGTAAATGCTTTAATGAAAATTACTAAAATATTCTATCTTCTAAAATATTTTAGGTAGCTTTCAATACAAGAAGCTACCTATTGCAGCCGTACGGGGAATCATTTATTTAAAAGTGCTGCGCACATGACGGAAAATCCTCTATTTCCACCTACCGCCGACAGGATGCGCATTCTCATCTAAACGAACCTCCGACACGTGTTCACCGTATAGTAGGCATGAAGCGCATGCGCTGCAAAGTCTTTTAGTTCCATCTTTCACAGGGGAGTCACTCTGTTCAAATAAATCATCTTCCGAACGAAACTCCCACACGTGTCCCCGCTGCCTCCGGTACCATATAGTAGGCGTGACGTGCACGCCAGCAAAATCATTGAGTTCCACTTTCTAACACCAGGGTACGCCATTTGTTAGATTCGAACATCCGACACGGGTACCTGTTGTATCAAGGGAGTTGGATGAACCAATTACCGTCGAAATCGGGCCCATAGAACTCGAGAAAATTATGGGCCCCTGGCGGTGGAAGGTAAAACTAAAGTCTGTAACGCGATCGAAAAGTCGAATTAACCATAGCCCGTCGTGATCGGGCCCGTAGAACCCGAGATAACAAAGCACTGTTAGAGAAAAAAAGCTTGTAGTGTTTCCCGCCAGGGGGCGCTTGATAAAGTGCTCAACAACAATTCATTTACTTTGTTTGTTGGTATGCATCAAGTAAATACGGGTTGTGTACTTTTATTAGGAACATAAATTTAATTTTTACGAAAATCGTTATTTGAAATTTCCGGTATTCTCTATATATAACATTTATAAAACGATACGGGAGAAGCTAAAAATGTTAAATTTCTTAAATGGAATTTGTTTTGTGCAAATCAGAGAAAGGCCTTAACCCCCCCCCCCCCCCCCACCACCTACCCAAACCCGCAAATATAACGAATAATTTGTTCAAGGAAATCCTCTTCCCCCTACATTAATGGGATCATTAAAAAAAAAAGAATTATATTTTTCTGATAGTTAGAACATAACGCTAAAGTAGCCGCCAGATGGCACCCCTTCCCATCCTCAAATTCAAATCTATATCTTAATTAGTTATATTTGTTCATTAGTAAAAATTGGCAATTATTTCCTTTCATTTTCGCAAAGTATATGGAGGGATCGCCAGAGAAACGAATATCTTTGTAGTTCAGTGTTTAATGTAAGCCGATCCATGTCTGAAACTTTCTCGGATTTTTTTAACGTTGTAAAATGCACATACATGCATACACACATGTATGTGTACATGTGGGGGCATACATGCATACACACATGTATGTGTACATGTGGGGGCATACATGCATACACACATGTATGTGTACATGTGGGGGCATACATGCATACACACATGTATGTGGGCATACATGCATACACACATGTATGTGCATATGTGGGGGCATACATGCATACACACATGTATGTGTACATGTGGGGGCATACATGCATAAACGAATGTATGTGCACATGTGGGGGCATACATGCATACATACATGTGCATACACATGCATAAACACCACCATATTTTTGCAGTTTTTTGTAAAAATTAAGGAAAATTACCGGCCGAATTTTACAAAAATTGCATTATCGGACGTCGAAAATGTTTCTACTTATGATTAAAAATTTCAATCAATATCTTAATTAGTTTTCTTAAAATTCGCTAATTAATAAATAAATTTCAAGTTTGTTCATTTCTACTTGCAAATTGAGAACAGGTGTTCTTTTCTTTAGTCATTTTATTAAAAAAGATGGCATTTTCGATGCGATGTTTAATGAGATTCTAATTAATATCGTGGGTAATTATCAATATATTAGAATTCTGAGTCCCAGGTGCATCAGATCAGGCCTTGTACTACATAAATCTAAATTTTCTTACTTCTAGGTGCGCTACATTTCGTTGGCCATCGTAGACAGACAGACACACAGACACACACAGCAATTTTGTTTTATATTAGTACTAGCTACACTCCCGGCATTGCCCGGGCCAAAGATAATAACAATCTCAGAGCAAGGCGTTAACCCCCTCCCTCCCTATACTCGCAAATATAACGAATAATTTGTTCAAGAAAAGCACCTTCACCTACATTAACGCGATCATTAAAAAAATAATTAAATTTTTCTGATAATTAGAACATAACGAAGACGCTACGCTAAAATAGCCGGCAGAGGACAACTTTACCCATCCTCAATTTCAGATCTATATCTTAATTAGTTATCTAAATTTTTGTTCATTAGTAAAAATTGGCAATTATTTACTTTCATTTTCGCAAACTAAATGGAGGGATCGGCCAGAGAAATAGATCTCTTCGTAGTTTAGTTTTTAATGAAAGCAGATCCCTGTCTGAAACTCTCTCCGATTTATTTCACTGGCGTTGGCACTTTTTTGCATAAATTAAGAAAAAATACCGGCCGAATTTTTCAAAAATCGCATAGTCGGATGCAGATTTTTTTTTCTACATATGCTCAGAAATTTTCAAATTGATATCTTAATTAGTTTTCTTAAAATTCACTAATTAGTAAAATAATTTCGAATTCATTCATTTCCGCTTGCAAATCCCAACAGCAATTCTTTTCTTTAGCCATTTTGATTAAAAAGATGGCATTTTTTATGTGATGTTTAATGAGAATATAATTAATATGATGGATAATTATCAAAATATTAAAATTCTGAGAATCAGGTACACATGGCCAGACCTTGGGCTATACACACCTAAATTTTCAGACTTCTAGGTGGGCTAGATTTTGCTAGCCATCGCAGACAAACACACACACAGAGCGAAACTTTCTTTTATTAGTATAGATATAGATATAGATATAGATATAGATATCTGATATTTGTCATGCTGTAACGCTCTTATTTATGAACCTATTTGGTTGTGACTGAGTATGTGTATAGGCCATACCAAGGTCTCAACCGAGTTCGTTGGTCAGCTTCATCCACCATCTTGTTTCAAAATGGCGGCCAGTTAATTTTTTTTAATTTATTAAAAACTCAAAAAGATGAACAAAAAAATTATAAATTTGAAAAATTGTTTCCGTTAAGTGTTAGATTGTGATACAAGGATTACGGATCAGTTTTTGTTTTGGTTTTATCTTAAAAAAAAAAAAAAACGGCTGAGATATGGCAGTTTAAAATTCTAGGGAGGCTGACATTTTGAAACAACCTGATTTTTGTTATGCTATAACTCTCGTATTTATGAACCGATACGAATGTGACTGATCATGTGTACAGAACATACCAAAGTTTCGACCGAGTTCGTTGGCCAGCATCATGCGCCATCTAGTTTCAAAGTGGAGGCCAGTTAAAAAATGTAAAAAGATGTTCTAAAAGATGTAAAATAAAATTATAAATTTCAAAAGTTGTTTCCGTGAACTGTTAGATCATGATACATGGATTCCGGAGCATATTTTGTTTTGGCTTTATCTTAAAAAACGGCTGCGATATAGCTGTTTGAAATTCCATGGAATATGGAAGCTACCTTTTCCCCCCGGTGCAGGCCGGAATTACTTTTTTGAATACTTTTTTCACATTTGATATGAAAATAATAAGTTTTGATTTGACTAAGGGATTTACAGAAATATTTATTTTTAAAAAATTACTAATTTTTTAAAGAACAAATGTCTATTTTTTATGAGTACAGAAACTATGTAATCGAATAATGTTTTACCTTTTTTTGGTAAAGACAGAAATTTCTTTCAGAATATACTTTGAAAGTTGGCATTTTGAATCGAATTTCCGGACGCGGCAGCGAGGGAAAGGGGAAAAAGTGGTCGTCACGTGACAACAATCATTTGTAACTTGATAAATAATTTATTTATCACAAATGTAGTACTCAATCCAATTTCCATCGTTTTTATAGTCAGGCTTGCAAATTTTATGCGTTTAGGTTTAAAAATGTGTTAAAAAAAGTTTTCAGAAAGTTTCAAGTTGTTCAGGAGGGAATTTGAGAACAACCTTAAATTTTCACTTAATAGTTAGTGAATTTCATACACTTTAGTTTTTCGTGTCCCTGGTAGTCGCCGGACCACGCAGTTTCTGAGGCCATTTCAAGAACGTATATAGCGTAAAATGTAGATATAAAAAGATATAGCGTAAACTGTAGCTTAATGTATATGTTCGTCGTGTTGGAAAGGGTGTAATAATATATGTGTGAGGCATGTCTTTATAATTTTGTTTTGACTGTCTGTCCGTTCGTGCTCTAACTTTCGGGAAAATATTGACAAATAAAAACCACAAAATTGATATATGTCATTAAGGTAGCTTTCAAATTCCTTGCTCAACAATGAGGAACTTTCTGAGACATTTTCTAACTCATATTTAAATTTAAAGGTATAAAATTGGCAAGCCTGATTATTGAAGGGATTTGCAATTGAATAGCGTTTGGCAAATAAATTACCTATCGAATGATAATCGATTGTTTTCACGTGACAAGCATTTCCCCTTTCTCGCGCTTCCGTGTAGGTAATTCGGTTTAAACGCCGACTTTGACAGCATTTCAAGAAAGTTCTTCTGTCTTTACCAAAAAAATTGAAAATGTCTTTTGATTACATAGTTTCTGACTAACAACACCTGCCAATTTCATACGTTTCTGGACAAAAATGATTTCAGAAATGTGTCAGTAAGCACATCCCTTTGATTTGAAAAGGGTCGTAAGAAATGCTATACAGCAAGTTCCTTATAAAAAAAATGCTATATCTAGCATTTATAGTTTTTACACGAGGTACACAAAAGAATTCGGACACATTACATTACGGTCTAGTGGCAGAATTTATTTGAAGTATATTTTGATCATGTATTTCTTGAACAAATTCAAAGAAAGTTATTTAATCTTTAACATTGCATGAAAGTTCAGAATATATTTCGAAAAACTGATAGTGGATAAATGTAATACGTAAAAATAGTTGGAAGGAGTTTTATAATCTGTGCAATCGACATTATTTTTCGTTATAGTTTTGTTCGTATGTGCTATCAACAGGAATTAGGCACAGATGGAAAATCAGCAATAATATATATATTTTTTCATTTGAAAATAATTTCTAGCCATCTAACTATAACTCGTTTTTAAAAAAGGAAAAAATTATTTAAAAGAAATACTTTTTACATTACAAATTTCAATAGATATATGGTATTCAATACATTGAAACCTAATACATATATTATATATAACAAAATTCAATTATGTAATGTTATTAAATATAACAATACATAATTCAAACAATATTTATATTGTTTCAATTATGTATATATATATGTATCTAATTGGTGTGTAATAATCTGAATGACGTCTACCGATTTCTAGATAAATAAGGACGTATATATTAGTTCACGGCAAAAAATAAAAACTGTACGTAACAGGGGATACATATACAGGGGTCGGATATCCAACTCTCGACGAGCGTGAAAATATTCTAGCACTGGATATGTGTCCCCTCTGCTGTGGCTTCAAGATGACGTATGGGGGCAGATATACAGGGGTCGGATATCCAATGCTCCCCTCAAAAGTAAAAGGTCCAAGCATCGGATATGTTACCCCTTGATAAATGTCCCCTTCTGCTATGACGTCAAGATGAAATACGGGGGCAAATATACAGGGGACGGTTATCCAGGTCTCGACGAAAGTAACACGAACTAGTTTTTGATATATGGCCCCTTCTGATATGGGGGCAGATATACTGGGGTTGGATATCCGACTCTCGAAGAAAGTGAACCTGGATATGTATCCCCTTCTGCTGTGACCTAAATGCGACGTATGGGGGCAGATATACTGGGGATAGATATCAGGCGACTCAATTTAGTTTAGAATGAATAAAAAAGAATGCGAAAAAAAATCGTAAAATTATGCAAAGGGTAAAACGTACATTTCAAATATATATCTCTGTAGTTTTTCAAACCAAAGTAAATTTCTAAAGATTTTTTTTAAACAAATGTTCAAAATCAATATAATTTTACAAAAATAAGTAACTAAAATGGGCTCAGGGAAAGACTTTAGAGATACGTTATACGCCTGAAACCCAAGCGTGGCCCGAGTCAGATTTATTTCATCGGAATCAAGAGAGACGAGACCTAGACTTCCTTATTCCCGGGCTGGGCTGAGTCCTAATTTTATATTTTCAAAAACTCAGGCCAAGCCTGTTTTTTTTCTTTTTAGCTCACGGACTATCAAAGCATGAGAGCTAATGTGCCCGCAGATTCTGTATATACGTAACGCGGTAACTCTTGATAGAAATATCCGATTTGCTTCAAATTTTGGATATAGCTTCTGAAGATATAGCCCGGAAGAAGTAAAGACCAGGGCCGGTCCGGCCCGAGTTTTCAAAATAAAGTAAAGCCCGGGCCCGGTCCGAAAAGAGTAAAGACCAGGCCCGAGCCTCCTAAATGAAAATCGGGCTCGGGCTTCGAGCCAGGCCCGGGCCCGTGCAGACCTCTAGTTCCGATTCCCGTTTAATGCGATTGCAGAAAGAATTTCGTTCCGTTGAGTGAGTGAGATTATCCCTTAAGGAAAGTTGTATTTTATAATGAACATTTTTAATTTTCATTTAAAAAGAACAATAACATGTCGCATCAAACAGTACTTTTTTTCATAAGGTGTTCTTAGCGGTTATGACGCTAGAAATTTTTCGGTGACCTTTGAACGAAAATATTTGAATTTCAATTCCCGATCTATACAGTTGGAGGCAGAATTTCTTTTCGTGGTATTGAGTGCTATAATTGTCACGTTATGATGATGAATGAACTACACACACATCCGTATTTTGTAAAAGAGCGACTTTTTCAATTCAGATTCTTCTTTAATTTTATTTTTTTTATACAGTATTAACATTATAGAACGCTATAGAACAACAATTTTTAAAATTGAAGCATTACATATTCTCTGGATGATCAAGTATTTCCATCAAACAAGTTATATTTTTTATATTAGCGTGTTTTACTTTGAGAAAAATATAAAGAGCAATGGAATTTCACTAAAAACTGGACTTTCTTTTACGATGTGGCATTGGATCGTCTCAAGTGGTATGTGGTTATGACGCTGAACTGCACACATATTCTGTAAAAGAGCAACCAGCATTTCTTAAATTGAGAGTCTTCTTTATAATTTTTTTGATACAGTATTAAAATTATAGAGTGTTTTAGAACAACAATTGTTTAAAATTGAAGCATTACATATTCTCTGGATGAAATCAAGTATTTCCATCAGCCAAGTTATATTTAATACACTGAGCTCTATAATAATACGGAGAGCTAACTCACCGATTCACTTTCTGCCGCAACCGCATCACACTTTCAGTGCGCGCAAGTAATGAATCCTGCATTTTTTTAATATTACAGGCAATTGTTTTAACTTTTCCGCATACTTTTTGTAACTTTTAGTTATTTCTACAGCTTTTTCATATTTTTATGAGCGATACTTAACATCTTTTTCTTTTTTTTTTATTGAGTTTATGTAAAATTTCCTTTTTAACAAGTATCAAATTAAATATTGGCGATGAATTTAAATAAAACCTGTACTTTTTACAATAAAAAATGTATATCAGTGAAAATTGTAAGCAACTTCGTCATATTTTTAAAAGATAATCTATTTGAAAATATCTACCCCATAATATTCTATGGGAGAAAATCTGTGTTTTGCCAAAGATTTTCGGAGGAAAATTTTTGGCATTGTATTCATGGGCGGACCGCTAGATACAATGTGTCAGAATATGAAGTTAGCTCTCCGTTCTATTGTGGAGCTCAGTGATTTTATATGAGAATGTTACACTTTGAGAAAAATAAATGAGCAATGGAATCAAACTAAAAACTGGACTTTATTTTACGATGTAAGGAAGGAGTGTCTCAAGTAATCTAGTGCTTATGACGCTGGACCGGTTCGACTACGACGCCCCTTTAAAGAAATGGCTTGGGTTTCGATTCCTGTTTAATTCGGCTGCATAAAGAATTTCGTTCCGGTAAGAGTATAGTCATCTTGTGTTATGATGGTGATTAGACTCTACACTCATCCATAACCTGCGAAAGAGTATTCATGATTTCTATAATTGCGCGGCTGTCTTTATTCATATAGTTTTAAAATTATAGAGAGCTATAGAAAAAAAAAATCATATAAATCATTAAATTTTCTCTGGAAGATATTAAGTATTCTCTTAAGGTAAGTCATATTTTATAATCATCATTTTTTAATTTTAATTAAAAAAAGAACAATGAAATCTCGCATCGAAAAGGACTTTTTTAATAAGGTGTTCTACCAATTATGACAATAGAACTTTTCCGGAGCACCTTCGGGCACCGCCAGTGGCTGAGAGGTTCTACTCTAAAACCTGGTAGTCGGGAGGTGCTGGGTTAACCCCTATCCCACCCGTCGACCTAACCGTTCGGAATTTTTCGTGGTTTTCATCGAACTTTGCCGTAAATACCGGTTAGGATCTCTTAGAAAGATCACCACGGAGGGCACTTCCCCCCTTGGGAATATCCCTCGAGTAGATAATCGGCCGCCATAAAATAAACCTTCCAACCAACCTAAGAAAGACCCCCAAGGATGGAACTCTGCCCTAGGGCCTATATCCTTCTAGTAGATAATCGGCCGTCATAAATCAACCAACCAACCAACCGGAGACGCTTGAAAGCGAATGTTTTAATTTCAATTCCTGATCGACGCGGTTGGAGTCATATTTTC
Source organism: Maratus michaelseni (assembly GCA_963931845.1). NCBI lineage: Eukaryota > Metazoa > Arthropoda > Arachnida > Araneae > Salticidae > Maratus > Maratus michaelseni. Next base: position 373,255,179 of record OZ007586.1, read on the forward strand.
GTTTCGGGGCGTTGAGTGATATTATAGTCATGTTATAATGGTTACTGAACCGCACACACATCCATATTCTGTAAAAGAGTAATCAAGATTTCTTCAATTGAGTCTTATAATCAACGATTTTAATTATCAAAAAAAAAAAAAAAAAAAAAAAAAAAGAAGAAAAAGAACAGTGAAATCTCTCATTACATAATACTTTCTTCCATAATATTGCAGTAAAATGTACCAGGTGTTCTAGTGATTAGGAAACTAGATCTTTTCCGGAAACCCTTGAAAGAAAATGTTTGGATTTCAATTCCAGGTCGATGCTCTTGTCACGTTATGAAAGCGATTGAACTGATGTGTGTGAACACATCCACGTGTTGTAAAAGAGCAACCACGATTTCTTCAATTGAGAGTCTTCTTTATTTTTATTTTATTTCTTTGATACAGTATTAAAATTATAGAGTTAGAACAACAATTGTTTAATATTGAAGATTTACATAGTCTCTGGATGAAATCAAGTATTTCTATCAGTCGAGTTATATTTTATATGAGCATGTTTTACTTTGAGAAAAATAAAATGAGCAATGGATTTTTACTAAAAACTGCACATTCTTTTACGATGCAGCGATAGAGCGTCTCAAGCGGTGTAGTGGTTATGGCGCTGGACCGGTTTGGATTATTGCGTCCCTTCAAAGGAATAGCTTGGGTTTCGATTCCCGTTCAATGCGATGCGACTGCAGAAAGCATTTCGTTTCGTACCGTTGGGTGAGTGAGAGTATAGTCATCTTGTGTTATGATGGTGACTAGACTCCTCTCTCATCCATAAGTTGCGAAAGAAAATCTACAATTGCCTGTCACTCTGTTTTCATATATTTTTTAGAGGGTTTTGGATATTGGATTTCAATTTCCGATCGATGCGATTGGAGGCAGAATTTGGTTTTGTGGCATTGTCTGATAATATAGTCATGGCATGATGGTTATTGAACTGTATATACATCTATATTACGTATAAGAGACACCACGATTTCTTCAATAAGAGACTTTTTTAATTTTATTTTTTTGATACAGTATTAAAATTATAGAGTGTTATATAACAACAATTGTTTAAAATTGAAACATTACATATCCTCTGGATGAAATCAAGTATTTCCATCATCCAAGTTATATTTTATATGAGCATGTTTTACTTTGAGGAAAGTAAAATGAGCAATGAGTTTTCGCTAAAAACTGGAGTTTATTTTACGATTCGGCGAGTGAGAGTCTCAAGTGGTCCAGTGGTTATGGCGCTGGGCTTGTCCGACTACGACGCCCCTTCAAAGAAATGGCTTGACTTTGGATTCCCGTTTAATGTGACTTCAGAAAGAAATTCGTTACGTGAGTGAGTGTATAGTCACCTTGTGTTATGATGGTGACTAGACTCCTTACTTACCTATAAGCTGCGAAAGAGTAATCACGGTTGCTACAATTATCCGTCTTTCTTTTTCATACAGTTTTAAAATTATGGAGATCTATAAACAAATATTTCATATGAAACATTAAATTTTTTCTTGAAAATATTAATTATTCCCCAAAGGTAAGTTATATTTTATAATTAACATTTTTAATTTTAATTAATAAAAGTACACTGAAATTTTGCACCACACAGGACTTTTTTTTTAATAAGGTGTTCTAGCAGTTTTGACACTAGAATTTTTCCGGAGCCCCTTGAACGAAACTGTTTGGATTTCAATTTGCGATTGATGCGGTTAGAAACAGAATTTCGTTTCGTGGCATTGAGTGGTATCATAGAGCGTGTTCAGCTTACACGACCACATCGACCATGGTCGAAGGAGACTGGAAAATGGAGTTGGTCTTTAAACACACAGTTACAGTGAACTTGAGAATCAAATGTTCAGATCTCATTTGCCTGACTTATATTAATATTTTGTTAAATGTTGGTTGTGAGCTTGGTGGGTGAATGGTTAAATCATTGACATTCTATCTAGATAGTTTGAGTTCGAATCCCACGCTTTCTTCAAGTGTTTTTTTCTGCTTTTTTACGTAAAAATGATTCGTCAGTTGCTGTATATTTTTCATGCTAAATGGGTTGGGTTGGGTTGGGTTGATTATTGACGGCCAATTATCTACACTAGGGATATAGGCCCGGGGGGAGTGCCCTTCGTGGGGGTCTTTCTAAGGGAACCTAACCCGTATTTACGCATGGATAAATCCACGGCTCGAAGAAAACCACGAAAACTCCGAACGATTAGGCCGACGGGCGCGATTGGGATCGAACCCAGCACCTCCCGTCTACCAGCTTCGAGAGCACAACCTCTCAGCCACTGGTGGGGCTCATGCTAAATGGTAAATTTTGACATTAATAACAGTTCCAGATTAATATTTATTATTAAAATAAAATACTTATTTAAATATTGTATTTCAGAATTTTTTTTAAAGTGTTTATTGGTTACTTTATATTTTTCATGATAAATGGAATATTTTTAATAAAAGTAAATTTTGATATTAATAACAATTACAGATTTATTTCTATTGTTATTATAAAATACTCATTTAAATACGATAAATGGGCAATCTCCCGATTAAAATTTTCTTTTACAGCGCTTTATAATATTTAAATTTTCATTCCAATTCGTTAATATTTATTTAGCAAATAAGAATTGTGCGAAAATATCTGTGCGCATACGATGGGTGTGTGTTTTTTATGGAGTACCTTATAGGTTTATTATTACTAAAACTAAAATGCAAAGCATATTTTACAATATAAAATCAATGTGTAAAATACTATAAAAATAAAATTATATGTATAACGTTAAAACAAAATTTAAATCAAATTAAAAAATGAATTTTGATAGTTGAATATTTAAGTTTCAAATAATTTGTTATCGAAATAAAGTTTTTATAAAAATATTAGAAACTCTTTTTATCAAATTTTAACAAATATTTTAATTTACTAATACAAATGAATCTCATAACATGTTGATATCACAGTTTTGTTACATTAACAGTGTTCTATTTTAATGAAAATATAAAGCATCTGATGAAGCATTTTTATCTATTAATAAAAATTTAAAAGAAAAATCTAAAATAAAAGAAGATGCTTATGATCCAGGTTCATTTGTTTAGTGCGATAAAACATAGTAAGTGTATGTAATATTTTTTATTTAATTTTTATTTTTGAAAGCTTGTGTCTAATTATTTTAAGGCTTTCTGTGTTAGACCTGTTGGGAGACGACTTTCATATACGATCCTTAATTATTTTAATATGTGTACTTTCAAATAAAAACGACTGACATCGCTAAATCAGTTTTAACTTTTCAGATAAATTATTTGCATAGAACAAACTTTTTAAAGTTTCAAACTTCCAAACAAAAACTAAAACTTTAGAGTGTTGCCAAATTTGAAAAGCAAAATTACATAAAATTATGAATTAGATAAATATAATACAACGATATAAATTATGCTACAAGCAGACCCACTGAGTTATATAGAATTATATTATTAGAGCTCAGTGGTTAGGCCAAAAGCTGACACAAATCGGTGATCGAACATCTGGCCTGTCATCAACTTATATGTCACTAAAACTGATATATTAATCGTACTCCGGTATTGTTATATTTTATATACTGTTTCGTTAAGAAATACGAAAGTTTAAAAAATCAGTTATAAAGTTGAAAATTGTTAGATTTCCGATCAAACTGTTAAAGGTGTTCAATCAATCTTCCAAACGAAAAGCCCAATCACGGGATCAAATCACCCACAAAATTTTTTGGGTCAAGAGAGCGAAGTATGCGCAGCCGCATCGGGCTTAATCAGATCACGTGATGTTTGTTGTGTCACGTGATGTGTTGTGTTCATGACCCCTATTATGATATTCCTATTACAAGAGCCACTTTTTTGGAAGTAAAAGGACGTGTAGTCGCTGGCTTCACCTATTATAAGGCACAGAAACAGAATATAATTCAAATAATTCACTTATGGCTTATTTCCATGCTTCTAAGGAGACCAACTCCATGTATATTTTCTCCTTCGACCATGGTCGATGTGGTCGTGTAAGCTGAACACGGCCATAGTCATGTTATGGTGATGGCTGAACTGCACACACATCTATATTATGTATAAGAGATACCACAATTTTTTCAATTAGGAAACTTTTTAATTTTTATTTTTTTCATACAGCATTAAAGTTATAGAGCGTTATAGGGTTGGGTTGGGTTGATTATTGACGGCCAATTATCTACACTTGGGATATAGGCCCGGGGGAGAGTGCCCTTCGTGGGGGTCTTTCTAAGGGAACCTAACCCGTATTTACGCATGGATAAATCCACGGCTCGAAGAAAACCACGAAAACTCTGAACGATTAGGCCGACGGGCGCGATTGGGATCGAACCCAGCACCTCCCGTCTACCAGCTTCGAGAGCAGAACCTCTCAGCCACATAGAGCGTTATAGAAAACCAATTGTTTAAAATTGGAACATTACACTTTTTGGATGAAATCAAGTATTTCCATCATCCAAGTTATATTTTATATGAGCATTTTTTCACTTTGTGAAAAATAAAATGAAAAATGGAATCTCACTGAAAACTGGCCCCAACAGTGGCTGAGAGGTTCTTATCTCAAAGCTGGTAGACGGGAGGAACTCGGTTTAAATCCTTGTCACGCTCGTCGTCCTAACCATTCGGAGTTTGCTGAAGATTCCTTCGAACCTTGTCGTAAATGTGTGTTAGAATTCCTTAGAAATACCCCCCATTCTCCCCTAGGGACCATATCCCTCGTGTAGATAATCGGCCGTCATAAAATCAACCAACCAACCAACTCTCTAAAAACAACTCTTTCTTTTACGATACGGTGATAGAGAATCTCGAGAGGTCTAGTGGTTATGGCACTTAACCGCCATCGACTACGACGCTCCTTGAAAGCAATGTCGGGGGTTTCGATTTCCTTTTAATTCGACTGCAAACAGAATTTCGTTCCGGACCGTTGAGTGAGTGAGAGCATAATCACCTTATGGTATGATAGTGACTGAACTCCTCACTCATCCATAAGCTGCGAAAAAGTATCCACGATCTCTTCAGTTGTCCGTCATTTTCTTTTCATATAGATTTAAAATTATAGAGAGTTATAGAAAAAGAAATTTCATATAAATCATTAAATTTTCTCTGGAAGATATTAAGTAATCTCTTAAGGTAAGTTATATTTTATAATCATCATTTTTAATTTTAATTAAAAAAAACAATGAAATCTCGCATCAAAAAGGACTTTTTTTTAATAAGGTGTTCTACCAATTATGACAATAGACCTTTTCCGGAACACCTTCGGACACCACCAGTGGCTGAGAGGTTCTACTCTAAAACCTGGTAGTCGGGAGGTGCTGGGTTAACACCTGTCACGCCGTCGACCTAACCATTCGGAATTTTCCGTGGTTTTCTTTGAACCTTGCCGTAAATACGGGTTAGGATCCCTTAGAAAGACCACCACGGAGGGCATCCCTCCCTTGGGGATATCCCTCGAGTAGATAATCGGCCGCCATAAAATAAACCTTCCAACCAACCTAAGAAAGACCCCCAAGGATGGAACTCTGCCCTAGGGCCTATATCCTTCCAGTAGATAATCGGCCATCATAAATCAACCAACCAACCAGCTGGAGCCCCTTGAGTTGGGTTGGGTTGAATATTGACGGCCAATTATCGACACTAGGGATATAGGCCCGGGGAGATTGCCCTTCGTGGGGGTCTTTCTAAGGGAACCTAATCCGTATTTACGCATGGAGAAGATCCACGGCTCGAAAGAAAACCACGAAAACTCCGAGCGATTAGGCCGACGGGCGCGATTGGGATCGAACCCAGCACCTCCCGTCTACCAGCTTCGAGAGCACAACCTCTCAGCCACTGGTGGGGCCTGGAGCCCCTTGAAAGCGAATGTTTTAATTTCAATTCCTGATCGACGCGGTTGGGTTGGGTTGGGTTGATTGTTGACGGCCAATTATCTACGCTAGGGATATAGGCCCGGGGGGAGTGCCCTTCGTGGGGGTCTTTCTAAGGGAACCTAACCCGTATTTACGCATGGATAAATCCACGGTTCGAAGAAAACCACGAAAACTCCGAACGATTAGGCCGACGGGCGCGATTGGGATCGAACCCAGCACCTCCCGTCTACCAGCTTCGAGAGCACAACCTCTCAGCCACTGGTGGGGCCCAACGCGGTTGGAGTCAGATTCTTGTTTCGTGGCGTTGAGTAATATTATAGTCATGTTATGATGGTTACTGAACTGCACACACATTCATATTCCGTAAAAGATTAATCAAAATTTCTTCAATTGAGCCTTATAATCAGCGATTTTAATTACCAAAAAAAAAAAAAAAAAAAAAAAAAGAACAGTAAAATCTCTTATTACATAATACTTTCTTCCATAATATTTCAGTAAAATGTCCCAGGTGTTCTAGTGATTAGGAAACTAGATCTTTTAGAGAAACCCTTGATAGAAAATGTTTGAATTTCAATTCCAGGTCGATGCTCTTGTCACGCTATGAAAGCGGCTGAACTGATGTGTGTGAACACATCCACGTGTTGTAAAAGAGCAACCACGATTTCTACAATTGTCTGTTACTCTGTTTTCATATATTTTTTAAATTAAAGAGGGTTTTGGATATTTGAATTCAATTCCCGATCGATGCGATTGGAGGCAGAATTTGGTTTCGTGGCATTGTGTGATATTATAGTCATGTTATGATGGTTATTGAACTGCATATACATCTATATTATGTATAAGAGACACCAGGATTTCTTCAAAAAAATACTTTTTTAATTTTATTTTTTTGATACAGTGTTAAAATTATAGAGTGTTATAGAACAACAATTGTTTGAAATTGAAGCATTAGATATCCTCTGGATGAAATCATTTCCATCATCCAAGTTATATTTTATATGAGCATGTTTTACTTTGAGGAAAATAAAATGACCAATGGGTTTTCGCTAAAAACTGGACTTTATTTTACAATGCGGCAATAGCGCGTCTCAGGTGGTTTAGTGGTTATGGCGCTGGGCTTGTTCGACTACTACGCCCCTTCAAAAAAATGGCTTGACTTTCGATTTCCGTTTAATACGGCTACAGAAAGAAATTCGTTTCGTAACGTTAGGTGAGTGAGTGTATAGTCACCTTGTGTTATGATGGTGACTAGACTCATTACTCATCCATAAGCTGCGAAAGAGTATTCACGATTGCTACAATTATCCGTCTTTCTTTTTCGTTTTAGTGATATTATAGTCACGTTATGATGATCCCTGAACTGTACACACATACATATTCTGTAAAAGAGCAGCCACAATTTCTTCAACTGAGATTCTTCTTTATTTTTATTTTTTGATACAGTATTAAAATTTTAGAGCGCTACAGAACAACAATTAATTTTAATTGAAGCATTACATATTCTCTGGATGAAAACAGGAATTACCATCAGCCAAATTATATTTTATATGAGCATATTTTACTTTGAGAAAAATAGAATGATCAAAGGTATCTCAATAAAAACAGGACTTTCTTTTACGACTTCCGCCCCACCAGTGGCTGAGAGGTTGTGCTCTCGAAGCTGGTAGACGGGAGGTGCTGGGTTACATCCCAATCGCGCCCGTCGGCCTAAACGTTCGGAGTTCTCGTGGTTTTCTTCGAGCCGTGGATTTATCCATGCGTAAATACGGGGTTAGGTTCCCTCAGGAAGGGCACTCCCCCAGGGCCTGTATCCCAAGTGTAGGTAATTGGCCGTCAATAATCAACGCAACTCAACTCTTTTACGACTAGCATATGCCCCCGTCAAAAATGACGGAAAGGTTTTATTTTAAGTTTAGAACGGTAAGTCATATTACTAACATATTTTTTCATTTAAACAGATGATGTAAAATGAAATATTGCGTGTGTTTTAATTGGAGATCCAATATGGGGATTTCTGTAATTTATCTTAATGTCATCTTGTGTTATGCGCGATTATTCCAACAGTAGCAAGTCATCAAAATCACCCCAAATACTGTGTTTGCAAAAGTCATCCTCCAGGAAAAACAATTTTGAATACGAATTTTTACTTAAAAGGTAGGGGGGGGGGTGCGTAAAAATTTAAGAATGGTTAAAAATTTTAGGAATACAAAAATCTATATTTTTTCTATTAATGCTGTTTTTCCTTTCAAAAAAGTGTTACTATGAATCAAGGCTTTTTTTGAAAGTAGCTTAATGAACAGATTTTTTTTTTTCTAGAATTCTACTGAACTTTATTTTGCGTAAGGGTGCAGCTATGTAAAGTAGCATATGAAACTATGTCGCATATGCTATTATGTAAAATAGCCATAAAAATATGCATAGTTTAAGTAAGAAAGTTTAAAAAAAACTTTTGCATTTCTTATACAACAGAAAATGATTCACAGAAATATATTAACTTCAGCTTAAAATAGGCATAGATTAAATATTTAAAAAAAAAAAAATTAAAAATAAAAATAAACTTTTGCAAATTTTACTATATCTATATTTTATTAATAACTAGAGTAAATTCCCATTCTGGGACGGTGGGTAAAAATTGTTTTTCACTTAAAATTTGAAAAAGTGATGAAAATGATTGACAATATGAAAGCGCTTAGATGTGCAAAGTTCGGCGAGTTCATGTTCTCAAAAACACACTATTAGCATTTACAAAACTTCTGGGAAGGAACCCCACGAAGGGCACTCCCCCCGGGCCTATATCCCAAGTGTAGATTTATGGCCGTCAATAATCAACCCAACCCAACCCAACCCAAAACTTCTGGGTAAACCAGGTTTTCGGGCTAATATACCATATCACAATTACGACTAAGTTAAACGTTAGTTATTGACTAGGTTAGTTTACGACAATTAATAAGTTGATATTTTATATGAGCATGTTTTACTTTGAGAAAAATAAAAGGAACAATGGAATATCACTAAAAACTGGACTTTCTTCTTCGATGTTACAATAACGCGTCTCAAGTGGTTTAGTGGTTATGGCGCTGGAACGGTTAGACTACGACACCACTTAAAAGAAATGGCATGGCTTTCTATTGACGTTTAATGGGACTGCAGTAAGAATTTCGTTTCGTGCCGTTGAGTGAGTGAGAGCATAGTGACCTTGTGTTATGATGGTGACTAGGCTCGACACTCATCCATAGGTTGCGAAAGATTATCCACGATTTCTACAAATGGCCGTCTTCCTTTTTAGGTGCGTTCGTAATTATATAAATACGTAGCACCTATTGTCGTCGCTTGGTCCGTCCGTCTGTCTGTCTGTCCGTCCGTCCGCATATAACAACGCAAAAGCTACCCAACCGAATGGTTTGCAATTTAAAATATATTATCTTTGCAGAATTTTGTCGAGACATTTCAAATTTTATTAAAATCGAATCAAAACTTTAGGAGATATTAATAAAAATATTTATTAAGAAATTTGATTTTTTTTTTTTTAATCGGTGCTTTTTTGTTATAGGAGCTTCCGAAGTTTCATCGTCAAGCGACCGAGATACTTATTTTATGACAGAAATTAATCTGCAGACGATATAATTCATTTCACAGAATTAAAAATCAGAAAAGATCTGAATATTTATGTAACTAGTTATAGTACGAAATCACCTCATTTGTCACGTTTGACGTACAATTTCCAACTTGTTTTCATATAATTTTAAAATTAAACGGAGCTGTTTACTTTTAATAAAATACAATGTAAACATGTCGGTTCCGACCACTCTGCTTTGCGAATCGACCGTAGCTAAACGCAATGTTAGGCTTAATGAAAAACATATGCTAACTTGTAACAGCTAAATGATAATTTCTTCTACTTAAAATGATGTCTGTTCAGCATATTTTCATATACAACATGTATATCACATCCAATTATAATGTCTGCAGTTCTAAATTAAAAATTACCAGATATAAACAAACAAACACTGTTGCCATTCAGAATTACAAATTTTACAAATGAACGACTGTTTGTACGCTTCATTAAAAAAATACAGTTTAACATCCTGTTATGCTTTTTAAATATTTATAAAAGCTTATTAATCCTTTAAATATTTTGAAATGCGTTTTTCAATTTTCCATACCGGGTTTATATCGAATGATGTTTTTGTGAAAAATGGAGTTAATTACCGATTAAAGAGCGCGAGTACGCCATCTGTAGGAGAAAAGGTTTAACTCCTTTCTTCAGTAAAATCCTGTGCAAGCCCATGCATTACATGTATTATTTATTTGTTCATAATTATAATTTTTTTTTGCACAATTTCCGATTTCACGTAACATTAGTGTTCTGTGTTTCCAACTCTCTAAAAACAACTCTTTCTTTTACGATGCTCTAATTATGCGTCTCAAGTGGTTTAGTGGTTATGTCGCTGGACCGGTTAGACTATGACACCCCGTAAAAGAAATGGCATGACTTTCGATTCACTTTTAATGGGACTGCAGAAAGAATTTTGTTTCGTGCCGTTGAGTGAGTGAGAGCATAGTGACCTTGTGTTATGATGGTTACTAGACCCAACACTCATTCATAGGCTGCGAAAGAATATCCCCGATGTTTACTATCTGCCGTCTTAATTTTTTTTCATATAGTTTTAAAATTAAAGTGAGCTATCTACTTTTAATAAAATACAATGTAACCATATCGGTTCTGACAACTCTTGTTTGCGAATCGACCGTAGCTAAACGCAATGTTAGGCTTAATGAAAAACATATGCTGGCTTATAACAGCTAAATGATAATTTCTTCTATTTAAAATCATATCTGTTCAGCATATTTTCATATACAACATGTATATCACATCCAATTATATTGTTTGCAGTTCTAAATTAAAAATTACCAGATATAAACAAACAAACACTGTTGCCATTCAGAATTACAAATTCGATAAATGAATTTTACAAATGAACGACTCTTTGTACGCTTCATTAAAAAAATACAGTTTAACATCCTGTTCTGCTTTTAAAATATTTAAAATATTTAAAATATTCTGCTTTTAAAAGCTTATTAAAGCCTTTAAATATTTTGAAATCCGTTTTTCAATTTTCCATACCGGATTTATATCGACTGATGTTTTTGTGAAAAATGGAGTTAATTACCAATTAAAGCACTCGAGAACGCCATCTGGTGGAGAAAAGATTTAATTCCTCTCTTCAGGAAAATCCTGTGCAAGCCCATGCATTACATGTATTATTAATTTGTCCATAATTATTATAATTTTTTTTGCACAGTTTCCGATTTCAAGTGACATTAGAGTTCTGTGTTTATATAAAACCTGTACCGACAGCTGAGCTGCAGCCACACCAGTTGCTGAGAGGTTCTGCTTTCAAAAGCTGGTAGTCGGGAGATGCTGGGTTCAAACCCACCTGTCGATCTAACCGTTCCGAGTTTGCCTTGATTTTCTTCGAACCTTGCCGTAAATACGGGTTAGGATCCCTTAGAAAGACCCACCGGAAGGCACCCCCCCCCCCTAGCACTTATACCCATCGTATAGATAATCGGCCGTCGTAAAATCAATCAACCCACAGCTGCGATTAGCGCCTTCTTTAAAACCTTTTGAAGTCCCAATTATTAATTTTTAATGAAATGATCGAAAATCGTTCTCGCTTCAATTTGATGGCGCCATCTACCAAGCGCAAAATAAAATATTTTAAGATGTTATTTTTTCACAATTAGCATTTTTTCATTAAGGATCCTTTTTGTGAAACATCCCAATCGCGCCCGTCGGCCTAATCGCTCGGAGTTTTCGTGGTTTTCTTTCGAGCCGTGGATTTTCTCCATGCGTAAATACGGATTAGGTTCCCTTAGAAAGACCCCCACGAAGGGCACTCCCCCTGGGCCTATATCCCTAGTGTCGATAATTGGCCGTCAATAATCAACCCAACCCAACCCTTTTTGTGAAACATAATTTTGAGAATGCTCCCTTTTCATTAAAATAAATTTTGTGAAATACTCTTTCTAGTACATAGAATTTTTGTGTGGATCGACCTCAGATATGAGCTGTGTTAATCATTATAGATAATTAAATTGCATTTTCCTCCTTTTATTCGTAATAGTTCTAATTATTAATAAAATATAGTTATAATAAGATTTGGAACAGGATTTTTTTTTTTTTTTTTTTTTTAAATCCTCTTATTTAACCTATGCATAATTTAAGCTCAATTTAATACATTTCACTGAATTATTTTCTGTTATATAAGAAATGCAAATTTTTTTTTCTTTTAAACTTTTTTATTTAACCTATGCATATTTGTATGGCTACTTTACATAATAGCATAGCATATGCTACATAGTTACATATGCTATTTTACACAGCTGCCCTCCCAATCGCGCACGTCGGCCTAATCGTTCGGAGTTTTCGTGGTTTTCTTCAAACCGTGGATTTATCCATGCGTAAATACGGGTTAGGGTGCCCTTAGAAAGACCCCCACGAAGGGCACTCCCCCCCGGGCCTATATCCCATGTGTAGATAATTGGCCGTCAACAATCAACCCAACCCATACACAGCTGCCAACTTGCGCAAAATAAAATTCAGTAGATTTCCAGAAAAAAAAAATCAGTAGATTAAACTGCTTTCAAAAAAAGTCTTGATTCAAAGTAACACTTTTTTGAAATGAAAAACAGCATTAATAGAAAAAAATATACATATTTGTATTCCTAAAATTTTTAACCATTCTTAAATTTTTACGCATCCCCCCCCCCCCCACCTTTTAAGTAAAAATTTTTATTCAATTTTTTTTTTCTCTGGAGGATGACTTTTGCAAACAAAGTTTTTGGGGTGATTTTGATGACTTGCCACTGTCGGAATAATCGCACATAACAGAAGATGACAGTAAGATAAATTACAGAAATCTCCATATTGGATCTCCAATTAAAATACACGCAATATTTATTTTACATCATCTGTTTAAATGAAATAATATGTCAACAATATGACTTAACGTTCTAAACTTAAAATAACACCTTTCCGTCATTTTTGACGGGGGGATATCCTATTAAAAAAAATATTTCATATGAAACAATTAATTTTTTCTTGAAGGTATTAAATATTCCCCTGAGGTAAGTTATATTTTATAATCAGCATTTTTAGTTGTAATTTAAAAAACAAAAATGAAATCTGGCATCAAGCAGGACTTTTTTTTAATAAGGTGTTCTAGCACTTACGACTCTAGACCTTTTTCCATAGCCTCTTGAACAAAAATGCTTGAATTTTAATTCTCGATCGATGCGGTTGGAGGCAGAATTTCGTTTCGTGTCATTGGGTGATATTATAGTCCGATGTGATGGTTGCTGGCGTACACACACATCCATATTCCGTAAAACAGAAACCCCGATTTCTACAATTGAGAATCTTTTTCATTTATATTTTTTTTCATACTGAATGAAAATTATAGAGAGCTATAGAAAAATATTTATTTAAAATTGAAATATTACATTTTCTCTGAATGAAATCAAGTATTCCATCAGCCAAATCATATTTTATATGAGCATTTTTTTACTTTGAGAAAAATAAAATGAGCAATGGAATCTCACTAAACACTGTACTTTTTTTTACGATATTGTATCTTTGCGTTTCAAGTTGTCTAGTGGTTATGACGCTGAACGAATTTCAACTACGACGCCCCTTGAAAGCCAAGGCTTCTGTTTCCGTTCTCGTTTAATGCGACTGCAGAAAGAGTTTCGTTTCCTAACTTTGAGTGAGTAACAGTATAGTTAACTTAAGTTATGATGGTGAGGCGCTACACTCATACATAATGTGCGACAGAGTATCCACGATTTTTACAATTGCTCGTCTTTCTTTATTCATATATTTTTGAAATTATAGTCATCTTTCTTTATTCATATGTTTTTGAAATTATAGACAGCTACAGAAAAAAAAAAATTATTTCATATGAAACATTACATTTTTTCTGAAAGATATTATTCTCTTAAGGTAAGTTATATTTTATAATCAGCATTTTTAATTTTAATTAATAAAAGTACACTGAAATCTCGCATCAAACAGGACTTATTTTTTAATAAGGTGTTCTAGCAGTTTCGACACTAGACATTTTCCGGAGGCCCTTGAACGAAAATGTTTGAATTTCAATTCCCGATCGATGCGGTTGGAGGCAGAATTTCGCTTCGTGCTATTGAGTGCTATTTTAGTCAAGTTATGGTGATGGCTGAACTGCACACACATCTATATTCTTTAAAAGAGCAGCAACGATTTCTTCAATTGAGATTCTTCTTTATTTTTATTTCTTTATTTTTTATTTCTTTCTTTATTTTTTTTTATACAGTATTACAATTATAGAGCGCTAAAGAACAATTTTTTTTAAATTTAAGAGTGGTTAAAAATGTTAAGAATACAAAAATCTATATTTTTTTCTATTAATACTATTTTTCATTTCTAAAAAGTAAAAAAAGTGTTACTTTGAATCAAGGCTTTTTTTGAAAGCAGCTTAATGAACATACTTTTTTTTTTCTAGAATTCTACTGTATTTTATTTTGCGTAAGGGTGCAGCTATGTAAAGTAGCATATGTAACTATGTAGCATCTGCTATTATGTAAAGTAGACATAAAAATATGCATAGTTTAAATAAGAAGGTTCAAAAAAAAACTTTTGCATTTCTTATACAACAGAAAATAACTCACAGTATCAAATGCATAGGGGTCATTCCATGCTAAATAAGCAAATCAGCTGTGGCTGACATGTCATAGATTTTAATGAAAATCAGCACATAAGTAAAACATATATATTTATGAGTAAATGTAAAATGATAGATTTCAGGATTGTTTATTTAAGTATTAAAACTTACATTAAAAGTTGATATAAGATCGAGGTTTTGTCTACATGCTTGAAATTTCAATTTTCATTATTAGCCGTAGGAGTGGAAAGACTTTATCAAAAATTATTTATAATTAAGAGTGATTGAAAATTGTCCTTTTATTCCATAATGAGAAAAAAAATAAATAATGAAAAATTTTGAGAGTAAAATGCAATATTTCTATTACTTGTTTGAACATGAAGGAAAAGTCTTAAAATTTAAAAATTGTTTGACGTTATAGATAAAAGTATATATTTTAAATATAGAAACATTCATTCTTACCTTTTTATTCCTTAATGAGAAAAAAATAAATAATGAAAAATTTTGAGGGAAAAATTCAATATTTCTATTACTTGTTTGAACATGAAGGAAACATCTTAAAATTTTTAAATTATTTGACGTTATAGATAAAAATGTATATTTTAAATATAAAAACTTCCATTCTTGCCTTCAGTTTATTTTTCCTCAACAATATTTTAAATGAGAGTAGAATAAATTATTGATTTAAATGGGGTAGTGGTTTAACAAACAATTATATAGTAATCAAATCTCCATATAGATGGCAGCACTACATTTTTTTTTCAAGATGGCAGAAAAGCGCATAAATGTGAAGTGAAATAGCCCATAGAACGTAACACATATTACCTTTTTGAACTCATTTCTGTTATGTTAGGAATCAAAAGGCAATCTTGAATTTTTTTCAGCATATCATGGGCTTTTTGAACTTTATGCTTCTGCAATATTGTTAATGTCAGGTTTTTCCTTCATTTGAATTTTTAAGTATACATAAGAAGAAAAATTGTGATTTTGTAATTTTTTTAAAAGTTTCTAAGCTATTTTGAAGATTAAGAAAATAAATGGCAACTTCCAAATTTGAGAAATTTGGTTTTCATATGTAACATTACATCATACATCAATTTCACATATGTTTTTAAATTCCTTTGATTTTTATAACGCTTTTAATTTTTTCAAAATTTTCAATTTTTCAATTTTTACAACCAATTTAAGGTTATCCATGGTGTTACGAAATTATTATTACTAAATAAATATGATAATAACTGTCCACGGGTTACAATATTATGAAAGATTTTTATTTATGTTAAATAATTTTCAAGATACGGAACTTTAAACTTGCAACTTTGAACGATTCCATACAAGCCATTCTATGTCAAAAGTTTTTTAAATGTCCAGAACTTCCAAAATATTTTATTTTTTGTTAAGATATTTTGAATAGCTCTATTTAAATATGAATTGAATCTGTGTACCAAATTTTACTAAAATCGGTTACTATGTGGCCACGACTTTTTTTTTTAATTTTTGCTCATTTTGCATGGAATAACCAACCCATAGGTTACATAAGAAAATTAAACAAAAAAAAAAAAAACTTTGGCAAATCTCATTAGATCTATATTTTATTAAAAACTAGCGTAAATGCCCGTCTCAGGACGGTGGGTAAAAATTGTGTCTTAAACTTAAAATTTGAAAAAACTGATAAAAATAATTGAGAATATGAAAGCGCTTAGATGTGCAAAGTTCGGCGAGTTCATGTTCTCAAAAACACACTATTAGCATTTACAAAACTTCTGGGTAAACCAGGTTTTCCGGCTAATATACTATATCACAATTACGACTAAGTTAAACGTTAGTTTATGACTTAGTTTACGACTATTACTAAGTTGATATTTTATATGAGCATGTTTTACTTTGAGAAAAATAAAAGGAACAATGGAATATCACTAAAAACTGGACTTTCTTCTTCGATGTTACAATAACGCGTCTCAAGTGGTTTAGTGGTTATGGCGCTGGAACGGTTAGACTACGACACCACTTAAAAGAAATGGCATGGCTTTCTATTGACGTTTAATGGGACTGCAGTAAGAATTTCGTTTCGTGCCGTTGAGTGAGTGAGAGCATTAATGGGACTGCAGTAAGAATTTCGTTTCGTGCCGTTGAGTGAGTGAGAGCATAGTGACCTTGTGTTATGATGGTGACTAGGCTCGACACTCATCCATAGGTTGCGAAAGATTATCCACGATTTCTACAAATGGCCGTCTTCCTTTTTAGGTGCGTTCGTAATTATATAAATACGTAGCACCTATTGTCGTCGCTTGGTCCGTCCGTCTGTCTGTCTGTCCGTCCGTCCGCATATAACAACGCAAAAGCTACCCAACCGAATGGTTTGCAATTTAAAATATATTATCTTTGCAGAATTTTGTCGAGACATTTCAAATTTTATTAAAATCGAATCAAAACTTTAGGAGATATTAATAAAAATATTTATTAAGAAATTTGATTTTTTTTTTTTTAATCGGTGCTTTTTTGTTATAGGAGCTTCCGAAGTTTCATCGTCAAGCGACCGAGATACTTATTTTATGACAGAAATTAATCTGCAGACGATATAATTCATTTCACAGAATTAAAAATCAGAAAAGATCTGAATATTTATGTAACTAGTTATAGTACGAAATCACCTCATTTGTCACGTTTGACGTACAATTTCCAACTTGTTTTCATATAGTTTTAAAATTAAACGGAGCTGTTTACTTTTAATAAAATACAATGTAAACATGTCGGTTCCGACCACTCTGCTTTGCGAATCGACCGTAGCTAAACGCAATGTTAGGCTTAATGAAAAACATATGCTAACTTGTAACAGCTAAATGATAATTTCTTCTACTTAAAATGATGTCTGTTCAGCATATTTTCATATACAACATGTATATCACATCCAATTATAATGTCTGCAGTTCTAAATTAAAAATTACCAGATATAAACAAACAAACACTGTTGCCATTCAGAATTACAAATTTTACAAATGAATTTTACAAATGAACGACTGTCTGTACGCTTCATTAAAAAAATACAGTTTAACATCCTGTTATGCTTTTTAAATATTTATAAAAGCTTATTAATCCTTTAAATATTTTGAAATGCGTTTTTCAATTTTCCATACCGGATTTATATCGACTGATGTTTTTGTGAAAAATGGAGTTAATTACCAATTAAAGCGCTCGAGAACGCTATCTGGTGGAGAAAAGATTTAATTGCTCTCTTCAGGAAAATCCTGTGCAAGCCCATGCATTACATGTATTATTAATTTGTCCATAATTATTATAATTTTTTTTGCACAGTTTCCGATTTCAAGTGACATTAGAGTTCTGTGTTTATATAAAACCTGTACCGACAGCTGAGCTGCAGCCACACCAGTTGCTGAGAGGTTCTGCTTTCAAAAGCTGGTAGTCGGGAGATGCTGGGTTCAAACCCACCTGTCGATCTAACCGTTCCGAGTTTGCCTTGATTTTCTTCGAACCTTGCCGTAAATACGGGTTAGGATCCCTTAGAAAGACCCACCGGAAGGCACCCCCCCCCCTAGGACTTATACCCATCGTATAGATAATCGGCCGTCGTAAAATCAATCAACCCACAGCTGCGATTAGCGCCTTCTTTAAAACCTTTTGAAGTCCCAATTATTAATTTTTAATGAAATGATCGAAAATCGTTCTCGCTTCAATTTGATGGCGCCATCTACCAAGCGCAAAATCAAATATTTTAAGATGTTATTTTTCACAATTAGCATTTTTTCATTAAGGATCCTTTTTGTGAAACATAATTTTGAGAATGCTCCCTTTTCATTAAAATAAATTTTGTGAAATACTCTTTCTAGTACATAGAATTTTTGTGTGGATCGACCTCAGATATGAGCTGTGTTAATCATTATAGATAATTAAATTGCATTTTCCTCCTTTTATTCGTAATAGTTCTAATTATTAATAAAATATAGTTATAATAAGATTTGGAACAGGATTTTTTTTTCTTAAATCCTTTTATTTAACCTATGCATAATTTAAGCTCAATTTAATACATTTCACTGAATTATTTTCTGTTATATAAGAAATGCAAATTTTTTTTTCTTTTAAACTTTTTTATTTAACCTATGCATATTTTTATGGCTACTTTACATAATAGCATAGCATATGCTACATAGTTACATATGCTATTTTACACAGCTGCCCTCCCAATCGCGCACGTCGGCCTAATCGTTCGGAGTTTTCGTGGTTTTCTTCGAACCGTGGATTTATCCAAGCGTAAATACGGGTTAGGTTCCCTTAGAAAGACCCCCACGAAGGGCACTCCCCCCCCGGGACTATATCCCATGTGTAGATAATTGGCCGTCAACAATCAACCCAACCAATACACAGCTGCCAACTTGCCAAAATAAAATTCAGTAGATTTCCAGAAAAAAAAAAAAAAATCAGTAGATTAAACTGCTTTCAAAAAAAGTCTTGATTCAAAGTAACACTTTTTTTAAATTAAAAACAGCATTAATAGAAAAAAATATACATATTTGTATTCCTAAAATTTTTAACCATTCTTAAAGTTTTACGCATCACCCCCCCCCCCCTTTTAAGTAAAAATTTGTATTCAATTTTTTTTTTCTCTGGAGGATGACTTTTGCAAACTAAGTTTTTGGGGTGATTTTGATGACTTGCCACTGTCGGAATAATCGCACATAACAGAAGATGACAGTAAGATAAATTACAGAAATCTCCATATAGGATCTCCAATTAAAATACACGCAATATTTATTTTACATCATCTGTTTAAATGAAATAATATGTCAACAATATGACTTAACGTTCTAAACTTAAAATAACACCTTTCCGTCATTTTTGACGGGGGGATATCCTATTAAAAAAATATTTCATATGAAACAATTAATTTTTTCTTGAAGGTATTAAATATTCCCCTGAGGTAAGTTATATTTTATAATCAGCATTTTTAGTTGTAATTTAAAAAACAAAAATGAAATCTGGCATCAAGCAGGACTTTTTTTTAATAAGGTGTTCTAGCACTTACGACTCTAGACTTTTTCCATAGCCTCTTGAACAAAAATGCTTGAATTTTAATTCTCGATCGATGCGGTTGGAGGCAGAATTTCGTTTCCTGTCGCCCCACCAGTGGCTGAGAGGTTGTGCTCTCGAAGCTGGTAGACGGGAGGTGCTGGGTTCGATCCCAATCGCGCCCGTCGGCCTAATCGCTCGGAGTTTTCGTGGTTTTCTTTCGAGCCGTGGATTTTCTCCATGCGTAAATACGGATTAGGTTCCCTTAGAAAGACCCCCACGAAGGGCACTCCCCCTGGGCCTATATCCCTAGTGTCGATAATTGGCCGTCAATAATCAACCCAACCCTCGTTTCCTGTCATTGGGTGATATTATAGTCCGATATGATGGTTGCTGGCCTACACACACATCCATATTCTGTAAAACAGAAACCCCGATTTCTACAATTGAGAATCTTTTTCATTTATATTTTTTTTCATACTGAATGAAAATTATAGAGAGCTATAGAAAAATATTTATTTAAAATTGAAATATTACATTTTCTCTGAATGAAATCAAGTATTCCATCAGCCAAATCATATTTTATATGAGCATTTTTTTACTTTGAGAAAAATAAAATGAGCAATGGAATCTCACTAAACACTGTACTTTTTTTTACGATATTGTATCTTTGCGTTTCGAGTTGTCTAGTGGTTATGACGCTGAACGAGTTTCAACTACGACGCCCCTTGAAAGCCAAGGCTTCTGTTTCGGTTCTCGTTTAATGCGACTGCAGAAAGAGTTTCGTTTCCGAACTTTGAGTGAGTAACAGTATAGTTAACTTAAGTTATGATGGTGAGGCGCTACACTCATACATAATGTGCGACAGAGTATCCACGATTTTTACAATTGTTCGTCTTTCTTTATTCATATATTTTTGAAATTATAGTCATCTTTCTTTATTCATATATTTTTGAAATTATAGACAGCTACAGAAAAAAAAAAATTATTTCATATGAAACATTACATTTTTTCTGAAAGATATTATTCTCTTAAGGTAAGTTATATTTTATAATCAGCATTTTTAATTTTAATTAATAAAAGTACACTGAAATCTCGCATCAAACAGGACTTATTTTTTAATAAGGTGTTCTAGCAGTTTCGACACTAGACATTTTCCGGAGGCCCTTGAACGAAAATGTTTGAATTTCAATTCCCGATCGATGCGGTTGGAGGCAGAATTTCGCTTCGTGCCATTGAGTGCTATTATAGTCAAGTTATGGTGATGGCTGAACTGCACACACATCTATATTCTTTAAAAGAGCAGCAACGATTTCTTCAATTGAGATTCTTCTTTATTTTTATTTCTTTATTTTTTATTTCTTTCTTTATTTTTTTTTTATACAGTATTACAATTATAGAGCGCTAAAGAACAATTTTTTTTAAATTTAAGAATGGTTAAAAATGTTAAGAATACAAAAATCTATATTTTTTTCTATTAATACTATTTTTCATTTCTAAAAAGTAAAAAAAAGTGTTACTTTGAATCAAGGCTTTTTTTGAAAGCAGCTTAATGAACATACTTTTTTTTTTCTAGAATTCTACTGTATTTTATTTTGCGTAAGGGTGCAGCTATGTAAAGTAGCATATGTAACTATGTAGCATCTGCTATTATGTAAAGTAGACATAAAAATATGCATAGTTTAAATAAGAAGGTTCAAAAAAAACTTTTGCATTTCTTATACAACAGAAAATAACTCACAGTATCAAATGCATAGGGGTCATTCCATGCTAAATAAGCAAATCAGCTGTGGCTGACATGTCATAGATTTTAATGAAAATCAGCACATAAGTAAAACATATATATTTATGAGTAAATGTAAAATGATAGATTTCAGGATTGTTTATTTAAGTATTAAAACTTACATTAAAAGTTGATATAAGATCGAGGTTTTGTCTACATGCTTGAAATTTCAATTTTCATTATTAGCCGTAGGAATGGAAAGACTTTATCAAAAATTATTTATAATTAAGAGTGATTGAAAATTTACGTCCTTTTATTCCATAATGAGAAAAAAAATAAATAATGAAAAATTTTGAGAGTAAAATGCAATATTTCTATTACTTGTTTGAACATGAAGGAAAAGTCTTAAAATTTAAAAATTGTTTGACGTTATAGATAAAAGTATATATTTTAAATATAGAAACATTCATTCTTACCTTTTTATTCCTTAATGAGAAAAAAATAAATAATGAAAAATTTTGAGGGAAAAATTCAATATTTCTATTACTTGTTTGAACATGAAGGAAACATCTTAAAATTTTTAAATTATTTGACGTTATAGATAAAAGTGTATATTTTAAATATAAAAACTTCCATTCTTGCCTTCAGTTTATTTTTCCTCAACAATATTTTAAATGAGAGTAGAATAAATTATTGATTTAAATGGGGTAGTGGTTTAACAAACAATTATATAGTAATCAAATCTCCATATAGATGGCAGCACTACATTTTTTTTTCAAAATGGCAGAAAAGCGCATAAATGTGAAGTGAAATAGCCCATAGAACGTAACACATATTACCTTTTTGAACTCATTTCTGTTATGTTAGGAATCAAAAGGCAATCTTGAATTTTTTTCAGCATATCATGGGCTTTTTGAACTTTATGCTTCTGCAATATTGTTAATGTCAGGTTTTTCCTTCATTTGAATTTTTAAGTATACATAAGAAGAAAAATTGTGATTTTGTAATTTTTTTAAAAGTTTCTAAGCTATTTTGAAGATTAAGAAAATAAATGGCAACTTCCAAATTTGAGAAATTTGGTTTTCATATGTAACATTACATCATACATCAATTTCACATATGTTTTTAAATTCCTTTGATTTTTATAACGCTTTTAATTTTTTCAAAATTTTCAATTTTTCAATTTTTACAACCAATTTAAGGTTATCCATGGTGTTACGAAATTATTATTACTAAATAAATATGATAATAACTGTCCACGGGTTACAATATTATGAAAGATTTTTATTTATGTTAAATAATTTTCAAGATACGGAACTTTAAACTTGCAACTTTGAACGATTCCATACAAGCCATTCTATGTCAAAAGTTTTTTAAATGTCCAGAACTTCCAAAATATTTTATTTTTTGTTAAGATATTTTGAATAGCTCTATTTAAATATGAATTGAATCTGTGTACCAAATTTTACTAAAATCGGTTACTATGTGGCCACGACTTTTTTTTTTAATTTTTGCTCATTTTGCATGGAATAACCAACCCATAGGTTACATAAGAAAATTAAACAAAAAAAAAAAAAACTTTGGCAAATCTCATTAGATCTATATTTTATTAAAAACTAGCGTAAATGCCCGTCTCAGGACGGTGGGTAAAAATTGTGTCTTAAACTTAAAATTTGAAAAAACTGATAAAAATAATTGAGAATATGAAAGCGCTTAGATGTGCAAAGTTCGGCGAGTTCATGTTCTCAAAAACACACTATTAGCATTTACAAAACTTCTGGGTAAACCAGGTTTTCCGGCTAATATACTATATCACAATTACGACTAAGTTAAACGTTAGTTTATGACTTAGTTTACGACTATTACTAAGTTGATATTTTATATGAGCATGTTTTACTTTGAGAAAAATAAAAGGAACAATGGAATATCACTAAAAACTGGACTTTCTTCTTCGATGTTACAATAACGCGTCTCAAGTGGTTTAGTGGTTATGGCGCTGGAACGGTTAGACTACGACACCACTTAAAAGAAATGGCATGGCTTTCTATTGACGTTTAATGGGACTGCAGTAAGAATTTCGTTTCGTGCCGTTGAGTGAGTGAGAGCATAGTGACCTTGTGTTATGATGGTGACTAGGCTCCACACTCATCCATAGGTTGCGAAAGATTATCCACGATTTCTACAAATGGCCGTCTTCCTTTTTAGGTGCGTTCGTAATTGTATAAATACGTAGCACCTATTGTCGTCGCTTGGTCCGTCCGTCTGTCTGTCTGTCCGTCCGTCCGCATATAACAACGCAAAAGCTACCCAACCGAATGGTTTGCAATTTAAAATATATTATCTTTGCAGAATTTTGTCGAGACATTTCAAATTTTATTAAAATCGAATCAAAACTTTAGGAGATATTAATAAAAATATTTATTAAGAAATTTGATTTTTTTTTTTTTTAATCGGTGCTTTTTTGTTATAGGAGCTTCCGAAGTTTCATCGGCCCCACCAGTGGCTGAGAGGTTGTGCTCTCGAAGCTGGTAGACGGGAGGTGCTGGGTTCGATCCCAATCGCGCCCGTCGGCCTAATCGTTCGGAGTTTTCGTGGTTTTCTTCGAGCCGTGGATTTATCCATGCGTAAATACGGGTTAGGTTCCCTTAGAAAGACCCCCACGAAGGGCACTCCCCCCGGGCCTATATCCCTAGTGTAGATAATTGGCCGTCAACAATCAACCCAACCCAACCCAAAAATCGTTCTCGCTTCAGTTTGGTGGCGCCATCTACCAAGCGCAAAATAAAATATTTTAAGATGCTATTTTTTCACAATTAGCTTTTTTAAAAACTGAGAAAAAAAAATAAAGAAAAGGAAAGGACATATTTTATATACAAGGATTAATGCAAGTTTTTTTTTTCTCTTTTGTGACATAAAATTTTACACTGAAATATCGAATGCTGTAAATTATGAATTTTTTATTAGCATTTTTATAAGTCTGTTCCTACTTTTTTTCTTTCTTTGGTCAAATTATTGTTTATAAAATATGCCTGTGAAATTTTAGCAAGATAAGTTTATGACGAGTTTACTTTTTTGTAATTGAATTTTGCATTAAGGATACTTTTTGTGAAACATAATTTTGAAAATGGTAAATTTTGCGAAAAATCCTTTTTATTAAATAGAATTTTTTGAAGGGTCCCTAATTTTTGTGTGGATAGACCTCAGATATGAGCTGTGTTAATCATTATAGATAATTAAATTGCATTTTCCTGCTTTTATTGGTAATAGTTCTAATTTTTAATGAAATATATTTATAATGAGATTTGGAACAGGATTTTTTTTTCTTTTTATTAATTTTCTTATTTAACCTATGCATATTTTAAAGTCAATTTAATACATTTTATTGAATTATTTTCTGTTGTATAAGAAATGCGAAAGTTTTTTTTTTTTTTTTTTTTTTTTTTACTTTCTTTTTTTTTTTTTCTTATTTAACCTATGCATATTTTTATGGCTACTTTACATAATAGCATAGCATAGGCTACATAGTTACATATGCTATTTTACACAGCTGCCAACTTCCACAAAATAAAATTCAGTAGATTTCCAAAAAAAAAAAAAAAAAAAAAAAAAAAAAAAAATCAGTTGATTAAGCTGCTTTTAAAAAAAGTCTTTATTCAAAGTAACACTTTTTTCAATTTTTAGAAATGAAAAATAGCATTAATAGAAAAAAAATATACATTTCTGTATTCCTAAAATTTTTAACCAATCTTTAATTTTTACGCACCCCCCCCCCCCCTCCTCCCTTTAAATAAAAATTTGTATTCAATTTTTTTTTCGCTGGAGGATGACTTTTGCAAACGCAGTTTTTGGGGTTATTTGGTGACTTGCCACTGTTGGAATGATCGCGTAACACAAGATGACAGTAAGCTAAATTACAGAAATCCCCATATTGGATCTACAATTAAAACACACGCAATATTTATTTTACATCATCTGTTTAAATGAAATAATATGTCAGAAATATTACTTAACGTTCTAAACTTAAAATAACACCAGTTCGTCATTTTTGGGCCCCACCAGTGGCTGAGAGGTTCTGCTCTCGAAGCTGGTAACCGGGAGGTGCTGAGTTTGATCCCAATCGCGCCCGTCGGCCTAATCGTTCGGAGTTTTCGTGGTTTTCTTCGAGCCGTGGATTTATCCATGCGTAAATACGGGTTAGGTTCCCTTAGAAAGACCCCCCACGAAGGGCACTCCCCCCGGGCCTATATCCCATGTGTAGATAATTGGCCGTCAATAATCAACCCAACCCAACCCGTCATTTTTTGACGGGTGGATATTCTAGTAAAAAAAAATATTTCATATGTAACTCTTAAATTCATATTTTAATACTTTGAAATTTTTCACGCCTTGTATTCATAATATTCAAATTTTAATTGCTTAATTGTCGTATAGCCAACATAGTGAAAAAGTACCCAAACCGGGACTCGAACCCGGGTCATCAGATTAGCGCACGATGCTTCTGCCAACTGAACCACTCGGGAACGATAATTACCCTGGAATTTTTTTCACCATCACATGTTGGCAAGGCTACAAACGCAGCACAAGATGGAATATTTTCCGTGAGCCACCAACCATGGGGCTAACACAAAATCAAAGATAATCCAGCATCGACAATTGAATATATTCATATTTTAATACATGGAAATTTTTCCAGAGAAAATTTCTCACGCCTTGCATTCATAATATTCAAATTTTATTTGCTTAATAGGCGTATAGCCAACATAGTGAAAAAGTACCCAAGCCGGGACTCGCACCCGGGTCATCAGATTAGCGCACTGACCTTCTACCAACTGAATCTGATGACCCGGGTTCGAGTCCTGGCTTGTGTACTTTTTCACTATGTTGGCACGCCTATTAAGCAATTAAAATTTGAATATTATGAATGCAAGGCGTGAAATTTTCTCTGGAAAAATTTCCAAATATTAAAATATGAATTTATTCAATTGTCGATGCTGGATTTTCTTTGATTTCTTATCAGCCCCAGGGTTGGCGGCTCACGGCAAATATTCCATCTTGTGCTGCGTTTGTAGCCTTGCCAACATGTCATGGTGATAAAGTTCCAGGTTGAGTACCGTTCCCAAGTGATTACAAACCTACTATTACATGGTACACTAAAGATCTGAAAATAAGTGCTTTGTATAAAAGAAGTACTAAAAATTTGGATAATCAGAGTTATAGAAATGTTTATATTGAAGAAAGGAATAAATATAAAAAGATGGTAAAGAATGCTAAAAAAACAGCATGGCTTGAGACGGTAAGAGAACAAATGAAAATTATGGTAATTTATATAGATTTATATCAAACAAGAAATTGAAACATACAGATTTAATTTTTACGTATTTGGAAAATTCGGCTCCTTTTTCTTCGTATGATGAAGTTGCCTCAGAATTAATGAGTGAACATTTTAATATAAATGACACTCCGAATAACATATTTTCATACTCTTCAGATAAATCTTTTTCTGCCGATGGGGATTGTTCATCTGTGACTACGAGGGAATTAAAATTTGTGGTTGCCCAGCAAGGACTTTCGAAGGCTCCGGGCTCAGATAAAATAGATGCCTTGGTGGTTAGAAACTTATGCAAGAAGTTTCCTGAAATTATAAAAGCGATCCTAAACAAGTGCTTGATCTTTGGACATTTTCCACGAATTTGGAAATCGGGAATTGTAATCTTTTTCCGAAAAAGGAATAAAGACCCTGGGTCTGCTAGGGGATATCGTCCTATTACTCTGTTATCGATATTGGGTAAACTTTTAGAAAGAGTAATTAAAACAAGAGTTATGATAAAGCTGGAAAAAGATAATTACCTTGACGTTGATCAACATGGATTCCGTGAAGGAAGGAGCACATTGTCTGCTATGTCTTATTTTAGACGCATGGTTAGAAACGTTTTATCTAACTTCAAATATTGTGCAGTTGCGTCACTGGATATCCAGGGTGCATTTGATAGTACAGACTGGTTTATTCTGGCGGAGATCATTGATTCTACTCCAATTCCAAGCTATTTAAAATCAATCCTAAAAAATTACCTTTCTGAAAGAAAAATAGGTTTTCAATATTCAGATGGCATCAGATGGTTTCTGTTACACAAGGGTTGCTCGCAGGGCTCTTGCATTGGCCCACTGTTGTGGTTGTTAATTGCGGACGCTTTAATTAAATTTTATAAGGCTGAACATGCACTCATAGTCTCCTACGCAGATGATTTCCTTATAGTAAACGGTTCTGATACAAGAAGAGAATTGGAGACAGTTATGAACAAATCTTTGAACAGGTTTGTGATTGGATGTCAAAACTTTCACTTAAATCTTAGTATTGATAAATCAATAGCAATGTTATTTGGTTCAAATCGTATGGAAAATAGACATCCGATTTTCAAATTAAACAACATCACAATTGATATTGTTGATTCATTCAGATACCTGGTCTTCAATCTTGATAGTAAATTCACATGGCTTGTTCATTTGGACACTGTGAGGTCAAATCTAAGAAACTTTGTACTTAATATAGCAAAGACAGGTTATAGAGATAAAGGTATTCGTCATGAGATTTTGAAGACTTGGTATTTGACCGTAATGGAAAAGCAAATTGCATATGGTCACGAAATTTGGTATGATGATTTGAAAAACCATGCGCTGCGCAAGCTCAGCTCCTGTCAAAGAGTGGGTTTGAGGACAATTATAAAGTCTTATAGGGTTGGGTTGGGTTGATTATTGACGGCCAATTATCGACACTAGGGATATAGGCCCGGGGGGAGTGCCCTTCATGGGGGTCTTTCTAAGGGAACCTAATCCGTATTTACGCATGGAGAAGATCCACGGCTCGAAAGAAAACCACGAAAACTCCGAGCGATTAGGCCGACGGGCGCGATTGGGATCGAACCCAGCACCTCCCGTCTACCAGCTTCGAGAGCACAACCTCTCAGCCACTGGTGGGGCTAAAGTCTTATAGGAATGTCTCAACGGAGGCACTGTGTGTTTTAGCGGGAGTCCCTCCAATTGGTATCAAACTGAAGTATGATGCATTGCAATATAATGTTTTAAAAGGGAAGTCTGCAATACAAATGTGGGGGAAAGAGCTTCGCGGCAAAGATTTTATGACTAACATTAAGCAGTATGAATATCCAAATTATAATATGATAAAGAATTTAGTTTTTATGAACCCATTGCGCGACAGTCCACCTTTTTCAGTTAACCCAATTATTTTTACAGACGGTTCTAAAATGGCCAACGGTACCTCTGCAGCTTTTACTGTATACCACCAAGGAAATTATATATTTGATTATAAAGTCAGTTTATCAAAATGGAACTCAATTTATCAGGCTGAATTGGAGGCAATTAAGCAGGCAATAAAGTGGTTTGTACAATTAAATTTTAAATCAGTGAAAATATTTTCAGACAATCAATCTTCGGTCCTAGTTCTCCAGCAGATTTTTCCTGCAAATATCATAGTTAGAGATATATTTGATCTATTATATCAAAATCCAGATAAGGTGGTGAACATTGGCTGGATTAAGGCACACATCGGTATATCGGGAAATGAGAGAGCAGATGAATTAGCCAAAAGTGTGATCATTAATGGTCAGGCGGATATACACATAGAATTGCCGGTACCTGTCTCGGCCATAAAGTTGTATTGTAGGAGAGAAGTGTTAAAGACCTGGCAGTTGGAATGGCAATCTTCTACAGTTGGTCGAGACACGTACAACATAATTAAGGAGGTAAAAACAGATTATTTGTGCAGCTCACAGGTGGCACAATACTTTTTCACTGGACATGGCATTTTTCCTCACTTTCTATATAAGATTGGAAAGAGAGAAAACGATCT
Source organism: Maratus michaelseni (assembly GCA_963931845.1). NCBI lineage: Eukaryota > Metazoa > Arthropoda > Arachnida > Araneae > Salticidae > Maratus > Maratus michaelseni. The sequence goes on from OZ007586.1 coordinate 373,284,396, forward strand.
TTGTGAATGCGGTAGTAGAGGAGACGTGGTACATTATATTTATGGCAGGTGTAATTTAATGATGCATCATTTCAAATTGAATTCAGGCTTGACTCTTAGACAGAATTTATTCAAAACTTTGAATAATCCCGCTAATTATAAAAAACTGGCTGACAATTACAATATTTTAAATGATCTTTATTCTTTTATCAGATATCGCTTTTAAATTGATAATTTTCTTTTACTGCTCAAGAAAACTTCACATTTATTTATTGACGTACATATATTGGAGTTAAATTGGTATTTCTTCTTATGAACTTTTTCAAAATAGACTATAAACTGTTATAGACTATGAACTGGTTATGAACTTTTTCAAATTATACTATGAATTTTATAGACTATGAACTGTTATGAACTTTCTCAATATAGTCTGTCTTATATAATGATGAGCACAGTTGCAGTAGACACCTATTATTTCCATAATATTTAGACTTGTGTAACCATACTGGTCTTAAAATTTTGATTCATTTATTGTTTTGTTTGTAGTTAATTTTTATTTAGTTTTTAGCATAAGGAGGTTGTGTGTTACCTGCTATTTTATTTTTTTTATGTTAGGATTAGTTTATATATTTTAGTTTAGTAGTATGAATCAACTGGATTCATTGGCGATGTCGCCATTTTTGCTTTTGAGTTTGATTATTGTTTTAATTAACGCTCGTTGACTTAGTCTGCTCCTGTGGCTGGGTGGATTTGGATGGTAGTTGGGATTTTCCGCCTGGTGGTACGCCCATCAGCCTTACGGCTGGGCTCCAGGTTGGGTGCCCCCCCCCCCCCAAGTGGTTCAGTTGGTAGTACGTCAGCGCTAATCTGATGACCCGGGTTCGAGTCCGGGCTTGGGTACTTTTTCACTATGTTGCCTATTAAGCAATTAAAATTTGAATATTATTATTGCAAGGCGTGAGAAATTTTCTCTGGAAAAATCTCCAAGTATTAAAATATGAATTTATTCAATTGTCGATGCTGGATTTTCTTTGATTTCGTGTTAGCACCAGGGTTGGCGGCTCACGGAAAATATTCCATCTTGTGCTGCGTTTGTAGCCTTGCCAACATGTCATGGTGAAAAAGTTCCAGGTTGAGTATCGTCCCCAAGTGGTTCAGTTGGTAGAACGTCAGTGCGCTAATCTGATGACCAGGGTTCGAGTCCCGGCTTGGGTACTTTTTCACTATGTTGGCTATACGCCTATGAAGCAGTTAAGATTTGAATGTCGTGAAGATATTAAGTATTCCCATAAGGAAAGTTTTTTTTATAATCAGCATTTTTAGTTATAATTTAAAAAACAAAAATGAAATCTGGCATCAAGCAGAACTATTTTATTGAGGTGTTCTAACAGGTTTGACTCTAGACTTTTTCCAGAGCCCCTTGAACAAAAATGTTTGAATTTTAATTCCCGATCGATGCGGTTGGATGCAGAATTTTGTTTCGTGTCATTGAGTGATATTATAGTCTGATATGATGGTTACTAAACTGCACACACATCCATATTCTGTAAAACAGAAACCCCGATTTCTACAATTGAGAATCTTTATTAGTTTTATTTTTTTCATACAGAATTTAAATTATTGAGCGCTATAGAAAAATAATTATTTAAAATTGAAATATTACATTTCCTCTGAAAGAAATCAAGTTTTCCATCAACCAAATCATATTTTATATGAGCATTTTTTTACTTAAAAAAATATAAAATGAGCAATGGAATCTCACTAACCACTGGACGTTCTTTTATGATATTCTGATCTAGCGTCTCAAGTTGTCTAGTGGTTATGACGCTGGACGGGTTTCAACTACGACGTTCTTTGAAAGCAATGGATTGTGTTTTGGTTCTCGTTTAATGCGACTGCAGAAAGAATTTCGTTTCGTAACTTTCAGTGAGTGAGAGTATAGTAAAAGTGTCATTTGATAAAGTTATTGTTCAGGCTTTCATTCTTCTGACCACAATATTTATTAATGTTCGTTTATGTTTAGGTTGAGTAGGGTTGGGTTGATTATTGACGGCCAATTATCGACACTAGGGATATAGGCCCAGGGGGAGTGCCCTTCGTGGGGGTCTTTCTAAGGGAACCTAATCCGTATTTACGCATGGAGAAAATCCACGGCTCGAAAGAAAACCACGAAAACTCCGAGCGATTAGGCCGACGGGCGCGATTGGGATCGAACCCAGCACCTCCCGTCTACCAGCTTCGAGAGCACAACCTCTCAGCCACTTAGGTTGAGTAGGTATAATGTAAGTACCGTGGACCCGCTCTCTGGCGCTGGTGTGACTTTTGACAAATTTCTTCAGTTTTTTATGCGATTATCTCGTTAAACTATGGACTCTAGAAAAAAATGTATGAAACCTATTTTGTAGAAAATTTAATTCCCTTTATTTATTGCATTAACAATTTTTCCGTAGGATTTATAGCTTACGAGATATTAACAAAAAACTGAAAAATGGTACCTTCTTTTACCTTCCCGCCATGCGCTCACCCCTTACCCATCAGGACTTTTATTATGTTCATTAGTAGACCCTCCCAAACAATATTACCAACCAAGTTTCAAAACTTTCGTAATTATGTCCCAAAATGACCCAAAATCTGCCTAATTTGACTGGACTATTTCCCATCAGTCAAGTTATACTTTATATGAGATTATTATTATTTTTTTTTGAGAAAATTAAAACGAGCAATGGAATCTCACAAGAAACTGGACTTTCTTTCATGGAACGGCGGGCGAGGGTGTCACGTTGTCTAGTCGTTATGGCACTCGACCGGTTTTGGCACCCCTTGAAAGCAATGGCTTGAGTTTCAATTCCCATTCAATGCAACTGCAACAAGAATTTTGTTTCGTGCCACTGAGTGTGGGAATATAGTCACCCTCTGTTATCATGGTAACTAGACTCCACACTCATCCATAGCATTGTATTGAGCATACAGGATTTATTCAATTGTCCATCTTACTTTTTTCATATAGTTTTGAAATTATAAACAGCTATAGAAAAAAAAAATATTTCATATGAAACATTTTTTTTTTTACAACATATGAAGTATTTCCTTAATGTAAGTTGCATTTTATAATCTGCATTTTTAATTTTCATTAAAAAAAGAACAATGCAATCTCGCATCAAACAGGACATTTTTCATAAGGTTTTCTAGCGGACTAGTCATTTTCCGGAGCCCCTTAGGGTTGGGTTGGGTTGATTATTGACGGCCAATTATCTACACTTGGGATATAGGCCCGGGGGTGGAGTGCCCTTCGTGGGGGTTTTTCTAAGGGAACCTAACCCGTATTTACGCATGGATAAATCCACGGCTCGAAGAAAACCACGAAAACTCCGAACGATTAGGCCGACGGGCGCGATTGGGTTCGAACCCAGCACCTCCCGTCTACCAGCTTCGAGAGCAGAACCTCTCAGCCACTTCCGGAGCCCCTTAAACGAAAATGCTTGAATTTTAATTCCCGATCGATGCGATTGCAGGCAGAATTTCGTTTCGTGGCAATGAGTGATATTATAAGTCACGTTATGATGGTGACTGAACTTCACACACATCCATATTTGGTAAAAGTTGAGTTGATTATTGACGGCCAATTATCTACACTTGGGATACAGGCCCGGGGGGAGTGCCCTTCCTAAGGGAACCTAATCCGTATTTACGCATGGATAAATCCACGGCTCGAAGAAAACCACGAAAACTCCGAACGATTAGGCCGACGGGCGCGATTGGGATCGAACCCACCACCTCCCGTCTACCAACTTCGAGAGCAGAACCTCTCAGCCACTGGTGGGGCATTTGGTAAAAGAGCAACCACGATTTTGAATTGAAAGGTTTTTTTTTTTTTTTTTGATAGTGTATTAAAATTATAGAAATAATAAAAAATATTGACTGGATATACAATATAATTTTATATTGTATTAAAGGTTTATAATATATATAACCCTTTAAAGCAATTAAAATAATAAAAAAGTAGAACAACAATTGTTAAAATTGAAGCAGTACATTTTCTCTGTTTGAATCAAGTATTTCCATCAGCGAATTTTTATTTTATATAAGAATTGTTTACTTTGAGAAAAATCAAATGAGCAATGAAATCCACTATAAACTGGACTCTTTTATGATGTGGCAATGGAACTTCTCAAGTGTTCTGAGCCTGGTTTTGGCGTCCCTTGAAAACAAAGGCTTGTGTTTCGATTCTTGTTCAATATGATTGCAGCAAGATTTTCTTTCCGTAGCGTTGAGTGAGTGAAATTATAGTCACCTTATGTTATGATGGTGATAAGATTCCACACTCATCCATATGTTGCGAAAAAGCATCCACGATTTCTTGAATTGTCCGTCTTTCTGTTTTGATATAATTATTGAATTATAGATCGCTATAGAAAAAAAAATATTTCTTCTGAATCATTCAACTTTTTCAGGCAGATATTAAATATTTCCAGAAGGTAAGTTATTTTTTATAATCAGCATTTTTAATTTTGAGAAAAAGTAAAAGAACAGTGAAATATCGCATCAAATAATACATTCTTTCATAATACAGTCGTAAAATGGTCACAGGTGTTCTAATGGTTATGACACTAGAAATTTTCCCGAACGCCTTCAACGAAAAGGTTTGCATTTTAGTTCTTTGTTGATGCGGCTGCAGGGAGAATTTCGCTTTATGGCATTTAAGTGAGATTATAGTCATGTTATAATGCCTACTAAACTTCATACACATTCACATGCCCCGTCGGCCTAATCGTTCGGAGTATTCGTGGTTTTCTTCGAGCCGTGGATTTATCCATGCGTAAATACGGGTTAGGTTCCCTTAGAAAGACCCCCACGAAGGGCACTCCCCCCGGGCCTATATCCCAAGTGTAGATAATTGACCGTCAATAATCAACCCAACCCAACACATTCACATGCTGTAAAAGAGCAACCACGAATTCTTCAATTGACAGTCTTTTTTCTTTTTTCTTCTTTCAGTATTCAATTTATGTAGTGCCATAGAACAACAATTGTTTAAAATTGAAACATTACATTTTCTTTGGATGAAATCAAGTATTTCTATTCGCCAAGTTATCTATCTATACTTATAAAGGAGTAGCTTGATTTTCTCATAATCAACGCCGAGCCTCAACTGTTTGTCCTAGAACAATGAAATTTGGAAGTCATGTTCTTTACACAATGTAGGCGCGTACTAAGAAAGGGTTTTTGAAAATTCACAGTCTAAGGGGGTCAAATGGTGGGGGTCAAAAGTTTTAGATAATTTCGTCTTTTCGATATATCTCAGCAGGAGTTTTAACTAGGAGCGTGAAATTCGGGATAACAATACTACTAAAGAATAGTTAAACATGTATTTCAGGCGATTTTAGAAATTCAACTATTAAGTGGGTTAAATAGGGGTTCAAAAATTTTCGGTGATTTCACATTTTCTCCATATTACATCAGCAGTTATTAGGTAAGAGCGTGAAATTCAAGATAACAAATCTACTAAAAAAATAATTAAACACGTATTTAAGCGATTTTAGAAAGTCAACCACTAAGAGGAATAAATGGGGGTCTGAAGTTTTAGGTGATTTTGCCTTTTCGCCATATCTCAACAACAGTTTTAGTTAAAAGCGGGAAATTCAGGATAACAAATGTACTAAATTTACTTAAACACATATTTCAGCGATTTTAAAAATTCAACTGCTAAGAGGGTTAAGTGGGGGGTCGAAAGTTTTTAGTCAATTCAAAGTTTTCGCCATATCTCAGCAGCTGTTTTAGGTAGGAACGTGAAATTCGGGATAACAAATCTACTACAAAAATAATTAAACATATATTTCAGCGATTTTAGGAATTCATTCATTATGGGGGTTAAATGCGGTGTCGAAAGTTTTAGGTCATTTTACCTGTTCGCCATATCTCAGCAGCATTTTTAGTTAGGAGCTCGGAATTCGAGATAACAAATCTACAAAAAATATAGACAAACATGTATTTCAGCAATTTTAGAAATTCAGCAACTAATGTGGGTTAAATAGGAGGTCAAATATTTTAGGTCATTTTACCATATCTCAGTAGAAATTATAGGCAGAATCATGAAACTCAGGATAAGAAATCTACTAAAAAATAGTTAAACACGTATTTCAGCGATTTTAGAAATTCAAACACTAAGGGGGGTTAAATGGGGGTCGAATGTTTTACGCAATTTTGCCATAGTAGAAGTTGTAGTTAGGAGCGTGAAATTCGGGATAATAAATCTACTAAAGGATAGTTAAACATGCATTTCAGGCGAATTTAGAAAGTCATCTACAAAGGGGGTTAAATGAAGGGTCGAAAATTTTCGGTTATTTCACCTTATCACCACCCGCTCGCTGCGTCCGTCGTTAGCTCAGTTGGCAGAGTGGTGGACTGTAGAAGACGGAGAAATTAGAAATCCGTAGGTCGCTGGTTTGAATCAGGCTTGACGGAATTTCTTTTCTGGTCAATGATATATAATAAAAAAATATTACTCATGTGTCTCATTTTATTTATCATATATATATATATAATTACATTGAGAGTTCGGTTGGGGTGATTTATGACGGTCAATTATCAACACGAGGGATATAAGCCCTAGGGGAGTGCCCTCCGTGGGGGTCTTTCTAAGGGATCCTAACCCGTATTTACGGCAAGGTTAATTACATTGAGAGAAATTGTAAGAAAGCGCTTAAAACTAAAAGAGTTTCATTTGGAATTTTATGTAATGTGTTAAACGAATCAAAGGTTGTGTCCGTCGATAGCTCAGTTGGCAGAGCGGTGGACAGTTGAAAACAGCGTAATCAGAAATCCGTTGGTTCGAATGCGGCTCGACGGTTTTCATTTTTTAGTCGATGATATATAATAAAAATATTACATATGTGTCTAATTTTATTTCTCATGCATATAATTACACTGAAAGAAGTTGTAAGAATGCGTTTAAAAAAAGGAGTTTCATTTGGTAGTTTATTTAATGTGTTAATCAAAACAAACTGCGTGTCCGTCGATATCTCAATTGGCAGAGCGGTGGATTGTAGAGGACGGCGAAATCAGAAATTCGTTGGTCGCTGGTTCGAATCCGGCTCGACGGAACTGCTTTATTAATCGATGATATGATATATAATAAAAATATTACATATGTGTCTAATTATATTTCTCATGCATATAATTACAATGAGAAAAGTTGTAAGAATACGTTTAAAAAAAAAGGAGATTCATTTGGTAGTTTATTTAATGTGTTAATCGAAACAAAAAAATTGTGTGTCCGTCGATAATTCTGTTGGCCGAGCGGTGGATTGTAGATGACGGAGTAATCAGAAATCTATAGGTCGATGGTTCGAATCCGGCTCGGCGGAAATCCTTTCTTAGTCGATGATATATAATAAAAAAATATTAGTTGTGTGTTATTTTATTTCTCATATATATAATTACATTGAGAGAAATTCTAAGAAATCGCTTAAAACTAAAAGAGTTTCATTAGGAATTTTAAGTAATGTGTTAAACGAATCAAAAAAATGTGTCCGTCGATATCTCAGTTGGTAGATCGGAGGACTTTAGAAGACGGAGTAATCATAAATCCATAGGTTGCTTGTTCGAATCCGGCTCCACGGAATTTTTCTTTTCAGACGTTGATATATAATTAAAATATTACATATGTGTGTAACTGATTTTTCTCATACATATAATTATATTGAGAGAAATTGTAAGAAAGCGCTTAAAACTAAAAGTGTTTCATTTGGAATTTTCTGTAATGTGTTAAACGAATCAAAGGCTGTATCCGTCGATATCTCAGTTGACAGAGTGGTGGACTGTAGAAAACGTCGTAATCAGAAATCCGTAGGTCGCTGGTTCGAATCAGGCTCGACGGAATTCCTTTTTCAGTCGATGATATATAATAAAAAATATTACTTATGTGTCTCATTTTATTTCTAACTTGCAAGCTACGCCCGCTACGCTGGTCAATTTCTTTTAACGAACCTTTAATCAAACAAAATATTGACATTTCATAAATAACTTTTATATTTTAACAGAATAAAAAGGCTACTATAATTTGTGACTCGTGCTATAGCCAATATACACGTCAGGACACGTCGCCCTTATCATTATCTTTTTACACATGACGGTTTCGCTATGGTACTCCATTGGAAAATTTGGTAATTTTTGAAATTCAATATTTGAAAAACGGCATAACCATTAGATTTCAAAATTATATCAAGAAAATACAATTTCTTACCTTTCAAACGCAGTTTGTCTAACAATTTTCTGACAAATACTTTTTGAGCTATTATTTTTTTCAATAACTTCAAATGTTTCATTTTCCGAGATATCTGTTGCAACAATTAGCGAAAAACCCAGTCGTCAGCAAAGCACAGTTTTTTATTAAAGAGGCTGTTGGAGCAGGGATTGTCACCACCAATTTGCCACCATCACTTTTGAAATCGGTTCCGTGGTTCCAGAGATTCCACAGAAATTGTAATTTAGAATGACTTTAGAACGCTTTTCGCCATTTCACCCATTTAAATTTCGATTTTTTAAAAAATTTATTCTTAGAGAGCATTTACATCTTATAAGTCACTTCAATGCTAAATTTCAAATTTCTTGCCCCTTCAGTATAAAAAAGTATATTCAGTAAAAAGTATATTCAAAAAAGTATTCAGGATTTTTCGATCCTGCACCCCATTGATGTTAGTGGCACCGACAAAAAATATAGCCTATGTTGGAGTAGGGATTGTCCCCATTAACTTGCCCCCATTACTTTTGAAATCGGTTCTGTAGTTCCAGAGATTTCACAGAAATTGTAATTTAGACTGTTTTTAGAACGCTTTTCGCTCATTTCACCCTTTTAAATTTCAATTTCTGTTTTATTTTGTTCTTAGAGAGAATTTACATCTTATAAGTAACTACAATGACAAATTTAAAATTTCTAGCTCCTTCAGTATAAAAAATAAAAAGAAACTGCCCAGTTAAACTGAGGGCATTGAGTTCACAGGCTATTCACACTAATTGTAAATTAAGGAGGGATTAGCCCCCCGTTCCCCCCCCCTTTATACTTAACCAAAGAATCCCGAAAACTAATCAGGGAAGCGCCTTAACACACTGAACCTAAACACAAATTTTGAAGCAAATGGTATAATTCTGCATGAAAAACCCATTTATATAAATTAACGGGGGGATTAGCCCCCCGTCCCCCCTTTATACTTAACCAATCAATCCCGAAAACTAATCAGAGAAGCGCCTTAACACAGTGTACCTATAAACAAAATTTGAAGGAAAACGGAATAATTCTGCATGAAAAACCCATTTATATAAAATAAGGGGGGATTAGCCCTCCGTTTCCCCCTTTATACTTAACCAATCAATCCCGAAAACTAATCAGGGAAGCGCTTAACACAGTGAACCTATAAACAAAATTTTAAGGAAATGGGATAATTCTGCATGAAAAACCCATTTATATAAATTAAGGGGGGTATTAGCGCCCCCCCCTGTTCCCCCCTTTATACTTAATCAATCAATCCCGAAAACTAATCAGGGAAGCGTCTTAACCCAATGAACCTATAAACAAATTTTGAAGCAAATAGAATAATTCTGCATGAAAAACCCATTTATATAAATTAAGGGGGGGATTATCCCCCCGTTCCCCCCTTTATACTTAACCAATCAATCCCGAAAATTATCAGGGAAGCGCCTTAACACACTGAACCTATAAACAAAATTTGAAGAAAAACGGAATAATTCTGCATGAAAAACCCATTTATATAAAATAAGTGGGGATATGCCCCAACGTCCCCCCCCCCCCTTTATACTTAACCAATCAATCCCGAAAACTAATCAGGGAAACGCCTTAACACAGTGAACCTATAAACAAAATTTGAAGGAAATTGGATAATTCTGCATGAAAAACCCATTTATATAAATTAAGGGGGGGATTATCCCCCCGTTCCCCCCTTTATACTTAACCAATCAATCCCGAAAACTAATCAGGGAAGCGCCTTAACACAGTGAACCTATAAACAAAATTTGAAGGAAAACGGAATAATTCTGCATGAAAAACCCATTTATATAAAATAAGGGGGGATTAGCCCCCCGTTCCCCCCTTTATACTTAACCAATCAATCCCGGAAACTATTCAGGGAAGCGTCTTAACCCAATGAACCTATAAACAAAATTTGAAGGAAAACGGAATAATTCTGCATGAAAAACCCATTTATATAAATTAAGGGGGGGATTAGCCCCCCGTTCCCCCCTCTTTATACTTAACCAATCAATCCGAAAAACTAATCAGGGAAGCGTCTTAACACAGTGAACATTTAACCAAAATTTGACGGAAATGGGATAATTCTGCATGAAAAACCCATTTATTTAAATTAAGCGGGGATTAGCGCCCCACCGTTCCCCCCCCCCCCTTATACTTAACCAATCAATCCCGAAAATTATCAGGGAAGCGCCTTAACACAGTGAACCTATAAACAAAATTAGAAGGAAAACGGAATAATTCTGCTTGAAAAACCCATTTATATAAATTAAGGAGGGATTAGCCCCCGTTCCCCCCTTTATACTTAACCAATGAATCCCGAAAACTAATCAGGAAAGCGTCTTAACCCAATGAACCTATAAACAAAATTTGAAGGAAAACGGAATAATTCTGCATGAAAAACCCATTTATATAAATTAAGGGGGGATTAGCCCCCCGTCCCCCCCCCTATATACTTAACCAATCAATCCCGAAAACTAATCAGGGAAGCGCCTTAACTCAGTGAACCTATAAACAAAATTTGAAGGAAAACGGAATAATTCTACATGAAAAACCCATTTATATAAATTAAGGGGGGGGGAATTAGCCCCTTGTTCCCCCCCTTTATACTTAACCAATAAATCCCGAAAACTAATCAGGGAAGCGCCTTAACACAGTGAACCTTTAACAAAAATTTGAAGGAAATGGGATAATTCTGCATGAAAAACCCATTTATATAAATTAAGGGGGATTAGCCCCCCCCGTTTCCCCCTTTATACTTAACCAATCAATCCCGAAAATTATCAGGGAAGCGTCTTAACCCAATGAACCTATAAACAAAATTTGAAGGAAAACGGAATAATTCTGCTTGAAAAACCCATTTATATAAATTAAGGAGGGATTAGCCCCCCCGTTCCCCCCGTTATACTTAACCAATCAATCCCGAAAACTAATCAGGGAAGCGTCTTAACCCAATGTACCTATAAACAAAACTTGAAGGAAAACGGAATAATTCTGCATGAAAAACCCATTTATATAAATTAAGGGGGGGATTAGCTCCCCCGTCCCCCCCCCCTTTATATTTAACCAATCAATCCCGAAAACTAATCCGGGAAGCGTCTTATCCCAATGAACCTATAAACGAATTTTGAAGCAAATGGGATAATTCTGCATGAAAAACCCATTTATAAAATGAAGGGGGGGATTAGCCCACCCGTTACCCCCCCCCCTTTATACTTAACCAATCAATCCCGAAAACTAATCAGGGAAGCGCCTTAACACAGTGAACCTATAAACAAAATTTGAAGGAAAACGGAATAATTCTGCATGAAAAACCCATTTATATAAAATAAGGGGGGATTAGCCCTCCGTTCCCCCCTTTATACTTAACCAATCAACCCCGAAAACTAATCAGGGAAGCGCCTTTACACAGTGAAACTACGAACAAAATTTGAAGGAAATGGGATAATTCTGCATGAAAAACCCATTTATATAAATTAAGTGGGTATTAGCCCCCACCGTTCCCCCCTTTATACTTAATCAATCAATCCCGAAAACTAATCAGGGAAGCGTCTTAACACAGTGAACCTTTAACCAAAATTTGAAGGAAATGGGATAATTCTGCATGAAAAACCCATTTATTTAAATTAAGCGGGGATTAGCCCCCCACCGTTCCCCCCCTTATACTTAACCAATCAATCCCGAAAATTATCAGGGAAGCGCCTTAACTCAGTGAACCTATAAACAAAATTTGAAGGAAAACGGAATAATTCGGCATGAAAAACCCATTTATATAAATTAAGGGGGGGAATGAGCCCCTTGTTCCCCTCCCCTTTATACTTAACCAATCAATCCCGAAAACTAATCAGGGAAGCGCCTTAACACAGTGATCCTATAAACAAATTTTGAATTAAAACGGATATTTCTATGAAGAGTTATCGCGTTACGTACGTACATACATACATACAGAACCGGGGGGCACATAAGCTCTCAGGCTTTGATAGCCTGTGAGCTAAAAATCGCAATTTCAGAACGTTTTTCGCTCCTGCACCCCCTGGAGTCAGTGGCCCCGTCATAAAATATAGCCTATGTTGGAGCATGAGTTGTCACCATCAATTTGGCACCATCACTTTTGAAATAGGTTCGGTAGTTTCAGAGATTACCCCCTACAAACAAACAAACAAACAAACAAACAATCTTTACTCCTTTTTAGGTGCGTTCGTAATTATATAAATACGTAGCACCTATTGTCGTCGCTTGGTCCGTCCGTCTGTCCGTCCGTCCGTCCGTCCGTCTGTCTGTCCGTCCGTCCGTCCGCATATAACAACGCAAAAACTACCCAACCGAATGGTTTGAGATTTAAGATATATTATCTTTGCAGAATTTTGTCGAGACATTTCAAATTTTATTAAAATGGAATCAAAACTTTAGGAGATATTAATAAAAATATTTATTAAGAAATTTGATTTTTTTTTTTTTTTTAATCGGTGCTTTCTTGTTAGAGGAGGTTCCGATGGATGTTAAATCGTCAAGCGATCGAGACACTTATTTTATTACAGAAATTAATCTGCAGACGATATAATTCATTTCACAGAGTTAAAAATCATCTAGGTCTGAATATTTATATAACTAGCTACAGTACGAACGCACCTCGTTTGTCACGTTTGACGTACAATTTCCAACTTGTTAATATTAGTATAGATATATATAATTACATTGAGAGAAATTGTAAGAAAGCGCATAAAACTAAAAGAGTTCCATTTGGAATTTTATGTAATGTGTTAAACGAATCAAAGACAGTGTCAGTCGATATCTCATTTGGCAGAGCGGTGGGCTGTAGTAGACGGCGTAATCAGGAATCCATAGGTAGCTGATTCGAATCCGGCTCGACGGAGTTCCTTTTTTAGTCGATGATATATAATAAAAATATTACATATGTGTCTAATTTTATTTCTCATGCATATAATTACACTGAGAGAAGTTGTAAGAATGCGTTTAAAAAAAGGATTTTCATTTGGTAGTTTATTTAATGTGTTAAACGAAACAAACTGTGTGTTCGTCGGTAGTTCTGTTGGCCGAGCGGTGGACTGTCGATGATGGAGCAATCAGAAATCCATAGGTATCCGGCTCGACGGAATTCCTTTTTTAGTCGATGATATATAATAAAAATATTACAAGTGTGTCTAATTTTATTTCTCATGCATATAATTACACTGAGAGAATTTGTAAGAATACATTTTAAAAAAGGAGATTCATTTGGTAGTTTATTTAATGTGTTAATCGAAACAAACAGTGTGTACGTCGATATCTCAGTTGGCAGAGCGGTGGACTGTAGAAGACGGCGTAATCAGAAATCCGTAGACCGCCGGTTCGAATCCGGCTAGGCGGAATTCATTTTTTTAGTCGATGATATATAATAAAAAATATTAGTTATGTGTCTAATTTTATTTCTCATATATTGAGATTGATTACCCCCATATGAATCTCATATATTGAGTATGAATCTCATATATTGAGATTGATTTGATCATTTACATTGAGAGAAATTTTAAGAAATCGCTTAAGACTAAAAGAGTTTCATTCGCAATTTTATCTAATGTGTTAAACAAATCAAAAAATGTGTCCGTCGATAGCTCAGTTGGTAGATTGGTGGACTGTAGAAGACGGAGTAATCAGAAATCCATAGGTCGCTGGTTCGAATTCGGCTCGACGGAATTTTCCTTTTAGACGATGATATATAATTAAAATATTACGTATGTGTCTAATTGTTCTTCTCATACATATAATTACATTGAGAGAAATTGTAAGAAAGCGCTTAAAACTAAAAGAGTTTCATTTGGAATTTTATGTAATGTGTTAAACGAATCACTGGTTCTGTCCGTCGATAGCTCAGTTGGCAGAGCGGTGGACTGTAGAAGACGGCGTAATCAGAAATCCGTAGGTCGCTGGTTCGAATCCGGCTCGACGGAATTCATTTTTTAGTCGATGATATATAATAAAAATATAGTACTTATGTGTCTCATTTTATTTCTCATATTATATCACTCTGCCGGTCTTCGCCCGTCTAGCCGGTCGCTTCCGAATGGGGCCCAGATACAAAGTACTACTTGGGCCGCATCCCTAGATAATCACGGATAGGGCCCAGTATTATTTTGTCAGGGTGTTCATGAAGAAAAAATATTTATGTCGCGAAATCTTTATTTAAGTGCTTTTTTATATTCTTATTAGTTATTTTCGTATACTTTTAATTTAAAGTATTTTATTTATATTTTTCTGGTTGCATGTAAAATACGGAACAGATGTGTTACACTCACGCTAAAATGTAAACAAAAGATTGGCGACTGTTTGGTTGGCGCGATTTCCAAGACTGCGCCAAACGAATAACTTAATACAATGGCTAGGTTGCCATTAAAGTTAAAAATCCCCTAAATTTGGCGACTTTTTTCCTTTTTTTAACCGATTAATTTTTTTTTTTTTTTTTTTTTAGCGTGAGTGTAAAGCATCTAAGCCTAAAATACACTTTCTGAGCCCTAAGCGAAGTCAAGGCGGTACACTGCACTATCTGGGGCCCCACTCGGAAGCGACCGGCTAGTCTCACTATAATCTGGACTTTTTTACCGATATGGCAAAGGAGCTTCACAAGTGGTCTAGTGGTTATGGCGTAAGACCGGTTTCGGCGCCTTTCAAAAGCAATGGTTTCGATTCCTGTTCAATGCGACTACTTCAAGCGTTTCGTGGCGCTCAGTGAGTGAGAGTTTAGTCATCTTCCATTATGATGGTGACGATTCTTTTTCTAACCAGGCCCCTACCTGCCCGGCATGAGTGCCTAGCTTGACGATTTATTGCCTGTGCACGGGGCGATATTCGCCTGATTAGAGCATGGTGGTGATCCACCTGACAATACCCTTGTTGGCATCTCTGTAGTGGTTTGGTACAGTTCTCTTTGTTTGCCAGTTCCAGGTTTCTGTTTAGCTCTGTTGAATTGGCAGATTTGCAAAAATTAAAAAAGAGAAAGGAATTGGTTTCGTAATTTAAAACCTTGATCAGGTGACGAGACCTTCACCTGTCTAGGCACCTCCAGAGGTTATAATTCATAGGGAACATGGAGGACTTAGCACCCACGACGGATTTTACATGCCCCAGTCGCCATTAGCGTACATGGCGATGGTAACTAGGCTTAACACTAATCCATATGTTGCGAAAGCGCATCCACGATTTCTTCGAAATTTTCTGACTTTCATTTTTGATAGTGTTTTAAAATTATAGATCGCTATAAAAGAAATATATTCCACATGAGCATTACATTTTTGCAGGAAGATATTAAGTATTTTCATAAGGTAATGTATATTTTATAATCAGCATTTCTAATTTTCATAAATTGGAAAAGAACATTGAAATCTCGCACCAATCATGACTTTTTTTCATAATATGAACATAAAATATCCCAGGTATTCTAGTGGTTATGACACTAGACCTTTTTCGGTGCCCCTTGAAATTAAATTTTGCGTATTTAGGTTGCGTATAGGCGTCTAAGGTTTCGCTTGGAAAAAATTATCTCTATTTCCATAGGTTTTATGAGATAAAAATGAAGTGTGAATTTCAGTTTTGTAGGTCCTATAAAAATTAATTTATATATCCTATTCTGAAAATGTGGAATCATCATGGAAACTACTGTGAACTAATAACAAACTATAATGAAGTTTGATATTATGCTTCAATGTCAGCAATTGGAAAAGCTCATATTAATATTTGCCAATTTATAAACCATTTGAAGAATAAAAAACTACACGGAAAATAATTGTCTTTACTCTAGGCATTACTTTTTTACTCGAATCAGCTTTGTTTATTTACCATCGCGAATAAAAATGTAATATTTACAAATAAATTAAAAAAATTATGTGCTTGTACTTTAAGACCATTGATAATTTTTAAAAACACCAAAATCATTTATATTATCAATTTATTATTGTTTTACAGATTTTGATTTTAAAAAAAAGATATACAAAATATATAGAAAATATATGCACATAGAACAATGAAAGGGGACCATTTCCTTTTTTCCCGTTGCCTTTAACGTTATATAATATCAAATGAGTATATTTGTATTCCTATATATAATTAAAATTTTAATAAAACTTTACTGAAATCATAATCAACGTTTAAATAAACAAGATCTATTTCACATCACATACAAATCCAGATGATTGAATGTTATTGCGTTAATTTTCGAACTATCAAAATATTTTTTAAAGGTGCGAGTTCACTCGTACATATTTTGGTTGTAAAAATTTTTTAAACTTTAAAAAACAGAAATTTTAATTTAAAAATAATTGCATATTCAAAAAGACGAAGAAGTTATATTTTAAATATTTTTCAAAGGTAAGGTTAAATAAGCATGTATTATTGATGTTTCAAATATGTTAGAAAATAAAAAAAACTATTTAAAAAAGAATCAATCAAATGTTTAAAAAGTAAGAAGTTACAAACATTAAAATTTATTTTTAAGAAAATACATAAAGAAAATTTTTGCAAATCAGCGATAATCTTTTTTCCAGCTTTCTCATAAAACCGGTTTCTGCAAATTCGAGATTCTGAAAATTTGAACTTTTGAAGCTGGGGGGTCTAAAAATTCAAGGAAACGTCGTGACTTAAGCTGCGTTCAGTGCCTTCCTGACCAAGTCGTCCTGAGATAGCCATATATCAAATCTCTTCCCATTCTTCTCGAATCATTTTGTGGTCATCGACAAAAGAAAATGGAGTCTCAACAAAAGAAATGGGTGTTTTTCGACCGGTCAACTGCTCTCGCTCTTGACCTCTGACCTTTAGACATGCTAAGAAAGTCAAAAAAGTTCAAAGAGTCCGACATACCTCATCATAGATAGTGACACATAAGAACGCTGTCTGTTTGGTCCTTAAATGTGCATTTATTCGCAGTCTAAACTAGTCATGCTGATATGGACAAACGATTTCCCATTCTTTTCGAATGATTTTGCGGTCATCGACAAAAGAAAGGGGAGTTTCAACAAAAGAAAGAGGCGTTCACCAACTGTCATCGCCGTTCCCTGCTTGACCTCTGAAATTTAGACATGCTAAGAAAGTCATAAAACGTCAAAGAGTCCGATATACCACAACAGACTACCGATCAGGAGACGTTCCGTCTGTTTGGTCCTTAAGACTCCTACATTTCGGGCTGACTCACGCCGCCATTTAATTGAAGGTAGGAGAAGACAGTTCTAGCCGCGAGGGCAAAAATCGCTAAATGGGAAACAAAATGCTTGCCATATGATAGTAACCCTAGTCGTGTCGTGAGGAAGCAAAATGTAGTCATAGTTTTGAGAGGCTGACTGCATCGTGTCGGGATGATCTTGAAGGCCATTAGCAATTTTTAATATGTTCTATAAGTTGTTCCTGATAAGATCTTTAAACTCACACTATCTCAGTTTTTTTTTTTTTTTTTTTTTTTTTTTTTTTTGTAATTATTAATACTGGTGAGTGGTATCTTTAGTCTAAATATGTGTCGTACGTTTCAAAACAAACATTCCTAAGTAAGACCTTTTGTGCTTTATAGGAAAATTATAATCACTATGCTTGATTTTCTATGAAGAGAAAAGTCACTTTCAATTATCATAAGAACAACAGTGCCCCTCTTAATAAATTAACTAATTTTTATTGATTTTTTAAAGTTAATAAAAATATTGTGCATTTAAAATATTGTCTTATAAAAATTTTGCTTATTTAAATGGCATGAAGTATTGAAATGCATACAGTACTACTAGTGATATAAACAATTATTTTTAAAAAATTGTTGATTTTAATCAGAAAAAATATTATTAAACAAAAATTTATCTATATTTATTGCTTTCCAAATTTTGCGGAATGTTTTTTTTTTAATTTTTCGGTAATATTTTTTTAATAAAAGAAAAAATAAAGGGAGAAAGAAAGTAATTCATGTGTTATCTAGTGATGACCAAATTGTAGGCGTATTGCTTCATACACATTTTATATACGCAATTTAGTCTTTGAAAAGCATGTCGTTTAAGCTTTTATAGTTAGCATTTTCAATCAGCATTTACATAATATCGAGAAAAACAAAACCATATTAGTTGCAGGCAGATATATATATATATAGCTCCTTTTAAATTCAGACTACACTCTTTTCCTCTTTCCTTGAAATAAAACTTTTAACAAAACTTCCGACAGCAAACCATTAAGTTTTAAAGTGAAAGAGTTCCCAGATCGTAAAAAAAAAGTAACTGAATTTTAGATCGTATTTCTAAGTTTAAATTCGAAAGTTTTCTTTTTATTTGATGTTCACTAGTTTTTCGATTTCTGTTTTGTGTCTAGCTATCTTTTTTCTTTACTTGTTGATTATGTTAAAGGATTACTTTAAAGGCCAAGTCTTAAATTTAAGTGAATAATGTTAAACTTATGTTATGTTTATGAATTATGTTATATTAACCCCCCCCCCAACTTTGGGGGTACCAAAAACTTTGTCAATAAATATCTATGTATATTTTCTAAAACAATAAATATTTTGGAAAAAAAAGTCAAAATAACTTTGCACCAATTAACTATAAATTCTCCATATCTAAAGTTTGACTATTTAACAAGACCATACTATAAAATAAGAAAAATAACCAAATATATTTCGCAAAAAGATATATTGGGAGAAGAACCTGATTGCCGCCTAAAAAAACTCCCATCACTTTTTCGAAAAGTGATTTTCGTCTCATTTTATCTCCGAATTTTGATATTATATACGGCGAAACTTATGTTTCGAAAATTGTGGTGGAAATTTGCTTATAAGTAAAGTACCAGAGTCTTTGACAGTGAATTTAGATTTTTACAGCTCAATCGTTTTGTCTCATTGAGTTTAGTAATTTGATGCCTCGCATATCGGTTATTGAGTTTTAATAATGACAAGAGGCTGGGTCAAAGTTAAAAATTACGTTTATTGAAAAAACAGTTGTCGTCAAAGAAATAAGTATGATTTAAGTTAACTTATGGTTCTTACACTTCCTACACTAGTAGTAGCTAATATATGATTACTTGATTAGGGTTATTATAAGATATTATAACGGCAAATAAATTGTTGCTATGCTATTTAATTTTAAAATGAATTTTCTTCGTAATTTTCTTCATATAATAAAAAGGCTTTTTTTAGGTTATCAGTTTCTTCAAACTTGAAAAATAAAATTTAGGACTTCGACACCTACGCCAACATCATGTTCAACCGAAAGAACGTTGCTCTACTTCTATTTGAGAAATATGAGCATGAATTGAAAGTCGCACTTACTGTGAGAGACAAAATAACGTTCAACAATCTCACTAAATATTTTGAATCAGGGATAAGTTTTGAGACAGAAAGAACACTTGTCTTGAAAACAGGAAAAGAAGAACGAATTGAAAATAAAGATGAATACATGTACGACACTAGCGTATGCTGCAGCGTAAACGACGAGTCATCTGCATTGACATCAAAATCAGCTCAAACGGACCCTGCTTATGAATAGTCATTGAACCCATAAAACTAGGGGAAGGTCATTTTCGACTGCACTTCCAACTAAGACATTATGACAATTCTTAATTATTCAAAGACATCAACTGATAAATCTAAGAAGGCGTCGGACCTCAAGAATCGATTAAAACTGATCTTTCCAGCTTCTATGCCAGATGAAACTCTGTAGAACAAGCTTTGGATATTCAAACATCTTACTGATAAGAAAAGATCGCCGTTCGAGAAGTATCGACAAATTCACTATATGGTCAGGAAGAAATTTGAGACAACTCTCTTTGAAAAGGAACGTATTCACGAAATTGACCTTCTCATTCGGGCTCTTCAGGTAGTTAAAGAATCGACCTTCAAAGCATCTAGGACGTAGATTCATAAGTTTAAAACCATGAATCAATTGGTAAGTTTCAAGATTACTAGCGCCACAACTCGTATTAATTTAAACAAGAACGAAAAATCATGCATCAAGCATAGATTATGAAAGGAGTTAGAGAACGGTAGGACGGCAGACAAAAGTCATAAACACTTTTCAACTAGGTTGGAAAGTGTTAAAAACTAGCCCACTCTTTGGGGACAATGCGCAGATTACGTCGTGGCTGTAAGTCATCATCTAAAGAGTTTTCTTCTTGCATCGATAACAGTGATAAGTCTTCATTCAATTAAGATATGCATTCCATTTGAACTCTGACTTTCAAAGGCACTCAAGACGTCTATGTTTTGATTCAATCTAAAGGTACCGTAACTCATTCGTACATCATTCAGACTATAGTTTCAATGAATGATATTTTCTTCCCGGTTCTCTTTATCTGGCTTCAAGAACGAAAGGGATTTCCTATTAAACCTCCTGTTCCTCTTTTCAAGCCTAACAACTGCTACGTCATCTGCTCATCGTCAAAAAAATTAACTACTTCTCTGTAAAAAGAGTGGTACAACAACGTCTTTGTGCCAGAAATGAGACGAGGTATTAAAATTCTGTTCTCATGTATGATGCGACAAGTCTGTTTTCGAATCCTGCTTCGTTCTACATTGAAAACGTGCAAATTAAGCTGATGTGTATGACTGAAAATTCAACGAATCTCATTCAACCGCTGCATTTAATGTGTTTCTGTTGTTGGAAAGTCTTTGTTAAATTCATTTAAGACTATATTTTAGTCAACGACTTGAATATTTCCCTTATGATTAGGTACAACGTTATCTAGCTTCAATCACTGGCACACTATCAGTTTGCACCAGTTAAATTCATTCCTATGTTCAAGTATCTATTTGGCAAAAGAGCTTACCCTGATAAAGACGAAATTTACGTCACCCCTACAGATTACTACTTTAAGATTAAAAAAAGGAAGCAGAATTGTTTTAAATGCGTTATCGATTCAGTTGAAGAAGAAGCCTTTGCTCGCTGCGCTCACTGTGAGAATTATTTTACTTTAATCACTTCTTCTGGAAGAACAAGGTATCAGAAATTGATTATCATCAATGTATGGCAGTAAAAATACTTTAATTAACCTTATAAAATGTTTATTTCTTTAACGGCAACTGTTTTTCAATAATGAAATTTTGAACTTTGACACGACCTCTAGTCGATATGCGAGACACCAAATTACTTAGCTCAGTGAAACGAAACGAATGAGCTATAAAAATCTAAATTCGCTGCCAAGGACTCTGGTACCTTTATTTGTCGCGGAAATCGGGCCCTGATTGTGAGTAAAAATAAAATAAAATTGAAGAATACATATTTTCCACCAAATGTGATTTATTAAATTTTGTTGAAAAAGTAAACAAAATACAGAAATAAATGATATAGTATTATATATTCTAACTATTTAGAAATATTACTTTTCCCAGTAAAAGTTGGTAAATATATTTTAACTTCCTATAATGACTAATACAGCTCACACAAAGTATATTTCTTTCTGAATATAGTATTCTGAGTGCAAGTATTGATGTCACAAATTGTCACCGAATATCATAATTTCTTTTGTATAAGATTTAAAAAAAAATAGTTTGTGAACAAATCAAGGCATCACCACATAATGATAAAAGCGGCCGGCCACGACTCCCGAAAACAAAAAGGTGAAAGAAATAGATATTTTCAAAGATTATATTTTAATCCAGTTATTCTTATTTTATAATACAACTTAAATTCATATCATTGTATTTTCATTAGAGTTACACCAGTATGCATTGCATTGCATTACATTACATTGTACTGCATCATATTTACATTGTATCATTTCATAACATTGTATATCCTGTCCACCAGTATGCGACAAGCATTTTGAGAAAATTTTTGGAATTCTCCGGATGATTGCAATGTATCGACTCGTGTAAAAACTAAGAAGTCTTTATTACAGTAACTGGAAGCCTTTTTTATGAAAACTTCCTTGTTAGAGTCCCGCCTTATACCTAAAGAAAACTAGTCATATGTTAGCACAACATACACAAAAGGGACTTTCCTTCACTTTTTCTAATCTATCTCTTTCTCTCAATGGAGGGGGTTATGGCAGTGCCGGCTTTAAGCCCATTGGACCGATTACTTCTAATTGGGTTTCGCACTAAGTAACCACCAACACATTGCAATATATCCTTTTTAACATCACATTTCATGTTTTAGAGAGAACAGCAGTGGTTATTGTGACAAAATTACATAACGAAATTACACAAGAAAATTACACATGTTTTTGTGATATTAGAGGACAGCTAGTTTTTAAATTATTTTCTTAAGTGAATTGTTTTTTTAATCTAATAACAATTACTAGAAACACATCGGAATATAGCATAATAGAAATTTCCTTGGTTTTATTATTTATTTTTCCAAGGTCATCTGCAAAAAATCCAGAATCAGTAAACAGACGATCATTATTAAAACAACAAACCAAGTAACGATGCAAAATGAACTTATTAATATAATGGGTCAAGCTGTTCTACAATAAATCATCTTGTGAATCAAGGATGCTGAGTATTTTGCAGTAATCTCACTGCAAAACGATTAACTTGCTTCTGAAGTGAAAGTTTGCAATTTTGCATGAAATTAACTCATTGAACATACCCTTCATTGGTTCTTGTTTTAGAAATACAGATGTGTAAACTTAAAGTATTTTCAAAATATATATTATTTTAATTTACTATTCTAACACAATCAGAATTGTATCATATAAATTTTTAACAAAAACTGATTTATAGAATCTTTAAATATGCGAATCCAAAATTACAGCTCATTCGGTCAAATGGTTTTGAGTTATGCCTAAAAAATTACCGCGTTGCACTTTGTTTTGCATCATTAAAAAGGAATTTATAATTAGAAGTTCCAAACATTGCATCTGCATAATTCCTAAACTATTTCACAGAATGATTCCCCGTTTGATATCCAAAGGTAAAATTTACCATAGAATCCAAATATGATGTCAAAATTGGGTCTTAGTATTAAAAATTTCAAAATTTGTTACAATTTCAATATGGATACGACCCTCTAAGCGTATTTGTTTTAATATAATCTGAAATAAGACACCATTTTTAATCGCGTGGCTACATTCGTTTCTCACTGCGACAATTTTGAGTTTACAAAAATTGGGTGATCTCCCTCCCTCTCTCTCTTTTTAATTTTTTTCTTGACGAAACTGTACATATCTCAAAGCTTTATTTAATAGAAATATAAAAAAAATTGTATTACACTATATAATTTTATCATTATTACAGTTATTATTTGTGATAAATCCATTTACATTTATTTTTTCTGATTTAATTTATATACTAAGAAGTCTAAGGTAACGCACGCAATATATAGATCGATATAGGTGTTAAGGGGTACGTGTAGCTGTATATGTGAAAAATACAGTAGCCAATTCAGCTTTTTTATGTGATCATATTCATGTTAAACACACCTAATTCCTTAAAAATTAAGTATTTTTATATCGGAAGCATTAACTTTATCGATTGCTGTTGCACAATGGTATCAAAGTGGTATCACAGTGATTGTACTCCGAACATCAGTCATCAGGAGGAAATGTCGATGGTAATTAGATTTGTAGCTGATAGTGTATAATCAAATGCTCCAGCATATACGAATATTTCACCAAGTTTTTAGAGGTGGGATGTAGCAGGTGATTACTTTGTACAATATGAACTAGAGGAATTTACATGAACTTGACGCATTAGCATAAGATGATGAAAATATCCGTAGTTAAGGATATTATCTCAGTGTCAGTATAAATAGATATACATCAGGACTGTAACTACTTCTACAAAGCAATTCGAGAACTTGCCGCCTAGACCTAGATGCTAGACCTATATTCAAGGCTCGGAGTCGGTGCTTAGACAAAAAGAAAATTAGTTTATTAAAAATCTTTAGATAAATCTTTGGCAGATCCAAAAGCAGCCTTCAGAGTGCAATGTTCAATCAAATGGTATATAAAGCATTAGTGTTATACTTTACTTGGATTATTCTGAAATTTTCAGAATCTGTTTAATAGCACCAGAGACAGCAAAATATACAGCAATATATATATATAGCAAATCTACAAAGTAAGGAAAATATACAACAGGAAAATACAGCAAGGAAAATATACAGTAAGGATATACAGTAAGAAAAATATACAGCAAGTTTCAATGTGGGATTTATATAGTAGAGGAGACACAAAAGAAGATCAAGTTATAAATCACAAAACTGGTCTATATATAGAGGGATACATGCTTTGTAAGGAAATACAGGCATTGGAGTCAAGTCTAACATTAATGATTCAAAACACAATTCAAATGCTTGACTTCCTTACTTGCAGCAATAGGTCTACCGCATTTTGAAATTTATTTCTATTAGGATTTTGATGACATTTTTAGTGTCTGTGGCATCTGGATCGAGGAAGGTGTCTTTCTACGCTGAAAATTATCAAAACTTATTTGAGATCATCCATTTAGAAACAACATTAGAATAGCTTAGCAATTATGTCAGTTGAATCTAAAATTAGAAAGATTTTAAACTTCGACAAAATTCCAAAAGCGTTTTCAAAGAAAAAGCAAGAAAAATCATTTTCTCCTAATAACAGATAATAATAATGACTTATTTTTCATTTATAGATTTTGAATGTTAAGTAATTTTTATTTCCAAAATAGCACTTAAATTCTGGTTTTCAATCCTAAACAAAAATAAATTAATATTTTTAATAAATCATTTCACAGTCACAAGAACAAGTGGTATTTTCAGAAGTGATATAAAAATTTTATTTCCTATTAGTAGGCTTACATGTATGCAATTTTATATTAAGATGTAGCCTATATTCGTTTGGTCTATTAGCTTCCACGAATTTTTTAAGCGCAAATTTTAATTGTTTTCCATTGTATCACAGAGACATAGTCTTTATATAAAAAAGGGCCCCATTATACATTATGTCTCGGTAGTATTTTTTATGATTTTATATTTTATATGCTGTGTTTTATGATGTTGTTTACGACTTTTTACGATTTAATGTTTGGTTATTTAGGGTTATATAATTCTACAGACCTTGGTGTACGTTAGCTGGGGACCTGGGGGTGGCCAAAGGTGCTTATTTTTTATTCCACTAATTCTGAATAATAATCTCTGTAGAATTTATCAATTAAATAAAACGAAAGTACTATAAGACAATAGTGGTACCAAAAAAGAAGCTATTCTACGAATCCTGGACTTGGAGCCGACCAAAATTGTTCCCAACTGGGCCCTGCACTTCCTACGATCGGCCCTGGATTTTGGATCACTAAGCTTATATCTGGCTCCCGGTCGTCACTTTTTGCTTATTTTCAGAGAGTCATAATATTCTCCTATTAAATAATTTTTCCTAATTTTCACAAAAAGTAATGAATCAAACTATTTCTGAAATATTTAATATTTTTAAGATTTACTTTAAAATATAAAACTTCATTTATCAATTGTAATTAATTTTCATTTCAGTATGAACAAACTTGCTAAGAAGCCAATTTTTCCTCTCTCAATATAAATGTAATTTAGGTATTACACTTTCATTACTTTATGCATCGATGTTAGATAGCCACTAATGATGATATCTGTAACACACATATTAGAGGGGGTTTTTGCATGGGTATTTAAAATCAACACCTCAAAATTAATTAAAAATACTTGTATGTTAATATTAAGAGAGGAAATTAAAAATGTGTTGACTAGTTGTTTTTCTTTTTTAACAATATAAATTTAATGCGCTAACACAAAATACCGATATGTAGATAATTTATGTATGCTTAGTGTCTTAATAAGAACTGTTTAATATTTTTAAAATAAAGTTAAACATATTAAAAGAAAACAAAGAGCAGAATATCAGCGGATGTGTTTTCTTTTTCTGAAAAAATTCCTTTAATACTCTTAATGCTACTTAGCGAAATTTTTTTGTACATGATTATAACTCTCGAAAGAAATTCTGTGCTTAAAAAGCGCAAAAGACTAAACAATAGTTATCATTTCTGATCACATTATTCGACATCACTGAGTCGAAAAGGAAATAAGAATAAACGATTCCGCAGAGGGCTATAAAACTAGAAACTTTTGAAATAGTAAGTAACAAAACCACTCGTAACTTAGAATACTTTATAAACGTGCTGTAATGAATTTAAAAAAGCTTGATTTCAGTGAAGTTTGTATACTTTTAATTATTTTATAAAACTATATATTACAAATTTTCTTTATTTATCTTGAAGCAAATTTCTAACGAATAAAAATTGTAGCTCTAATGCCTTAATAACTTATTTCTTTGATGATTGAGCTGGACCGTTACACCATCATTATATCTTTTTTAATTTGTTATCTGCGAGATGTTATGATGTTATTATCTATCCAAGAAGTTAGTCATTTAAAATATTATACATTTCAATAATTCATTTAAAGCTCATTCAGTTAAATATTTTGCACACTGGCCACGAGAAAGTTAAAGCCGAAGTTTGCATGTTTGTATCCATGTGGCTCTAATGGAAGTTGTGTAAGTTTACAGAGTTTTCATTGAACGAAAAAGAGAGTTCGGATCTATTTCCCTTCAAAAATGCCCCTATAAGGCATTTTTTTTACAGAAAGAGATTGGATAATGCCTGACAACACTAATGTAATAAGTAGGTAATCATATTTCCAATCCGTCAAATTTTTGCTTTCGTGTCACTTTGATTCTACGAGGTAGGATAACATGACATAGTATCACACCATCCAATATCACAAAATACTATGTCACAGTAATACTATTTGTTGTATAATCATTTAAGCACTTTTTCGCTGACTGGCTATTATAGTTTGGGTGATACGTAAAAATGATTTAATCATTTTATAAACCTTTTAAAAAGTTTCCAATTCGGTACAGTGGGTCTTAAGAAGTAAAACACACCGAATTATGCATACAAATACACAGACAAATCTCCTATGTTCTCAGAGGAATGTATTTTAATAATGGAACTAAATAAGGGTATTTTTCAAAATGTTTGGGAATGGGCTGACTTTAAATTATAGCTTTGAAAAATAAAACTGATTACATGTTCGGATTCTCGTTCCAGAAATGTTCAGAATATTTGGATCACAGTCACGTGTTCTGTGAATTATCAAAGGAGATTAATTGAATGTTACTGATTAAAACAAATTGAATGGTGTAACAAATACCTACCACCTCTTAATTAATATATTAATTAAACCTCTAGCAGGTGCTGCGCCTCATAAATAATTTCTCTCTTTTCTGTGCGGGACCAGCATCGCAGCACGGGAGAGAAAAAACTAACATTAGCTTGTACTATTACCCTGCGCAATTATAGAGGCCAATAATCGATGTAATAATTGAGCGAGGTCCGGTCTCCGCTCACGGCCCGTAATAACGTGAGTTTTGTTATATATATACAGATAACAATAATCGATGTAATAGTTTAGCGAAGCCCAGCAACCAATACGGGCCTGTAACAACGTGAGGTTTTTTTTTTTGCCGTCCTGACATTTTGAAGGGAGTAAAAATATTTTCTGGGAGAATCGGATTAGTGATCTGATGAAGTACAAAATTTCTAGTAAACCTCTAAACAGAAGAGACGCCTAGTTCCCTAGAGTAGAAATACAGGCGCCCTGTCGTTGCCTTCAAAAGAGATAGACTGAGAGCTGTGTAATCAACAGTTGGCGGTTTTCCAACTTCAGACGAAATGATTATTTTTCGGAAGAAATCGTTGCACTCGGAACTTAACGACTTTATCCAAAGTTTAATCCGAGAGCAACGAATTGAACCGAAGTGCAATGATTTCGTCTCAACTTTGGAAACCACACCTACAGTTGATACCACAGTTTTCACATCTTTATTGAACGCAACATATACCTGTCCAAATTAATAGCGTCAAGCCTCTGGAGTCTTAGGCTTGATCCATCTTAGTCATCTGGAGAGTGCTTGGCGCACGCATTTCTATATTTTAAAAAGAATTTACTACTCTGTTTAAATTCCACTTAGGAATATCTGTTTTTATTTGATAATAAATCTCATTACTGTTTAAATCTTTTAAGCTCACGAGTGGTTATTCTCCCTCTATCTACATTCCAATACTTAGCCAACTATTTACAATTGTAATATATGTTAAATTTTCAGTAAATAAGAAAAGAAAAGAAATAAAAAAACCTTAAAGAAATCCCCAAAACTCTTTTCATGTACATTCCAAAATTTACCACTCAGTCTAATTTTCTAACAATAAATCATTTGAAAAGTGTATTAGTTTTCTTTAGGTAATTTATATCCCACTGTAAAAATGTCCATAAAATTGGTTGTATTATTTCAGAAAAAAGCCATTTTCTTGCTACAAAGGAAAGGGTTTTACTTTATTCGATTATTTTTAGTCTAGTACTTTTTTCACAAGCTCTCCTAAAAGAGCTGGAATTTTTTACTAAATATATTAAGGTATGTTTCTTTAGCGGAACATCATTAGTCATTTGTTTCACATAAAAAAATTAAGCATACAAAAATGTTGAAGAAACGAGAATAGTATATTTTATAAATTACAAAAGTTGAAGCATTCTTATAGATGAGATTTTTGACTAAGTGAATGCAATGCATTTTTATTTACGTATTATTTTTGCAGAGATTTAATAAAAATAATAAGCATTTTTTTTAATGAATGAATGAATGAATGTTAATGGAATCTTAAGTTAAACCGAACCAAAATAATTTTATTAGTTCTATACATCAGTATATGATGCTGAGCAAGTGATTATATTATATATATAATAGAGAGGGAGAGAGATCTGGCATATAGGAAATATATGTACAACTGTTAATGTTAAAATAAACAAACATTTTAATGATTAAATTTTTACAATAATTGCTCAAAACTGCAACAACCTATCGGCTGACGTATATAGCGGTTGCGCACGGATTGGCGTACGTTAGTGAAGATGCCGAGTATTTCAGGCGTATTTCCAACATTTACTGACAGTCTGACCGCTAGATCTTCATCACACTCAATGGTACTTGTATTGATCATGTTCTTAACGGCTGCCGGAAGAAGAAATCTTTTTATATGAAATCTGGTGATCATGTTGGTCAAAGAACAAGTCCACCCATGCAATCCAGTGAGGGCCATAAGTAGTTTTGAGGTAATTTCTGACGTTACTGCTGAAGTGATCTAGTCCTCCCAAAATGGATTCATGTACGAACTGGTAAATGGATTCATGTACGAACAATTGAAGAAGCATTTGGAAGAATTTCCAGCAAAGTATATAGTAGAAAGATGTAAGTGCAGCCATTCAAGCGGCTAGGTAGAATGTATGGTCCTACTAAGTCATTTTTAACAATACCAACACAAGCATTGATGAAGGATCTTTCCTGGTTTGGATGTGGATTATCTTGCAACCAGAGGTGAGTATTATAGGTGTTAAACGTGCCCGAACGTGCAAACGTAGCCTCGTCAGTGAGTAAGATATGTTAATGGAAGACAGGATATGCTGCAGTCTGCTGTAGGTACCATCAAACAAAGTTAAACATATACAAAATAAGTTTCGGTTTCGATACCTACACTTTCGGCAAATGATTATATTTCTTTCTCATTTAAATTTTTCTAAATTAATTTGTTTGTTCACACTCAACACACATCTTACAGCCTTCGTGCTTGTAACAATATCATCATACAATGTGAGTATACAGCTTTATACACTGCGAAAGTTCTGCAACATCTTTCTATGCCCGCATCATGCCTGCAAGCACAGAATGATCCACTCTCACACAGCTCCCTGTAAAGACTCTTGAATTCTTCCGATTCAACAGGAATCGTTCTTTGTAAAATGTTTAAGAAGTTGCTGTATTTTCGTCTTCAACACTAGATGTAACATAGAGTAATATATATTTAATCTGTAGAGATAACATGCATGTCGGCGAGTTCAGCTATACATACTGCTCATGCATGACCAATTAAGTGACTTTGGGTTTCTTGGCACAACATTCTATCATCCACCTTCCAACTCCACTATAAAACCTCTGTCGCGCTCGTCGACCTAACCGTTCGGAGTTTTCCGTGGTTTTCTTCAAACTTTGCCGTAAATACGGGTTAGGATCCCTGAGAAAGACCCCGACGGAGGGCACTTCCCCTTGGGCCTATATCCCTCGTGTAGATAATTGGCCGTCATAAATCAACCCAACCCAACCCAACTCCACTATAAGAACTTTGAATATCAGCATCTTTTACGCACCACCGTCTCCATCTGCTAAAGGTAAAGATTTAACAAAGATTTGTGGAAGATCAAAGCTTTATCTATTATTGTAATCCAAGTCCAAATTTTAAATTACTGTAGACTAAAAATGTCCGATGTGAATGAAATATAAAAACAAATATTTATTTCATGAGAAAAAAATGATACAGTAAACAAAGTATTTCTCCCGGACATATAAAAACTTAAAAAGTGTAGCTTTTTAAAATTAAAGTATTCGCATAAACTTGTTTCTTATTTTACTTTATACACGTTTGCAATTTACATTGTCAACTTATCACCAATAGGAAAAAAATTAAAGGACATTTCAAACTTTTGGGGCACCTTGTATGTGAATATACATAATTGTTTTAGACTAAAACCTACCAACTTAGTCTGAATAAAACAAAAGTACCATGGGAAATTTCTTTAATTATTCGCCTATTTATAATCATTTGCGGTGTTTATTTTTTCTTCCATTTTTTATGTTTTTCTCTGTTAACCATTAAAAAGAACCTTTACAGATTGATTATTTTGTCGAAGTAAACATTTATATATTACATACTCCTATGAAAAAAGTATCTACTGAATAACTTAAATAACTCTTGGGAACTAAGAGTGTTGAGTCCCATAAGAAAAGAAAAATCCTTAATAAATTATTTGTGTGAGATTTTTTTCTGGGGATAGTATAAATATTTGATTTAAAGAGAAATAAAAAGATAAATATGCAATTTGCGTGAGTTATTATTATTTCATTTACTATGTGTTTCACTGTTTACTGTTGTTTTGTTTTCATTTAGGCTAATAAATCTTTAAATATAGCTTGCAGTTTTGTTTTTTTCACGAAAATTTGTGTCTTCACTGCTTTTAAGCTCAAAAAATGATTCCAGTTAAAGAAACTTTTCTTTATTTACAATATCAAATAGAAAAGAAAGCATAATGTATGAGGGTTATTCTAAGGTCTGATTTCTTATAAAACATAAAACATCGCAGATTTTTTCAAAAAAAACTTTTTCATTTAATTCCTTACATGCTTCTTTATTTTTCTACATAGTTTCCATATTTGTTTAAACATTTGTCATAACATTTTACTAGCTTTTGTGTGCCTAAGTCATAGACGTATGTCGCCTGTGAGGATAACCAATTTTGTGCAAAGTTGTTCTACCTACTTTCGGAAATTCCAATGCTAAAGTTGAAATTGTGAATCGCTGGTTTTCACGAATCTTTTCGTCCACGGCATTGGCCAAATCTTCTGTTATCACTGAGGTCTGCTTGATTGCGGTCCATCATGGACATTTTCCCGTCCGTCCTTGAAAGCTCTCACCCACTTACGCACTTTGCTGTCAGGCATCCCATACGGGCCATGCACTTCACTTATCTGTTGATGGATTTCCACTGCTGAAACGTTCCTTGCTGTCAAAAACCAAATAACTGCCCTTATTTCCCATTCCGCGGGCTGATCAATTGTTTTAAACGTTTTGAACTGACACTGTAAACTAGTGCTCCCGATGCGATACGTATTTCAGTTATACGTTTAACCGATATACGTATATACGTATAATACGTATTTAAGGAATACGTATCCCTTAAATTATACGTTTAAACATATCTGAATACGTATAAGTGTATATCGGTTAAACGTATAATTCAAGTATACGTTTAATTTAAATATACGTATATTTCAAGTATCGTATTTACTTTTAATGCCAATAGATCTCATCAGTGTTACGTCACTGAACGGAAAACAAATTGGAAATCTGTGGCGTGACTTTAGCAATCTGTATAATATGTTTCATACATAAAATCTTGTTATTTTTCCCTATAAACGATTATCGTAAATATATAACGAAAATAAAAAGACTTTTTGAGCAAATAAGGAGAATATACACGTTTCAGATTTATTGTTAATCCTTATTAAATATATTCTTTCTGTTTTAATTGTTTTTAAATATTTATTTTTGTGTGCGTATACTCACATTGCGCCCGGGAGGTCAAATATTGTTCTTTCCACGGTGCTAATGTTTTCTACTCTGTGTTAATGTATAATGCAATTTCATTCTTTTAACCATAACACTCCTGGTATTTTTTATACAAAGTGTATGTGCATTGCAAGATATTACGTTTTAAGAATTGTTGTTAGTCTTGACAAATTTCATTTTTCGTGTAGTACCTATAAATTTCGATTACTTATAGCCTGACAAATAATCGTCACTGCAGGTTTCAGAACGTAATCACACAAACTTAAAATGACTTGTCTTCTCTTTTCTTTTTTGCTGTAAAACGTATTTTCAAAATATGAGGGGGTCGAGCCAAGAAATTGCCAAGCCACATTTTTGGTGAAATAAATCTAACACTGTAATCTGTTGCTTAATATTGTAAATTATAATATACAACATATAATTTGTTTCTAATGTCACTTACTGGCAATATATGTGACAGGTTTCGTTTTTGCCCTCTCGAGCCGTGGATTTTCTCCATGCGTAAATACGGATTAGGTTCCCTTAGAAAGACCCCCACGAAGGGCACTCCCCCCGGGCCTATATCCCTAGTGACGATAATTGGCCGTCAATAATCAACCCAACCCAACTCGTTTTTGCCCCAGATGTTTATGCCCCCAATGAAGATAGCTAATTTACAAAAAACATAATAGTAATATTATTAAAGTAATGCCATATTTTTACTCAGACTATCTCAAACGTTAGTAAGACATTGGGGAAAAATCTTTAGGCTATATATCTTGATTTGAGTATTGGATTAAATTTTCAAATTGAAATATCTCAGAAGTTCAAAAATGTGGCTAGGCACTCTCTTGCCCCGACCCCCTCATATTTTTAATGTAGAAAAAAGTATTTTTAAATAAAATAAAAGTATGTTTAGTTAGTTATTTGTTACGGCCGATTATCTGCACTAAGGATATAGGCCGGTGGGGGAGTGCCCTCCGTGGGGGTCTTTAAAATAAAAATAAGATTATGAAACTTCCCAGAAGTTGAATTGGTCAATCTATACTAATATTATAAAGGAGTAAAGATTGTTTGTTTGTTTGTTTGTAGGGGATAATCTCTGGAACTACCGAACCGATTTCAAAAGTATTGGTGGCAAATTGATGGTGACAACCCCTGCTCCAACATAGGCTATATTTTATGTCGGTGCCACTACCCCAGGGGGGTGCAGGAGCGAAAAACGTTCTAAAATTGCGATCTTTTCTATACTGAAGCAGCTAGAAATTTGAAATTTGGCGTTGTAGTTACTTATAAGATGTAAATGCTCTCTAAGAACAAAAAAAAAAATCGAAATTTAAAAGGGTGAAATGAGCGAAAAGCGTTCTAAAAACCTTCTAAATTACAATTTCTATGGAATCTCTAGAACTACTGAACCGATTTGAAATTTGGCGTTGTAGTTACTTATAAGATGTAAATGCTCTCTAAGAACGAAATAAAAAAAAATTCGAAATTTAAAAGGGTGAAATGAGCGAAAAGCGTTATAAAAACATTCTAAATTACAATTTCTATGGAATCTCTAGAACTACCGAACCGATTTGAAATTTGGCGTTGTAGTTAATTATAAGATGT
Source organism: Maratus michaelseni (assembly GCA_963931845.1). Classification (NCBI taxonomy): domain Eukaryota; kingdom Metazoa; phylum Arthropoda; class Arachnida; order Araneae; family Salticidae; genus Maratus; species Maratus michaelseni. Next base: position 373,318,352 of record OZ007586.1, read on the forward strand.
AAATGATCTCTAAGAACAAAATAAAAAAAAATTCGAAATTTAAAAGGGTGAAATGAGCGAAAAGCGTTCTAAAAACATTCTAAATTACAATTTCTATGGAATCTCTAGAACTACTGAACCGATTTCAAAAGTGATGGTGGCAAATGGATGGTGACAACCCCTGCTCCAACATAGGCTATATTTTATGTCGGTGTCACTAACACCAGGGGGGGGGGTGTGCAGGAGCGAAAAACGTTCTAAAATTGCGATTTTTTTATACTGAAGTAGCTAGAAATATGAAATTTGGCGTTGCAGTTACTTATAAGATGTAAATGCTCTCTAAAAACAAAATAAAAAAAATCCGAAATTTAAAAGGTTAGAATGAGCGAAAAGCGTTCTAAAAACATTCTAAATTACAATTTCTATGGAATCTCTAGAACTACCGAACCGATTTCAAAAATGATGGTGGCAAATTGGTGGTGACAATCCCTGCTCCAACAGCCTTATTAATAAAAAACTATGCGTTTCTGACGACTGGGTTTTTCGCTAATTGTTGCCACAGACTAATCTCGGAAAATGAAACATTTGAAGTTACTGAAAAAAAATAGTAGCTCGAAAAGTATTTGTCAGAAAATTGTTAGGCAAACTGCGTTTGAAAGGTAAAAAATTGTATTTTCTTGATATAATTTTGAAATCTAATGATTATGCCGTTTTTCAAATATTGAATTTCAAAAATTACCAAATTTTCCAATGGAGTACCATAGCGAAACCGTCATGTGTAAAAAGATAATGATAAGGGCGACGTGTCCTGGCGTGTATATTGGCTATAGCACGAGTCACAAATTATAGTAGCCTTATTATTCTGTTAAAATATAAAAGTGAATTATGAAATGTCAATATTTTGTTGGTATAAAAGTTCGTTATAAAAAATTGACCAGCGTAGCGGGCGTAGCTTGCTAGTGTCAATATAAAATATGAAGTCAATGCAAGTTTGTGTTCTGCAATACTAATGTTTCGGGCGAAATGTCCACGCCATAAATCAAAATAAGCTATGTGCGTGTGTTACAGATATGCGAAAGATAAATCATTTCATAGTAAATCATTTAATAATTAATAGCTTAGATTTGAGTGGGGGGGGGGGGGCAAATCTAAAGTAAAAAAAATATTCGATTTTTTTTTTTTTTTTTTTTTTTTTTTTTGCAAGTACTGACTGCACGGGACACAGCGGGTGTTTCTCAAAGTTTCTGGTCCGCAGACCAGCAGGAGAAAGGCATTATTTTTTAAGCAATGAACGAAAAACGTTTAAACGTTTATTATGTTTAACCGCTGGTGTAAGATCCGTATATACGATGTACCGTATATGCTGTTTCGTATAATACGTATAACCGTTTCGGCCGTATCATACGTATCCAAAATCTGCACTCCGTATAATACGTATTATACGTATACTCGTATAAACGTTTAATAGGGAACACTACTGTAAACAGCACACTGGAACAATACCAATGCAAATGGCATCGTTTGACGAGTAAGGCAATCTGGGAGTCGGTGCGCATGCGCGTTTCAATGTTCATGCGACATTCGATTAGCTACGGCGATTCGGACCTTAGTTTCCGAATAACCTTCGTATATGCTTTATAGTAAAGCAAGCTTAAAAGTAAAATGCTTATCGTGCAGTCTTCACTTTTTACATATAGAAATTTGATCAGTATCTTGAAATATCTTGGATTTTTTGGTGTTTCTCAAGATTTTTAAATACGAACCAATAAATGCCAGTTTCCTAAGTTGTCGCTTATTTTTTTGCTAAATGAAACTAAAATTCACAGCTTTAAAATGCTAACATACTAATACAATTTTGTAAATTTTGGTTAACTATAACTTTGCAAATATTATTTTAAGATAACATATTATATTAGTAAAAAAAGGAGCAGAAAACCTCAAAATTTAACATTTTTCCATGTTGATTTAATCGAACATTGCTTGCGACAAAGTTATTCAAGTTATGTTTAATCCATAATTTAAGCTCATTTGAAATACTTTTAGCTGGAGAGAAAGAAAACAAAATGGATATTTTCTTCTTCTTCTTCTTTTTTTTTAAGAAAATAAAATGTAGTGTTTTGAATAAATAAATCAATAATCCTTGATTTTACATAATGAATCCCTTTAAAATCTTCCTTAGAGAGCAAAAAAGTAAGTTTTGTCAGTTCAATTCTCATATTTACTAACCTATATTATATGACGATGATAGAAGTTGCTAATAAAAGAAAACCCTTTACAATACTTACACTTTTTCAGGGGTTTAATATTTACAAATTGTTTCATCCTTACTTTAAAGTTAACATACATTACACAATAAATGTTGCATTTAAATGTCTCACTGACGATAGTTTTAATGCTTTCCTTTGTGAAATATTTCTTTATTCTGTTTCTACAAATAAATTATAGCAACTAATTTTGATTCTTCATGACTATGATTTTAAACAACTCTTTATTAAGCCTCTGAGTATAAAGAGCCTGTATAAGCTGAAAGTTTTCTAAAATTGAAAGCTTCGCAATAAGTCTAATTATATCTTATCATATGTAAGACATTAACACTTTTACGCAAAATGAAATGAGGATTTGATATAGCCAAGTCCACTTAATGCAATATAGGTTAAAGTAATAATTTTTTTAATGTGACATATTTTCAGTATTCTAAATTACTGTAATTGGCTCTTATGTTAACAACTCTGGTTAACGTAATACAAATTGAAAATGAAATTTTTAGGAAAGAATGTACTTAATTCTGTGATAATGAAATTTGTTTTCATTTCTAACACTACACTCCAAATTCTTTTCTTTTAAAAATGTGCTTTGTAAGACGTTCACTTGTCATCTCACAGAAATGTTGAAAATATAGTTTTATAATCAGATATCAAAGTCATTGGTGATTCGTTGGTCCGAGGTCACTAAAGATATATCGGACTACGAGCGAAAAAAATTCGGCGGCCCACGAGTCTAGTACACAAATACCTACATTTTTCTTTTCCGTGACGGAATGAATTAGCTAGCGGGTAACTGTAGTTACGCCGATATTTACGGCCTTACATACACTGGTGCTTTTTTTCTGTGTTTTGTTCAATTCATTTTGATGCAAGCCTTTTTGAATATCTTGTATTGTTTCGTAGTTTTTCTATTACTTATGTTGGGGTCAACATAATATTTAGATAATCAATGTATGTTTAGATAAAGTGGTAAAAATTTCTTTCTACAAGGCTTGAGAAAAGATATCTTGTTTAAAGTAACAAAATGTAATTAGAAGATAGATCATGATGTCTGCCGAAGTGTAAGCACCAATGCTCAATTCTCCTTAGGCAAGCAACATTTCTTTTTTAATCAGGGTTGAATTCAGACATTTTTCTCTTGGACTGATTTTTGCGGGAAAAGGGAGAGGAGAATTTCTACTGCTAAACCATTAAAAAGTAGGAAATTGAAATCTTTCGGTTTGGAATATTTTTATGTCCCCGGTTGGGGGGGGGGTGACTTCCCCAGTCCCCCACCCCCCGAATTCCTCCCTTTTTTAATTCTGATTATAATGTTGTAGAAATGTAATATCTAAAGGGAGGCAGCTTTTTTTTCGTTTTAGACGGCGAACTATTCAACATTTCTTTTCTAGACATAACATTTTGTTGTCAAACTAGAAAATTCCTACGACATGCGCCTGCGCTAAATGAAACCAATGAATTCTTTAGATTAATTTTGACACAATCATTCTAATTGGTAAAGAAATCATATTAATCTCTGTAATATATTTAAGTCCATATTTGAAGCTTTTTAAAATCTAAAAATTAACACTTATAATGTAACATACTAAAATATATATATATATATATATATATATATACAGTTTAGTAAATGTTGCAAATTTTTTTCACATGGTACGTCACAATCCGTACGATAGCTTAACTTAGAATGGATATATGAACATAAAACTTATGTTAAAATGACCTCTAAACTATATTTTACAGAATGAATTAAGGATATATAAATCCTTTGAGAGAAACTATTTATAAAATTCAATTAAATTAAAAAAATGTTTTAAAAATAAAAAAAAATAATTAATCATTAAAAAAATAATGAAAATATTTAACCATCTCAACAATATTAATTTATTCTATAAAAGATAATTTAAGGGTCATTTTAGCACAAGTTGTATCTTCATATATCCATTCTAAGTTATCTTACGTATTGTCACATACCATATAAAAAAATTTTGCAATATTAACTGAACTGTATTTTTTATTATATTATATTATAAGTGTTTATTTTTACATTTTATAAGGCCTGAAATATAGCTTAAATATATTACAGAGATTTATGTAATTTCAATAAGTATTTCAAAAGTTATAAGAACTCGAAACCATATTACTTTTCACTGGCAGTGGAAAATTTTCAAAAGATTTGATACCCCTAGTGATCTAACCGTTTCTTTGTTGGTCACGTGCCTCATTGTTTTTATCACTTATTAACACTTTCCAATATAGTTGAAAAGTGTTTATGAATTTGGTTTGTCTGTCTGTCTGGCTGTTTGTGCCCTAACTCACATAAATGTACTCGGATTTTCATGCAATTCACATATGTTATTGAGGTTTACTATGGTATATTCGGTATTGAAAATGAAATGTAGCACTTATAGTTCATTTACAGAGACACTCAAAAGAATTCCATTACACATCGGTCTACCGGGAAAAATTATTTGCGGTTTATTTTAATGATATTTCAATATTTCAAACTGAAATTTATGTGTATCACCGAGGTTTATTACAAGAAGTTTACTATAAAATATTGTGTGTATAGCATTCATCGTTCATTTAAAGAGACACACAAACGTATATTGTTAAAGTACTGTCTGTTAATAATAATTGTTGGAAGTGCGTTTTCAGTTGCGTTTGTAAACTTAACTAATTTTTGCCTATTACTTGGTATTTATAAATTCTATAGAGCATATACAAGGCAGCACAAAAAATCGCGAGAACATTTGCGTTTATTAGCAGAAATTGCTGAAGGGGAATTTTCAACTGCGTTATGCGTTTCCTAACTCAACTAAATTTTAGAATTCTATGTATAGTATATACACAAATCTATAGATCATATACAAAGCTGCACAAAAAAAATTGGATATTTTCTGAATATTGTTGGTAATTCCTGGAATTGGATTTTTAAAGGTGTTATGCGTTTTCCAAATTGTTTAATTAGAGATCAGGCATTCCACCTTATTAAACGGTAAAGATTTCTAAATTTTGTAAGTGTTAGAAAGTGTTACACAATCTATGCTTGACGCATGATATTTCGTTTTTGTTAATATTTTAGTCTAACAAGAAAACATTCTTTTACAGCTATGACTATCAAAGATAATCTTTTTAATGTAAGATTCAACTAAATAGCTTTCTTCTTTAGTAAAAAAAATTCTCATCCCATTTCTTTCGGATCAAAAATATTCTTTATTTACAAAAGAAATTACTTTCATTGAAATTGAAAACTTCCTTCCGCTTAAAGAATAAAAAATAAGAGAAAAAATTCTTATTTCCTCTTTCATCAAAAAATGAAATTTTCTTTCATGGGTAGAATTCCCGGGAAGAAATATCGAAAAGCATTTCTAAATTGAAGACATTTTAATATTATTTAGAAAGAGCGAAAATGCATAATTTTAATCTTAACATATATAGTGTATTCGCATTCACTTATATAGCTCAATAGTCTTCTAACAAGGAGAGGGCCAAGCTTTGTAATCACAGATTTTGATTATTTTTATGTGTGTTGTAGGGTTGAAGCCCCTTAGTCTCAGGTTCAACGGATTTTACACAATTCTCCTTAATTCTCGAGAAATAGGGGGTCTAATATTATAACACAACTTAACTAATTACTTTCTAACTAAATTACTACGTCGGTCGTAGCTCAGTTGTTATTGCGTCTGCTCGTCTATCCGCGCGCTCCGGTTCGTAACCGGAATACGCTACATTTGTTTTTATCATTTTTTTGTTTTATAAATATACTTGTAATTATAATTTGATATTCTCACAATTAGAAATTTTAATATCGTACATTAATTATAATGTTAACATATTTCAATTTTAATTTAGCATTTCTGATTTTTAAACCATTATTAAACATTTCTCATCATTTAAAGAGATTTTTAAAAAAATTGGATCTATTATTAACTAGTGAAAATTCCAAAATCGTTCCAAAATCATATCTTATTTTATTAATAACATCATATAAATTACAGTCGCAAAAATAATATGCAAAAACAATGTGTTACAATTTAATTATTATGCTAATTTTTAATAAAATTATGGTTCTTATTTTAAAAACAGAGCAGTATTACCATCACATTGAATTCCCTTGTTAAGGCAATATATAAAGGATATTTCTTTAAAATCACGAATTGACACAATTGTTCAATATCATTGCATTAATAAAGCATATATGAAATACATTTTTAAAGTGATTTTAAAAAAATTAACCATTTAAATATGTTTTATACAACGATTGAGTTACAATTTTTTTTAATAGGTTAACATTATAATTAATGTACAAAATTATATTTTTTAATTTCGATTATTAAATTCTAATTACAAGTATATTTATAAAACAAAAAAATAGAAAAACAAAGGTAGCACGTCCCGGTCCCGCAGAATAGCGAACAGACGCCATAACAACTGAGCTACGATCAACGTAGTAACTGCGTTACAAAGTATTTAAGTTGTGTTATAATATTAAACCCCCTATTTCTCGAGAACTAAGAAGCGTTGTATAAAATCCGTTAAACCAGAGACTAAGGATATTCTACCCTACAACATATATAAAAATAATCAAAATCTGTGATTATCAAGCTTGGCCCTCTCCTTGTAAGTAGAATATATACATGTTTGTATACTATATTTCTACTATTCTAGTAAAAGAACAAAAACTCTAGAGTAACGGAGTTTTAAAAATATTTCAATATGGTACAAATTTGTAGTTCACGCAATATTGAATTTTTTTTTAAAAATAATAATTTAGAAAACGCCAATTTAGATAATAACAAAAAGGAAATTATTTTTCCATTTATTTCAACTGAAAATGTTGTTCCTAATAAAATATTTAAGTACTGTTCAGAACTCTAGTTTATACAAAATATAAACAATTTATTAAGCGTCAAAATAGACTGTACTAAAAGGAATATTAGTTTCTATTTATTTCAATTTTTCTACATTTTTTTAATTTAAATCTGGACGCCAATATTGTTTCAAAGTTGTCTTTTGATTATTTCTAAACGCAGCATGAAATTCTGGGTGGCATATGGCAGCAAATGCAAAGGGAATTTTCCATATTTAGTTAATTTTTTACTGGCAGTTCCTCAGGCTGTTGACCTTGTTAATATCGAGGGCTCACCGTTCAAAATAAACTAAAAGGAAATAGCCTAAAAATACAGCGGTAATTGTAAATAGACCCTTTATTCTTAGCGCCCTATAACTCCTTGAAAAGCAATCACTATAACGGTGCTCTGTGCGCTTCGTGCTAGAAAACCATTAATACGGCATTCACTATAACGGAGTCCTGTGCGTTTAGTGCCTCTTTAAGTGTTAATGTGGCAACCACTATAACGGAAATCCTTCGTTAATACGGCAAAAAAATATTAAATCGTGCCCCTAATGCGTACGTAATAATATCTAATAATCGTTAAAACAGCAATCACTATCTGTGAGTGAAAATCTCATATTTACTCTAGATTCTATCAGATATATTTAAAAGTAGCTGTTATACCCGTGACTTCGTCCACGTAACATTAAACGAATAATAAATGCATTAATTAAGCAAAACCTTTCACTCCTGATTATTAAAAACATATATAATTAACCAACGCTTGATCACTTTTTATAGGAGACAATACGGCATTTCTTTGTTATAAGCGCATTAATATAACTCCGTCTTAAAAAAGTGAAATTTTGCGCCAAATAATATAAACAATCGCGAAAATGAAACTGCAACTGCAACCAATTGAAAAAGGAATCCAAGGTGAAAGAAGAAATGATCATCTAGAAGAATACCATTAAGTGTTAATGGTATTCTTTGGCCACACACAAAAAAAAACTGGTTACAAAAATGTATTTACTTTTTCAACAATTTTCGCTTGCTAAAGAAAGCAAATTGGCTACGGAGCCGATTACGGAGCCAAACCATCCTATTTTTGGCTATTTTCTACCTATATATGAAAACAAAATCTACTAACGCGCTCTTTCACGTTTATAATATTAGGAATTTGCTTATTTTTAGGAGTTGGCACGATCGGCTTATTCAAGTCTACGCAGTTCAGATTGTGAAAAATTTTCATTACTTTTTATTTCTTCTTTGCTCTTGCATTAAACAAATTTTTCGATAAATTTTATTTTCATTTTGATGACATCGTTGTTTATTAAAAAATTGTTTAAACATTGCAAGTACATTTAAACATTGTAATGTTAATATATGTCATTTTTCTCATCTTAGAAAACTTTACAAGAAAAAAAAAAAAAAAAAAAAAAAAGAATAAGAAGAAAAAAAGAAAAGATAAGAAAAGAAAAGATAAGAAAAGAAAAGGAAAAAGAAAAATCCATTCTTAAAAATGACAATACTTTTTTTACTCCTTTAAAGCTGAAAGAAACGTGGAATTAAAATTCGGTTGCCAAACCACGATCTACAAACGTGTCTCGATTGTACCAATGCACTTCAAGCCCTGGAGCCTTAATTTTAATACTGTAGAGGGATAATTATGTTACGTTGATGCAATATTAAATCTTTGGGATTTTATGAACGAAAATGCCATTTTCTTTTAAGAAAAAAGTAATTTTATTTAGATTTCCAGAGATGAACGAACGCCTTTAAGAATTAACGCTCGTCAAATATTGTACTTTTCAGGCAATCGATTTATATTTTTTTGTTTCTATGAATGAAAATATATAGTACATTTAAAATACATATAATATATACGTTTGAAATATACAAATTTCGGGTGAAATACAAAAGAAATATAAAGAAAAGAAAAGAAAAGAGAAACAAAATAATAAGAAATAATTTTATAACCCAAGATCATTTTATTTCAACATCAAAGCATTATCCGTTTTATTTTCGATATTTATGAACGTCATATTCGCCTGCTTTCCGTACTTATACTCGCATTTATGCGCATCTTGTATTATTATGAAATGCTTGAAGATGCGTGTTTTATTTCTAATAATGTTATTTCATCTTCTTTTCAATTCTGAATTTTTTTATTTCACTTTCATTTTTCACGGGTAAATTTTTCTATTGAAAATAAATTGTTGAGTAAAAATTATTATTCCCGGTTTTGATTTAGTATTGGCAACGATACAGTAAATTTAACTATTTTAAAATTTTATACAAAAAATGTCCATTTATTCTCTATGAAAATAATAAAATTTTGAATTATTAAAAAATACTTGAAAATATATGTTTTATTTCTAATAATATTATTTCATCTTCTTTTTAATTCTTAATTTTTTTATTTCACTTTCATTTTTCACGTGGAAATTTTTCTATTGAAAATAAATAGTTGAGTAAAAATTATTAATCCTGATTTTGATTTAGTATTCGCAACAATAAAGTAAATTTAACTATTTTAAAGTTTTATACGAAAAAATGTCCATTTATTCTGCATGAAAATAATGAAATTTTGAATTATAAAGAAAAATATTTGAATAAAATAAACGAAAATCATGTCGTGGGGCCTATGTTCATTTTTGGGTCATATTCCATCTATGTGCAAATATACAGAGCCATTAAATCCTTCGTATTGACGCTGGTTTCAACCAAACATTCATGCACACAATCGCATTTATAATATTATTAGGATACTCATATTTACTAAGTATTATACAAAAAATGTCCATTTATTCTCTATGAAAATAATAAAATTTTGAATTATTAAAAAATACTTGAAAATGTATGTTTTATTTCTAATAATATTATTTCATCTTCTTTTTAATTCTTAATTAAGACATTATATTTTACATGAGACATCTATATTCACAACAAGTGATTTTATGACAACCATGGAATGGAATTCGACATATTATCAGAAAAGAGTGGCAGCTTAATTTACACTCAGCTTTACGATCGTGAGTCGAAAAGTGGAACCCTCATCTTAAAATGGAAAACACCAGTTTCTTCTTTAGAGGGCCAAATCTAACTCAACCAATAAAGGATAGGGTCCTGATAATGCAAATGATGTAGCTTTTAACGCTGACCAGTTGGTGAGTATTATTTTCAGGCATGTCTCTCCATGGTCAGCGTAAACAAACTAGTCGGTTGTGTCAATCCCAAAACTTTCTCTATCTCATACATATTGTTTTTTGTTACACGTCAAGATTTTTGTCAATAAATGTTTGAAAACTAATGAACGGGTAACATATAAAACAAATCAAGTCATTCAAATAAAATCAAAATATATCAAATTTCTTATGTCATACATAGAAGAAAGTAAAACGTACGTTTTGCATTTCGTTTTCAATTGATATGTATCTTAATTTTGAGTAAGTTTTGAATATTGCTTATTTTAAAGATATATCGATCTTAAAATTATTATATTTTTCTTTTACGTGGCTGTAGGAAACGTATGTAAAATTTTATGTGATAGCGCATAATGGTTAAAACCTTTATTGTTCTCAAGTGAATTTCTCATTTTATTATAAAAATGAAAGTGTTTCCTGCCATAATTCGGTCATCGTGCTAATCTCAACCAAGAGCCAATTATTAAAAGGAAGTAACATTTTTCTTCTATTTACGTATTAAATTTAATCAGCAAAATTGTCATTTATATACATATATTCATAAAAGTGTTCGATAATTGAAATATATTTATTTGGACGTTTGAATTAAAAAACAAAGTAAGATATTTACATAAATTATTATTAGGCAGATTTGCTATACTACTTATCTCTGATTTACTTGTTTATTCCTGAATTAATCTGTAACTAACTGTAGATTTTTTTCTTTTCTTTTTGTGCATTGTTGTTTTATGGAATACATTGTTTTAATTCATTTATAATTTTGATATCGATAAAGAATTTATTATGGAGTTGATATAATTGTCCTAATTTTGATATACTAAAATAAACTATTTTTAATAGAAATTAATAACATAGAATCATCGGTCATTATTAAACATATGTATTTTCTAACTTAATTTTACTATTTCGGATATGTTCCCCGATTGATGATTATTAATTTTTTTCTATATTCATTATACATTTAATTACTACAATTCATAGCACAAAGTGTTATTCTTTAAAAGTGTAGGAAATAGCAGCGTATAAAATACCTTTCATCTTTCGCGAACAGTTTGTGATTTATGCTAACGTCAACAGGTGACATTACTTGTCAGCATGACAGACTATTATTCATAATACGACAAAAACTCGCTAGATGGCTACACCACGGTACTTTCAGAGTAGCAAAGAGACAATAGAAACTGCTAATTTAGCTTTTTTCCTTTGTAGTATGACTTTTGAATTCTCAATGAATACTTTTCATTATCTTTTGAAAACCCTTCAGATGGGGAAATGGCCGTCATGCTACGAAGACCTAAATTAAATGGTTTCGTTATTTTACTTATTTGGAAGCGTAAATTTGCTCCTAAATCCATCCCCTCTGTGCATTAAAACACTACATTTATTTTATTTACCTTATAATTATTTAACCAAGAATTAATGTACCACATTAATAATTTAATTAATATTATATCATTAAAAATAGATAATTTCTCAGTGAAACTCCTGATGATTCCTGAATGATTCAAAACATTTTTTAAATAAAATTTATCACACCAGTTCCATCTGTGCCCTTGTGCGATTGTTGAAATGATTGGATATCCTATAAAAGGTAAACAAATTTTTCTTACCTATTTTGAGTATTGTATATGAAAAATAGTAGAGGGTATAATTGTGATTTAATGTATTGAGGGAACTTACGACCTCCTATAGATTATGAGATTGACAGAAATATAAATAAATATAACTCTCTTAAAAAACTATAATTGATATTGGTGAAAATATGAATAATAATTTTTTGATAATGAACATAAATATATTAATATAATATCAGATGAACATTTGAAAATGAAACATGCGTTTGAATATAAAATGATATACAGGGTGTTTTTTTTTTTTTAGACTGACGCTATTCAGAGCCGCCTGTAGCTCGTTCTACAAACTGGATTGATACAAAATTTTGTGAATGGACTAAGAAAACCATGGGAAAAAAGATTATTAATAATTTGGATAAAATGCCATGTTTTATTTATCATTTACACTTTCCCTTTCGTTGATTGCAGTTGAAACATCCATTATCACTTTTTCTGCCACCGGTTTACGTCCTCTGCCTGACCGAACTGCTAGCGAGCCTGTTTCTTCGAATTTCAGAATCATTGCTTTCAATACATTAACGGATAAAGGTCCTTTGCGCAGTTTATGGCGTGTTCTAAGTAAACGAAGAGCGGCTGGTGCATTGCACTGGTTCCAATAATAGAACTTCACAAGTAAAGCGCTGCGGTAACGTGAGAGTCATTTTCAACCTGAGCTGAAATTGTTTCTCGGCGTTTTTCGCATGCATTTATAACTTAAACTATTGGTGCTACTGTCGCTTGCATAAGTAACAAGAACGAAAAATCATGCGTCAAGCATAGATTATGTAGCACTTTCCAACGCTTCCAAAATAATTTTACAAATCATACCGTTTAATAAGCTAAAAGATAACTTCTAAGTAAACAATTTGGAAAACGCATAACATATTTAAAAACATAATTCCAGGAATTTCCAACATATACAATATTCGGAAAAATATCCGAATACTTTTATTCAGCCCTGTATAGGATATATAGAATTGTATATATACTACATAGGATGCTAAATTTTAGTTCAGTTAGGAAACGTGTAGCACATTTTAAAATTCTCCGTCTGGAGTTTGTCAATAAACAGAAATGTGTTCGCGAACTTTTGTGCTGCCCTGTATAGGATCTACAGAATTTATACACACCACGTAATAGACAAAAAGCAAGTTAACATTAAAATCGCGTTCAGTAACTTAAAACGCACTTCCAGGAATTATTGTTAACAGACAGTAGATAATTCTTTTGTGTGTCCCTGTAAATGAACGATGACTGCTATACACACAATATTCCGTAGTAAGTCTCTTGTAATGCACCTTAGTGATCTATATAAATTTCAATGCGTTTAAAATAGTGAAACATTATTTAAATAAACCGCAGACGATTTTTCTCCATAGACGTAATTTAACGGAATTATTTTTACTGTCCCTGTAAAGTAACTATAAGTGCTATGCACACCCTGTTCCATATTAAGCTTCTTCTAATGCACCTTAGTGATATATATAAATTTCAATGCGTTTAAAATAGTGAAACATTATTTAAATAAACAGCAAATGATTTTTCCCCATAGACCGCAATGTAACGGAATTCTTTTGAGTGTCCCTGTAAAAAAACTATAAGTGCTACACACTTCCGTTGAAATAGGGAACATGCTATAGATAACGATAATAACATATAGGGTTTAATCTAGAGCTAGCCAAATAGCCAAAAAGCTAACTGAAAGCACCTTTTGCCCCGAAAGCATTTAGTGGATTAGCCAAATAGCAACAGCCAAAAAAATATATCATTTCCATTTTGTTGTTCCTGCCTTTCGTAAACCTGCAGCTGCCGCGTGAAAAAAAATCTCAAACCGCCTCTGTCCCGGCAACTCACTTCAAAATTTGTCTCACCCTTTCTGTGCAAGCATCTTACAGATAGTATGATGTCATTTGCATTAAACAAGTATTGATGAAATTAAAAGAGTTTGTTTATTTTTTGTTGATGATCCCAACTTAGGAAATGAAACCAAAACGGTTCATGAATGGAAGTTGTTCAGGCAGGTTCTGGCTACAAGGGGTAAAGAAATGAAACCAGCTGATTGTATTCTTTTTCCATAAAAATGGCATTACTGACATGCTTCCCAATGTGACTTCTTTGTATGAATTTGTAGCAACAATTCTGTTGTCTACAGCAGATTGTGAAAGGGAATTGAGTCTCCTGAATATAACAAAAACTGGTTTGAGAAATAGACTGACAATCAAACTTAATGGTGATTAATTTGGAAGGGGAAGTTTGAAAAGAATTTCCATTTAAAAAAGCATTTGATGTGTGATGTATGGCCAAATCTCGAGAGCGTCAATCTTACAGAGTTTTGTACTGTTTGTATATTGTATAATTACAAATAATACTCATTTATACAGAAATTTTGTATAAATAAGTTTTTTTTTTTTCTTGGCTAAAGCTATTTTTATTTGGCTAAAAGTTATTGGCTGCAATTAGCCAAAAAGCTACAAATCTCTTTTTCCTAGATTAAACTCTAACATATAAAAATTGCAGAGCAATCCGAGCATATTTACGGGAGTTAGAGCACGGACAGACGGCAGACGGCAGACGGCCAGACGGCCAGACGGCAGACGGCCAGACGGCCAGACGGCAGACGGCCAGACAAACCGAAGTCATAAGCACTTTTCAACTAGGTTGGAAAGTGCTAAAAATTTGCATTTTCATTTATTGCCCGTATTTTATGCTAATTCTCAGTTGCATAAATTACCACAGCGCCACATTTCCCCCTATCGGTAGTGATTGGAACTAATTTTTTTTTTTGTTGGAATCTTTTTTCCCATGGTTTTCTTAGTCCATTCACAAAATTTTGTATCAATCCAGTTATTAGAACGAGCTACAGGCGGCTCTGAATAGCGTCAGTTTAAAAAAAAACACCCTGTACTATACTGATATGTAAATATATAAAGAGTATATGATTAGCGCACAATTAAAGGCAGCTGAAAATTTTGATTTTATAAACCTGTGTGTAGTAATATAAACACTCAAAAGTGTAATAAGTAGCATTTAACATTTAAACATGGCTACTCCTGGCAAAGAAATACTGTTAGTGTTTATGATGATGATTATTGTTGGGCTGAAATATTTTAATGCATAACGCATGAATTGAGATAGTTTTTGGGCCGTTCGTTCGTACCATTTGCGTTGTAAACAATTTCCCAAAGTTTCTACATCCAGGAAGGCAGACATGAAATATCCAATGAACGAAGACATCTCAGCTGAAAGTTTTTTATTGATATATAGCAAGCATAAGATGTAAGAACGGGGTGGTCTCGGGTATTAGAGGCTTAGAACAGTTGTTGACAGATCAAGAGCTAGGAGTGATCTGCCGTTTGGGCAGTAGATTATCTCGCCACGATTCGATAATACATTGAGCCAACAAACCGCAGACGCGCAGAAGAATTTATGGACGTTAAGGATAATTAATATAAATGTTTTGGGAGGATGTAATGAAAAGGCTACCACATTTGGCGAAACCGTAACTTTTGTGAATTTTAGAGGACACAGGCGGGCAACCCGGTGGGAAAGGAATTTTAGTCAAAGGAAAAAGTTACTTTGTATCTGGGAAATTACATTACTTGCACAATTTGTTTATGAACAGAAAAAGGTTGGGCGCCCAAGCAGCTGCACAATGAATGTCCGGAACACATAACATTACATCTGTTATAACCGCATTGGAATTAAAATAGATTTATAACGTACATGCTGCATTTAGTAAAGATAGTCTTTCATATGAGAAAAGGAAGTAACATTTGAGGTTTTAGAATAAGATATATTTTAGCGAAGAGAATATTAATTAATATATTGAAAATTAAGTTAGGAAGATAATAATTTAGAATAAAGATATGTATAAATGATTCTATATCATAGTGTTGGAAAGTGTTTCATAATCTATGCTTGGTGCATGATTTTTCTTTCTTGTTATTAGATATGTTAGGTTTTATATTAAATGTGTGTTTGCCTTATAATGCCACACTCCTAAATGGAAAAACTTGCACTATCTATCATTTTTAAGCCTTGATTTTTCATTTTGTACAATTAAATAGAGGTAGAAATATGCCGGGAAGATTCTTGTTTGAAAGTTGTGGTGTAAAACTTTTTGTCTACCAATTTTTTTCGCGACAGAAATTTAACCCTAATAATTATTATTATCTACAAAAGCATAAAACATATTTTTAGGTTCTAAAAAAGAAAAAAAATCAGGAGATTTTCTTTAATAAAACAGTCTTTTGCTTAACTCAAAAACTATTTTTTTATACAGAAATATAAAGCGCAAATTTAGTCAATTGGAGTAAAGTTTGATTAGTGTTAAAGATTAAAAAATGCATACACCGCTGTAGAACAAATAGGACTACACGTAAAAGAACTTTTGGCTAAGGAAACGGCATTTAAGATGTTTTAACATAATTTTAAATTAGTATAATTATAAATAACAGGACAGACTTTATCTTCCCATGAAAACATATAAAAGAACAGTGAAGATCTTAAAAATATTTTATGCACATCTCAATTAATTTTAGAAATAGGGATTAATGATTATGTTGCTTGGGTCGCACAGAAAAGCTCGCTGGGCCACATGCGGTCCGCAGGCCTCAGGTTGAGTATGGCCTCTGCAGTTTACCAATAGAACAGCCGTCTAATGACATGGCTCATTACCCACTTTACTATACCTACAGGGTGGGCCAAAAGTCCCGCATCATAGTAGTTTTTTAATTTTCTTTTTTGTAATTTGTAGGTGAAAGTTTCCTATGATGCGGAACTTTTTTAAAATTATAGAGAGATGACTTAAATATTACAGAACATTCATAGTAATTCATAGGAAACGTTCACCTACAAATTCCTATGATGCGGGACTTTTGGCCCAACCACGTTCACCTACAAATAAAAAAAAAATTAAAAACTTCTACGATACGGGACTTTTGGCCCACCCTGTAGATACCACGTTCATAACTAGCTGTCGCCTTTGAGAAGTTAATTGGGGTAGATAGGACTTTAATGTCCATATTGTTTACATATTACACATATTTAAAATATTTTTTAAAAAATCCAATTGCTTCTATCCAACATTAATTTCGATAAAATATTCTAGTCTTCTTGTACTATCAAATATATAAATGAATATAAAATGCACTATTTATTCAGTGTTAGGCTACTGGAAAATGAGATTCAACGTCAATTTATTTTATGTTAGTTGGGACTATCTGAAGTTGGGAATTTTTTTTTTCTTCCCAGTAAAATATTAAGTAATATTTCATAAAAAAATTCTTCGTTTAATCACTTTTCTTGGCTTCACATGTCTTTAAAGAAAACTTGCCGTAAACTTTGTTTTTAACTATAAAATCATTATTATTGTGGTGTATTTCATTCATTAGCTTTTATATGTACCTTTCACATAAACTTATAAAATAAATTTGTGTAAAAGCCCATGTAATTAAATGATGCTTTTAGCAATGTTTTAATAAAATAGCCTCACGCAAGAATAAAAATTACATTGTTATATTTTCTCTCGTTAATTTGATGGGATAAAAATCCCCATGAAAAGAAAGCAAGAATCTCATCTATCTTTATTTTTAAATGTTTTGAAATATTTTCTACAACAAATAATTCCTTAATAGAAAATGCCCGATACTTCATTTAGAAACTTCTTTTTAATTATCTTTTATCTTTATAAAGAAAATATTGATGCCCCAGACGAAATAAATTTCTTTCTTCGAACATAATTTCAAATTATAAAAGAATGTACCGTATTTTTTGTGGAAAAAATATTAAGGTAAATTAATTGGTTACAGAATTTTCTTTCAGATTTTATTCTTCAGGTATGCGATGTATATTAGTTTCTAGAGTGAATATCAATTTTAATTTTTAAAAATAGTCTAAAGTTTGCGATAAAATTTTCTTTTACTTGATAAACTCAACGATGTTTCATGAACAATATGCTAAGGAAATTAAGCTATAATTCTTAAGACAATTTCTTTTTTAAATGAAATTGTACTACACAATCCACCTTTTTTAATTTAGAACTACAGAACTATAAGTTGGAAAGAAAGCATTTAACGCTTCAAAATGAGCTAATATTATCTTCAATAGCGTCTGATATTACAACTTCTCCAGATGCTTTTCGACTGTCATCTAATAAAAGGCTAAGGATTTTATTGTGTTATGTGGGTTCTTTAAATTTTTATGCTTACATACATTTATAACGAAAGTACAGATACACAAGGTGTTGGTATTGTTTATTACAGCCGATTATCTACACGAGGGATATGGGCCGAGAGAGGGTGTCCTCCGTGCGAGAGGGGGGGGGGGTGTCTTTCTAAGGGAACCTAACCCGTATGCAAATTCACAATCACTCAACGTCCTACGCACTTTACGCCAACCTGTGTCGCCAAGCGCTTTAGCGAGAAAATGAACTTCGCGCATGCGTGGCATTTGGCTGGCAAACTCAAAATCGTACAAGTACCATTGAATAGATAGATGTTTTATTACAATTGTACATCCTACAACATTCCCCCTACCTTTTTACCTCGAGTTTTATAGTCAGCATTAAAATGTTTTAAAAGTAAATTAAAGCTTTCATTTTTTAAAGATATTACAAAGATTCAGTAGCTATTTTATAATACATGATGTTATTTACATTTTTTACCTTTTATACTACTTTATTCAATCTCGAATAATCACTTATACTTATTCATTATATTTAGTTAAACGCCTTTTAACTTTTAAACTATCCCCCCCCCCCCCACCCAATTTTTGTAAGAAAACAAAGAAGATATAAATGAATTAAGGTAAAACCATCTCTTAGCTTATTCAGTAAAAAATTCACTGAAAGACAGTGGTACTGTGAAGCAATATTTTATGCTTGAGTAATTCAATAAGATATATTGAATATCAGATATTGAGATAAGATATATTGTATATTCAATAAGATATATTACTCTCTATCCCTGGGTTTGAGTCTCGAATTGGTTTATCTAATAAGAGAGGGCAGCACCATACACTGATTTGAAAAGAGATACGATTTTCCTCCCTCTTACGGGTTGGGTTGGGTTGATTATTGACGGCCAATTATCGACACGAGGGATATAGGCCCGGGGGGAGTGCCCTTCGTGGGGGTCTTTCTAAGGGAACCTAATCCGTATTTACGCATGGAGAAAATCCACGGCTCGAAAGAAAACCACGAAAACTCCGAGCGATTAGGCCGACGGGCGCGATTGGGATCGAACCCAGCACCTCCCGTCTACCAGCTTCGAGAGCACAACCTCTCAGCCACTGGTGGGGCTCCTCCCTCTTACGGAAATGTATTTTGAGCGGCTGTAACTTTGAGGTGTGTCGTGTGTCGAATGGTTTTTTTAATGGCACAAAAGCAAAATGAATAAAAGGTTGTTGGGTTTCATATGATTTTCACTTATCTTTTTGAAATATATTATTTTCACGTGTTCTGAATGACGATAATATAAGATCGGGTAAATTTTTGTTTATCGAATCGCCGTCGTTTGCGATACCCACATTTACATACAAGGAAGAGCTTTGAAAAAAATAATAAAAGATGAATTTTTATTGGATATTTTTTTATGAAACAAAAACTTTGAGGGGGAGGGGTCCATTACTGTTATGTCACATTTACCCTATTATCAATCAGCAACAAAACACTTATCTTAGCATTTCCTCAATAAGTAATTAAGGTAAATATAATAAACTTTCATCTATTTATTGTGATCATTTTAAAAAAGGTAAAGTTATAAAACGGATCTAAAACATTAAATAATGCACATGTTCACAATATATATGCATACATATGTATTATAATTAGTCAGAAATACTTCTTATATAAACAAGAAATGCGTGGTTGAAGTAGTTTCAACCGTTTGCAAATTCGTATAAGACACGCGAATGCGTGCTACAGTTCATTTTCTCGCCAAACCGTTTGGCGTCAAGTGCGTAGGATGTTGAGTGATTGTGAATTTGCAACCCGTATTTACGCAGGGTTCGAAGAAAACCGTGGAAAACTCCTAACGATTAGGCCGGCGTGTGCGATTGGGTTCGAACCCAGCACCTCCTGTATACCAGCTTTGAGGGCATAACCAGGATCAAGGGCTCCTTATCACAGTATCAGGCCTCACAATCAGCAAGTTTCCTTTGACCGCATGGTTGTCCTGCTACTAGCGCCATCAATCGTCAGTAATAGGCATGATCTCCATGGTAATAGGAGTATTTACGACACGAAATAACACGCAATTTTTTCACAGCTCCATTTGTTCTATGCATTTGCTTATGAACTAGTATCGGTAGTATCCACCAGGCGGTGATACTTTCCGGAGAAAGTCAATTAATAAGTTGGCAATTACCGCGGACATTTTCTCCCATAGACTTTCTCCGGATTGTCAAGTCTGATCTATGATGAGGGAGTCTTGACCAGGATAAATATTCATACATATCTTACTAACGGTAACAATACATAGTATAATCTTTAATTAAGTAAATTTTATTTATTTTAAAAGAAGATAATTTTTTCTTACTTTGATGCAATTTTTGGTAGACAAGGATTCGTTATCCTTTTATTTTCTCTCAAAATGAAATCCAAATGCCACGTGAATTTTAAATAAACGTATAAGCCGCATGTATGATACCAATTGAATTAAAAATCAAAACGAGGTGAAGATTAAGAACTATGTATCTCGTCAAAAAAAAAAAAAAAACGAAATTTACTCGAAATTACAAAGTTCAAAAGAAACAAAAATCTGGGAATTACTAGAGCTCAGATTTCAAAACAAATAAGATTGTCGTAAATGTAATTTGTCATTTTATCCTTTTTTTCAGTTATGGATTTCATTCAGTTGAAAAATTGCACTCAGTATTAAATTTAAAGTGAGAACATTCCAAGTTAAAACAATGGTTTCAATTTCCTTTTTAAATTGGATTTTAACTTCGCAAAAAATCTTATTAAGGTGTTTTTGATACTTGAAGATATTTGTGAGAAGTCTGTTCTTCTTGCTAGAAATAAGAAAAACACAAGATAATGTCAAACTTTAACGTAAAAAAAAAGAAAAGATTGGATGCAACGCAAAAATATTGTCTCACATTTCCAGTTTCATTGATGAAATATATTATACTTGCTTTTGTTAAAAAGTTACTCGGGGAACTATTTTTATAAAATTTTTAAAATGTTAAAATATTTCATTTAAAAAAATGTTTCCTTAGGTTAACCCTGTGCTTGAAATTTTTAGTACAGGTCAAATTTAAGTTACTTAGATCGTAATCTTTGTATTCTACATGGAGCTATGAAGTGTTAACTTAAATATTAATCTGAAATTTATTTGAATAAATTTAGTTTATTAAAGTACAAATTAAAAAAAAAAAACTAGTATAGAATATAGTGCATGTTTAATTATATTATTAAATGAAATTCTAGAACTCTGACGCCAAAAACATAAAACGACAAGAAAACATAAGTACTTCTGGATTAACTAAAAATTATATTAAAATGTTAATATTTACAATTTAGGTAGAACATTATAATAGTTTATAACATCCCGAAAAGTTATTCTCACAATTAATTATTCCGTTTTTTCTCACACTCCATCTGAGTAGATAATCGGCCGTCATAAATCAACCAACCAATCTTCCACTCCATCTGCCCCAATCTAGTTCACGTCAGCTCATACTTCTACTCTGTGATGATGAAAAATTAATGATGATGCAAAATATAATTTTTTTTCTTTTTTGTTACTTACAAGGAGAAGGCCAAGCTTGGTAATCACATATTTTGATTTTTTTTATATATGTTGTAGGGTCGAAGCTCCTTAGTCACATGAGGCCCCACCAGTGGCTGAGAGGTTCTGCTCTCGAAGCTGGTAGACGGGAGGTGCTGGGTTCGTTCCCAATCGCGCCCGTCGGCCTAATCGTTCGGAGTTTTCGTGGTTTTCTTCGAGCCGTGGATTTATCCATACGTAAATACGGGTTAGGTTCCCTTAGAAAGACTCCCACGAAGGGCACTCCCCTCGGGCCTATATCCCAAGTGTAGATAATTGGCCGTCAATAATCAACCTAACCCAACCCTTAGTCACAGGTTCAACGGATTTTACACAACGCTCTTTAGTTTTCGAAAAATAGGGGGTCTAATATTATAACAAAACTTAAATACTTGCTTTGTAACTAAATTACTCTGTTCGTCGTAGCTCAGTTGTTATGCCCTTCTGCTCGTTGATCCGCGGACTCCGGTTCGTAATCGGAATACGCTACGTTTGTTTTTTATCATTTTTTGGGCTAAGATGCTTTACACTCACGCAGAAAAAAAAATTAATCGGTTAAAAAAAGGAAAAAAGTCACCAAATTTAGGTGATTTTTTCCTTTAATGGCAACCTAGTCATTGTATTAAGTTATTCGTTTGGCGCGGTCTTGAAAATCGCGCCAACCAAAAAGTCGCTAAACTTATGTTTATATGTTTGCGTGAGTGTAAAGCATCAGTTCCATTTTTTGTTTTATAAATATACTTGTAATTATACACTGCTCAAAACAATTAAAGGATATTGCAGTTTTAGGTGGATTTTGTATCTGGGAAACTTTTTAGCTGATTGATACATGGTCGACAGACATAGTAGGTTATATGAGAATAAATTACACATGTTTGGCAGAAAAAAATGCATTTTATTGCGCATTTGTGTACAAAAGGAAAAAAACACAATTTGTGCATATGAGAAAAAAAGAATAAGAAAAGGTGTTTTCTTCAAAGAAAATCATTTTCAGTAGGGGGTATGGTTTCCACGGGCGGCCAGCAACGTTGAACACCTTTGAGGCATGGACTCAATGAGGCTATTACTGACGAGTTGGGGTATTCTGCCCCACTCTTCCAGAAGAGCTCTTTCCAGTTCTTGGAGAGTTTGTGGGGGTTGTTGGCGGCCAGAAACTCCTCTTCCTAGAGCGTCCCAAACGTGCTCGATTGGATTCATGTCTGGAGAACACGCTGGCCATTCCATTCGAACGATTCCTTCCTTGAAAAGGAAATCCTCCATCAGGTTTGCACGATGTGGCCTGCAGTTATCGTCCATTAAAATGAAGTTATCTCCGATTGCTGCAGCGTAAGGGACTACAATAGGTCTGAGGATCTCATCTCTATATCGGCGACCAGTCAGAGCTCCATCTCGAATGATGTAGAGGTCAGTGCGCCCGTCAATGGAGATGCCACCATACACCAACACTCCTCCACCGCCAAATCTGACACTTTCGTGCACGAACGCAGTATTATTCCTACTGCCACGGTCCCTCCAGATGAAAATACGCCTATTATCCGGATGCACAGAAAAACGGGACGCGTCAGAAAACAGAATATTGCTCCATTCATTTCTCCTCCAGTTGACATGCTCGGTTGCCCACTCCCTGCGGTCGCGACGATGCCTTGATGTTAATCTAACACATACCATCGGTCGGCGAGCATACAGACCTACAGCATGGAGCCGGTTTCGGACAGTCTGAGTTGAAATCGTGGTGCCTGTAGCCGAGCGAAGGTGTTGTTGGAGAAGAGTAGCGTTCATGTTTCGGTGTCTCCGAGCTGTTAACGCTAAATACCGATCTTCATTGGGCGTTGTTGCCCGTCTACGACCTTGCCCTGGTCTTCGGCCTGCACATCCACTCTCCAAAAAACGGTTCCAGATCCTGGAAATGACACTTTGTGACACTCCAATAGCTTGCGCTACTTCGGCTTGAGTTTGGCCCCCTTCTAACCTATCAACAATTCTCCAAGCTTCTGAATCTGTCAAATGACTTCGCTGAGACATCGTACTCATCGAAACAAAGCAATCACTGAATGCCGATCATCCTTGTCTTAATTCTCTTTTATCCAGTTGAAAGTCAAATTTCATTCGCTGCCGCTGAAGCGACGTTTTTGACGTCGAACTCAAAATTTGCATACTCCACACTTTGAAAACCAGAAAAATTTGCATTTGTGATTCTCTTCTTCTATTTTCGGCAAAAAAAAAATTCGTTTATATCTTTATTTTATATAAAACTTCAAATATCCTTTAATTGTTTTGAGCAGTGTAATTTAATAATCGCAATTAAAAATTATAATATTGTGCATTAATTATAATGTTAACCTATTTATTTATTTTTATTTGTAACTAAATCGTTGAATAAAACATCATTAAATGGGTTTTTTTTAATCACTTTTAAAATGTATTTCATATATTCTTTACCGATGTAATGATATTGAACAATTGTGTCAATTTGTGAAGGGTGTATTCAAATCCAAACTGCTTATTTTGAGACACATTCGTAAATTCATTTTTGCTCTAAAATGCATCCAATTGGCAGGTTCTCTTATTCAGAAACTTTATTATGTCCGTATTGTCTCGATTTTTTTTTATAAAGGAAGTATATATTTCAAAAAATGCAGTCAAAGTGGACATTTTGAACCGAATTTCCCGAAGCGACAGCGATGGAAGCAAAAAAAAAAATGATCGTACTGTGACAATAATTGTCTGTAAATCAATTTCTAATTAATTGAACGAAAAATAAAAACATGGGGCCCTTATAAATGTCTTTATAAATCACGCCGCCAAGTTTCCTGTTGTTACTTTTAAAAATGAGTCTGGAAATGTGTCTCAAAATTTTGAGTTGTTGAGCGTGGAAAAACATTTTTTTTTAATACCGCCTTAAAGACACATCATTTATATATTGCCTTTTGATAACTTTGAAGGGAGGTGGGCTTTAAGACCTACAGCTACAAGGCTGTCGTCTCGAATGATCCATATACATTTATTTATTATTCACAGAAACATGAATTCTACAATTACATACATCTTGACGAGATAGTACAAAGAAACATGACAACACAAGAGACACAACCTGGGGGTTCCACACAAAGTGTGTGTGCAATGGAACCAGTGGGAACACTGTTAAAACTACAGGTGACAATTCGGTGCCTTTTGGGAACCTGGGGTGAAATTCTGGTGCCGTTTGAAACGCTAGGGTGCCGTACAGGCTTGAAAATGTGATTAGGGTGCCATTTGGTCACTCACTGGGTGATTGAAGCTAATTAGGGTGCCGTACAATGCATATTGCTCGAACTTTTTCACCCCGCCATTCGACTGGTATCTTGCGCATGCGCTGATTCGTTTCCTCTTCATGAGCTGTTGACTTGTTTCCTCTCATTTTTCGCAAGTCATAGGGGAGATCGAACAAGATGGCTGACTTTGAATTTCAGTGCATCGCTGCTGCGTAATCGTTGCCGCATAGTTATTAATATAATAACTAAATAACGACATTTATTTAGAATAAATAAACCAGGGGAGTCAATAAAAGAATCACTCTTTATATACAGGTATGTGAAATGTTTCAGTGTTGTTTGTATATTATGTTTTATTATTATAAAAAGATTTTATATTATGTTGTAGTACAAGTGGCTCCACACATTATTTTCAAGCAGACATTTTAAGTTATAATCTTGATGTGGAAAGTTGAAATTTGTATCTCGTGAAAGTAGAATGATGTAGCCTCACCTATTTGCTTGTTTTTTAAATTATTATTTATGCAGAGCTTATAATAATTTCATTTTATTCATATTTTTATCTAATGAATTTTCTCGCACAGTTTTTGTTGTTTACAATCTAGAAATAAATTTAATGATGCATTATTATAGTAATAAAAAATATAGAGAGAGAAACATAAGTTGTTATATTTAAAAAAAATAGTTTAATTTCTTATTTTTCTGATATATAAACAAACAATTTGTAAACAATTAAAGAATTTACAAGTTTTAAAGGGAATTGATTTTTACGAACTTGAAACGTATTAATTTGAATATTTGACAATTTTAAATTAGTTGATTTGATAATATGAAATAGTAAACTTTGTAACATAAGAAATAATAAATTTTGTAACATAAGAAATAGTAAACTTTGTAACATAAGAAATAGTAAACTTGATAAAATATAAATTTCTGCAGATGTTTTTACTAATCAAATACTTTTTACTATCGAAATTTTTAGAGCTTGTGTTTGATGATGAAATGAACTAAAAATATACCTCATTACATATTATAAATTATTAACAAAATAAATAAATCGTAATTCCTGAATTGATATTTGACATTTATACATGTGTCTTCTTGAAAAATGTTTTGTGAGTCTCTTGTACTATAACATATTAATAATAATAAAACACTGGAACATTTCACAGTAGTGTGGCTGGATGTAAGAATGGCTTAGATGATTGAGTGATTTATGTAAATATATTTAACTCGCATAGCTAGAAGATTTTTTTCCCCTCTTAAAATAATAATGATAAATAAATATCTCTGTACTACTACATCTAACTTAAAATGGTAATAAATACTAATATATATGGTAATAAATACTAACCGGTTTTGAAGGTAACAAAAATGACCTGATGATGTATATAATACATTTCTCATAGATATTAACCTGCACATGCAGGGGTCGATGCAAGTTTTTTTTTTTTTTTTTTTTTTTTTTTTTTGTGTGTGTGTGGGGGGGGGGGGGGGCATTTTGTGAAATTTATTATATTTTTCACAAAATGCCTCCCTCCCCCCCCCCCTTGTCTAGCAATTGTATTGAAAAGAATTTGAGAATTCTTATACTTAAAAAAGAAAAAAAAGGCTATACATATATAATTATAATGCAATGTTTAACTTTTCAGCAATAAAATGATCAATACTTCATTTTCTCTGCTGAAATTTATACAAAGTTAAAAGTTGATCATCTCATGTCAAGGGTCGATCCAGGCAAAATTTTGGGCCTTTTCAGAGCTCCTTCACAAAGATCTATTTAATAAAACAGGCTCCTTCACAAAAATCAATTTAATAAATTGGGCCCCTTCAGTAACATCTATTTCATAAACTGATCCCTTCACAAAATTCCTTTTAATAAAACAGGTATCTTGAGAAAATTCCTTTTAATAAAATAGGCCCTTTCACAAAATTCTATTCCATAGAAACTTACTATTTTTATTAATTATTCATTATTTTGATATGTTTTAAAATGTGTAATTTGAAAACAATCTTTCGAACCAAACATTTATTAACATAACAAAAACTTTTTAAAGTCCTATTTGTTTTCCTTTCTGGTGAACTTGATTGTTTACAAATTGCACATTTTAAAACATAACAAAATAATAAATAATTAATAAAAATAGTATGTTTTTATGGAATAGAATTTTGTGAAAAGACCTATTTTATTAAAAGGAATTTTGTGAAGGGCTTTGTTTTATTAAAAGAAATTTTGTGGAAGGTGTCATTTTATCAAATTGATTTTTCTGAAGGGGCCCATTTTATAAAATTGATTTTTGTGAAGGAGCTTGTTTTATTAAATAGATTTTTGTGAAGGAGCTCTGAATAGGCCCCAAATTTTGCCGGGATCGACCCTTGACATGAGATGATCAACTTTTAACTTTGTATAAATTTCAACAGAGAAAATGAAGTATTGATCAGTTTATTGCAGCTAAAGTTAAACATTGCATTATAATTATATATGTTTAGCTTTTTCTTTTCTTTTTTAAGTATGAGAATTTACAAACTCTTTTCAATATAATTGCTAGACAAGGGCGGGGGGGGGGGAGATGCTTTCATTTGTGGAGTGCCGCTGGGCACCTTAGAGTAGAGGTGCCACTATTCTCCCCTGGGTGCCATCCTTTCACCCCTTGGGGCACCCTGTATTAGGGGTGCCATCCTTTCACCCTAGTTAAGGGTGCCATTTTGGCTCCCCTAGGGGTGTCACCAGTGAGACAAGCCTTTCACCCCTTTTGGGTGCCATGTGTCACCTGTAGTTTTAACAGTGAATTGAACCCACAAAATCCTACACTCGCAAGCGATTAGCGGCGTGGTGCCTTAACCACTCGGCCACGTTTGCCCCATATGTTTTTTAACAAGGGAAGTCAATGCAATGATAATACTACTCTGTTTTTAAAGTAAGAAGCATAATTATCTTAAAAATTAGCATAAGAATTAAATTACAACATATATTTATTTTAATATTATAGATCTTTAAATTTGTAATACGTATGCTGGCGGTTTGAATTCTTTTGTTTTCTCATTTATCATCTTTCTGCATTTATTTTTATTTTATTTGAAATTGTTTTATTTTATTATAATTAGATGGTGCCACAACATACTTTGTAACAGTAAAGCTATTACGAAGTAAGTATTTAAGTTGTGTTATAGTCAAGACTCCCTTATCATAGATCAGACTTAACAATCCGGAGAAAGTCTATGGGAGAAAATGTCCGCGGTAATTGCCAACTTATTAATTGACTTTTTCCGGAAAGTATCGCCGCCTGGTGGATACTACCGATACTAGTTCATAAGCAAATGCATAGAACAAATGGAGCTGTGAAAAAATTTCGTGTTATTTCGTGTCGTAAATACTCCTATTACTGACGATTGATGGCGCTAGTAGCAGGACAACCATGCGGTCAAAGTAAACTTGCTGATTGTGAGGTCTGATACTATGATAAGGAGGTCTTGGTTATAATCATGAAGATAGAGATTATATTTTATCTTCAGGTTATATTATTAGACCCCCTATTTTTCGCGAACTGAGCAGCGTTGTATAAAATCCGTTGAATCTGAGACTAAGGGGCTTCTACCCTACAACATATATAAAAATGATCAAAATCTGTGATTACCAAGCTTGACGCTCTTCTTGTTAGAGTGGAACTGGCCAAATAGATTGACTAAAAGATACATCCAGTAAAAATGTCATTATGTAAACACTTTTAAAGTAGTAATTTAGTTCTGTTTGAAAAAATATAGTCATTATAAGGCAAACATTCAAACTATACTAAATTACATACACGAATGCATGTTAAAATTATGTTGTTAGTCCTTGTTGAAGAACAGAACTGCTTCATAATCGACAGTGACGATTTTGACTTGGAAATATGTTATAGTTAGCTTCAACGATATATATATATATATATATATATATATATATATATATATATATATATATATATATATATATATATATATACACTATATGGCCAATGATGACCGGTCACTTGCGATTTTAGACGTTTTGTTAAATATCTGGAAAAATACATGAGCAATTATCCTGAAACTTCAGGAGTGTAAACAACATGATAGACGTCATATATTTCCGCAAAGATTTTTTCCCTAAACCCCATAAGGGGCCGTCAACAAATTGAAGAATAACGAATATCTTTTGGATAACCCTGTAAAAACTAATACCGCAAAAGCATCGAAACGGTAGCACATGCTTAGGAGGCTTCTTTTAATAAACTATGTTCATTTTTATGAGGATAGCACGTATACTCGTGGAGAAATTAAGGCTTTTATAAAAACAATCCGAAATGTCACCAAGTGTTTTGCTTATAATTTTCAAAGTTCTTAATTATAAAAGAATGTTCTTTTCAGGAACGATGACACACAACATTATATACAATACCCTGCAATCAGAATTAAAATATAATAAATATTGGATGAAAAATGAGCAGGTTTACCAAATATTGTTTCACTGCGCAACCGCGAATTCAATCAAGATATACTGTGCATAATATATTAGTTAAAGGTATAGAGCAACTTTTGTGACAGTTTCAAAAACATAGCTTGAAAATTCTGATAGTGGTAGTCGATAGAATAAGCTTGAAATTCGCTGTTCCCGAAAGGAAGCAAAAATATATGGGGTGGTATCAAATATACAATGCGAGACACTTCATTCTTATTATGTTAACTTTCATAAGCTAGTATATTTGGAAACAACCCCTCATGTTTTTGCTTCCTTTCGGGAACAGCGAATTTCAAGCTTATTCTATCGACTATCGCTATCAGAATTTTCAAGCTATGTTTTTGAAACTGTCGCAAAAGTTGCTCTATACCTTTAACTAATATATTATGCACAGTATATCTTGATTGAATTCGCGCATGCGCAGTGAAAATATATTTAGTAAACCTGCTCATTTTTCATCAAATATTTATTATATTTTAATTCTAATTGAAGGGTATTGTATATAATGTTGTTTGTCATCGTTCTTGAAAAGAACATTCTATTATATTAAGAACTCTGAAAATTATAAGCAAAACACTTGGTGAAATTTGGGTTTGTTTTCATAAAAACCATAATTTCTCCACGAGTATACGTGCTATCCTCATAAAAATGAACATAGTTTATTAAAAGGAGCCTTCTAAGCACGTGCAACATTTCAACGCTTTTGCAATATTAGTTTTTACAGGGTTATCCAAAATATATTCGTTTTTCTTCAATTCATTGACGGCCCCCTATGGGGTTTCGGGGAAAAAATTTCACCAAAATATATGACGTCAACTATACTGTTTACACGCCTGAAGTTTCAAGACAATTCCTTATTTATTTTTCTAGATATTTAACAAAACGTCTAAAATCGCAAGTGACCGGTCATCATTCGCCATATAGTGTATATTAATATTATGCCATAATTTGAATATTTTAACAAAATGTAAGAACGTGGACAGATGAACAGAGAAACCAATTAATGTGTAGAGAGAAAGCTAATCAATTTAAGTCAAATATGTTTTTCAAGTTACATAAAAAATACTATTTAGCTTGCAAATGTATTATGTCATTAAAAAAAGCATTTGAAACAATAACAACTTATAGATGACAATGCCTTCGAATTATTCTATGCGATAAAATGAAACACAAAGAGTGCATTTTTAACAAAAAACTTGCGGCCATCAACCTTACCTACATAAAAAATACATATACAGAAAAGTTTCATACAGACAGTAGTACCGGCTCTAGGCGTTATGCACAATTTAGGGACGCCTCGAAATGATGTTAATAATGTGGTTATTTTTTTTAAATTATTTTTCAGGGGAATGTGTGTAAAAGAGCGTCAGTGAAAGGTAGTGCTTAGGACTGCATATATCCTCAAGCCAGTTTTGCATATAGAAAGTTTTGTCCCAATCCAAATTTTTTATGAAAGTTATAGACGGTAAGACAAAAAAAATATATCAAAATTTTCAAAAATGTTGGAAACTGTTAAAAATATTTAGTCACCTGAAAAAAGATCGAAAATTCAAAATAGGCTCTAAACAAAATTTGAAAAATACATATGCATATTTCTTCACTTTAATATAAAAAAAAAACATTTTCTAAAATATATTTCAAACTAAAAAAATAAGCAAATTATAAAAACAAGCTTCGCAAACTGTTACATGATCGCATATCATCATGCTTTGTGGACTTAAATAAAAGTTTGTGTTGGCTATTTATGTTATTACTCAGAAACTGAATTACAATAGTTTTCTCTTATGGTTATTTTTCAAATAATGAGAGGGCATTTTCGCAAAAACATTTTTTGTAGATAATGTTGTCTGCCATTAAATATAGGATTTGATGGAATATTTTTCTTCATTACTATAAAGGATTTGCTTTAACTTTTAATTTTAATGTTTTATATTTCAGATTATTTAGAGCACGCTGTAACAATAAGGAAATTTGATATCCCAAAATATTCTTTAAAATTGCACATTGTTTAGAAGCTACACTCTTGGAGTATGTCTAAAGTAATTATTTCTGCGAACATACGATTATGTACTTGATAAAAGCCAATATAATCATATTCAATAACTAAAATAAGCTAAAAAATATTAATAACCAGCTGACCTGCACGGCGTTGCCCAGTCCCGTGATAAAATTATTCAAACCTAAAGTTTTTGTGATTTTATATCTTTAACCCGATTTAGTATGAAATCATTTATTTAAAAGTGCTGCGCACGCGATTTAAATCTTTTATTACCACTTTCAGCCGACAGGGGGTGCATTATAATATAAAAATATTTTAGTTCCACCTTACGCCACCATGGGGCGCACTCTGTTCCAAACAAAACACCTTCCAAAAAAAATTCCGACGCGTGTCCCGCTGCCTCTGCCTCGTGTAGCAAGCGTGCTGAGCACGCGTTTTTTTTCCCACTGCAAAATCCTTTAGTTCCACTTTTTACCGCTAGGGGGCTCAATTTGTTCTATATGAACATCCGACATGGCTACCCGTTGTATCAAGGGAGTTGAATGAACCAATTCCCGTCGAAATCGGGCCCATAGAACTCGAGAAAATGATGCGCACCTTGGTGGTGGATGGTGAAACTAAAATCTGCAACGCGATCGAAAACCAAGTTGAATCATCCAAACCCCGTTGTGATTGGGCCCATAGAACCCGAGATAAGAATGCAAGTGCTCAACAACTAATCATTTACTTAGATTGTTGGTATACATCAAGTAAATACGGGTTTTGTACTTTTATCAGGAACAAGGAACATAAATTTAATTTTTACGAAAATGGTGATTTGAAATTTCAGGTATTCTCTGTACGCAACATTTATAAAACGCTACGGGAGAAGCTAAAAATGTTAAAATTTCTTAAATGGAATTTGTTTTGTGTAAATCAGAGCAAGGCGTTAACATATTTTCTCCCCATACCCTCAAATATAACGAATAATTTGTTCAAGAAAACCACCTTCTCCTACATTAACGCGATCATTAAAAAAAAGAATGACATTTTTCTGATAATTAGAATATAACGAAGACGCTACGCTAAAATAGCCTCCAGATGGCATCCCTTCCTTTCCTTAATTCAAATCTATCTCTTAATTTTGTTATCTTAATTTTTGTTCATTAGTAAAAATTGGCTGTTATTTCCTTTCATTTTTGCAAATTAAATGGAGGGATCGGCCAGAGAAACAGATCTCTTTGTAGTTCAGTTTTTAATGAAAGCAGATCCCTGTCTGAAACTTTCTGGGATTTTTTTTGACTGGCGCCGCCAGATTTTTGGCAGTTTTTTGGAAAAATTTAAAAAATATTACCGGCCAAATTTTACAAAAATTGCATTGTCGGATGTAGAAAATTGTTCTACATATGCTCAGAAAATTTCAAATCGATATATAATTAGTTTTCTTAAAATTCGCTAATTAATAAATGAATTTCAAATTCGTTCATTTCTGTTTGCATATCGAGAACAAACGTTGTTTTCTTTAGCCATTTTGATAAAAAAGATGGCATTTTCGATGCGATGTTTAATGGGATTCTAATTAATATTTTGGGTAATTATCAAAATATTAAAATTCTGAGTCTCAGGTACATCAGATCAGGCTATGGATTACCTAAATATAAATTTTGAGACTTCTAGGTGCGCTAGATTCCGCTGACCATTGAAGGCAGACACAGATACATACACACACGCACGCACACAGAGCGAAACTTTCTTTTTATTAGTATAGATTATTAAATGATATTTTGTACATTTGAAGTCCGACTCATAGGAAAAGGAAGAAAGAAGGAAAACAGAAAAATGTATCAGTAATTTATTTTTCCCCAACCTTTGTTTTACTCTGTAATACATTTTGGTCGAAGCTGCAACACATAATAGAAAATACAAAACAAAATTTCTTAGACTCTATTTTCAGCTATCGTCTAAAAATAGTAAACGAAATTTCTACAAATATATGCACTATTCTAAGCGCATCTGGTGTAACTCTCGCAGTTTCCCACGAAGAAAATAAGCGGTACAGATTTCTTTTCGCAAATACAGACTTATACTGTCCACGTCAATTTCTGTTTTCTTTTGGGACTAGAGGGAAATGTACATAAGCGGAAAATAAATTAACTTATTTTTCTTTTGATGTTTCTGTTTGTTTCGCTTTTCCTATCTTCTTTAGAAATGGATATCAGAAATAAAGCTTTCACATAAATCTTACCAACTCTGAGAAGATAAATAGGAAATGTATAACTTTTCCTCCCAAGAAATCAAAAACTATTCATTCAATTTCGTTATTTTTTCTTCGACAAAAAATTTCATTAAAAATAAAACTTTTTTTTACAGTAAAATTAGTGTTTTCTATATAAAAATTACAGTTTTAATGATTATTTGTAGGCATTTAATTTGTTTAGTGAATAACAATATATAGCTGCCAACTTCTCGTATTTGTGAACCAAAAAATTGATTTAATAAAATGTCTCATGTCTCTTTTAAGTATTTATTAGATTTCATTCATTAACTAAAACTTTTGGTTCAGAATATGTTTATTTAACTTTAAAAAAATACAGTTGGTTAGCAGCTATGACAATATGTAACAATTTTAATTTGTTTGGTACAGAAATTTTACCCACATATGTTGCTCCAAACAACAATAGAAAAATATAGATACGCCGTTTCATTTCGTGAAGGCCTGTAAGATTTTTAGAATTCAGATATAAAAAGGAAAATCTATTGATTTACTATATATTTATGATTTTGTAATGAACAACTTAGAAATGTGATTGATATTGATATACTTATTGATATCAAACATTGATATACTCTTATTGAATATATAAATATTTAGGCGCAGAAAATATTGATACTTTATAGTCTGCAGGCCTTATTTAAAATTCAGAACGTGTCTCGTAAGAAAAAAAAAGTTTTCTTATTTTTATTAAACTTTCTAAAATTCTCTTCATGCTCGTATAAACAATCCAAAACACGATTCAACATAAGAAATATGTCTTTAAAATACAGAGAGATACCGTTTAAGATTTAGTATCAATGAAAAAAGAGAATTTCAGTAAAAAAAATTTATAATATTCTTTCACAATATGTATTTGATTTCTCAGAAGTACATTGGCCTTTAATAGGATCAAATGTCATTGGTCGAGTTTTTCTTTCAGCGCTGTATGTCTTGAGACATTTCATTTGTTTCCTGAGACATTTCATTATTATGTATTTTGCATGAAATCTTGCCTAGCTATTATCATGGAATGATATGCATAAATTGTATAATTGTGTACTTGTGAATTTCATTTTACCTGTAAAAAATTATTTTTTTGAAACTATAATTTAGAAAATATTTACTAAATATAAGAGTATAAAGGCATATCTAAATAAGCCATGTCTAAGACACAAAATACATAAGGATCTGTTTTTTTTTTTTTTTTTTTTTTTTTTTTTTTGGAAAAAAATAACAACTAATTTTAAGTTAGTGGCAATTACTCTCTAAGGAAAATTGCATAAAAGGGATTATATATATGTATATTTAAACATCTCTAAAAATTTTTTAATATACTTAGATTGAAGTATTCAAAATTAGGGGACATAAAATTTAATTTTCAACTCATATTATTGCTTTTTTGTAGTTGCGACTCTTATAGTTCTCATTTCTATTTTCTATAATAATAGTCGGGGGGTAGCTGCTCACTAAATGAATGTGTAGACGTAGAACGTTTAATGCCGGACTCGGAATTGGCTTCCTTTGTTTTGAAACTTGACATCAAATGACAAAGCGCTTAGATCCGCAAAATTTTGCACCCAAGACAGGTTTTATATGTACTATACGTTTTATCTGATTTTATGGCGGTCTGTGATCAGAATTTAAGTCATCATATTAGGAAAAGAGAATATTGCTCTACCAACCGAGCTACCGTGGCATACATGTTTTATTGTCTTCCAAAGATGAGCGGAGATAGTTGAGCTTAAACCGAAATTTAGGCCTCCACACCCGGTTTGACTTTGACCGTGTCTTCCAACGAAGGAGGTTTTACAATTTATTTATATATATATATATATATGCACAATTCGTTTGAGTGTGTGTATATATAGATATTATAATTATATATATATATATATATATATACATGTGTGTGTGAGAGAGAGAGAGTGTGTGTCCCCGCATAAATTTTTAACGAATTTCATACTTTTTTATTGTTGTTGTTTTAAAAAGTTCTCTTTCTACAGATGGTAACATTTGAATACCATTTGGATTTAAAAAAAATAGATGTTTGTCTGTCTATCTGTTTTCATCTTTCTTTCTGATTTAAAATGTATATATAATTTTAAAAAAACCTCACACAAATTCGGAAAGGGCAATTTTCGTGTCTTCCAGAAGTTTCTCTGTAAGTGTTCGATTCTTTCATATAAAATTCTTCCATCAGTGTACATTTTTTCCATTTCACTTTATTAATTTTACCACATATGTCATCTTTATTACATTATTTATTTACTTTTTATTATTGGCTATCATCAAACAACGGGTTGTAAAGTAGGAAGATTGTCAAAATTACCAAAAATTGTCAAAATTATTTTCATACAAAAAACAAAATTTTTAAATAAATATTGCAATTACCCCTTTTTTAATATTTCAGCATACTGCATACGCAAACATAATGTAAAAGTGCAGTAATTTTATTGTCGTAAAAATAGGATTTTTGTCATAAAGAAATAATTACAGTGAAAATGTTATAAAAATAGAGAACCGACTCCTGTTTCTACGTAAACGCGGTGTTAGACTGGTCTGAGAGAAGAAAATAAAAAGAAAACTGCCCAGTTAAACTGACGGCATTAAGCTCACAGGCTATTCACACTAATTGTATATTATACTCATATTTCAAAGATTTTAAATAAGCCCTCGAAAAATAAAGAAATCGACAATATATTAAGGGGGTCATACCCCCGTTCCCCTCTTATAATTAACCAATGAACCCGCAAACCTAATCAGAAAAGCGCCATACTACAGTGAACCTATGTACAAAATTTTAAGAAAATCAGATAATTCTGCATGAAAAACCCATTTATCTAAATTAAGGGAAAGGTTTAACCATTCCCCCCCCCCGTAAGCCCTTTATACTTAACCAATAAACCCCCAAAACTAATCAGTAAAGCGTCCTATCACAATGCACCTATATACAAAATTTGAAGAAAGTCCGATAATTCTGCATGAAAAACCCGTTTATCTAAATTAAGGGGGATTAGCCCCCCGTATCCCTCTTTATACATAACCAATGCACCCCCAAAATTAATCAGGGGAGCACCTTATCACAATGAACCTACATACAAAATTTGAAGAAAATCGGATAATTCTGCATGAAAAACCCATTTATCTAAATTAAGGGGGGTTAGCCCCCCGTTCTCCCCTTTACACTTAACCAATGGACCCCAAAACTGACAAGGGAAGCGCCTTATTACAATGAACATATAAACAAAATTTGAAGCAAAACTGTTATTTCTATCGAAAGTTATCGCGTTACGTACATACAGAACCAGCGGGCACATTAGCTCTCAGGCTTTGATAGCCTGTGAGCTAAAAAGCTAAGACCATTAGAGTGCTTTAGAACTTATAATCGAGTTATAAAAAGTTTTGCGTAAAATAAAGGCATTTTGTCAAACGCTAGATCACGACGGAAGATCATTTTGCATGGTAATGATCAGCGACGTCTGTAGCATTTTGCAGCTTTTCATAAAAAATAAAACCTGGATGTTATTGCAAAGGTTATATATGCAAATTTAATGCTTTAGTCTTTCGATGACCTATTGGTAGAATTTTAAAAGGATGCTGATTATTTTAAATGGATCCTCCTAAAAATACTTTAATTTTTTTTAGAAACAAGGAATGCAACAATTTAATGGCCCTTAAATTTTTCAGCCTTCAGTTATACAGGGTGACAAGAAATAACTTGGACGAAGTTTCAAACCAAAAATCTGTAACTACCACTAAAGTTATAAAGTTATTGTCATATGGAATTGATTCTAGAAAGCTACTAAACAGGTGTAAGTAAGTTACACTAGATTAATTTTAACACAATTATTTCAAATTGGTAAATAAATCATACGAGTAGTAATTTTCCAACTGGACGAAAAATGTCCGGAAGGTTAACTGGATGAATTATGCCCTCCAGATTCGACCGGGATAGCTCAGTGGTAGAGTGTGGCGGCTTCAGCCAAGCGATCCCATGTTCGAATCCTGGCCCGGACATTTTTCGTCCAGTTGGAAAATTACTACTCGTAAGTAAGTTAGTTGTGATTACCATTATGGTTAACAAACGATCTGACATACTTGAATTACATAAGCAAGGAATGAAACAATGTGAAATTGTTCAACGATTGAAAGTGCCTAAGCAGACGGTTTCATACACAATCAAAAGGTTTAAAGAACTCGGATATGATGGTGACAGGCCAGGAAGAGGAAGGAAGCGCACAATTAACACATCAAGAAACCGGGTAGTTATCAAAAAGCGAGTTCAACGAAATCCCAGGATTTCAATGAGAAAGGTTGCTAGAGAGATGAAGATCAACAGAGAAACCGCAAGTTTGATGGCAAGAGTAGAGTTGGTCTTCACCCTTACAAAATGAAAGAGGCTCAAAAGCTAACAGCAGAGAACAAACGCACAAGACTTCAAAGGTGTAAAGAACTGTTAAAGCGGGCCGCAGGTGATCGATGGCAAAC
The DNA here is from genome assembly GCA_963931845.1 of Maratus michaelseni. Taxonomy (NCBI): domain Eukaryota; kingdom Metazoa; phylum Arthropoda; class Arachnida; order Araneae; family Salticidae; genus Maratus; species Maratus michaelseni. The sequence continues at coordinate 373,356,469 of OZ007586.1, forward strand.
ATTTGTCTTCACAGATTAGAAGCTGTTTTCGATTGAATAAGCTCACAATATCCATAATGATAGAGTTTGGTCAGCAGAAGCACCGAGACCTTCTTGCATAGAACGGCGTCAACGACCCCAATCTGTAATGGTGGGATATGTGCTAGTGGGAAATCACCACTTGTTTTTGTTGATCAAGGGATAAAGATTAATCAACAAACATATCGCAAACTCATTTTGGAAGACGTTGTCTTACCTTGGTCACAAAAGTTCTTTGGAAACAAAAGATGGACCTTCCAACAGGATTCCGCACCTGCACACAGAACTAAAGGCACTCAAGATTGGTTCAAGACACATTTTCCAGACTTCATTGGAGCCCAAGAATGGCCACAGTATTCCCCAGATTTGAACCCAATGGATTATTCTGTTTGGTCCATCTTGGAGACAAGGGTGTGTGCTAAACCCCATTTAACTTTGGCATCCCTAAAGAAATACTTATGCAAGGAATGGGATAAAATATCAGTAAGTGAGTTGCGGCCCATAGCCAAAAATTTTGTGACACGTTTAAAACTCTGTATTAAGGCTAAAGGTAGCCACTTAAAAAAATTGTAAATATATTAGACGAAATAATCTCTTCATATTTATTTTGAAGTTTGGTCGTAATATTTTCATTAGCATTAAAATTATAATGTATCATGTGTGTCCAAGTTATTTCTTGTCACCCTGTATTAAAATTTAGCGAGTTATCAGTAAAAGGTTCTTTCTAAAGATGATCCAACCAGTATTATGGAATGAAAACTCATTGCTATGAAAGTATAAGACAATAGGTACTCATTACCTTTGGAGTCTTTTTTTTTTTTTTCATTGGTGTGAAAAGAAGGTTACAACAGTGTATTTACCGAAATGGTGAAAATATTAAAAAATAAACAATTAAAACAATTATATGTTTTGTAAATTAGAATTTCTTGAACAAAATAATATAAACTATGTTATGATAAATGTTTTCCTAATATATTTATGTTTATTTAAATGTCTTCCAATTTTTCTACTCTCTATTATCACTTAACTTTTGAATGTCGGTGTCAGTTCGACTTTAAGTTGCAAAGCGCACAACAGTAGAATCAGAATGGTGTATTTACATCCATATACGTTTCGTACTTGCACATCTCCCACTTTTTCTAAATAAAACAAAATTCTTTGAACCAGAAAATTTAATTAAATGTGTCTTGATTCTAATAGTCATTTGAAATCTATTTGATTTCTTTCATTAAATAATATTTCTGGTTCAAAATATGTTTCTTTTTTTGTTTTGCTTTTTGAACAGGGGTTGCCAAGTGTGACTTTTAACCGACTTGCAATGAAAGACGTTATACAATTCGCTTGTATATGTGTATTTTTTATGTATGTTTAATAGGTTGATCTATATATACATGTAAATATTATTTTTTTTGGAAATCAGATTGCAGTCTTATCTACATTTGTTCCAATACGTTAAAAAACTACGGGTGCAAAAATTAAAACTTTATTCTTGCATCATTTGCTTTATTCACTTAATTTTTAAGATTTAATTACTGCGTTAATTTAATGTTAATGTTAATTCGTGGAATTTATTAACTATTTCATCCCATACGTTAGGGTTTGCAAAAAGTACACAACGCGATCATTTATGTAAGTTTAATTATTTTAGATTAACTTTAATGATTGTTAACTCCTTTTGTATATTATTGTTATAAAGAACATGATGCATTTTGTGAAAAATGTAATGAGTAACAAGTTTTTGAAAAATTTTATGTAGTGATATAATTATTGGTAAAATTAAAAAATTATTTATGTATGTAATATGCCATAATAATGTATTCTTTGTGTAAAGAATTATGCCAGAGTCTATCACAAATTTCAAGTGTGGTTTAGAATTTTCTTGCTTTTTAATTAGATTTTCAAAAAATATATATGCTTTGATTTTATATTTTATTTGGCATTTAAAGTAATTTAATTCTGAACTTTGAAATCTTGAACGTAATAAGTTGATGAACAGATACAAGCAGGACAGTTCATGTAGGTGGTCTATGTATGAACAATCTACATACACACATACATATTATAGTGTGGGACTAATTTTGTGGACTTATAACCGCGTAGTCTTTGAAGCGCATAATTCCCAACAAATTTTGTTTAGACCGCGCACAGATTATGGACAGTACGATCACTATTCAACATATGTATTTTTTTTTTTTTTTTCAACGATATTGGACTTTATCTTTCCTTTACCAGAATACCTCTTTTAGGTGCGTTCGTAATTATATAAATACGAAGCACCTATAGACGTCGTCTAGTCCGTCCGTCTGTCCGCATTTAATAGCACAAAAATTACCCATCCGAATGGTTTGAAATTTAATATATATAATCGTTGCAGGATTTTGCAGAGTCGTTTAAAATTTTATGAAAATCGAATCAAAACTTAAAAGATATTATTAAAAGTTTTGTTAATTCTATTAAGTATTATCATACGTAATTAATTCAATAATATCCCATGATAGGTAATGATTCTAGGTAGCAATAATATAATCTACCGACCAGGATTGCCAGTTTGGCCTTTTATTAAATTCAGAAAATCTGACTTCATACCGGAAATTCTGAAAGAAAAATATTTATTTAATGTAATTGCAAAATGTCTGTCATTATTTAAAGCACAAATTTTTATTTTAAATTTCTGGTAAGAATTCGCAATTTCTGAATTTCAAAAAATGCCAAATTAGCAACCCTGCTACCGACAGTTTTATGGATAGATTTTCCAGAGAAATAGATATTAAATGGAAAAGAGTCTAAATATGGATTTCAAGTTCTGAAATTTTCAAAGCTAGGCCTAAGTTTCCCATTGGAATTTTCAGTAAATGTCTACAAAAGATAAAATGTTGCCAACTTAAAATGTACTTATTTTATTACGGAAATTAATCATATCATAATAACAGACGATATATTTCATTTTTTCAGTGGAACAATAACGATGATTTTTTTACATTGTCTTGTATTGGATATTTGCGCATTGTATAATTTTAAGAATTGTAATTAATTGTTTGTAAAAGTGTATTGAAACTTAATTTCATAAAATAAAATTAATATCGATAATATGAAAATCTGCACATAAAATAAATTTTGTATTCGTGCATTTTTGCATAAAAGTGCAACAGCTATTGCACCAAGATCTGAATATTTATAAAACTAGTTATAGTACGAACGCACCTCATTTGTCACGTTTGAAGTACAATTTTCAACTTGAAATTTAAGTATGTGTATGATTGTTGCATACAATTGTTAAGACTCGTTGACTTTATGGATTAAGTTTCCTAACAATTGCTTAACAGTATAGTTGTGTTTATTAATTTAATATATGTTTCTATGTGGATCCCATATTCGAGAAAAAGTATTTTTTCCATTGACGACAAGCTGACTAGAGACTTCTCAAAAAATACAATAGAGATGATAGTTTTGTGAACCAAAATTTACAATTGTGGAGGAAAGCAACTATAATAATTGTAACATCCACTACTCATGTGGAGGGCATGCATGGTGAATAAAATGTATGGGGTTGGCCTTTGTTGGCTGGGTATCTTTTTGGCCGACTGTACGTGTATATGAGTAGCTAGATGGAAAGCTATACTAGATACACAGAGAGAGAGAGATCGTATTTAACACTTTCCAACCTAGTTGAAAAGTGTTTATGACTTCGGTTTGTCTGGCCGTATGGCCGTCTGCCGTCTGTCCGTGCTCTAACTCCCGTAAATATGCTCGGATTGCTCTGCAATTTTTATATGTTATAGTCGTTATCTATAGCATGTTCCCTATTTCAACGGAAGTGTGTAGCACTTATAATTTTTTTACAGGGACACTCAAAAGAATTCCGTTACATTGCGGTCTATGGGGAAAAATAATTGACGGTTTATTTAAATAATGTTTCACTATTTTAAACGCATTGAAATTTATATATATAACTAAGGTGCATTAGAAGAAGCTTAATATGGAATAGGGTGTGCATAGCACTTATAGTTACTTTACAGGGACAGTCAAAAGAATTCCGTTACATTACGTCTATGGAGAAAAATCGTTTGCGGTTTATTTAAATAATGTTTCTCTATTTTAAACGCATTGAAATTTATATATATCACTGAGATGTATTTCAAGAGGCTTACTACAGAATAGTGTGTGTACAGCAGTCATCGTTCATTTACAGGGACACACAAAAGAATTCTCTACTGTAAGTTAACAATAATTCCTGGAAGTGCATTTTAAGTTACTGATCGCGATTTTAATTTTAACTCGCTTTTTGTCTATTATGTGGTATGTATAAATTCTGTATATCCTATACAGGGAAGCACAAAAGTTCGCGAACACATTTCCGTATTATTTAACTCCAGACGGAGAAATTTAAACTGTGCTACGCGTTTCCTAACTGAACTAAAATTTAACATCCTATGTAGTATATATACAAATCTATAGATCCTATACAGGGCTGAATAAAAGTATTCGGATTACTTAGATGTTATCTTTTAGCTTATTAAACGGTATGATTTGTAAAATTATTTTGGAAGCGTTGGAAAAGTGTTACATAATCTATGCTTGACGCATGATTTTTCGTTCTTGTTTTTTTAGCTTATGATCACTCTGTTGCTGAAATGCATATTCTTGACTATAATTTTTCAATGTAATGTTGTGTTTAAATACTCTGTTGGTGCAAAATAACTGACATGGTTTCCTGCTTTTCATTATTTCTCATTTTTTCCATATTTTCTTATTTATAATATCTCATTCTGATTAATATAATAATTAAATATTCTATAACCCTATTCTACACTGCTGGCCATTAAAATTGCAACACCAGAAAGGAATGCAAATAACAGAATGATATTTATTGGACAAATACATTATAATGGGAAGGACAAGTGATTACATTTTCAGAAAATTTAGAGGTATAGTTTAAGAGAAAACACTACCCAGAGATTCCACCCCTGGCCGCAATAACAGCATTTTTCTGCCTAGGCATGGAGTCGAACAGAGATTGGATGTCATGTACGGGTACAGCAGTCCATACATCTTCAACACTATGCCACAGTTCATCAACCGTAGTGACTGGCGAGTGGTGGCGTGCCAGTCGCTCAACAGCCATTGACCAGACATTTTCAGTTGGTGAGAAATCAGGAGAACGTACTGTCCAGGGCAACAGTCGAACATGTTCTGTATCAAGGAAGTTCAGGATAGTACTGGCAACATGCGGTCGTGCATTGTACTGCTGAAACGTAGAGTTCCGGAGGAATCGAAGATAGGACAAAACTACGGGCCGTAACACATAAGAAATGTAACGGCTGCTGTTGAAATTGCCGACAATGTGAACAAGAGGTTACCAATACGTGTATGCAATGGTACCTCATACCGTCACTCCAGGTGATATGCCAGTATGGCGATATCGAATGCAAGCTGGCAATGTGCGTTTTCCATGATGCCGCCAAACACGGATGCGGGCATCATGATGCTGTATATGACGCAGGACGTCTCACGTCGTCTTTTGAGATGAATCCAAGGCCCTGTATACAGCGTCATGAAGGACGCATTCATGTTTGGTGGCATCCTTGAGGCCCATTGCCAGCTTGCATTCGACATCATCATACCGGCCTATAACCTGCAGTGATGGTGTGGGGTGCCATTGAATACACGTCTCGATAACTTCTTGTTCCCATTGCTGCCAAAATGAACAGCAGCCGTTACATTTCTGAGGTGTTACTACCCGTGGTTTTGCTCTATTTTCGAGGCCTCCGGAACTCTACGTTTCAGCATTACAATGCACGACCGCATATTGCCAGTACTATCCTGACCTTCCTTGATACAGAACATGTTCGACTGTTTCACTGGTCGGCACCTTCTTCTGATTTCTCATCAATTGAAAATGTCCTGTCAATGGCTTCTGAGCAACTATCCCGCCACCACTCGCCCGTCACTAACGGTTGATGAACTGTGACATAGTGTTGAAGCTTCATGGACTGCTGTACTCGTACATGACATCCAATCTCTGTTCGACTGCATGGCTAGGCAGATAAATGCTGTTATTGCGTCCAGAGGTGCTTGCTCTGGGTAGTGTTTTCTCAGGATCTATACCTCCAAATTTTTTGAAAATGTAATCACTTGTCCTTACCATTATAATGTTTTTGTCCAATAAATATCATTCTGTTATTTGCATTCTTTTCTGGTGTTGCAATTTTAACTCATTCGCTGCCAATCACGCGCCTGCGCGTGGTTGGCAGCGAATCCCTAAATCTAAAATTATGAATTCGTACCAGAAATTACGAAATAAATTTTTTTATTTCATGTAATCGCAAAATTCCTGTAATTAAATAAAGCAAATATTGCTGTTAATATTTTCTGGTATGAATTTGAATTTTCTAAATAAAATACAATTCGGTAATTTTAACTCGGCAGTGAATGTGTTAATGTCCAGCAGTGTATAATTGAATATTATATAAACAGATAAATAAATAGATAAACATAGATAATTTGTATTTTTTTTTCTTTTTTAACTTATGTTTTTATATTAAATATTCACGTATGTATAAATTTTACGTACAATTATAGGTAATTTTAACGATTATTTTAGTTTATTTTTTTATGAAAATTAGCGCTTGAGATAGTTAAATGGCTTCATTTTCATATTTTGAATTTTTGGATCATCCTATGAAATTTAAAATTGTGTAATATAGGTATGTTTTGTAAAAATTTCTCTAAAAATTTTCTCTATTCCCCTAAAATGCAGAGTAACTCGATAAAACCAGATATATTCCATTTGTCACAAGGGTCGAAAAATCCTTCTTGATACAATTCTTCAACGTCACCAAGAAATCATTTATCGCAGATACGGGAAAGAAAGGGAAAATACTTTGTGACAGAAAAATAAAGCGATAGACTAAATTACCTAAGTATAAATAAAATCTTCCAAATCTCTTAATAATGACCTTTGACACTAAAAGTGTTTTGGGGGGAAGCATTAATTCCGTATAAAAATAGTTTTTCAGTTTTTCAGTGATGGAACAGTGGCGCAGCAGAGAATTAATTGATACCGTTAAATTTAAATTGTACTCTTTGTCTTATTTAAGGACAGATTTTCAGAGATTTTTTTTAAGGGGAATAATACTATTAAAATTTAGATGTGAGAATCGCCAACTGCTGCGCCACTGTTCCATCACTGTTTTTTTTTTTTTTTTTTTTTTTTTACTAGAACAAAATATCTATCCTATGCATACGTAATCAATTAGTTTTTACAGGTAGTAAGATTTATTAAGTTTCCTTTTATTTACTGGGTTTAAGAAATAATTTTAAAATGACAAAATTTCTTATTCAAAATCCAGCGTAATGGACAAGCAATTATATAAGTTTATTTTTATTATTATTATTATTTTAAATTTTCCTCCTTCGATTATATGAACATTTCTTATACATTCAGTAAGTCATTTTTTACTAGTAAATGCATGATATTTGCGACTCAGCAATAATTAATTACAAAAATATCAAACGACAAAATTTTATAGCTGTTTTTGGTATTTTAATTTTCCTACAAATTTGATACTTCATTAACTATAATCGATTGCTTCTCTAAGGAATGTTTATCATATCTTGAAAATTGGTTTAAAACACCATCATTGATAACATTTTCCGAAAGATCCCTTGCATTTATAGTAAAAAAGAAAAACGCTGTTCGATTTCACATTCATTGAAATTGAGATTTTCACGTAAATGTTTTTAAAACCTTTAGATAGTCAGCGTTTTGAAATGTAGTTTTTTTCCGAAAATTCATAAAATATAATATTTCATATATTGACAGTTACTGTTCAACTGTGGGAATATATATATATTTTTTTAATGAAATATGTGTATAGTATCTATTCTTTGCTTCACAATGAAAAAAGAACCTGTTAAGAATTGTATTTAATAAGATCTAAACTTATTTGAAATTAATAAACCAAATTTTTTTCTAATGACAGAATTAACATACTGAAGAGATATTATAATAGCTTTAAAAAAATCCCAATTTTACACATAATATAAAATTATAATGATAGTTTATTGTATTTTTAATTTTGTATAAAAATTTATTTGAAAGCGATATAAATTATTTTCCATTATTACAAATAATTGTGAAAGAAGAAAACAAATTGTTATAATGAAAACGACCAAATGGGTACGTTAACGTAAAGTTAAAATTTATACGCAGTTTTTAATCTTTTTCGCTCAATTCATTTAACATAAAATTTACATATTGCGCTTCTAGAGCTTATTTTTTCTCTTTAATAAATAATTCGTGTAATCAATATGTATTGATATCAAAATAGCAATTCAATTGAAATGTCTAAGATATATTGCATCGACTTTACATTAAAACATTCTCAAAACTTTATTTCTAATTTTTCTCGCCATTTATATATAATAAATAAATTTTCGCTCAAAAAATATAAAAAAGGTTAGAAAGACTTCTTCTGTGATTCTTTCTTTTTATGATAAAAAATCAGCACGAAAAGATGATTATTTAAGAAAACTGAATAATGTATAGAAAAGTATTAAAACATATATCACTAAAATTTTCACCATGAATTTAATATTTTTCAATGATATGATTTGAAAGGTAACATATGAAATTGGATTTTGATATAAATTTGAAATATGGTGTCAAATCTTGAGACTTCTTTTGAAAGTTTCAAAGTTAACGTGTATTTTACTGACTTCAGTTCACTCTACGTTCAATAAAATGAATTGAAAATAGCAGAGAAAATAATTTTCCATCGATTGGTTCACTGAAATTTTCTTCGGGTTAAAAGGTAACGATGTAACAGTTGAGGAATATTTTTTTTTCTTTTATAACTATTATTGCTAAAACTTTAATTCTTTAGTACAAAATATTCAGTATCTAGATGTATTAAAGTTCTTGTAAAGAAATGTTCATAATTTGTGTTACTAAATTTTAAAACATGCTTTATTTCTAGTTTCTTTTATTTTTGCTTCTGTTATACATATCTTAAATTTCATTTAAGTGTAATTCAAAATGTAACACGAATTCATTTGTAATTTTCTCAGTTTTCATCGTTAGGTACTTTAGCAAGAATTGTACGAGAATTTGTGAAATAGTTTTGAAATTTTTTTAGTATTATCAAGGCTGCACTAGATACGCGGCTTGCTCATTCATTACCATGACGTCATGAAAATGAATGAGCAAACCCGGTATCTAGTGTTGCCTTAGTATTATACAATTTATGACTGTTATTGTTACCAGTTAAAACCTTTAGATAAAGATGTCACAAATCCTTCCTTGGGCTATAAAACGAAAACTCCAGAATAATACTGATTAACTTTTTTATTAATAATTAATTCAAATGGTTGGTTGGTTGATTTATGACGGCCGAATATCTACACGAGGGATATAGGCCCTAGGGGGAGGTGCCCTCCATCGGGGTCTTTCTAAAGGATCCTAACCCGTATTTACGGCAAGGTTCGAAGAAAACCACGGAAAACTCCGAACGGTTAGGTCGATGAATGCGACAGGGGTTTGAACCCAGCACCATATACGTCTACCACCTTTGAGAGCAGAACCTCTCAGCCACTGGTGGGGATATTAATTAAAATGGAAGTTCAATGCATAGTATTAAAGGGACACTTTCATTTTGCGACAAATGAAGAAAATATCAGTTTAATTTTTTTTCTACTGAAAACAATTTTAGCAATCCGTACTATATTCTAACGATATTTCGTAAAGTTCGTAAAGTTAAAAATATACGAAAAGCATTTACTGCATCTATTTCGCTTTAAATGATTCATAGTTGCAAATTTTAAATTATTTTTCTCAGTTTTGTTACTCAGTGTATCACTATAATAAAACTGCTAAAAACTTGTGGTCTATTTCGTAAAATCAAGGATCTTACTTTCAGTAATATAAATGTTTTTTTTAAAAAATAATAAGAAAATAGTCATTTTTCACACTTTCCAAAATAGTGGAAAACTGTTTATGAATTCGGATGGCCGCCTGTCCATCTATCTGCGCTCAAACTCGCGTAAATATATACGGATTGCTATGTAATTTATATATGTTATTGAGGTTTACAATGACATATATATTGAAAATGAGGTGTGTAGCATTTATAGTTTTGTTGGTTGATTTTATGACGGCCGATTATCTACACGAGGGATATAGGCCCTAGAGGGGAGTACCCTCCGTGGGGGGTTTTCTAAAGGATCCTAAGCCGTATTTACGGCAAGGTTCGATGAAAACCACGTAAAACTCCGAACGGCATTTATAGTTCGGTTACAGGCACAATCAAAGGAATTTAGTTACATTATGGTCTATAGGGTAAAATCGTTTGCAATGTATTGTAATGATATAAGATTATTTCAAACATATCGAAATTGTTATATATCACTGAGGTGCACCACAAAAACCTTACTGTAGAATATAGTGTGCGTAGCATTTATCGTTAATTTACAGGAACACACACACACTCAAAAAAAAAAAAACTCGGTTACAGTACTGTCTATATGAGCAATAATTTCTGGACGTATGTTTTTAGTTAAAGTATGGGTTTTTAATTTAAGTAATTTTAATGCATATTATTTAGTGTATATAAATACAGGGCTGCTCAAAAGAATTCGAGTACATTTCCGTTTATTAATGGGAATTGCTGAAGAAGAATTTTCAATTGTATTTTAACATACTATCTAGTGTACATACTAATCTTTAAATCATATACAGGACTTCACAAAAAAATCGAATAGTTTTTCGATTATAGATGGTAATTGCTGAAATTGGGTTTTCATATCTGCTATAAGTTTTCCAAATTGTTTACTTAAATATCTTTCCTCTGATTAAACCGGTTTTATTACAGAATTCTGAATACGTTAGAAAGTATTTCATAATTTATGCTTGACGCATGTTTTTTTTTCCTTGTTACTTTATTTTAGATATAAAATTTTAGTTACTGTTTGTGTTAAATAAATTAACTTTTTGGAAATCTGACCCTTATAATCATAGAGAACACTTATATGAATACGCGTATAGTATTAAAAAAATTGGAGCAAAAGATTCAAAATTATAGAAGTGTGGTTTTAAAAATTTTAAGTTTTTTTTTAATAATTTTTTTTCAATTTATACTGTAAGAATTACATTTTTACTTGATTAAATCATTATTATCCATAAAATCATTTAAAAAGATATAACATTTCCAAACATAAAAGTATTTCAAAGGGTACCGAGTCCCCTTAAAATAAAAAGAAAATTTATACTAAAATTTAAAGAAGAAAATAAATGGTATTAAAATGTCTACATAAAATAAACATTTATTTTTATGTAATTTCAAACCTTGTGTTTGAGAAAACAAGCTTTTCTTTTTCGCTTTTCTTGTAATAAATAAATGCGATCTAGGCATTTAAATAAAAAATTTTCAGTTAAAGGCTTCTTTGTAAATACATATAAATATATCATTTCCGTCAATTTCTAAAGTCGGAAGAGCTTCTCAAAATCTATTTTTTGTAATATTGTCCGGTAGGTACTGGAAGTCTTTCTCAATGGCATCAATAACAATAAATCAATATTCTGCTTCAAAAGAGCAAGCGCTGGCCAAAAAAATAAAATAGAATCTTGTGAAATAAACTAAAAAGTAAATAGATATTTTAACCGTTTTTAAATGTATATTTTAAGAGTCGCGCTTTATTTTATTTGGTGTTATAGTATAAACTCGTGGTATTTTTATAAAACATATTTTAGATATCTGTATTTCTAGATCCCCATTTCGTTTCAATTATTTATATAGTTTTGACAACGCTGACAAGATTTGCTTGCAAAATTATATAAAAAGTCCAAAATCCTGAAGACAAACTATTTTTAACTTGGTTATTCCACAGAATTTCAACAAATTTTATTTTTATTTATTTATTTATTTATTTATTTATTTATTTGGTTGTCGCACCATTTTTTATTTTCCCCATACTTTGTATGTGGAAGTGGAAACCTATATGGAACAGCAGTCAGAATCCATTTTTGAAAATAAATTCTTAAAAAATCTTAAGTCTTTTTAATTACAGGGAGTCGAAAACTGCAATTTTACAAAATTCGAAGGTTTATAAAATGGCTTTACGTATTTTTTGAACTAATAGAGATAAACAAAAAAATTAAAAAGACCTGAAATCTGCACACACTTTTCTGTTATATCATGTAATTGTAGTTGTTTTATCTGTATTAAAAAAAAAAAAAAAAAAAAAAAAGATTACTTTAAAATACACTGAAATATAATTCAAAATGCCAGTTTTTGAAAAATTGTATCTCATGAAGAGAAATGGATAGCAGTATACATTTTTTATATGTGTTATAACTACCTCTGAACATGTCCATAAAGCAGGCTGTTCACCCTTTTCCCCTTTGAATTACAAAAATTTAAATGATGAAAATTTTCAAAAATCAGCATTTTTGACAACTTGTTGTAACTCAAAAGAGGAAAGTGGTATGCATATGTGATATGGCAAGGAAGGACCTGTCGTATACACTGTTTATAATCTGTAAGTCGTTTTATGTTTTTCCCACTTTTCTATGAGATATGGAGTCACGAAATTGGAGAAATGACAGCCACGAATTAAAAGGACATTTAGAAACAAGAAACATTTTCTGACATGTCCGTCGGGGCTGTCAACTTGAAAGGAAGCCGGGACACATGTTTAATAAAAAAAAGCAATTTATGTATAACAGTAAGCAGGAACTTGTCAGTTCGGTGGGTAGATTTAATTCAGACGATCCAAAATCAGGGGGGAACTCCTTTACTCACTTAACTCGGCTCCCAATGTCCTCAACGTCCGTTATACAAGAACCTAAGAAATCTAATTTAGAAGGTAATATAAGCTATAAATGGAATCCCGTGGACTTCACTGCTGCTTTATTTGAAGTAAAAAGCACGAGTTCTGACCAAACAGGCGAAAACTCACAACAGGTGAATCTATCAAAAATTGTTAGTCAGGAACTCCACTTGAAATCCACACGTGGTTTAAATTCTACTAGAGAACTAATTAATCTAGAAGCGAGATGCGTTCAAAACCCACTGAAACCATATACTACCGCACTATATATAGCTACTATACAACCACAGTTACCTAATTAACATATTGCACAATTACCAGATTTCTAGAAAAACTTAAAAAGGAGATAGAATAGATAGCTCATTATGTACGTATGTTAGGATTCAGGATACCACGGTCGCACGCAAAATCTCAAAACTCACTCGTCCACTAGAGTACGCTTATAAAAGGGTAGCGAGGCACTCTGCCACAACCCTTCTCCGGAATCTGAAAAAAACATTATTTTGCTAAACATGTTGAAAATCTTTTTTTTTTTTAATTCAGAGCCAAAAACCAATAAAACTTATGATGTGCAACTAAATTAAATTTTTTATCCAAAATTCACTTTTTACTTTCATTATCTCTTACCCATCAACGCTGTTTTTGTATAGACATATAACATAAAATCAAGTTCCTTACAAATTTTAACTTGTAATTCCATTAACATTTTGATCCCGCCGCTCAGAGAAAATACGTGCTAAGGCTGCGAAAAGCCCAACTCTATGAAATTTTATATAACTTAAATAACAACTTTGCTAGAGCTCAACATAAGTGCAAATTTGCCTCAAAGTTATAAAACTCCACTTCCACTATAACTGAAAACTTCTACGTTCCGGGTTCTTTATTTTACGTGCAAGCTCTAAATCCAAAATTCGCAAGTTACTTCTGCCTAAATGAGAAAAAACTCTTCACGGAGAACACAGACTGCAAGCAACTTCTGCTGCGTAAATCAACATCAAAATAAATGTAATACAACAAAACTCACAAATCTCCTTGTAATACAGCACTAATAAATGTAATACAAAAAATTTTAATATTCAAAATATTAGAATAGTTACTTTTTTTTTTACTAATTGAAAATATCGTTTGGTAATTTAATGTCTTTTAATGCAAATATGCAAACGGTATTTTTATTAAGAACTTATTGTTGATTAAACTTATTTATTATCTTAAAATTACTATCATTTTTTAAAAGATTAATTTAAAAAAAATTATTTTGAAAACTCAAAATATTAGAATATTTATTCAAGTGGTTCAAAATATTAGAGTATTTCACTAATTCTCTTTTAATTATCACCAATTCATAACTGGTGGCATCATTGATTAAATTCAGATGATTTTATTTAAAATCAGTATTATTTTTGCAGTTTGTTTGCCTTTTCGTCTTAAAATGGGTCGTGTGAGTGATATTCCTGAATCTATTAAACTTAGTATGGTTGATTTGTATCGGCACGGTAAAAATCAATGTTATATAGCGAATTACTTACATTGTTCGCAATCAAGCGTCAGTAAAATACTAACACAATATTAAAACAAGAACGAAAAATCATGCGTCAAGCATAGATTATGTAGCACTTTCCAACGCTTCTAAAATAATTTTACAAATCATTACCGTTTAATAAGCTGAAAGATGACATCTAAGTAAACAATTTGGAAAACGCATAACATACTTAAAAACGTAATTTCAGGAATTTTCAATATATACAATATTCGGAAAATATCCGAATACTTTTATGTAGCCCTGTATATGATCTATAGATTTGTATATATACATAGGATGCTAAATTTTAGTTTAGTTAGGAAACGCGTAGCACCGTTTAAATTCTCCTTCTGGAGTTTCTGTCAATAAACGGAAATGTGTTCGCGAACTTTTGTGCTGCCCTGTATAGGATCTACAGAATTTATACACACCGCGTAATAGATAAAAAGCTAGTTAAGATTAAAATCGCGTTTAGTAACTTAAAACGCACTTCCAGGAATTATTGTTAACAGACAGTAGAGAATTATTTTGTGTGTCCCTGTAAATGAACGATGACTGCTATACACACACTATTCAGTAGTAAGCCTCTTGTAATGCACCTTAGTAATATATATAAACTTCAATGCGTTTAAAATAGTGGAACATTATTTAAATAAGCCGCAGACGATTTTTCTCCATAGACGTAATGTAACGGAATTATTTTGACTGTCCCTGTAAAGTAACTCTAAGTGCTATACACCTACTATTCCATATTAAGCTTCTTCTAATGCATCTTAGTGATCTATATAAATTTCAATGCGTTTACAATAGTGAAACATTTTAAAAATAAACCGCAAATGATTTTTCCCCATAGACCGCAATGTAACGGAATTCTTTTGAGTGTCCCTGTAAGAAAACTATAAGTGCTACACACGTCAGTTGAAATAGGGAACGTGCCATAGATAACGACAATAACATATAAAAATTGCAGAGCAATCCGAGCATATTTACGGGAGTTAGAGCACGGACAGACGGCCAGACGGCCATACGGCCATACGGCCAGACAAACCGAAGTCATAAGCACTTTTCAACTAGGTTGGAAAGTGCTAAAAATGGAAAATTTCAAAATAATCGCCGAAATGGCGGCCGAAAGCCAAAAACATCTGCTAGAGATGACAGGAAACTAAAGCGTATAGTTAAGAAAAACCGTTTTAAAAATGTGCTATTCTTGCACCGAAAGTGGAAAGAAGAAGGAGTTGAAGTTTCTACATCGACAATATTAAGACGTCTCCATAAATTTAAGTTTGAATCTCGTATACTGAAAACAAAACCTCTCATGACTGCAAAACAAAAGCGTATAAGATTGAATTTGTGTAAATCAAGACGTTTATGGAGCGAAGAAGATTGGGAAAATATATTATTTAGTGATGAAAGTATGTTTTGTGTTTCATATGGTAATCAAGGTATTCGAGTTTGGAGAATGAAGCAAGAAGCATTTGATAAAGAATGCCTTAAACGTTCCGTAAAATTTGCTGCTAGTGTCATGGTTTGGGGTTGCATGAGTGCAAAAGGACCTGGAAAGTTATGCTTCGTCTACGAAAAAGTTAACTCTCAGATATATCAAGAAATTTTGGAATATTACATGATTCCATCATCAGAAGATTTATTTGAAGATGATTTTATCTTTCAACAAGATTTAGCGTCACCGCATACCTCGGTGTCAACTAAGATTTGGTTCCGCCAACGCAACATTAAGGTACTTCCTTGGCCACGAAACTCACCAGACCTTAATCTCACCGAAAAATTATGGTGTATAATGAAGAAAAACTCCAAGAAAACCCTCCTTCAAGTAAAACTGAGTTAGTGGCACGTATAAAGTATATTTGGGCTAATATGGATAGAAATGTTTGTAAACACCTTGTATATAGTATGAAAGATCGATTGTACGCTGTTATGAAAGCTAAAGGGGATGCTATAAAATATTAACTACCATTTACTTCATATTCATAAGGTAATATTGTTGCGTAAAATAAAATATTCTAATATTTTGAACCAATCTAAATTTTATTCTAATATTTTGATGTGTTTCAGAAAGCTGTATAAATAATTTATTGTACTGTATTTTATATTTTGTAAATGTTAAAATCTTATCTAAACATTCCAGATTTAATTTATAAGAAATTTAATTGCATTTACTTAGTATCAAAAATAAATAAATGGAAAATAATTTTTTCTTATTACTTTTTCTCAATTATTCTAATATTTTGAATATGAGCTGTATTACAATTTCAACAATATAATCAACATCAGACATTATAAAGCTCTTCTTCTCTATTAAAAGGAAATACAAAGAATATTGTGAAAGTACAATATAAAAGGGTCGCTTTCCATGAAAAAACTTCTTAACACATAAATGCAGTTCTTTGAAGACATATTTTACAAAAACACATTCGTATTATTCAATTGTAACACACTTTCTTGGACAATGCGAAACCTTCCAAAACAACGACTATAGAAAAATGCCGCGAACTATGCGCACGTGTCAAGGACTACCTTGACTCACATACACGTGCCCAGATTACGGCGTGTGTCTAAAATCTCAAAACTAAATTGAAAATATGAGCTGCTTGATCGTTTAATATTAAATATTCGCTTAACATTAAACTATTATTATAGTCAAATAAGATTTCAAGAAAGTAAAAATTTATAATAAAACAGCAATTAAATCTATAGCGAAAGACGAGAAAACTGTATAAAAGGCATTTGTGAGTGTTCCAGTTTGTATGAAGTAGCGTTTAAAGTTGCATTTTGTTAAATATAATAGTCTGATAAATTTTAAAGAAAAGTGAATTTGTTACTCAGAAATTGTTGTATTTTTTTTTAAAAGAAGAACGTGAAATCCATAAAAAAAAGTTTTAAAGTTCGGTGAATTTTATTGCTACGATTTAAAGATGAAATTAAAATTTAGAATACCTGGTCTATGTAGATGTCGTCAGTTTTTTAATCTCACCACTTTGAACTTAACTGTCAAATAATACCCATGAAAGCTTTTGTATAGACATGCAATGTAAAATCAAAATTGTATAATCAAAATAAAAGTAATCATTTATTTTCAAAATCCTTAATTCATTTTCTTTTTAGATATTCTGTATATCTGATTATAGTTCTTAAGAAAGCGAATCATTTAAAACTTCCCTCTTAGAAACACTTGTACTCGCGGTCTGTAGTAAAGCGGAAATAATTATAAGAACAAGAACGTCTGCATATATGAAGACAAGTAGCCAGACACGTTTAACCCCTTCAGGGGCAAAGTACTCTTGGAGCTAAAACATTGAAATGATTGATTGACACCAGAATTCGCGTACAAATTTATTGTAAAATAAGTAAAAGCTTTCCTTTATGTACGTTATAAATTCAAAATTTGATTCTAAAAATCTGGTGTCATTGTGACATTTTGGGATTAAAATTAAGTGGTATATATAATATACCGGCGCCCTTCAAGGGGTTAACACCGTAGATAAATTGATCGGCGCTAAGGGCAATACAATGATCCCTTGCCACATACACACTAAATACATTATTTATCAATAGAGTCCTGAATTAGTCATGGACGATTCTCAAAAATTCAACAATCGATAAAAATCGCCATTGTATAAAATAACTATAGATAAAGATACTCGATTCCCAAATTCTACTATCGAGATGTTCTACAATTGATTGTCACACAAATAAGCTAAAAACAGTAATGGCAAAAATAGCGATCAATGTGTTGACTAGTTTCGCATTGTTTCAAATCACCTCTTGAATCATTGTATATTTTGTTTAAGGGTTCAAGAAGAGACGAAGGTAGCCAAAACGTTCAAGGGAAGTTTCAGTCACCGAAAACACGTCGAATACTGGAGCTGAAGACAATATAGAGGTCAATTCAGTATACTACAGCGCCGCCTGGCGGATATAATCAGAACTAAAATGGTGTGGGGAGGAAAGAAACACAACAAGACAAACGGTCCATGTTGTGCGAGAATCGGACCCTTAGAACCTGAGATATCGAATAAAGAAGAAATGTACACAATGCAGCAGCTTCACAGAGGGGATGGGGCAAAATGCTCAAAAATGTCTGGGGACCCCGAGTCGCCATTAGAGACTTCAATGAGGAGTCTATCACTCATTGCTAGGACGTGCTGTCCACCGTATACCAACTTTTCACTTAAGTGATATACTATAGTCGCCATTTAATATGCATTTCTGCCTTAGCATGGTGCCTTCACGGTGGGACTCTTTCTGACCCTTTGAGGTATTTTAACTTCCCCCTCCTCCTCTAGTCCAATTTTTGGGTCCCCTAGTTAGCTCTCCTTCCATCCTTCCCATACCCATTTCCGTTTTTAGCCTATGTGACCTTTTTCTCAGGTTATTGCAATTTTTCGATTTAGACAGTACCTCAGTACCTATAATACTTATCTGCAAAAACTTGATATTCATGGTATCGTTAACACTGAACTGTCGGATCAAGCCTTATTATGGGATCCTTTGGGACCTTACCAATTTAGTTTCCATACTATAGTTCAGCTTTTCCGTTTTAGGCAGTTTTTCGGCCTTTTCAACTTTTTGCATTGGCCCCTGAAATATGTTTTTAGCTTTTTGTCCCCATGGACCACAGACGCATATCCACTATTAAGCTCGAATCTCTGAGATATTTATTTAAGGTAGAAACAGGTATTTTTTTTTTCACATTTTCTCTCGCCTCCTCCCATGACCTCGTCCCATGAACTCCCCCACCCTTTCTTTTATCAGATCATTGTAAACGTCTTTTGACCATATTGCCTTATCCACCCTGTGGCGCTGCTGCTTAGTGCACATTTAGTGTACTTCGTAGAGTACTTCTTTATTTGATATCTCAGTTCTATGGGTTCGATTCTCACCGATCAGCACAACAGAATAAGTCACAGGAAATGGGACCTCCAGTAAACGATGGAAACGTAGAGAAGTCGATTACACTAGATTAAATTGTTGGGCTGATTCAGATATCAGACCAGATGCTATGATCATTAAGGTTAACTGGATGAATTAGTTCAGCCACATTCGTCCGGGATTGCTCAGTTGGTAGAGCATTAGCAGCTTCATCCAAGAGTTCGAATCCTGGCCCGGACTTTTTCGCCCAGTTGGGAAGATTACATCTCTCATGATTTCTTTATCAATTTGAGTAATTGTATCAAAATTAATCTAGTGCAGATCTCTAATGTTTCAAAAGGTAATGCGCAACTAGAGATCTAACTTACAGCCAAACTAGTCTAACTGAGAAAACAAATTTGCCGATTCTTGATAAAATTGATCTGATATCAGATAAGTAAGAAATTTATTGACTGGAGACATAGATAAAAAATTTTAAACTATCGGTAAAATCGAGTTGTTCATACTATCGATAAAATCGATAAAACATATTGTTATCGCCCATCACTAACCTGAATTGCTCCTTTTTTGGACCTGCGCCTATGTAAACAGCCCCAGAGATGAATTCAGAATGGTTGGTTATTTGATACGGCCGATTATCTGCGCTAGGGATGTAGGCTGGTAGGAGAAGTCCCCTCCGTGGGAGTCTTTCTAAGTGATCGTAACCAGTCTTTACGCAAGGTTCAAAGAAAACCACAGAAAACTCCAAACGGTTAGGTCGACGAGCGCGTCAGGGGTTCGAACTTTGAACACAGCACCTTCCGTCCACTAGCTTGGATTTCCCCCGGAAGGTTCCTGGCTTTGTGCTTATTAATAATCTAAAATTTCAAAGCCCTCCTCGCCCCACCAGTGGCTGAGAGGTTGTGCTCTCGAAGCTGGTAGACGGGAGGTGCTGGGTTCGATCCCAATCGCGCCCGTCGGCCTAATCGTTCGGAGTTTTCGTGGTTTTCTTCGAACCGTGGATTTATCCATGCGTAAATACGGGTTAGGTTCCCTTAGAAAGACCCCCACGAAGGGCACTCCCCCCGGGCCTATATCCCTAGTGTAGATAATTGGCCGTCAACAATCAACCCAACCCAACTCAAAGCCCTCCTCCCGGAGCTTTCCAATACATCCCCTCCGGAAGTGCCGGAGCTACTCACTTTAAAAAAATTTAAATTTTTAGCAATTATTGCACCTATTATCCTCATAAACCGAAATGTCAAGTAACATACTTAAATTAACATACATAATCATTTTGCAAAATGGATATGATAATCAATTGGGAATATGAACATAATTCAGATAGTAAAAACAGATGCCAGGACAAATTGTTCAAGAATTTCCTTATTTATGACTAATTTACAAGTTTTTAATGTAAACTTTTGTTTAAATAATAACTCTTACATGTTAATCACGTAAATTCTATAAAACATGAATTAAGAAGCATAATATTTCATTTTATAAAAAATATATGTATAATTAAAAGTATTGCAGGTCGTAGCCTACGATGATGCACGTCGCTGTAGCGCCGCACATCATCGTAGGCTACGTGCAGGTAAATAAAATACATTGTTTCTACTAGATGGCGACACTAAGCACTGCTTTTCCGAAAGAAATCACTTCAGTGATATTTATGTATGGTTTCATTTTTCTAATAGATAGAAGATTTTAAAGGACTTAAGTGTCACAAGCTAAAAAAGTATATCTGTCTTAACTATGTTGTTTTTAGTTTTTTTTTTCCCCTAGATAGCGACGACATTAAGATCTTTTTTGCAGAAAGTAAAGTTATAAATTAATCTACCTAACTTGTTTCATTTCTATGTTTGGTTTAATTGTTTTCGCTAGATGGCGACACTAAAGTTTTTCAGGTTTAGTTAAGAAAGTAATCCGCCTTAGTTACCATTTTTAGTTTAGTTTAATTTTGACAATAGATGGCGACACTAAAGACTTTACGATAAAATATTCTTATAATTCTTGTGATTACCAAAGCCAAAACACATCAAATTGTGTTAGAATCTCATCTTAAATATTCAAATGAGTAAATCTATGCCCTAAATTAAAAATAAATTCTGAATTCAATCTTAAAGTACATTTTATTACATTTTTAGTAGATCCTACGAAGTAAATTTATTTCTATTGTATTGCTATTTTATCCTAGTTTTAATAGCGAAATCTCAAACACCATATCCCATAATATTTTTTATATATATATTTAAGTGATTTTGCTATGTCACTGACATTCAGTTTACTCAAATGTGCTAATTTATTTGATAACTGGAGTAATTTATTCCTTAATACCTTCAAGTGCGATATTTTTCTTTTTCTGTTTAAATTTTGGCGGAGAATTACTTTTAGGTTTAAAAAATAAAAAGTAGATCTATGAAATCCAAATGACAAAATTAATGTGTACTGAAAATTAATGAATATGTCATTTACTGAAATCTAACGAATATAGTAGCGATTTTCCGTACTATTAATAAAACAATATAAACTTTTTGAAGATGTTTGGAAAATGTCATATTAGAACAGGATTAAATAGACATAAAAACTTTACAGTGTATTTTATCACAAACTATTATTTTGCGTACTATCAATATGACAATAGGCTATGGAAGAATTTTTAAGATGTTTGAAAAATGTTTTATTTGAACAGTATTAAATAGACAACTTTCCAGTATATTTTTCCTATTTTATCATAAATTATTTGTTCGGGCATGTATGCCATATTTTTAATTTTAAAGAATGAAACACATATTTGAAATAAAAGTCTCGGCAAAAACGTATAAAGCTGTAAGCGAATTTTATTTTTGTTTTATTACTAAATGCTGAAACATAATTTAAGTGATAGTAGTAAATGTAAAAACCCATATTATCATTATTACATGCAGATAATAACAAAAGTAATTGTAAAAGCAAAATTATATATCTATAAAGACATGTCCTAATTAAAAATTTCATCCCGTGACAATTTAATCGCATGCATTTCATTTTATGACAATTTGTGAAAAATTTCTTATTATCCAGCTATTTTTAGAAAGCAAGTGAAATTCGGCTTACTCTATCGCCGATATCTTTCTGAATTTTCAGGATATTCGACTGGGCTTTTTATAAAAGTTCCTCTATAGAGTTGATTTATGAAAAAGAAAATTTTTGGTATGGTTCGCTCATGCGCAGTTAAAAGTATTTCATACAAATGCTCATATTTCATTAAATATTTATTTTGTTATATTATAATTATACTATATGTTGTTTCTAGTGTACTTTGTCAAGTTTTCTAAAAGTCCCGTCAAATTTGGTTGTTAAACCTGCATGCTCTACAAAAAAAATGTATATCTGTGAACATTTCTTCAATGTTTTAATGAAGCCTTTATATCTCCATGACTATACGTGCTATTCTTACGCAAATGAACACAAATGTTGCACAATATCTACCTAGTCATATGCTGCGGCTACAGATCATTTCGAGCAATTTTACAGAATTGATCTCAAATATTAATTTTTTCTTCAAATTGTTGTTTGTCCCTTAATTACCCTCGTGATCAAACATTCGCTGAAAAAAATAAAATCAAACATTTTCTTTATATTCCCTGAGTTCCAAAAGAATTCGTCTGGTATTTTTGGCAATATAGTGTAGTTTCTCGATTTCAGTGACGATTTTATTTCGGACTCGACATGAAGATGTTTTCACTTCAAAAATACCCCCAGAAAAAAACTTCTCAGTAGGAAACATTCGTTTGCATTATTTTTCGAAGCGATCGAAAGGATTTTGCTCATATCAATAAAGTAAATTACAAAATATTCTAAATTCCATTCTATCTTTTCAACCGATATTCACAAATCTTGATTGTCATTTCAAGTTTTCACTTATTTCAATTTTCAGAAAGCACTGAATTATCTGATCCCAGCTTATCGACAGATTTAATAAATATTTTGACGTATTGTTTGCATCGCCTAGCGCAATTCCCGAACATTCATCGCATTTTAAATGCATCATTGATTTATAAGCATCTGTTGAAAATAGGTCAAAAATAGATTTTTTTTTTTTTAAATAATGAAAGTGGTATTATTTGTAAACATAAAATAAATTCCGCATACTTGTGAAAAGATCTTTATTCGATACATTTTACAAGAAATTTAAAAATACAACATTGATATAGTTAACACAAAGACTTATTTACAAGATACTCTACATTTATTTTATTCAAAATGGAGATAAATAAAGCTATAAGGCAATTTCAGTTAAATAGTCTTAATTGCTGACAAATGGCAATAGTTAAGTGCAATTAATTAGTAGTTAACTTCGTGAGATAGAGCAAAGCGTATGCACCTTAGTTATACTATGCTTTGACAACCACCCAGTGTTCTTCCGTAAAACTCTGTCAATTTGACCGGTCAAATACACACGCTTGAAACAGAAAATTTATTTGAGAAAACCTATTGCTTGTTTCTATGGGGAACTTATTTGACTTCATTTGTTAAGTAAAATTTCTGATTCAAAATACGTTTATTTGACATGGTTCAATTTGACACAGTTATACGGAAGAATATTGGAAGATTGGATCTGTTTATAATATACTCGCAGTAAACACCTGTTTATTTATTTAATTATTTGTTAATTTTCGAATATATTGCTATGTTTACTATCATCATTCGAAATGTTGTAAAATTATGCTTGAAAATTTAAGCATGTGCTTTATAATAATGGTTTAAAATAATGATACCGTGGTTTAAATTTCAAACATATATCATTTACAATACATATTGTAAAAATAAATTGCATTTTTTAAAATTAAAATACAGATTATTTCCAAGGAATATTTTTTTTCACTTGAGGTATTGAATTATCTAAATTCCAAAGTTGTGATAATCTAGTTTTGTTAATTTTTTAAAAAATGCTATTTTTTGTTAGTTTGAAAAAAGTAAATAAAATAAAATGGATGAAAACATAAATTCTACATCTTTTTTTCTACAGATATAACTTGACAGGCAGATTCAGCTTCAGTCAGAGTTTCAGGAATGGGTTGTAAATTAGTTTCAGGTAGCTTTAATAAGAAAAATGAGCTTATAACACATAAAATACCAAACAACACCAAAGGAAGCGATGGATATGTTGCCTGACCCTATAAAAGAGCGAAATAAATAAGTTTAAAATAATTTGTAAACTGCAGTCGTCATGAATTAATGAAATGAATAATTGAAATAAACATTTGTTTATTAAAACGTATTTCACCATCTAAAGTGTGGTTCTTATGTTTCAAACCTCTTATGTTTCAAACTAACTATACTTATGCTTCTTGGTGTATCTGGTTTGTAAAGAATTTCTGAAAATTATTCAAACAATCGGTTAGTGTTTGCCTTTTTCATTTTTTATGTGCTTAAATAAATATGTAAACTACTTTGTGAAATTACCAAAGAGGATATCGACAACAAAAGAAAGAAAATCACAAAAGTTAAAATATCGAAAAGTTCAACACTGTAAAAATGACAAATATTTCTTAATCTAGGAAAATATAATATAATATAATCACTAACGGAAATACACAAGAACATCTTCAGAGTTACCCAGATTCCGAAAAGCGTTTTTTATCTGTAGAAACCTCAGAAACTGATATATTTTCGAGATTTAAAGAAGCATTTAAACAAGTTGGAAATTTTTCGTCAAACGTGACAAATGAGGTGCGTTCGTACTGTCTATTTCAGTAAAATGAATTATATCGTCTGATATTATGATATGATGAATTTCCGTAATAAAATAAGTACATTTTAAGTTGGCAACATTTGATCTTTTGTTGGCCTTTACTGAAAATTCCAATGGGAACTTAAGCCTAGCTTTGAAAACTTCAAAACTTGAAATCCATATTTAGACTCTTTTTCCATTTAATATCTATTTCTCCGGAAACATCTATCCAAAAACTGTCGGTAGATTATATGATTGCTATAATTAAACAATTTGAGTATACAAATTCGATTTTTAAATTCAGTAATACGGAAACAATATCCATCTTAAATATGACGGAATCACCATGGCAACTTTGAATCATTACCTATAGGATAATATTGAATTAATTGCGTATGATAGGATCTAATAGAATGAAGAAAACTTTTATTAATATCTGTTTAAGTTTGGATTAGATTTTCTTAAAATTTGAAATGACTCAACAAAATTCTGCAACAATTTATATAAATATATATATATTAAATTTCAAACCATTCGGTTGGGTAGTTGTTGCGCTGTTATATGCGTACAGACGGACGGACCAGACGACGACTATGGGTGCTACATATTTATATAATTACGAACGCACCTAAAAACAAAGTTTATTTTGCTGCCACTTATTATCGGAAACGTTTCCGCATAGTTTTCATAGTGTATTAATTTTTTTTCTTTTTCTCAATCTGGAATATAGGTTTTTCAGATACTATCTATGCTCAAGTAAACATTTTCATGTCAGTTATGTAGATAAAATGTTTATTTTAGAATTCATTGCATCTTAAAAACCGATATTCCGATTTAGGAAAACTGACATCACACTATAAAAATTACTCTGAAAAGTTTCCGAAAATCAGTGGCAGCAACAAAAAAAAAAACTGTTTTTATAAATGCTTCTTTAAATCTCGAAAATATATAGGTTTCTGAGGTTTGTACATATAAAGAATGATTTTCGGAATCGTAGGGTCGGAAGTGGTAATTGTATATTTTCGTACTTGGTTATATTAATATACCGGGTGAACCAAAAGTTCGTTAAAACTTTAAAAATTCATAAAAAAGGAAGAAATTACGATAAAGAAGTACAGTTTGCAAGAAAGGAATCACAAGGTAGTCAGATTTCTTTTAGCTAGCAAAAAAAGTTAGTTAAAAATGTCACTGTTAGAGGGCGCTGACGACCCGAAACACAATGAACAGGACAACAGTACGCTCCATCCATTTATTCTTGCAATAATAAATTGTTCAACATGACCTCCAGAACATTGTACGACACAACTAAGGCGACTCACAATTCCCATTACAGCTGAATGCAACATGTTGGAATTAATTGCAGAAACTCTCCGTTCAAATAGAACAACTTCACCAACAACGCTCGATCGGGTAATGATAACATTCTGAAAGCGAATGTGAAATCCTCGTGTATCCCGGTCTTTTATTGCAGGATTAATTTGCATAATTCTGCTGAATCTCTCGCATGTTAGCGCCATCTATAAGTGACTTTTTTAACTAAAAATTTTTTTGCTGCTAAAAAAATCCGACTACCTTGTGAGCCCTTTCTTGCAAACCGTACTTCTTTATCATAATTTCTTCCTTTTTTATCATTTTTTAAAGTTTTGACGAACTTTTGGTTCACCCGGTATTTTCGTAGATTAAGAAATATTTGTCTTATTTTACAGTAAAAAGTTAAAAATTCAAATGTGTCTAAGTAGTACACCTACATTTAAGAGAGCAATAAAACTTGCGACATCCTGTTCAAAACAGTTGATACTGAAGTACCTTTTCTCGGGAACTACTGAGGCGATTTCAATAATGTTTTAAGAGTTTTGTGAAAAGCTGAACTAGAAACTGATCGTTCGGTAAGAAATGAAAGTGAAGAATGAAATATTTATGTGCCTGTAATTCTATGGACGTTACTACACAGTGAAAAAAAGCAAAATCTTAATCTAGCAAGAAGATTTACGAAAATATAATGCAACACCTTCCTAGTTACCCACGATTGCGAAAAGCGCTCTTTTATCTTCAGAAACCGCAGAAATCGTTAAATTTCCTGAAGTTAACGAAACAAAATATTACGAGGTAGTTTCTATAGTGTATTAAACAGTTTTCTCAACGCGTTGTCAATATGAAATATCGGTATTTTGGATGCTACGAATTTTCAAATAAACATTTTGATGTTTAACAGACAAACATGCTAAATTAACAGCGTAAAATGAACACTATTTTATTACTCTTGCATACAATTTTCTATTGCGCAGCTGAAAATGTTTACTTGCGAATTAATTGCCTTAAAATAACCGATACTTCGTGTTGAGAAACGTGATTAATACATTGTAAAAACTACTTAGTAACGTTTCCGAAAATTACGGGCAGCAGAGGAGACTTGCTTCAGATATACATTTATATAAATCTTGGAAACCTAATAGTTTCTGAGGTTTCTGAAGATAAAGGAACTTTTTTTCGGAATCGGGGTGACTCGGAAGTGGTTGTATTATATTTTCGCAAATCTATGCTGGATCAATAAATATTTCTCTATTTTTTATTTAACAGTGTAAAAAGGAATTGACCCCCCCCCCCCCAAACATAAACAAATAAATAAATAAAAACTCAAAACAATCAAAATACAAATAACTATAATACCCACTAAAGAGTTAATCATGAAACAAAGTATCAAAATCGTTTCCGTAGTTCCCGAGAAAAAGGTACAGTTAGGAAAAAAATGTGACCACCACCTACTAACTATACCGCGATTCATCGTATAAAAATGTGATTGATACAAATCCATTATCAATAACGTCTACTAATTAATGCTATAATTTAATTTTGCTTAGGGGGGCGTCTACATGTAGAAATTGCAACAAACTTTAAAATTTTCAATACTAACACCTTATTTTGAAACCATATTTGCAATCTTCGATAAATTTTATCTTCGGATACGAAACAGGAAGTCATTCGGTCAAGTAGCTTAGGAATTCGTGCAGGTTTAAAGTTTGGAACTCCTAATCAAATTCATTTTTAAATGTTGTGAAACAGATTGCAATGCGGATAGTTTTTTAAGCATAACTGAAAAACTATTTAATGGAATGGTTCGTAAGTTTGGATTCGAAAATTTTAAAATTCTACAAATAGATTTCTGTTAAAAAAATTATAGATTACAATTCATATTAATTTCGAATATATATATATATATATATTCGAAATTAATATGAATTGTAATCTATGATTTTTTTTTAAACAGAAATAAATTTCTAGAAGCTTCCAAAATTACCCCGTTTGACCAAATAAATATGAGTTGTGCTTAAAAAAAATACTAGCATTGCAATATGCTTTGAAACGATTCAAAATTAATTTAACATTAGGAGTTTCAAATTTTAAACTTACATGAATGTTAAACTACTTGACCGAATGACTTTTCGTTTGATATCCAAAGGTAAAGTTTGCCGAAGATTCAATGGTGTCAAAATTAGGTGTTAGTATTGAAAGTTTGTTACAATTTCTATATATAGACTTATATTTAAATAAAAATTTAATCATAGAATTAATTAGTAGACGTTATTACTAATCCATTGATACCAATCACGTGTTTATACGATGATTTACAGCAGAGTTATAGTAGGGGGTGATCCCATTTTCCCCCCAGGGCTGTACATTAATACTAGTTGTTTTCCATGGGATTTCGCAAGTGTTGTTGCCAATTTAAAATTAAATACGAGTTGGAGCTAACTGGGAAATATATCAGAACAAAGTTCAATAAAAATTAAATATTCTAAAATGTGTGTTTACTCAGATTCAGTTTAAAGGATGGAATAATCAAAATGTGTTTTTCAGCATGACTTTCATACCTAACAAAAATTTTGAGTCACGTTATTCTTTTTTAAAACATTATTAAATACATATTTGAATGAAGAAAACAAAAGAGGAAATGCATGCGCAGCAACATTTAAATGCAAACACATAAATAACACTGGAATGATGTTATAAATAATATAAAGATATTATAGCGGAAATCTAAACTGTTATATTTTAATATAGAAAAAAAATGCAATAAAGATAAATCATTCTTAATTTAGACTCTTTTATCAGAAAAAATACCTATCCCAAAAATAAGACCTATCAGAATGTATCAGGATATTCATAATATAAGACCTACACTCAAAATAAGACTTACCCCAAAAATAACCCCGTCTCTCTTTCCCGTCTGCTCTGACTTTAAAAATAAGCGCAATCATAATGAAAATTTTAAACAATATATATTTATTTCAAAGTAATGATTTAATTTTTTTTTTTTTCATGCAGGAAAATTTATGCATTTACGAATGCAAAATCACTTCATAAATGTGACAGATATCAGACAAGTTGGATTTGAAAAGTGCCATGAATAGAACGTGAAAAATCATCCCCCCCCCCCTCCTCTTGTTTCTTTTTCAGTTTTAAGAACAAAGTTTTCTTTAAAATGACATCATTTTCTTGGGGGGCAGCATTTTGCTTTTTCGTGATTAGGACCTCAATCTCAGTACCAACGAGATAAATAATACTATAAATTACAACATTTTTTGAAAAAGTATCGTTTGAGGATTTGGGACTCTAATATCAGAATGGCAGAACACGCTTTCATCAGTAAAAAGTAACGTATCATAATATTGAAATATATTTAATAACTGCGTCAAAATCACGTAATATTTCACCGACATTTTGCTCTGTCATCAATGAGATTAGGGTCTCTGGTCAGTAATTTAAAGCTGGTAGAATTAAAAGTCTGAAAATGATGTCATAGTGACGCAATTATTAATATATGTATATATATTCTGAATTAAAGTGCACGCGTAAATAGAGCTAGTTTTAAAGGACTATATGAATAATTATAGATTTTTGTAATGTTATGAAAATTTTTGCGCATATAAAAAGAGACATCCCTCGAAAATAAGAACTAGAGCTTATTTTGGAACAAAAATTTATGTAAGACTTATTTTCGGGAAAACATGATACATAGAAATATTTGAAACAATTACCAAATCTCTCATGAAAGGTGATAATGCAGAACCTATTCTAGCAACCATTGAACAAGTCCCTATTCCAGCATTTCTTGCTACGGTTGGAAATATTTCAGCAGAAAAAAGGTATATTATAGAAAATGCTCCGCTTACAAATACTTTTCCGGACATTGTTAAAGCAATTTGAATCATTTCGTATCCTTGAAGAAAAGAAATAGAGAGTAATAATTAAAATTATAGTAAGTATACTATTCTTAAAAACATCTATTAAATTCAAAATAACAAATACTAGCATTTACACTTTCCACTTTCAATTGAACTAATGAAAATGTAATTAGCAACAATAAATATTCATACAAACTAACTATTTTTTCACATTTAATTACTTTTTTTTTTTTTTTTTTTTTGCTGGTATAGGTTTCACAGTCAAAAAATTTATATCTGATACGCATTACTTAAGTTTTCAAAATTTATCTTCTTAAATTCAAAGTATTTCAAAATAGTCAAATTTTTTAATTTTTACTCAGGGTGACTTTTTTATAAAAATATTTAAAAATTAAGAAAACAAATTTTTATAAATGAGTCCGATGTCAACTTTCTGATGGTGAAAACCAAATTTTGATAAATGTATTGGGTAATGTGTAATGATCATTTAATTTCTTAAGGTTTATTATAAGGGGTTGGGTTGGGTTGATTATTGACGGCCAATTATCTACACATGGGATATAGGCCCGGGGGGAGTGCCCTTCGTGGGGGTCTTTCTAAGGGAACCTAACCCGTATTTACGCATGGATAAATCCACGGCTCGAAGAAAACCACGAAAACTCCGAACGATTAGGCCGACGGGCGCGATTGGGATCGAACCCAGCACCTCCCGTCTACCAGCTTCGAGAGCACAACCTCTCAGCCGCTGGTGGGGCTTTATTATTATAAGGGGATTTTGCAATTTCCAAAGACTCTGAAGCGTCCCCAAGTCATACCCAATGTTTTTCTTTAAAAAAAAAAAATACATGTTTGAAAGAGAACTTTTGGTAATAAAACATAAAGTCGGCAAAATTACTTTATTTTATACGTAAATTATGTTAATGTAAAGACCTGTAACGCGTACACTCTTAAACTCTGCAGCAAACTGTCCAGTCATTTGACCGTTTTTCAAGATAACGGTAACATATTAAGGGTTTCTGCATATTATGAACAGAATAAACTTAAATTACGGTTAGGTAACAGTTTTCTATAAAAAACGGTCGACTGACTGGACATTTTTTAGCAAATTTTTAATAGTGTACCATTACTAGGAAACCAGACAGAAAGGATTATTTTTTGACAGTTTGTCAATCTTTTTGAATGATTCTGCAAGCACATCACTAATTTAAATATCACATTATAGAATTTGTTGCATACGTTTTAAACTTTCATTCTCAGAAAATAATCATATTGCATAAAATATTTCAAATATCTTTTCATTAGAAACATCTTTGAATAATATTAAAATAATGTTTTCATTTTTTTACCGGAATTAATTTTCGTCAATTTTCCTCAAAAAAATCTAAATTTGAATTATTTTTCAAACAGTCCAAAAACAGAACATCCTGTTTTTATAATGCCCTTATATATATTTAAAATCTTATTTTAGTTTCTACCATTCCTCAGGCATTAGTATGTATTTTTTTTTCACCTATGGGGTCCCCTATACAAACGCGGTAGCAGAATGGAAAATGAGGAAATTGGAAAGGGATATAATACAAAATAATAAAAATGCGATACGTTTATGGGTCCAATATGTCGATGATATATTTATTATAACGAACAGAAAGGTAAACCTTACAAGTCTATTAAACGAAATCAACCAATATGACGTGAATATTCAATTTACAATCGAAGAAGAAAATAACCGGTTGCTAGCAAACCTCGATGTGAAAATAACGTATGGTGAAGGAATAATACAAACTACTGTATACAGAAAACCGACTGCCAGTGTCGCAATAATTCCTAGTACAGCTAACATTCCAATCATCTATAAACTTACAGCGCTAAACACATGTATCAATAAAGCCATATACGTATGTTCAACGGAGAAATTACTTGGATGAATTGAAAATAATAGAGAAAATAGGACTTAATGCAGGTCACCCGAAAAAAACGATACACAAGTTAATTAAGAAAGCCACAGAGAGAGTTAATATAATCCAACCGGCTCAAAAAAGTCTCGAGTTTACACCCCCCCCCCCCTCCCATTTATAAGCGGTTTAACACTAAAAATGAAAAGGGAACTAACTAAACTAGGTAAACAGATGCCAATCACCCCCAACCCAACTCTATTTAAAGTAATAAGGAATGATGTAGAAAAATATGAGAAATTACAAACAGCAGGAATTTTTTATAAAATTAAAGGTTTAAATATAGAAAGTAAAGTAACCATTTATATAGAAATGACGAAAAGAAAGATTAAGGAAAGATTCAAAGAGCATATCCGTAATATCAAGTGCAATAATCAAACAACAGCTATCGCGAGAAAAAATATAAGAACCCCCATACAATTAAATTCGATAAAAATCGAAAAAAAATCGCGAATTATGACAATCTTCAAAACTTATTAATAAGGGAATCCATTGAAATGTACTTGGCACGAAAAAATGCATCTAATGATACTGTTCATGCACCCATCGACAGTCGTTGGCGAAATATGTTGAAAGAGAGGGAGAAAAAAGGGAATAATGAAAAAAAAGGGAAAGGCTTTATGAATCTTGTGCCAAGAAAAAAACTAATCGAATCATCATATGGACTGAGGAAGCTCCGGAGGGGAGCGAAAGTACTTTCCATGAGAATAATCAGTGGTGTATATTTGTGTCTACATAGTTAAAAATGAAATATAAGAGTTTTAGAAGGAATAAAAAGAAAGTGAAACGTGAAATGAAAATAGTGAAACAAAAGTTAAGGGAAATATGTGCGGAAGTACTGGGTATGAATTATACCTTTTTTAAAACATCAAACTATATGTGTTTCTTAAAATCAGCAACTGACTATATTTTAAATGATAACTTTTAATATATGTATGTTATTGACAATATAAATATAAATTCATTTTAAAGAAGTGTAATGGTAATTAACAATAATAGTGCTATTAAAAAAAGACACACGAATACTACTACTGCTCTTGAAAAAAATACATACCAATGCCTGAGGAATGGTAGAAACTAAAATAAGATTTTTGAATATTTTGTTTCATCCTTTGGTATAATTTAGAGCTAATTTCAAATTCTTAAAATTTCAGCGTTATTCAAATTTTCAATACCATTGATATTATTTTAAAATAAATAAATGAAATAATATAAATTAGATGTTTCAAAAAATTTCTTTATGAAATGATACTTTGATTTTTTTCACATCTTCGCTGGCAACAGACCTTACTTAGAAACATTTGTTCTTATGAGAAAATAATGAATAAATAATGAAGGCACTATTTGAGCATCACTATCTCCTAAAGATGGAAGTATTCCTTAAAAAATGTATGATGATTGCTACTCTTTGCAAAATAGGACTTTTGTATTTTTGAACGTAAACAAACAGTTTTAATCCTAAACATGAGTAGACTACAATATTAACTCTTGAAATTTCAGTGTTCAACGGTACTGAAGATCATATTTCGACTCCACATTTCTCAAGATAATTTCATTAGACATATTTAACTACAGGTTTCTAGAAAATTACATGTCAAAAAAACTTGTTTGGGTTGTCCAATGGTTCTGGAAAGTTTGTGCATGTTCAATTGAAATATAACATTCAGTATCACTGAACAATGACTCATAAAGGGTTAAGAAGCTGAAACTTTGAATCCAAAATTATATGTATGCAGCAAATATTTAGATAATTTTGACACCACCTATCATATACAGGGTGTTTCGAAAAAAAATAGACAATTCAATTATTATAAAGTAATTTTATATTAACACACACTTCATTTCGAATTGTGCAATGGAACTACAATGATGAATATTTTATAAAATTAACTACTGCATTCAAACTGTCGTTGGTCCATAGGCAAAAATGGAGTTGGAATTTTGGCCATAGGTTTCTACCGGCATCTATTCATTTGCAGAGTTTGTTGATGACCACAGCCTTGCCGAACGTTGCTCTTGTGAACATTTTCGACAGTTCCATCTGCCTCAAACTATCTCTAATTCTAGTTATTGTAAGTTAGTTATCTAGTTAGTCTAGTTATCGTAGGGGGGTCTGTTTGAAACTTTCTTCTAAACTGCCTCTGCACTTCAGCTAAATTTTCCAACTTCTAGTAACAGTTTAGGATAAATTTCTTTTTCTGAAAACTTAGTCTGGTTTCAGTCATTATTTCAAGTTAGTGGAATCTGGAAGGAAAAGCAGAAAATTCCCCACTTATTATCGAATAAATTGTGTATACATTTTTGAAACACCCTGTGTATGTATGGGAATTGTTTAAACTGGAACTTGACGAAACTTTTTATGATAGATCTTTTTACAACAACGGAAAGGGAGCAGAAAGCAAGCATACATATGCACCTAGAATATAGTGGTATCCGATATGTCTTTTATGCTGTATCATATTTTTACACGAGAACGACCAGCAGGGGTCTATTCGACTCTGACAAAATGATTAAATGTTTATTCAAACCAGAAATTTCTTCTTAAAATTAGTTAAACATAAACCACACAGAAATAAGTTAAATAAATAAGATAAATAATTTAAATAAAAATTATGGTGTAAAATATTGTATAAAGATTTAGTAAAACTTCCGACGTTCTAGTGTTAATACAAAACTTCATAAATTGTATATCACAGTTTATAGGATGAAATTATTTTATGTCATCAAATATATATATATATATATATATATATATATGTATATATATATATATATATATATATATATAGAGAGAGAGAGAGAGAGAGAGAGAGAGAGAGAGAGAGAATACATAAATTTCTTTATCAAATTAACTTAAAAATCAGAAAAATATTCACCTGTTGGAATTATGGTAAACGACAAACACAGTAGACCTCCAATAATCAATGCTAAAAATAATGTCTTTTTCCTGCCATAGCGATTGGCCGTAAGCAAACAATATAAGGTAGCTGGAATTTCTGCTAAACCAGAGTAAAAGAAATTTAAAAATTTATTGCCATCTAATTCTGTAGAATAGAAAGATATTCCGTAGTATGTGAAGGCCAGTGTTAACCTGAAACGAAACATAGCTGATATTATTACAACAAATTTCTATTATTAAAACATTAAATATGTGTTTACAAATAAATATGAAAATTACCATTTACATCAAACACACTTTACACTTTAAATAAATATAAGATAAGCAAAAAATAGTTCTTTGCAAATTGAAGACTAAAAATTTTTAATAGAAATACTCTTTGAAATGCTCTTAGAGGCAACCTTTATCTTTTCATCACATCATTAATCTTTTCCTGTGCGAGGTTCACTGGTTCATTTTCCTTTAATTTCTAAAGCACTGATGTCAAATATGATGTGAAAATGAAACTTCATAATATTTCTACGATTAATTTATCCAAGAACTTAATTTTTATGTAAGAATTTAAATTGTGTAACTCATTTTATAGGGATTTACTGTAGTGTGTGTGTGTGACACAGAGAGAGGAGATCATACTTCATGCTGTCTTCCCCTCTCTCTCTCACACACACACACACACCTTTAAAGTCAAATACTTCAATTTTTACTTGAAATTCAATAGAATAGTCTTAAAAAAAAAAATATCCTTAATCTCATTTATTATTATTTAAGGTAAATGCACCTACAGTGGGTCATGTACCAGTAGTGAGCCACTAATTTTTAAAGTTTCAAAATAAGCCCTCACTCGCATTTCTGAAAAACGACTGAGAGAAATCCTAACATTGACTAAACCCCTTAACTATTAACTTTCTATAAACTGTTTAGAATAATTGGGTTGTTTTCGTTGGTGGTGACGTTTATTTTCTAGAGTGTCTTCAAAAACGGAATTTTTTTCAAATTCTTACAGACTTCATTAGAAGATTTTTTATTTAAAAAAATGTTTTTTTTTTTTTAAATATTATGTCTTATGTTGCAATAAACTGCTGTTGATATACTCTATTACAATCTAAAAAAATTGTTAGTTAAGCCGAAAACTAAAAAATGAGTATTTTATTAATTGTGAGGGGTGGTCCACTTCTGGGTCACTGTTTCTTAAAGTGTACCAATTGTGGGCATGAGGGTCCACTACTGGAGCGTATGCCAAACCTTATTTTTATGTCTAATTTATTTGATTTAAGTATTTTTTTTGTTCTAAGCCTTTGTACATAATTTATTTAGTTTTTTGTTGATCAGAACCAAAAGTGAGCCAGGGGCTCACTATTACTGCACAAGCGGTCCATTTCTGGAGCAGCGAAAGTATAACTTCACTAAGCTATCATACATGTAATTATTAAAAGAAGTTAATATCTGAAATAGTTTACACTTCAAACTGATTTGATTGGTTTAATCATTATTGGATATGTATAGAGTTTTAAATGTTTGTAAGCTAACTGAAAAACTTTATACCAATTAATTTGTAATAGTTTTTCTCTGCAGTAAAACTTTTTTTTTCATTAAAATTTCGAATTTGGTTTCTTTATGTTCTATGCATATGCAAAAAATGTCAGAACACTAAATAGTTAATATTTTTTTCTATGGACATTATGTTAAAAAAAATCAATAAGAATTTTCTGTTAATGGTTTTGCTCTAAATATAGATACAAAGTAACATGAACACAAATAGAAAAAAATAAAATTTCGGCATTGGATCCCAAAAACCACTTGTTTTGCAAGAAGTTTATATTTGTTTAAGAGAATATAAATCATTCTAATAATTAAATTAACCATTTAAAACAGTTATTTTAAAAAGCATTTTTCTACTTTTATGAAGAAGGTGAGACAAAAAGTACTATGCTTACTACGACAACCTTCATTTACACCAAAATCTTCCTGCAGAAAGAGTCTCAAAACTTTTTTTAAAAAGAATTTTTTCTTCTTCTGGTGCATCAGATTTCTTTCAGATTCAGAATTTTTTTTGGTGCATCAGAAATTTACTTTGACTACTAGTGGAGCATAGAGGCAGGTAACGTTTTTTTTTTTTCATTTTTTCCAAAGAATATATTTTGTAACTTTGAATGTTTATTCTGATACAGGAAAATTAAGACTAGGCTAAAACATATATTTATCTTTTGGAATTCACTAATATTTTAATAATAATAAGATAAATGTCCTTAAATGGCTCACTATTGGTGAATCTACCTTAAATGAGAACGATGTGTGTAACTATCGATGAAAAAGTACTGATTCTAGCCAATTTCACTAATACTCTCGATTTTGTGGCAGTCTCGTGCATGTTAATAAAGTTCGAACAAGAAGTATGGTTACTAAAATTTTAATCTTACCAAATTAATTATATATAATACTTATTATTCCTTTTAAAATAAAATTTGATGTTTATCGTTTCATAATGCATTATTGTGCTTGCTCTTTGTTTTACGAAAATAAAATAGAGCATTTTCAAAACGTATTGTAAAAGGTCAGAAAAATATTGCAGGAAGGGGGTCAGACGACGATCGGTAAACATACTCAAAATTATAGAAAAGGCAAAATAACTATTTATCGGATAATTAAGAGAATTAAAAAAGTAAAACAGCAGAATACAAAAAAACCTGAAGGTCATGTACGCCATTCGAATTCACACCAAATTATTATTTCCGCATTTGAAATTATAAAAAATATCATTTAATTTTCCTTTTTTTATACACAAAATGTATTTGTACAACTCATTACACGTATATCTTTATAACTTCTTTAAAAATCCTTTGAAATGTACCTCGCGTCTAATACGCAATTCTTAGTTTAATGTTAAGTTCAGAAAGCATAAGGGAACAAAATATATATACAAATCAAAAGGGAACAAAATATATATACATCCTGTATGGCAGCCCATTACAAAGATGTCTACTGAAATTATTTTTGAATAGTACATTTATGTATATATAGAACTTTCACAAAATAAAGTAGCGCATTCTTAAAACTCATTCCATCTTAAATTGAATACATAACTTTTTTCACACTGCACATAAATGATCTTTTAACAATGAAAAAAATATTTATCTATTTTCCTGGATGTCTTACCATATAAAAAACAAATACAAAGTTTTCTTACGGAGGTTCGGAGTTTTGAAAAGATCTATAATTGTGACACTTTTTGCACTTTCTTCTCTCTGAAATAAATAAAAAAGGACATCAAACCATTGAATAATGTTTTGTATTAATCGATATCATTCAATAAATGTTTCAATAAACACTTTATTAAAGCTTATAAATAATTCTATTTTTAAATAAATTATTGAATGAACAAACTAAAATAAACATTTATAACAATTAAGAAAATAATTAAATTTATAAGATTCCGATAACCATTTTCATATAAATACTTTATACTTTCACAGAATACCGAAAGATTTAGACGAAGTGATGAACCTTCTGATGGAGAAGGGTGAATATTTTTTCAGTGATGAACTCTTAGATCAAGCAGATGATTCAGAAGTGTAAGAAAATTTTGCGACATGGACTGATTCAAATAACTGATCATGAATACAATGAAAGTGAAGTGTAATTTTGTCATGTTATGATGAATCAAAAAATATCATTTCACCAAATATATTTGTGAAATGTGCACAAGGTTTATCTATTTTTAAATAAACATGTTAAAACTTTTTACAGTGGTTGTTTAGAACAACTAGAATCAAACTAAATTCATTCCGAGTTGTAATAATTAAGGTATAACTTAAAAATATTCTACAATGTGTAAGTATTTTGTTTGTAATTATTATGCTTTAATAATTTATTTTCCATTGATTAGCGTAAAAGTAAATACTTTTAAAACAGCAAAATAGTCTCTAATTCTTAATACATATTCTTTGAAGAGCTTTATCTTTACTTTGAAAATGCATTTTTTCTTTCAATCTGTTTAAATTTGTTATTAAAGTATAGGAAAATTAAGCTGGGTTTAGCAGACCCAACGTGAGTAAATCTCTTTTGAAATCGATGTGGGTAATGGAGGGTGAAATCTATAATATTCTTAATTGAAACCTAGAAAATAATCTCTAAATAAGTGAAAGGTGTCATTAAAATCATGCTAAATCTGGACTACTGGAGATAATACTAAAATCTTCGATGACCTTCAGTGGCCGCTTCACTGAAACTCCCCGATCGGAAAATTTAAATAAGTGATTACTCATTATCTAACATAGTTATCAAAATAGAGTTTTCACCATCAGAAAGTAGACGTTAGATACCGACGAAGTTCGTTCTTAAAAATTCCCTTTCAATTTTAAGTATTTTTAAAGACGATAAAATTTCATCAAGAAGAAATTTCAAAGTTTATAAGGACTCTTTCGGTACAAGCGTCTCATACATGAATGTTATTCGGTTACCACAACTTTTTTTAAAGAAGTTAGCTGTACTTATTTATTCATGGAAATGCCCTAATTAAATTGTTATATGTACCTTTTGAAGATACATACTATATGCGCCCATGGTCCCGAAGGTGTTAAATACTTAACATTTAATGATACTCTTTTTAAACGTCAGTGTCTTACGTCTCCATGTTGATGGTGAAAATCATATTTTGATAATTATATTAGGTAATGAGTAATCACGTTTTTAATTTTTCCGATGGGTTAACATGGGATTTCGTGATCGGGGAGTTTTGGTGAAGCGGCCCCTTAAGCCTTACGCACTCTAGGCAGTGGGCTCATTCCTCGGAGTAAAAGGAGATTATTTCCCTTTACTCTGAGGTCTCATTCAGACTGGTAATCGAGCTGGAAATCGCTGTAACTTCCGTTGACCTTAAAGGTGTGTTCAGATAACGTTTTCAATTTCTGCGACAAGAGTCAAACTATTTTCTCTGGACTTTCTTTTCCAAAAGGCACTTCTTTTCCTTTATTCAGCGCACAAAATCAACAAAAGAAATTTCCCCCAGGACAGGTGATAAACATGCCAGTGACTTTCCATGGACCTCTACTCCGTAGCAGCGCGACAGAAGTCTCCTACTGTCACATGACAAGTCATAAAATTTTTTAAATGTCTTCATTAACGAAAAATATTAATTAAAAACCCACTCATTAATGGAAAATATTCAACCTAAAGCTTAGAATTTAATCAAACCACAAAGAAAATTCATTCTGAAACTCCACTGAGGGGAAGGGTTGCCATAGTTGCAGCATTGAAATGGCGAAAACACACTTGACCTTTTCAAAGACACTCCTATGCACTATCTCATAAATTATTCCACCTAGAACGTGAAATTTCGGGCACACACACACACACACACACAAATTACCTTTCAGAATTTCTAAAAAATTTTAATTACTCCCACTAGAGCTGTAAATATCAATTAAAAATCGATTTGAATAAATTTCTTCAATTTCCTTTCATTGGAAAATCACAGACGAACAGTATGACATCTGTTCACACAGCCCAAAACTGGCGGACTAGGCATTTTTCAGGCTCTATAAATTTTTTTTTATTGCATTTATCGATTTCAAATTAACACATCTATGCGTATTTTTTTACGGTGAACACAGAAATCTAATTTTCATAAAGATCGCATTATTAGAACCAAAGTTTATTTTATCACAAAATGCTGATTTTTGTATAGAAAAAAGAAATAAAACGTTAATAGACAATGATGTTAATAATGCGAATGGGGATTATTAATAAACAAGAACGAAAAATCATGCTTCAAGCATAGATTATGTAACACTTTCCAACGCTTCCAAAATAATTTTACAAATCATACCGTTTAATAAGCTAAAAGATAACATCTAAGTAATCCGAATACTTTTATTCAGCCCTGTATAGGATCTATAGATCTGTATATATACTACATAGGGTAATAAATTTTAGTTCAGTTAGGAAACGCGTAGCACAGTTTAAAATTCTCCGTCTGGAGTTAAATAATACGGAAATGTGTTCGCGAACTTTTGTGCTTCCCTGTATAGGATCTACAGAATTTATACACACCACGTAATAGACAAAAAGAGAGTTAAAATTAAAATCGCTTTCAGTAACTTAAAACGCACTTCGAGGAATTATTGTTAACAGACAGTAGAGAATTCTTTTGCGTGTCCCTGTAAATGAACGATAACTGCTATACACACGATATTCTGTAGTAAGCCTCTTGTAATGCACCTCATATAAATTTCAATGCGTTTTAAATAGGGGAGCATTGTTTAAATAAACCGCAGACGATTTTTCTCCATAGACGTAATGTAACGGAATTCTTTTGACTGTCCCTGTACAGTAAGTATAAGTGCTATGCACACCCTATTCCATGTTAAGCTTCTTCTAATACACCTTAGTGATATATCTAAATTTCAATGCGTTTAAAATAGTGAAACATTATTTAAATAAACCGCAAATGATTTTCCCCTATAGACCGCAATGTAATGGAATTCTTTTGAGTGCCCCTGTAAAAAAACTATAAGTGCTACACACTTCCGCTGAAATAGGGAACATGCTATAGATAACGACTATAACATATAAAAATTGCAGAACAATCCGAGCATATTTACGGGAGTTAGAGCACGGACAGACGGCAGACGGCCAGACAAACCGAAGTCATAAACACTTTTCAACTAGATTGGAAAGTGTTAAAAAGGGGAATAGGGAAACTACTTTTTTATTAAATATCGCATTTAGTCCACATGACAAATATTATGACAGAGCAAAATAGCGGGCCCCTAAGTTTTCTTTAACTGTTTATTTGTTATATTTTTGGGAATGGGGAAGGGTGGTGGTAAACGACATTTTATTAAATTTCACATTCACTGTATTTCACCCGTGAGCCCTGGCGTCGGTTTTTTTTCGTTATTTGACACCGTTTTTAATATATACATATCTAATACATATCTGATTTGGCCAAAACTAATTCCATTTTAACAAATTAAAAATTTTTAGCGTCTTCCGTACCGTAATTGCTGTTATATGGAGAGAATACCGAATTTTTCAAAAAACAATTTTCGTAAAACTTAAATTTACGTTCCTAATACAAGTATACAAGTTAATGCTGTTAATGCAGTTCGGTTAATGCATACCAAAAATCAAAGTTAGTGATTTGTTGTAGAGCATTTGACCTCGCACACCCTAGCGGCCCCTCCGTAGTTTTTTTTTTTTTTTTTTTTTTTAAACTGTGGCTATATCCATAACTCAACTAATAATATTCTGAAGCTCCTCCAAACCAGTTCCATTTTGCCTAATTAGCATTACAATCAGCATTCAGAGCTTCAGGGTGTATTTCTAGAAAAGAGCTACCAGATTTTTCGAATAATACTCTAAACGATATTTGAAATTAAGTTCCTAGCTTTACGAAATGAATCAAACTTTTAAAGATGCATAGTGGCCCTCCTTAACGAAGGATACTTGACATCCGCTCTCAACCGTAACCCTCGAGACTCAAAATGATGAAATAATCACCAGAATTTATTTCTTTGAAATGTTGAAAAAAAAAAATGTAAAAAGTATACATGGAATTATTTCATTTTTTACTTACTTTATTAATGTCTGAAAAAAAGGAAACTTTAACTTTCACTTTATTTACATAAGGTTCAATGAAATGATATAAAGCACAAATATTGTTATGCATATATATATATATATATTTATTATTATTATTTAGAGAATTTGTATATGAATAAATGTAAAAAGCACAAATGGAATTATTATTTTATTATTATTGTTTAACTTCCTTCATCAATAATCTGAAAAAAAAAATTGTCTATTTCTACTTTGATTGCTTATGATTCAAAGGAATGATATAAATCATTAAAAATTACTTGATGTAAAAAAGAATATATGAAATTATTTTATTTTTATCATTATGTATAATATATTATTTGTATATAAAAAAACATTATGATAGAAATAAACACTATAATTTATTTATTTCAAATTTTGGAAAATATGTATATATAAATGAATGTTAAAAACATACATGGAATTATTTAATTATTATAATTTTACTTGCTTCATTAACATCTGGAAATAAAAAATTCAATTTATACTTTGCTTGCTTAAAGTTCAAAGAAATGATATAAAATATTTTAAAAATACTTCAAAATCTATAATACAGTTATTTAAAACTTATCATTATTCCAACAATTACAAGAAGTTATCTCTTTAAAATTTGGAGAAAGTATTTATAAAAGTATGTTAAAAACACAGGAAATTATTTCAATATTACTTTTACTTGCTCAACTAATATCTGGAAAATAAATCTTTTTATTTATTCTTTGTTTGTATAAAATTTTAACCATTGATGGAAAAATGAATAAACTAAAAAGCATACATATAAATGTGAGTCTGCTGTTAATTCATTTACTGTACTAATGCTTATTGAATATTCTGAAATTTTTTTTCATTTATTTTCTTGAGACTAAAATTTGTACTTTTTTTAAAAACATAAATATGAAATTTTTTTATTATAAAATATCATAAACTAAAAGAATTACAGCCGTGTTTTAAAAGTATCGATAATAAACTACCATTGAAACTAATTAATTGGATATATTAAATTAAAGTACACATAAATTAGCATACGAGAATATAGAAGATACCTATTATTATTACTGTGTGCTTTTTATAAGCTATTTTCATATAAAAGTTTACTTTTGTTTAGTTTTTGAGAGAAATATTCGAGTCTTTCTGTAGGATAGTCCCTATCTTACGTCTGCTCATAGGACGGAAACGTGCGCCATGTTTATTTACTGTCACGGCCTTGTGTCTCGAGGGTTACGTCTCAACCCCCGGCACCTCCCTTATGGTTTTCCCCTCTAATATCTGTGCCCGGAATCCGTATCTCAGCAACTAACTTTCCAATTTCAACGCAACTGATTTCAAACATTATAATTAACTTAATAATCACCCTCTATAACATTAAAGTAAACTTATCAGTTGTATATACCACTCTTTCCGAAAAATAATTTGATTTTTTTTTTAATTTCTTTTCAAATTATCTCTGGTTTTATGGGCCCGATTAAGATAGGGTTTGGCTCATTCAACTTTATATCGATAGCCTTACATATTTTAGTTCCATTTTTTACCTCCAAAGGGCGCATTGCTATCTCGGGTTCTCTGGGCCCGATTACAACGGGGTTTGGGTCATTCGACTTGATATTGATAGCCTTACATATTTTACTTTCACTTTCTACTGTCATGGGGAGCATTCTTATCTCAGTTCAGATATTCGAAAAAACGAAAAAAATATATCGTTAAATTTTTATTTTATAAAAAATATGATTTTGCTTTTGAAAAATTAAATTTATTTGATGTATTAATTAAAGGATAA
This sequence comes from Maratus michaelseni, assembly GCA_963931845.1. NCBI lineage: Eukaryota > Metazoa > Arthropoda > Arachnida > Araneae > Salticidae > Maratus > Maratus michaelseni. Next base: position 373,400,820 of record OZ007586.1, read on the forward strand.
AGTGTTTTGAAAGGAATATTAAACGAAACCCTTTGTGCGTTCTTCGTTCTCACTTACCCACTTGTTTACCTTAATAATAATAATAATACATTAAAAAATAAAATCTGGAAACACATGCATTGCAATTTACATTGTTGCAATATTTCTATTTTGGGGTAAAATATGTTTAATAAAAATAAGGTTGCTATATTTTTGTATTTTGGAATTGGGAAGAATGGGAAAATTTTGTGATTAAATACAGTCATTTTTAGCCCTATTTACCTATAGCAGACAGACCCAAACACTCCTTGCACGCAAATAAAAGTTTAAAAAAATCTTTCTTGCCAACTTTTGTAGCCCAAAAAGTGCTACAAAAGGATCAAAACTGCGGCTACGAAGTATCTAAAATTAATAGAAAGTTATTGTCTTGCCATTATGAGAAATGCTCATTTTTATCAAACCGGGAAAATGGCAGATAACTGAAAATAGAAAGTTAATTTAATGTTTTACCATTATCCGACTATCTAATATCTCTCAGTTGAGGTTCGTTTTTAACAAATTAATAAAATAAATATTTTTACATGAACTTCATTTTAAATCATGCACAGATAATGTTTGTTACTGGTTAGATTTCTGTATCAGAAAATCTAAAAATCAGTAACTCAGTATTCGTCAGAATTTACCATAATGAGTGGATTAAATTACAGTTACTTTCGTGACTTTTTTTGTAATATGAGTGATTTATTAATTAAAATGAAAATAAATACAAAAAATAACCACATCTACAAGTAACTGACGTAATATTGCAAAAAACATAATTTAAAAACTAAATGCATTTATAATTTATTTATAGAACTCATTATATTACTTATTACAAAATATGGTCATCATGTAACTGATTATTACCAGTCATATTGAATATAGATTTGTTTTGCTTATGAATGGACCGGAAAGCTGACATACACCTTTCATAGATATAATTGAAATTCGCAGATTTTATCACACATTTCTGATTATAAACTATATTAAAAAGTGCTAAAGAAAAAAAAAGACTGGTGCATTCGGGATGTTGACTGACGCATAATAATAAAATTTATTAATGCAGAATATTGAAATTTACAAACTGTATATTAAATTTTTTCCCAAAGTTTAACTCGTGTAATGAAGAGTGACTGAGACAAAGCGATAGCATTTTTAAAAAGACATACCAATTTTTCAAACCTGTATATCTTTTCGATCTTCTCTTCTATATTATGAACTACAATTCCATTGTCTTCTGTAGCTGACTTCATTAACACTACTGCTTTTTCAATATGTCCTTTTGACAGTAACCAGCGAAGAGATTCGGGTAAAAACCTAGGAAATAGCCCCAATAAAGCACTAAATTTGTATAAGAAGAAATCGTATGCACATAACACGGAAAATAAAAGTTGAGATATGTTACGTTTTTATTATTATAAAAATCATTTACAAATAGTAAATGTCTTAAACGGTGGATAAATGTCATTTTAAGGGAAAAGACAAAAAGTATAAAAGAAGTTTATTTAGTAAGAAAGTAAAACTAAGAAAAAACAAGTAAAAAATGTACTATTTTTAATAGTATTTATTTTTTTTACCATTGTTAATATTAATATATATATCGTAATCAACAACAAACTAATCATACATTTATGTGAATAGCGCAAAAATTCTACTATGAAGCACACAAATTAAAATAATCTAGCAGAAGAATATACTCTTTTGCTAGATTACATATGTATATATATATATATATATATATATATATATATATATATATATAACCATTATATAGACGACATATAACTCAGCATACACAAATAATAAATAAAAAAAAATGAAAGATAAACCTCATATCTGTTATAATAAATTATCCAAAAATTAAAATATTGAAAATATTTTTTTAAATAGTGCGAAATCCATAGTAGAATTATAGAGCCCAAATTACCATAGATTCCACAAAATGTGTACTATTTCATTTTTGAACGAGTTTTAATAAGCTAAAAAGGTGAAGAACTATCGTACATAAAAAATTCATAAAAAATGGATGAAAGAATGGGAATATACACAATATGAAATATTGAAGTGTATTTGCGAATTCAGAACCGCATGTATGAAACGAAACAAGCATGCCTGAATCGCATGATTACAAGATGTTGCCAAAACAATTTTACAAATCCAAATCACTAATTATATTAAGTCCAAACAGCACCTTCCATCCTCCATACTCTAATGTGTACCCATCCTACCAATCTGTTTAATATAAATAAAATCATGGACGTACTAATTGTATATTCGGGAATAGATGATTTTTTTGGAAAACGATGTAGTGTGTGTGTGTGTTCGTTTTGCAGAGTATGTCTGAGTATGTAAAATATATATATATATATATATATATATATATATATATTTCTTTTCTCATATTAAAATTATTTTGAATGATTTTATTTTATTTTTTAAGTATCAAGTAATTGCATTTACTATTATGAAAATTTTCATCTTAGTATTGCATTAGCATTTTTTCTTTTTTGGCATTGAGGACTTATACATACTTGCTTACTATAATTTTGATAGGGAAGATGCCGTATGGTGTTCTATGATTGGTGCTTCTGCGCTTCGTCTCTCTGTTGCTATTGATTGCTCCTTGTATGTTCGCTGTTTTTCGTGGTACCTGTACCATTCCAACGCCAATTATTGTTTTTTAGTGTGCTGATCATTTTGGGATGGGAAAAAGTGGGTTTTAACATTCGAACTACATTCAAATGCATTAGCTGTTTTCTTTTAATGTGGTTTTTGAAATTATGCGTACAGCATGCAGTACTAAATATGAATTAATCCATAAATATCCCACACAGAGATTTAATAGTATTTAAGTATCCCCAAAGACAGAAATACGATGTTTATGGGTTAGTACAGCAGAACCACGTTACAGTATGGGCATAATAGAAATAGAAACGGTAGTTTTTAAAATAATTTAAAATGTTTAAGTATTTATGTTTGCTTATTTTGTTTGAGGCTATTTGTACTATGCCAGCCAAATCCTGAAACGAAATCGCAGAGTTCGTAAAAACTGCAAGTTATCAAAGTTTCCATACTTGAAAAGTTTTTAAATTAGGGATCTTCAACCTATGGTCCGCGGGACACCAAGCTACAACTATTTTAGAGAAGTAAAATTTCCGTTATTTAATCACAGAAACTTTGTGATTAAATAAGGAGAAAATTGCCTATCGGAATTTGTGGTGGTAAACTGCTTTCGGGCAAAAATTTTGAAGACCCCTAATTTAAATTAAACTACAAATAAGGTATACACACTGTTCAAAAATTTTAATTTTTAATCTATATCATAAAAATATGTTAAAATTATTCCAAAAATTCGGATAATGATTACACAATTCTAATTATGTAACTGTCACGCGTGAAAATAACTTATATCGTATTCTATATATATATATATATATGTATACTATATATAATCACAGCTCGTGTATTTTTTCTCATTTATTTGCTCGCTGTAAAGATACAATATCCATTACAAATACTCGAGATGATCCAATAACACATTTGAGGAAGTGAAAGAAAAACAGAGGATGTATTAGTCAATTTTCAAAAACAATTTTCGGAATAAATTGGAAAATTGTACATGAGAATTTATTTAAAAAGGAGAGTTTTATAAAAAAAGAAAAATTCTGCACTATACATCAGGAAGAATGTATTGTTTTTTGCATTAATGCAGTAAAGAATGTTGCACAAAAGATTATGGAAACATTGAGAAAATTATCGGTTTACCATTGCACTATCCATCATACAGCTCAGACTTTACACCTCGAAATTTATTAAATTCACTTATACTTAAAATGAAACTAATGAAAAATAAAATCGTGTACGTGATTTAGTTGATTGGTGGATTTATAACGGCCGATTATCTACTCAAGGTACACGATTTAAAAACGATGCATAAAATGCGATGGCCACTATAGTGAAAATTTCACCAAATCTCATAATGTTTTGAATGCTGAATAGAGATTTCCAGCAACAAATTTTTGGAACAGCTCACATATCAGAATAGATAAAATGCTATATGAAATTTTATATATATTCTTCTATGTAGAAATGTTCTTATTACTTTATTAAAAACTCGTGGATTATCAGAACATAACAAAATAAATTAACTCACCAAAAAAAGTGGACGTAACAAAGAGAAAACATCGCAAAAACTAGTTGTAGATAAAACCAATCAGACAGTAACCACGCTATAATCGGTAAAAGGGTGTAACCAAGGGTGAAACTAAAGAGTTGTAACATGACATATGTTGCTCGACAAGACGGTCCAAATGCCTCTGTAACTGCAATTAAAAAATACACTGTATTAGAGGAACTATACAATATATATTTTATCGTTAAAAAATAATACTGATTAATAAGAAAACTAAACTTTCATTGTGTTAAAAACATTTACGCAAATTTAAATAAATATTTTTCATACAGTTTTACGTACATTTAAGAATTTTTAAAATAGCTTGAGTTGTTTCTAATTAGTATTGTTCAAGATGCTCATGCGTTTGAAAACAATATCTCTTTTATGTAGTGAATTCTCAGTTGTCACGAAATAAGTCAAATACAACATGAAAAAATTCAGAAAAGTCGATCTAATAATGTCATTTGCATGGTTTTTTTCATGTTTTCCATGCATAAAAGACATTTTTACCTGAGATTTCACTCTATTGGATATCTCTGATATTTTTGCAATAGATCCCAGTCAAATTTTTATGAGTTCAATTGAGTACAAAATTGTATGAATAAAATAAAAAATATTCAAAATTTCTTATTTTGAATTCTAATTAAGAATGTTGTAAATACTACGATTACAGGAGTGCAATATGTACATTATGAAAAAAAAAGAACGATAGCCATAACTCGAATTATAAAAGTCGCAGAATGAAATTGTTTCCACCTAATTTCTTTGTTCATGATTTTTTTACAATCCTGTTTAAAATGTTTTGAGGGGCCGTACATATATTAATTTTTATATGAACTTTGAAAATCTCTACGCAAATGCCTAGTATATCTTTGTTTATTTCGATTGGTCATGCCGCATTTACACAAATACGAATTGGCATTGCTTAATCTTGAAAAAAAAGCGCAATATAAGTTAAGTGTGTTCGGAGACTGTGACAGTATTGAGAAACGCATTTTGAAAATTACGTGATATTGCGTCTAAAATTCATAAAATAATAATGTAACAATGTGTTAACGCTAACAATAATACTCATCGGTAAGTCCAAAAAATTATAGTTTACTTGCTATAATCAGGGATGAGATTTCTCCTACTTTTTGCATACCAGTATAATCTTAGAAAAAATAAGAATAATAAAATAAAAACAAAATAAACTTATCGCGTTATTTACTTTTATTCTACTTACTACTGCTAGCCTGACCAGATACTTGTTTATTAAACTTATATATTAACGGAAAAAATGATTTTTTTTTTTTTTATCAAGTAATTGCTTTTTAAGAATTTTACTGTAACGCAAAATTTTGTAAAAATTAACGTCTTATAAATGTATCAGCATTTCTAATCCTTGGGTCTAATTTTGTGAACGAACAAAACCATTAAATTAATGAAAATTGTATTTCCAAATTTATTTGTAAGGTTTATTTTTCTAAAACTTAAACATGGTAAAGTATGAACTTCCAATACTCGCTTTATTTTCATTATTAAAAATAAACAGATAAATATGGTGGCATGCGATGACAGAACTTCATAGAGGCCATTACTAGGGCATGTGATTACTTTGGCCAATCAGCTAGATACATTTCAACCTTAGGTTCACTTACCTAAGGTCGAGTATTCGCGGCTCTGAAGTTAACGATGAATTCGAAATTGCAAATCACCGTTAGATTTGCTAACCAAGGGTTTTATCAACCGAGAGTTGAACCGCGAGTTGAAGGTTGGTGGGGGAATTGCCCGGAATAAGTTTGTCTGTGTGTAATTAGAATTTAAAATTCGTAAAAATTGTCAGATGTTCACCTGGAAAACATTTTAAAAAACGCAAGAAAAAATTACTAAATGTCAGTTGAAGTTGAGCGAGAAGATATATGTAGATACTCACATTCAACAGTTGAATTAAGTAGCACCTTTTTTTATGAAGTCAATTAAAGAAGATTCTGTGGTGTTTTATTTAAACGTTTTTTCGCTTTAAGATAAGTTGGTGTCGTAAATGTGCAAAATGTAAAACTCATGAAAGTTTTTGCTTCTCTTTTTGCAACAACGTGTGTTTGGATTAAAAGGTCACTTAAGTCAATAGCTTTATATCCTGTAGGTATTATAGGCACTCTCTTTTCCACCTCATTTTAAATAACACTGTGGATTCTTTTTTTAAATCCTGAAATGGTTATAACAGAACGCCAGAAAATTTTCTCCTCTATCTATGGTTGATACCTAATCAATAATTGATAGACTTATGTTTATTTAAAAATTACAATATCTACTGTGACAGAAAACACGTATACGGAGAGATATTTTTATATTTTATTTGAATGTGTGCCTGGTTTTGAGAGATTAGAACTTACCAAGAACATATGCAGTGAGTTCCATTCCAGCTTGACCCAACGCAACAAAACATCTCAAGATTACGAACATTATAAAAGATGTTGAAAATGCTGTGGCAGTACTAGCTATTAGAAGGATGACCACATTTACAATAATTGCTGGGCGACGACCAAACCTGCAAAATTATAAAATTATGATTTAAAAGAAGCATTTTACATCATTGTTTCCAATTTAGCGGTTTTTTCTTTCTCCAGAAATTCCGAACAGTAATTTTCGCTTTATTTAATCACGACATATTTGTCATTAAATAAATCAAAAATTACGATTCGGAATTTCTGAATAAAAAAATCTACTAAATTGAAACATTGCATTTCATACATATTACGTAGAAGAGTTGGAGAGAAAATAATAACAAGCATATATGCTGGGGTGATTCAAAAAGGTTGTAATGTTGATTATCTCTTAAACTATTGGAAATAGAAACATATTTTCAATTGCAAAAAAATGCACAAATCAAATATAGATGTTAGATATGTCATTAGTTTTACAAGCAGCTGTATATATAATAAAACACGAAATTTAATTTTTAATACGGCCTACTTATATTTAGAAAAATATTGCCGAGCGTCTAAGAAGGATATTAAAAAAATCCCGTTATTTTATGACCAATTTATGATACTTAGAATTTCATGAATTATCAGTACTTTCTGGCTCTAAAAACCGAAAGACGCACAGAACAGTCATTCTTATTTATTTATAAATTAATATTTTAAAATATTTTCTTAATTTATTTTTGAAACAGAAATTTCCATAATTATAAGTCCCTATATCGTTTGGAATTATTACTGTATAAAATATACATTTACTTAAAATATATGTTGTCATAATGAAATCAAAAACAGCAAATTTATAATATTAGTTCTAACTACAAGTATAATAATGCATACTTACAAGTCAGATAATTGTCCAGTGAGTGACACAGCAATTAAGTAGGCAAGCATGTACAGCGATTGACTCATAGAAAGCATCCATGATTTCTCACATACTAAGTCCCACTAAAATTAATTTAAAATTGCAATAATTAATAGGAATTTTTTTTAAAGAAAAAATTGCTTAAGTAAACAAAAATATGAACAATTTAATAATGAGAACTAAAATCAGAAATACGTATGAAGAAAAAAGGTACATTTAAACTTATTAAAACAAGAAATATTTTTATCTAGTAAAAAAGGTCATGTTTTTGTAAGTGTTTTTTTTTTATCAATATTTCAAAGCACACTGGAAGATTTTATAGCACTACTCAATATTTTTTGTCTTGGCAAGTCTCAAATATAATCGTTATATAAGAGTTATCATATCTTCAATATAAAAGCCCTTAGTCAAAAAACCATAATCAACAAATGCTTCAAAATCCCCCATCCCCCCCCCCCCCCAACCAAAATAAATTAAAGTAAAATTAAAAAATATTTTTTAAAGATTCTTTTAATTTAATAATGCTTTAAACATATAAATATACTTTCTAACCAAGAACACTGTAGGAAGAAAAAAATTGCTAAACAGGAGGAATCCGAAACAATTATCTCAAGAAGTCGAGAAAAGCATGAAAAATAGAGACAAAATATTCATTGAAAAGCAGACTTGCATACCATTATGATACTTTAATACGGTATTTGGTACTTCTTTGTTATAGGGGCCTTGGCGAGAGAGAAAATGGCAACGTTGAATTTGGCGAGAAAAGCAAAATTTCCAAAAGCACTTTCTGTCCACCTTCATTTACATTTTAAAAACGTCATCAGATTATTATAGATTTATGACTATATTTAATTATAATATTAATGTATCAAATGTTCAAACAATTTGTTTTATATTTGCGCCAATTAATATACACATTGAGAAGCAAGTAGTTAATAAGCCATATAATAATGCAATATAAAATATATAACACATATAAGCAATATAAGAATAGAATTTTTTTCATTGGTCACCGTTTCATTTTCGCGATTGTTTATAATATTTGGCACAAAATAGCACATTCTTAAAAGTGAGTTATGCCAAGGCTTCCATAAAAGAGAAGTACCTGATATCTATTAGGGATCATTTATTCTGTAAATTATCAGAAATTTTCCATAATGTAGATACACTTTCTGTCAGATTCTGTATCCTCCTAAAGCAAAACTTCTAAATTATTCATTAACATATCTTAAACAGATATATTAAATCCAGAAAGATTTCGTATACCTAAATAAGGATGTATATTTGTTCATCACAAAAATATTGCAGTAAATTAAAAAATAATTAAATTATTTCAGCAAAAGTAAAAGAATTTCCCATGTCTCAGGTTTATTACCTTTTTTATATTTTTTTATTTACACATTAAGTTGCTAAACAAATGCATTTCAATAATCCATTTAACTCTCTCATGCATGATAACCTAATAAGAAGTTGTATTGAAAACAGGCCTCAGAGAACTGTACATATTTTACTTTTACTCCTGTATCACATACGAGCCTCTTATAACGTTAAATTATGTTTGTGAAATACAGCAATAGACGGCAGAAGCAGTTTATTTTCAAATATTCATTTGGAAAATCCACCTTTGTTAATTTTTTTCTGTTCTGCAGGAGAGAAAATTTCCTCAAAGAATTTTGGCACTTTGATCTAAATAAGGGCATCACCGATTTTTTTTCTTTTACTTTATACATTGTGTTACTGTATTTAGAGTTTAAATTATCACAATAAAGTACTTTTCTGTTAGACGGACGCAGGTGATAATTCCTCAAATGTTGATTCAATCTCCATTATTTACACTGAAAAAATTACCTGTCATACTCCACGCAGATTTCTGACATACAACGCTTAATTATTTTATCAAGATTCTTGTACGCTTAATTTTAGGGGAAATCATAGGCTTTATTACAATGGAGGAACAAACCGTAATATTTTTTTTAGAAAAAAGAATTGCTCAGAAAATTACGATCAGTTTTCTTAGAATAAAAAAAGGAGATTAGTTCTGCATGTGTGTATTACACACACTGCTTTGATGTTTACATTCAAAATTCTTGGTTTATATTATATCTCGTAAAGAATAGTTCTTCTCTTTTTGTATTTTGAATTAAATGTGGAATTTTTTTTCAGCTGTGTGTGTATTCTCCGTATTAAAGAATGCTTTTGAAAGTCTTAACCAAGGATGGTGTAATGCGCTGTTGCCAAAACAAAAACATCTTCTGTTGGCAATCTTTGCGCCTGGCTAACACAAACGTACCTAAACAACTATTTAGTAACTATTAATAATAACTTTTTATTGCTTGTAAACCTCATATGAGGTTCGCTTTTTAATTTTGTAATAAATGTAAGAATTTTAAGCATTCAAAATTATTCGTTCTTAATAATCCATTTTTAATATATTTTAAGTTCAAAATACATGTTTCATTTACTTAAAAGTATGTATTTACTCGTTTATAATGCACACCCTGTTTTCATAGGAGGAAATCAAAAAAAGAAAACTGTCTTGCGTATCATATATTACGCGTAAAGCAGAATATCCGGGAACTTGGGAAAACAATTCTGTAGAAATCCCGATTCGCATTTTTTCCCTCTCGAAACTAAATTACATTATTCACTCATGTCCCCGTTAGTTGAATATCATAAAATTAAAGTTTCGGTAATATAGTTTTCTGTTATTAGAAAATTGTTTTAAAATATACCAAGACCAGAAATCGTTACCGTATAATTGCTCATAATATACTAGTGCTCCCGATGCGATAGGTATTTCAGTTATACGTTTAACCGATATACATATATACGGATAACACGTATTTAAGAAATACGTATACCTTAAACTATACGTTTAAACGTATCCATATACGTATAAGCGTATATCCGTTAAACGTATAATTAAAGTATACGTTTAATTCAAGTATACGTATATTTCAAGTATCGTATTTACTTTTAATACAAATATATCTCATCAGTGTTACTACACTGAACGGAGAGCAGGTTGGAAATCGGTGGCGTTACTTTAGCAATCTGTATAGTATGTTTCATACATAGAATCTTGTTATTTTTCCCTATAAATGATTACTGTAAATATATAACGAAAGTAAAAAGACTTTTTGAGCAAATAAGAAGAACATACACATTTCAGATTTATTGTTAATCCTTATTAAATATATTCTTTCTTTTTTAATTTTAAACAAATATTTATTTTTTGTGCGTATACTTAAATTGTGCCCAGGGGGGGGGGGGATGTTATTTCCACGATGCTAATGTTTACTACACTATCTTAATATATAACGCAATTTCATTTTTTTTACTGTGACACTCGTGGTATTTTTTATACAAAGTGTATGTGTATTACAAGATATTACGTTTTAAGAATTGTTGTTAATCTTGACAAACTTTCATTTTTGTATTAGTACCTATAAATTTCCATTACTTATAGCCTGACAAATAATCGTCACTGCTGGTTTCAGAATGCAATCACACAAGCTTAAAATGATTTGCCTTCTCTTTCCTTTTTCGCTGTAAAAAGTATTTTCAAAATATTTTTAATATAGAAAAAAGTATTTTTAAATAAAATAACAGTACGTTTAGTTAGTTATTTGTTACGGGCGATTATCTGCACTAGGGATATAGGCCGGTGGGGGGAGTGCCCACCGTGGGTTTTTTTTAAAATAAAAATAAGATTATGAAACTTCCCAGGAGTTGCATTGATCAATGTCAGTATAAAATATGAAGTCAATGTAAGTTTGTGTTCTGCAATACTAATGTTTCGGGCGAAATGTCCACGCCATAAATCAAAATAAGCTATGTTCGTGTGTTACAGATATGCGAAAGGTAAATCATTTCATAATTAATAGTTCAGATTTGAGGGGCAAAAAACAAAATCTAAACTGAGGAAAAAATATTCCGATTTTTTTTTTCCAAGTACCGACTGCACAGTGCACAGAACACAGCGGCTGTTTCTCAAAGTCTATGATCCGCAGACCAGCAGGAGAAAGGCATAATTTTTTAAGCAATGAACGAAAACCGTTTAAACGCTGGTGTAAGATCCGTATATACGAAGTACCGTATATGATGTTTCGTATAATACGTATAACCGCTGTTGTCGTATCATACGTATCCAAAATCTGCACCCCGTATAATGCGTATTATACGTATACTCGTATAAACGTTTAATAGGGAGCACTATAATATACACACTACGGCATAAAAAGTGGTATTATTTTACTTCCTATTTCTATATTCCTAGCCTTATACCACAACATCTACGTGTTGTGTTCAGTAACTTAGTGAAAACATGTGTGGTGTCATTTTGCTATCGGCAATATTACGTGTATAATGGGTACACCACTTTCGAAAGCCTATTTTTTTTAAGTGCGCATTATACGCAAATAAATATGGTAATTCACGCATGAGAGGGCTGAAAGAATCATTTCTACAGAAATAATCCTAATACATTATAAAAGTAATAATTATAACCATTAAATAAATCTGTGTAAACTTGCTACTTATAGAACACTGAGAGAAGCAATAATTTTCACTTACTTGTTCAACAATAGAATAATAGTCCGAAGAATATTCCCAAGAATTACATTTCTTTGTCTGATTCTGAAAATAAATCTCATCTGTCAAAAAATTATTTATCCACATCTCGCACTGACTTTTGCTAATTTCTCCTTCAATAGTTACATTAGGCAGAAACTGGGATTTCCATGTCTCAAGAGAAATATTCATACCTTGAGGCCTTGCACACCAGTATTCTACAGGGAAAGCTAAAAAGCTTATCCCTAAGTGGTTCCATGCCGTAGTAATATTACATACCAAGGTCATATAAAATATTTTTCGTTGCCATTTACCATCCTCTCCTATAATGTCTGTAACATCCAAAGTCTCTTTGTTTATCCCTTTCTCAGGTAAAATATTTTCCGATGGAAGTTTTCCATTTTTTCCAATCATATCCTGCAGTGGGATGTTGTTTTCTGCAAAAGAAACATAAATGGATATAGAAACTAAATAACCTAATAATTTGAAATTGGTCCAAATTAATAATATGGACGACAATGACAAGCCTCAAAACAGTCTCTTTTTTGGCCACCACTATTTATGAAAAGTAATTTTGTTTTAGATTTTACTTGCAAATGTTCCAGAAATCCACTTTAGGGTAGAATTTTCTTCCAATTGTGTTTTTTCGGAAATATTAATGACTGAAAAAGAGACCGCTCCGAGCTGCAATAATGACAACGGATGGGGGAACGAGGGTTGAAACATTGAGAAATTATTACATATAAGCTTAATATTAGTTTAACTAATATTGTATTAAGCGGGTTCGGTTCTACTCAGGGCTCCCTCTTATGGTTCCCAATAGGCAATTCTTAAAAACACTACAGTTCCAAACTCAAAAATTTTTCAAATGTTGCTCTCCGTCATTTTAATAGCTATTTATGTCAAATATTTATTTTTTGTAAAAATTACGAAATTTAATATTTTATACGGTTTTTCGGTCTTATACATCTAGAAAAGTTACATCTAAAAGTTATGTCTAGAAGTTACATCTAGAAAAACATTCCTTATACTCTAAAAAATAACATTTAAAAAAAAAACCAATTTTGTACTTACAAAAAATTTACCGAGTTAGGTTTCTTTGAATTTTATGAATTTTTAAACTGTCCCAATGTTTTCAATGGGGATACAGAGTCCGACAAAAACTGAATCTGCATTATAGAAATTTTCTGATAATTTACAGAATAAATTATCTCTAATAAATAGCGAGTACTTCTTGGGGTCTTTATCCCAAATGTTCTTAATTTTTTTTAAGTATGAGCTTAAAGCTGGCCAATCTAAAACGGTAACATTCCGAGTGTAAAGCCAATGTTTCGTACTATGCCAGTTGTGGATTGAAGTATTGTTGCACTAAAATATCCACTCAGGACACCAAAGATGTAACCAAACAGAAGTAGGTGTTACTCTAGTGTCTCCTGATACTTTGCTGAATTTTGTTTTCCAAGGAGAAATGCCAGAGAGATTTGGTCATTTAAGTCAATCGCCTAAACCATCACACTTACCACCTTGTCGTATTATACTGTTGAAAGTTCGTGGCTGTTTCCCGAAGTCGAGACACTAACGATTCCAGTTATCAGAACCTTCCCTATTTCACTTCTTTTCGTCGCTGAAAAATACGGTGAGCCTCTTGCCCCCATACAGCATGTTCTTTCAAGTCATATATCCATTCTTGTCTGTTTATACAGGGCTGCACTAAGGAATTCGCATACAAGAGTGTCTTAAATGCATTGAGTTGCAATGAAAAATAAAATGAAATCATGTCAAAAATCTTGTGTTTTCATTGTCAGGCCGAGAACTTTTCAAACCACCCTCGTATGATGCGATTTTAGGCGCGGTTTGAAAGACAATTTTTTAAACATTGTTCTTATGAGTCTATGTATTGTTACTGTGAGACAAAACACCAAGATTTTTGACACCAAGATTATTTTTAATTTGCCTTATGGAAATATTTTGTTTCGACACCAATCTTCTAAATTTTTGACCAGTAAGAATACTTGTTACATGTAACCAGCCGCATCTTGGTTTTTGATCGAAATTGTTATTTCTAGCAAAGCTTGGTGTATTCTTCGCTTTGAACAATTTAAGTTTCTAGAAATTTCAATACCAGACTTGTTTCTTATATTTCAAGTAAAACACCTTTAGAATTTCCACCTTTGAATATCCGGTATCTTTTGGCATCTTAAAAAACCAACAGAAATTGAATATTCGCTGTTAAACTGTTCAGGGAAAAAGGTTAATATATTGTAACGGTTGGTTTGTTGAAACTAATCAAACATTTGTTAATGTAGTGTGCCTAAACGTTTGATACAATAGTTTTTTAATAAAAATATAAAAAGACGTATTTTTTAAATGAATATTGCTGATATAACCATTCCACTATCTCCATGTTTCATTTCAATTACATGTTGAGTATTTATTATGAAATTATTCCATATATTTCTCGTTCCAATTTTATTTTCACATTTTAATGTGTGCCTTGTAAAGTTTTGAAAGAGACTGTATATAGCATATTATTCATATCTATATGTAAAAGTTATTTTAATTGATAGTGAAAATATATTCTTGAGAAAAGATGAACTTTTTAAACAGAAATTTTATTACACCATAATTAATCCTTTATACCTCAAATTATGAATCAAGAAATTGTTCTACCTCAATAATCATCTTCCTTTCTATATTTAAAAAAATTATATAACAATGATATGCAATTTTGAAAAGCTTTATCATTAAAACAGACTTTAAAAATTGGTAGTTATAGCTTTTTTTCTTTTTTTTTTTTTTTTTGTAAAATATTTACAAGAATAATTAGATTAATTAAAAAAATACTGTTATGGAAATCTCGCAATTCTTATAAAACAATGTAAATAAATGTACTCTGCAAATGGAAAAGTTTTTGTACTTGCATATTTTTCATATAACGGTTTTAATAAGAGAAAAGCAACATCTAGGTAAATGGTTGATAAAACAACCATTTAAAAAAATATTTAGCTTCGGTTGTTTCTCCGTGCTTTCTAAATGTGATCGAGTAAAGTATTTTGTATGAAAAGTAAAATCTACTTTTAACAACAGACGGATGAAATTAATTTTGTATTGAATTTTCTTTAATGTCACTTAAAAGTACTGTCAGAACATAAAGGGTTAAATTTACTTTTACAAATAGTGATTTGATTATATTATATGAAAATACTACATTCTATTTTATTGATATCCATTTCCAAATTTCAATCTTATGAATAAATATACTTGATCACACGAATATTTTCTCCCAGCCCAACCAAACTCATAACGAAAATTGCTGATTTTATTAATATTAAAACGATTTATAATACAAAAATTTCAATTTGGTTTATAAACTGATACCAAAAAGTAACAATTCTGACCATTATCAATAAGTGATATCGTTCTCCACCAATATTGTATGGTAAAAGTCCGACCTGTAAGCATTTACAAGTACTTTACAGACTTTTAATAACTCGTTCTAGCAAATACAAGGATTTCTGTATTTTACAGAAACATGTACATATCAATAGTAAAATTTTTATCTTACTTGCATACAAAATTATTTTTTAGTTAATCAAAATATGTCTGTTTTAAATTTAAAAAAAAAAGCACGTGAATATAATTGACAAAAGAAATATTGATTGACTATTATTATTTTTCACTTAAAGCATTTTGGCTATTGCTCTATATTCTAAACAAACAAAAAAATTATTAATTTTAGTGATAAGACTAGCTAAAAATTTCAGATTTATAAGCATAAAATAAAGCAATTAATTTTTATGATGTAAAAGAGAAGAAAATAAAACTTTCGACAGGAATTTCTCTTTAGAGTTGATATTGTCAACATTTATTCGCGAAATAAAAGTTATAATATCCAATAAATAAATAAAACAAAGATAATTAGTAAAATGAATAATTAAAACAGTCGTAGCAAAGGAAAAATACTGCATCAAAAACTGCGTAACAATAAACCAAAAAATTAAAAATTAAGGGTAAAACAGACTTTAAACATTTTGGACTGCTAAAAAGTTGCTCTTCTCCTAAGAGGCTTTCAAAATAAATAGATAAATAAAACCTATTGCAGAAATCTTTTTTAAGAGAATTTAAATAATCCCCATCTACTTATATATATATATATATATATATATATATATATATATACCGCTGACCAGGCCCCTACTTGCCGGGCTAGAGTGCCTAGCTTAATGAGTTAGTACCTGTGCGCGGGGCGAATTTCGCCTGATCGTAGCATGGCTGTGACCCACCTGTCAAGAGCCTTGTTGGCATGGCTGCAGTGCTATTTAGTGGTTTGTACAGTTTTCTTTATTTCCCGGTCTATGGTGTTACTTTTCCTTTGTTCTATGTTGGCCGGTTACTTAAAATGGATTTGTTTGACGCGAGGTGGTCTCGTAATTTAGAGTCTTGATCAGGTGACGAGACCTTCACCTGACTAGGCACCTCCAGAAGTATAATTCAAAGGGAACTTGGAGAACTTTGCACCCACGACAGATTTTACATACACCAGGTGCCATTAGCGCACATGGCATCCTCATCTACCTTATGATTGAGCTGAGCGAGCGAAGCTCTTATGCGTCCATTTCAGTTGTTTCTTTGTAACGCTACTCCTCCTATAAACTGTTGGCCGAAGATCAAATTCGGTATAGTGATAGCTGCCATGGACGGGATGGAAAAAACAATATGACAGATATCGCGTCCTTGAGGAATAATTATGGATCATAAGTGCCATACACGTAACGTTAAAAACTTAAATTGAAGCCCTCGCACGCGATTATTTGCATAATTTTTAACGTGTCCGGTTTCGACTTGGGGATACCTGCCCCAAGTATCAATACAGTGGACCAATGGTTGCTTCAAGATTTTAGCGCCCATGACCCTTTCGACAACTTAAGTAATCTTAATGTTCATTTCAAAATTAGAAATTAGCAATGTCTGCTTGACGACACTAAATGAATGTTTGTAAATTAAATCGTTTGTTATTAATCGCTTTATTTAATGTGCACTTGATGACAATTACAAAATCTTTGAATCATACAAGTATCAAGTACATTTATTAAATATTCTAACATGAAAAAAATATATTTAAGTATTATTTTCAATATTTATTTGATCTCCTTTTTGGGACCTTGAATGCATTTGGTCCGGATCCTGACTCATTGTTATTATAGATATATCTTGTCATTGAAATAATTGTACTATTTTACATAAATATAACCTTCTATTAGTTAAAAAAAAAAAAGCCCCTTTTAAAAGAATACGTTAGATTAAACATACTTTTATAAGAAATACATAATAATTTAGTCTTGTTTATGGTATTAAAATAATTATGATTACATTTATATTTCTTTTATAAGAGATACATGCGTGAAAAATATTTTTCTTTACTACATAGCACGCGCATGGGGTTTCCTGTATAAATCCTATGCTCAGGGTCCTCAAAAGTTATAGTCGGGCCTTGTACAGACCAGCAAGCAGGTTATTATCAAACTGTAATAAACTTTCATTAAAATAAATTTGGCAGTAAACTTTTTGAAAGAAATAAACAACAATAACAAAAACCACATTTTATGCCGCCAATAACATGCATATCTGTAAACGTACACTATAAAAACATAAATGTCAAATTGTAAAACTCCATTTTTTTTTAAGTCTATTAAATATGGCATCATCAAAAACTATTGTAATCAAAGCGCATAATATGGTTATTTATAATTTCTCCAACTATTAATAATTTAAATTGAATAGAATATAACACAAATATTTAAAATATATTGTACTAACAACAATTCTTAACCAGATTATTTTCGCATATATAGGATACACGAGACATGATGTTTTGCGTAGAGAAGAAGCATTAAAGTTCATAACTTTTCAAATACATGTTTAAGAAATAACTTACCCATTATTAATTCTGCACAACTTCTATTGCCCTAAAGTTTTATTATTCCAGATTACATTGTTATTAAATAGGACAAAATAGTGTTTGTAGCATTAGTAAGTATAGAATTTCAGTAAGTTTACATTACCGCACGTGCTTGAAGAAGAGCAGTTTTCCACCAGCTTATCGCAATGTTACGAAATCCAAATCTAAAGCTCATCCCAGTGTATTAGAAGAACATCTAAGCTAATTTCGTGACTACAGATTTTATCACTAAAATACAATCGTCCTTTCAAAGACGATTTTCGAAGAAAAAAATATTAGGGAAAAGTTTAAAAGCTTTGAAAGGGAAATTTAAAAATGGGGAAAAAATGGGAAGGTGAATTTAAATTTGAACCACATTTTTATAATTTCAGCTACTTCGTAAATATCTCTTAATGAAAATGATCTTTTGGATATTTTTTTTTTATAAATCTATACAACTGTATTTTTAAAATTAGACGTAAAAAAACAACAACTATATTACTTACCCATCATACGTTACCCATCATACCCCATACGTAGTATAGGGTAAGTCTTGTAATCGTTTTGAAAATAGAATTTTTTTTTTGACGGATTTACACATTTCAGACACTGGAGATTCCGAAAAACATATTTTTAGAAAAAAAAATTGCCGTCCGTCTGTGTGTCTGTGTGTGTGTCTGTAAACGCTCTATCTCCCGAAAAAATTGAGATAGAGACTTGCAATTTGGTATGTACTTAGTATGTAATAATGGGAAGAAGCCTATTTCATGTCAATAACCTCGATTAACCGGAACTATTTTTTTCGGACTCTAAATATTCGTTCTGATAAAAGGTATATAAAAATTTTCGAAATTGTTTATTTTAAGAAATGAATATAAAAGACAATAAAAAAACATAAATTTTGCATAAAACATGAAGTCGATCGGATAATGAGTTGCCGAGATATTTGGAATCCTATTTTCCACACTCTCCGATTTTTCATGACCCTGTATTTCATCCAAATTTCACTTTAAAGATATATTTTAATTGGAAATTTGACGCTTAATCAGATGCAATAAACCGCTAGTTAATAGGATTATTATTTTTGGAGTTATAAGGAAAAACCTCTTTCAAGCAATTCAGTAATCAAGCCTTTAAAGTTTATGACGTCATCACGCCACGATTTTATTTGAATTGCAATGCATTTTATAAGTAGTTTACACATTTTTATTTTAATATTTTACATTATGCATATCCATGATGGGTAAGTATTACTGTGGCCCCCAACGACTAGTTTTCTAGTTGTACTCAAATATAAAATTGCATAAGTAAAGAAACAAAATGTTTCGTAAAATAATTTTATATTTAACTTCGCACCAGAATGTCTTATTTTGTCAGAATATTATTGTTATTATTATTTTGTAATTATGCATATGAAACATTTTAGAGCTTTCCTTTTTAAACACTTACGTTTTTATAGTATATAATATTAAAACATTCTTGAATACATAAAAATATACAACTTGATGCAATAGTGACTATACTCTTGAAACATATAAACATACAACTTGATGCAATAGTTCTGTAACTACTCTTGAAACATGTATTGCGCATGATCAAAATTTCAAAACCAATTTAAATTACAAATGTAATAAATTATCCATCATTTATAAACAACTTTATGTAGAATTAGTCTTTTTTATCATTTTAGAAAAATAGTATAATTTTGATACATTATGAAAGAAAGAATGGACTCATAAAAAAGCAAAACTTACCAATTAAAAAAAATAAAAGTAGTTTTCAATTCACTATAATCTCATTTCTGTCTATTATTACTTATTTTAACGATTTTGAAGTTCAGATCTCTGTTTTACAATTTTCCTTTTTTTTTTTTTGTTTTTACCTTAGTTTAAAAAATGTCGTTCTGTAAAAAAGTAATTATATGCGTGATAAAATTATTATATTGTATAATGAACAAACTTACCATCAAATCGCCCATAGAATCTGGATTTCATCAGTCAACATTTTCCTTTATAAGTAAATTCGTGCATTTCAATAAACTATAGAATTTATTTGCGCGCATACTTTTCGTTGTGAAAATATCTGAGCAGGTGGAGCACAGAAGCTATAAACTTAATACGTTCACAGCTGTATTATCCCTAACTGAAGTATATTTATTTTATAACATGTGTTCTCAAATACTCAAACGTGTTCTTCAAAGTGTTTAGAAGATTGGGATATAATTTTTATTTTATTTTATGCAAGTGGCGAATTTGATAGATACATTCTCTTTTTCTTTTCTTAGAGTTAAGTTCAAAACAGTTAAAATTGTATATCACATTTGTATTTAAACATTCATTTTATTTCTCTTTCTTCCGTTTTGTTTACATATATATATATATATATATTTAAAAAATCATTTTTTCTTTTCTTTTTTAAAATAATTGACGCGATATAATTTCTATATGCTATTTACAGAATCTTTATTCATCTAAAAAAAAAAATTATTACGTGTATGATACGCCCCATAAGAAATGTGTTTATTATTGAATGTGAATATAATTTATTAATTTGGTGATTATTATAATCGTGTCCTGCTGCGCTTAGTGTACATGATAAAACCAAGCATAAAAAATAAGTGGGTTCCACTTTCACGCAGTACATTATTCATCAAAAATATTAATTTAGAATGCCAATGTGATTCGTTTATCCTCCGATCACTATAAGTTTACTTTTTTAGTTACTGTAACTTTAAGTTTTATACATAAAAATTAAAATCAATAAAATTAATGTCACCTATCAATTCACTGATTTGTGCATTATGTAATTTAGTTTCTGGGAATCTCTTAACAAATGGATGAAAGTGATACAATTTCTAGTGACATAATTCCCGCAACAACTGAAGGAAATGTGTCCGCTTGGAACACGATATTTATTTCTTCGTTTCTCTTTTATGCCATTATAGCCTTAATATTATAAACTAACATTAAAGTTTAATATTTTAAAAATATTTTATTTGACGGTTTCGATTTGGTAAACATTGCCTCGGAAAATAAATACAAACTGAAATTCTGCTGTAGCATTCCAAAACCAGAAAATTTAAATCCACTGGCGAAATTTCCCAAAATTCCGGCCAAAATCGAAATAGAAATTGCATTCTTTCCATGCACAGCTTTGCATTATTGCAGATTAATATCCTTAGTGTATGTTTAGATCATCTTTTATGGATTTCTAAGATTGCATAAGTTTGTTTTAAGTAATACATTGGTGATGTTGAATATTTAAAAAAATAACTACTTTCACTTTCTCAAGTCATATACTGAAAATTTATATATTTTTAATTATGTTTTTAATGTAAATTGTAATTTTCCCAACAGGGCGAAAGAGTCCAGGCCAGGATTCGAAGCAGGGATCTCTTGGCTGAAGCTGCCAATGCTCTACCAACTTAGCAATCCCGGACAAATCTGGCAGATCTAATTAACCCAGTTAACCTTATTGATCATAGCATCAAGTCTGATATCTGAATCAACTCAACAGAATAAATCACAGGTAATGGGAACTCCAGTAAACGATGTATACGTGATAACACTAGATTAATTTTGACACAATTATTCAAGTTGATAGAGCATTGGCAGCTTCAGCTAAGAGATCCCTGCTTCGAATCCTGGAACGGGTTGGGTTGATTTATGACGGCCAATTATCAACACGAGGGATATAGGCCCTAGGAGGAGTGCCCTCCGTGGGGGTCTTTTAAAGGGATCCTAACCCGTATTTACGGCAAGGTTCGAAAAAAACCACGGAAAACTCCGAACGGTTAGGTCGACGAGTGCGACAGAGGTTTTAACCCAGCACCTCCCGTCTACTAGCTTTGAGAGCAGACCCTCTCAGCCACTGGTGGAGCCGAATCGCGGAACGGACTTTTTCGCCCAGTTGGGAAAATTACAACTTATGATTTCTTTACAATACTAATTCATTTAACTGCTTTTAAGTGCTTTTATTAACAAGTGGGTAAGTGTGATCCAAGTTCTCACAAAGGGTTTCGTTTAATATTCCTTTCAAAACACTTTATCCTTTCTTTAAAAAATCCAAATAAATTTAATTTTCTAAAAAAAAAAAAAAACTGTCTATTTTTCTCGGTTTTTCGAATGTCTGAACCGGCCCGATAGCGGGTGAAGCCCACTATTATATTCTGTCATAATAATATCTGTCATGTGGACTAAATGCGATATTTAAAAAATAATAATAATTTCAAAATTAAACATGTTGTACACATTCAAAATGTTAAAATATGCGAATATTTCCGTAATCGGGTTTTTATCATGATTCAATACGTTCCTCAAACTCATATATTTACTATTCTCTATTACTCATATTCATACTCGCTTTGTATTATACTGAAACATTTGAAAAATCCGTTAAACTTGCGATATGACGTCAGATTTTCTTTTTAATTCTCTAATGACGTGTAATTAATCTGCTTTGTGTACATGCACACATACTCATACTCCTTGTATTATTGAGAAATCTTTCTGTTTTATTACCACTATGAAGTCAATCTTTTATTTCATATTAATCTTTTTTTCAATTGGTGAAACTTTTTATTTCATTTTTATTTTTCACGTGGAAATCGTCTGATAGAAAATTAATTATTGTAGATAGAATTTCATCATGGATTTTTAATTTTTGACATCTGCTATAAGGGAAAATGTTCAAATTTAATAAGAAAAGGCTGTTAGAATTTTGGTTTTTTATCTCTATTTATTAAAATAACACGAATTTTTCAAATTTTAATATTTTCAGTTCTTCGCAGCTGATATTCTGATTTATACACAAAGTTTTAACTCTGTGAGTTAGACAGTTTTCGAGAATGGCTCTGTGACAGACAGACAACGGAGCGGGAGCAATAGGGTTTCGTGAGATGAACGAAACCCTAAAAATGATGCAGTTTTATTACTCAATTATTTCACTTAACAAATGCACGAAACAACTTAAATTTTGTATTGAGTTACATACAATTTCAACCACATCATGAGGCCTATGTTTCATAAAATATTGAGCCACAGCAATTTAACAGCACAATTCCCCATTTTGACTGTGTGCTTATTTTCGAAAAAAACAAAAAAAAAATAGAAAACAATTCGAGTTTTAGCCACGATTTCGAAAAAATTCGCCACTGTGTGCCACGTCCGCACAGTGTGCTAAAACGACGAATTTCCAAGACATAGGTGAAAATTGTATGTATTTTCCATGAGAAACCATACATGTTTTTTCTCTTACATACCGTCTAGGATTTCAGAAGGAAATATATCGGAAAAACAGATAAAAACCAAAAAAAGGAGTAACTGATGAAAAAAAAAATTGTTATTAAGTCCAACTTTTTATACTTTTGTAAATTCATTTCTTCGTCTTCTGGACTAATATTCCGAGCGTAATTTTATTTTAATTAATTGGGTTTTGATACCTATGTATGGTTTTTGATACCTATGTGTATGGTTTTTGATACCTATGTATGGTTTTCAATATTTTAATAATGTTCAACATTTTCGTCTTGTATAAAGTCAAAATCCCACCATATCCTGCAAAATCGTTGGTTTAGTACGTTCCTCTTTTGTTTTGATTGAATGAAAGTCCATGTAAAAAACATGCTTCTGAATCAACCCTATTAAATGAAACAATACATTTTTGTTTAAAAATAGGTAAATTTTGAGAATTTTGAATTGAATACGTATAAAATTAAGCATATTTTGCTCTGCTTCGTTTTTCTCACGACACAGACCTGTAGTTTAATTGCCCAGAAATGTAATCCCCTCTATGTTAAAACATCATTCTTCTATTTACATGTAGATTTAGAATCTGTGCTTAAGAGACATACAATTCAGAAAATATTCAATTTCTCTAAGCTTTTTGTACAGATTTTTAAAAGTGCATGAGTATCTAAGCAGATCCAATAACAAAAGTTTGGCTGATATTTCGAATTAAATGTACTTATAATTTCGGGAAAAGAATAATAAATAAAAAAAAAACTTTCAGTTTAGTTATCTTTTATTACGCAGGCACAGTCCTGGGAAGAAAATTCAAAACAAATTCAAAACAAATTCGAAACAAAAGACGGAAAATGGTTGAAAGGGAACACCTCATACTATTTCTACAATAAATAATTGCAGATTAAAGATACGGGTACCGATCGATCGGGTATAACATCTACTTTTAAATTAGACTTTCAAAAATTGTTTAAGAGGCCCTATCCAGTAAATTGAATCCAGACTTTAAAATTTCATTTGACACAATAAGCAAATTCTAATCTTTTCAATAAGCCTATATATAAATCTTCACTATGTAGGCCAAAATCTCATAAGTGTAATTTCTGAGTCCCCAATATATCTCTCGGCATTTCTGCAATATAAATTCTTATTTAATGTTAAAATGTTTCTCTGTGATTGTTCTACGATATTATGTTACCTCTACTGGGAAAATCTTTGTTTTTTAACTGAAATTTAAATATCTCAAAAGTCACTATTTCCCCCTGCCCTCAACCCATAACTTGATCATTAAAACCATCAACAAATAATAATATTAAAAAATTTTGAAAAACCAATGTATTTATTGTAAATATGAACCTCATGGAGCGAAATAATATAATTTTTATATTAGTGAAATGTGTAATATTTGTTTTGTTGGGTTTAAAGTTATGTCCCTCACTTTTTTGGTCACTATTATCCCGGTGTATGAATTTCCTCATGGTTCCACCAGATGGCAGTAAGCAGTCATTTTCAGTATTGTTTTCAGTAAGGAGCACATGTTGTTCTTAGAAAGTCACCACTGCTTGCTGTTTGTTCATAAAGAAGATTTTCTGGATTGAAAAGAATAGAGAAAAGGTAAGCGCACCTTTATTAACCGTCACTGCTGTCCCCATTGTTAATTTAAATATTGATATTTACAGATTAACCAATATATAGCCATTTAATCGTAGGTTTGTTATGCCTTTGAAAATACGGCATACAACATTTCAAAAATGTTCTTTTTTAAGTAAAGTAGCAAAATTGCAAAAAAAAAAAAAATGTCACTAATGTTCCTGTCACTTCTGTCCCTTACAATTTGTGTTTTGTCTGATAAAAACTGCCATATCATATTTACTTTTCAATAAAGTTTATGCCCATCTACTAATTATTATTCTGCAATATATCAGCGGTTATTAAAAATTCAAATTGAGAATAATATGAGATTTTTAAAAATCAGATATCAACATAAAATCAGCAGTCAAAAATCACACTTGAGATTTTGGCCTATGTCTCGAAAATTACTTTTAGAATTTTTAATTATTTTAATATGAATTCGATTCAGGGGTTAGCTACAAGTTCAAATCCAGTAATTATAGTTATGTATACTATATCAATATACAGTATACAGTTATGTATACAGTAATGCGATACTGCTGGATGATCATAAATGTCTAATAAAACGGAAACAACAGCTGCTAAACGAAAAATTGCCAGTAAGATATAATTGTGACTATGTGCTATTTGCGAGTTGCAAAAATTTTTTAATCAATCACAGCATTTAATTGTTTTTAAAAAGATAAACTTTACATACAAAAAATACATTCGTTTAATATCACATGACATGGGAATATTACATATACAAATTACTTTAACGGCAATAAAGTACAATTCTACAAAATAAAATATAATAAAATATAAAAGCTATACAGTCAGAAGCAATAAGTTAAAACATATTTACTATAACCATGATTATTTTTAACAATAACCCCTTCGATGAAAGTTGAAACAAATATAAGAAATTTAAATTAAAGTTGCCCACATTAAAGTGCAACAAAAGTTTGACACAAAATTTTCTGTATATGACACGAGCGAAAATGCTTAATATATTTGAAAATAATTTGTAATTAATTTAAATCAGTCATTTTTAAACTGCTATATGATCCCCTAAGACTTGTCGGGTTTTTTTTTTTAACATAGATTAAAAACTACTTGGAGAACAGAAGTTTCATTTTTATAAACTCATCCACGGACGCACGCCCCACCAGTGGCTGAGAGGTTGTGTTCTCGAAGCTGGTAGACGGGAGGTGCTGGGTTCGATCCCAATCGCGCCCGTCGGCCTAATCGTTCGGAGTTTTCGTGGTTTTCTTCGAGCCGTGGATTTATCCATGCGTAAATACGGGTTAGGTTCCCTTAGAAAGACCCCCACGAAGGGCACTCCCCCCGGGCCTATATCCCTAGTGTAGATAATTGGCCGTCAATAATCAACCCAACCCAACCCATCCACGGACGCACTTATGAGTCGAAAACAATGCATTCTTTATAGCTTAAAATTCATACCTTCTTCGAATTTTAATTTCCTAATTCATATATCGTACTCAACTATAACATTACAAAAATGACAAAAACTATAACATTACAAAAATCATAAAAAGAAAGGATTTGTGTTTTGGTTTCTTAGTAGTACAGTCAAAAAAATAATTAGCATGATAAAACAATAATTTCAGGAAATATAAATGAAAATAGGTAAGTAACTAGACATTAGAAGTTAAAAAAATTTCATATATCTATTTAAAGATTTATCGTTCAAATTATTCGAAATATAGAATCTGGGTATAAATTTAAACGTAGTTTATAAGTACTTTGTAAAAATGGAGATTTCCTGTTAAAAATCTAAAAGTTTTTACTACAAATTTTATTATCAAGATGGCGCTCAAAGTAAAAACATTCTCAATCGATTTCTACACTGTAAAAAAAAAAAAAAAGAAAAAAATTCATTTATGTAGCAAGATGGTTTGCGAAAATATAACAACCTCTTCCGAGTTACTCACGATTCAATTTTGTCAATAATTATTCATTACTAACTAAAAAAATTTAATCAAGCAACGTATTTTAATGAAATGTGAGCGCACTATGTCAAAAGCCTGTTCAAAAACCTTTCAAATGATACCTCATTCATGAATGTGCGTTTTGTATGCGCATAGAAAAAAGGATTTGACATCAGGAACAACATATACGATTAATATAAATAATTTTTATTCGTGTAAAAAATTTAACCTTATCAAACTTAAAAAAAGATAGTTTTAAATTTTATTGTTGTGTTAATGTCTAATGAAAATCCGTTTCAGAATATGTATTATTTAAAATCTATTTATTAAAATTTAATATTTAACAATACAAAACTATTTTATTGATAATAAATTACAGAATCGAGAAAGACGTACATTTAAAGATTTATTGAAATTAGTTTAGAAATTGTATTAATACATTTGCACATACTCGAAATGTGCATCCAAAGTGCACATTTCGGGAATTTTTTTTAATCAAAAATTACGAATTCCTACCAGAAATGGTCCCACCAGTGGCCGAGAGGTTCTGTTCTCAAAACTGATACACGGGAGGTTTCACGATTCCGACGATTGGGTTCGAACCGAATCGCGCTCGTCGGCCTATTCGTTCAGAGTTTTCCGTAGTTTTCTTCGAACCTTAGATAACCATGCGTAAATACGGGTTAGGTTAGGTTCCCTTAGAAAGACCCCCCCCCCCTAGGGCCTATACTCTTCGTGTAGATAATCGGCCAATCCTACCAGAAATTCGGAATAGTCATTTTTGCCTTATTTAATGACAGACGTTTCGTGATTACATAAAGTAAAAATTCTTTAGGAATTTCCTGTATGGATTCGGAATTCTGAAAAATAAAAAGAAACAATTCCTGAAACAGACGCATATGTGCGCCAATGATGCAAATGGGTTAATTGATAATCTAAAAAGAAAATCATTGGACAATTCCATTAAATTTGTTTTATTATTTACTCTAAAAGATCCTTAATATGTTACGCTGACAAAGATTCTGAATTTTTTTAATTTTTTTTTAACATTATTAAGCAAAAAATATATTTATTTAATAATAATTAATCTTTAAAGAAAAATAAATTTGATTTAATTAATTAATTAATTAATTTGCCCAAATTAAATTTGATTGTTAGTCATGCAAAATAAGTTATTGTATTTTCGGAACAAAAGTATTGCTTGTTTCCGACAGAGTCGAAACAAAGGGAGGGGGGGAACAGAGGGAGCATGTGCCCCCGGCGACAGAAAGGAAGGCAGAGGGGGCGCCAAATGAACATTTGATTTGTTGTTCGATACAAAATACATATATATGAAATTTGGGTAAAAATGTTCTTCAGCTGGAAAATCGAAAAGAAGAACTGAGATTGGCTGGGTCACTAAATACTACGGGGTGGAAAAATCACAAAATATAATACCTTATTAAAAGTTTTTTTTTTTTTTTTTTTTTGGCTTTTGTTCTAGGTCACTATTATAATTTTGATAATTAGCGTTATATTCAGGAAAGAATCTAGACATATTAGGCTATTAATAGGAAGAGATAGTTCTATGAAATTGGCTGTGTATAGCACACATATATTTTCCTGCATTGGAATTAATTGTTATACCTACGGAAAATCCTGGTTTTTCAGTTCTTAAGTCATTGTGACTCATATCACTATATGACTTGAAACCCCTGCTTAATTGTAATGTAATACTACAACTACAGTAAAATCTGTGTATAACACATAACAGAATCCTCTCCTAAATCAAAAATTTACATGGTCCCAACAGAAAGAATACCAGCAATTCAATTAGCTAAGACGAAAATCTGTGTAAAGCGGAATTATTTCCAATTCATTTTGATTCTGGTTCCACAGGTTTTATAAATATTTGACAAAACTGATTACATAGTTCACTATTATGTATTTTATGAATGCATATTTTTAATTTTAAAATAAGTCGGTTATTAGAAACTTGGTAAAATTCTCTTTGTAAATTTACTTTGCGGAGAAGGGAGGGAGGGCGCAAAAATCGGCAAAAATACATGTTTGCCCCCTGTGAAAAAAGGCTACTTTCGACCCTGGTTTCCGAAAGTGTTGCTATCTTTTGTTGAATTGAAAATGCTATTTGCTTGTGAATCTGGTTAGCACTCCTGAATGAGCGATTTGAGGATTATTCCATATTCGGCGGAAAAGAACTCTTACAATGCAGAAGTGCTGCCATCTATTATCTATTTTAAGATTTAATAAGCAAATCCATAATTTATACAGAATTAAAATTGATGTCAGAAGGAAAAGTAATATATTGTTCCGTGGAAAGTTATTTTTTATTGCCCAAAAAGGAATTACTTATCTGTAAAAACTGAACAACTATTTAGAAATTTGATAGAAACATTTATTTTTACTTTGCTAACTGAAATCACTTGCTTCGAAATTCGAAAGTTGATCATTCTCTTACACACAACACTTTATTGGAATTACTATGCAAATTTCGAAATTAGTCTGCTGAAATTTATGAATAAATTACAATTTTATTATATAGGAGATAAACTACATATAATGCTATATTTTTATTTTAAATGATTGGACCAGCATCAATTTATATTTTATACGTTATGAAATTAAAACGCAACGTCAAAAGATCATGTGATAAAAATGCCTGTGATAAAAATGCGCAATATAAATTTCTTACAATCAGCATTATAGGTTTTAATAATAAGCATTTTGAATATTTCCCATATTATCTAGTCCTAATAAATTGCTTTTTAATTTAATTTTGTTTTGAAAAAAGACACCGATTTATGGAATGAATTTTGATAATTTAATAACTCTCGTTTAAATGAGACACATTCGCCTTAAAATCTGATTAAAAGTAATACATTAACTAATAAGACTGGTTTGAATGCACAACAAATATCAAGTGCACCATTTTGTTCTCGGTTATTTGATTCACGAAAATTGTTGATTCAATTAACTTCCGATTCAGGCAAGTTGCAGATATAGCATATTTTTAATTGCAATTCACTTTAGATGAAAATTGAATCTGCGAAATTTTTTAATATTTAATGTAAACGTGGGTAGTCTTTCTTGAGCTTAAGGCATGATCATATAATTTTTCAGGATTTCACTAACTTGAAAATAAAATTTCAATTTTCCATATAAACTGTTCTTGGAAAGAACACATGACTTGTCAACACCGATGAAATATTAATCCTTGCAGAATCATTCCAATTCTCATCATCAATATAAATAAAATAAGACAAACGAAAAATCTGTAAAAATTAAGGTTTTTTTTTTTTTTTTCGTCTACTATTAAAAAATGCGATTCGCTTGTTTCCTTTCCGAAATCCCCTTTTCTTCTTTGAGATATATTTATATATATATTAAATTAAAACAGACAGTTTTCTTCTGCTACACTGGATTCTTTTTTTTTTTCCTGTAAATGCATTAAAGAACAATATCAATGAACTCAGAGGGCTTCATAATAATGTTGGAAAAATGACAATTAAAAAAAATGCACATACAAGCAAAAAAAGGAGGTTGGAGGGGGATTACATGTAAAATATTAATAGAATAATAAAAAGGCAACAGAAAAGAAATGCAGAGGCATAGTTGTATTGGGAATATTGTCTGAAAAAGGTTTTAAGTAGTGGCCTTTTAGAAGATTTTGGTCTGTACAATCATACCAGCAGATTCTCGCCAAAATCTACATATCCTTATTGATAACAAACAAAGTAAAATGTCAGAGGTACAATAAATCAAAAAGTACTAAATATCACAAAACGTTAAAATTTAGTACTTCAGGATTAAACGTTGGACTAATCAAGCTCATTCAAAAATATACATATATTTATTTGGGAGGGGGGGAGGGGGGAGAAGAAATTTCTGGATGAAAGACATTCGTAGAAGTTCCAAAAATTGTCATTTTCAGTACTTTAAAATTGCAGATTGTTATTATTTTGAATGTTAAAATTTGTAAAATCAATTTACCCTTTTCATTCAATGTATTTTTGCAGTTTGAACCGATAGCATTCAAAACATTGTTTAAAGATTAGCCTGGTGTATCAGTCGTATATAAATAATTGGAGCACTTCAGAAATAAAATACATATTAAAAATATGCAATTAATATTAAAAGACAATTTTTCTATATTGAACCATATCGTAAACATTTTCTTTAGTGTTTAAAATATTTCATAAGCTGAGAAGTGGATTTCTGGTACAGATTCACTTTTCTAATTTAGGATTTTTTTATTAAAATAGTAAGTTTTGTTGAATATGTTGAATGCTTTTAAAAAATAAAAGGATCTTTGCAGATTGCACTTGCTTTTCTATTGCATATAAAACTTTTACGCGTATTTATTTTAATCTTTACCTCCGTATTTTGCTACATATTCCTTGAATATTAAAAATCATGAATATTGATGGCAAATCGATAATGGAATGATAATGGAATTTACTAATATATTATCCCTAGAATCGGATGAAATGCAAATGCAGGCTTCTGATGTACGTGGAATAAAAAGAGAAACATTGTTCCAAAAACAATAAACAATATTAAAAATTTCCGGACCGAGAAGGAAATGGGCACTTCTTAATTTATAAAGAAAAAGAACATTGATTGTTAATCGCATTTAATTTAGATTTTTAAAAGTAATTTCAAAAGCTCCTTATCGTAATTAGCTAAGTTAAAATCGAATGAACATAAGACAAGCTGTAATTTCCCAAAATAATACATTTTTTTTTAAATGTACGATTGAATTACATATACTCATTTAAAAAAAAAAAAAAAAAAAAAAAAAAAAAAAACTGTCGATTGCAAAAATTTTGGCAGCAATTTTAAACGTTGCTTTTATTGATATAGTTTTTTTCAATAGTAAATTTTGCTGCATTTTTTTTTTATTGCACTTAATTTTTCTTTGTCCAGAATATTTGGTTCAATAATTTATATTTTATCAACATTCAAAAGTGCCAGTTATAATCTTCTTTCTAAAACAATTTCTTACTCCAAACTATGATATATATAGAGAGAGAGATTTATTTTTAATGCAGACAAAATTTGTAAAAATGCGCGATTGCAATATAAACAATCTGCCGTATCGTTTGCTAGCAATTTTAAATATTTTTTTAATGCAGTTTCGTCTGGCGGTCCGTTTTAAATTGTAAAATTTGCCTTTCATTTGATTTTGTCACAATATATAATCAACAGTAAAATAACGTTCTTAATGATGAGTATTCTTTCGATTTCTACGGTAGTTAAGCTGTGATATGATTCGTGCAAACATACCACCAGCGTAACATCCGTCGAAATCTCAAGAGAGTCAGCGCGTCAGAGGTTAGAACACCAGCCATCAGCGACGTCCAGGAAATTATTCGTGCCTTTAACCACTACGCTAGGGTTGAACGTGATAACCCACCGTATTTTTCATGATGTTTGGTCCTCCCGAAAGATTTTTGCACACGATACCATTTATTTACAAACAGCTTTCTTCCTCTTGCCTCACGTCAATCGGAAGACGGGGGGAGAATCTTTACAAAGACCTACGACCTTCAAGTCACTGAGCAAAGAAAGTCTTTGCACTGAGGGGGTGATTCACTTTCTCGGAGGAGATTAGTTTCTGATTCAACTTACGAAAGAAACTGACTTTCACAAATGGTCTTTATGGTGAAAATCCTTTTCAAAATCTACAAAATTTGGCTAACTTTCTTTGGCAAAATTAAAGAAGCATTTTTATTGGATTTTCTAGAAATGTAAGAGAAATATAAGTGCTTTCTGTTTACATGCATTTTCCAAAAGAGGAAAAGACAATAAGCGTTAGGGGCCGTCCATAAATGATGTGACGCTTGGAGGGGGGTTCATGAAATTGTGACAGTTTGTGAGAAGGGGGTTGGAGGGGGTAAGAAGAAGTGTGACATCACACATTTTGGTTAAAATAAAATCATTAAAATCAGCAGATTAAATTTTGAAGTTATTTTGAAATTACCAGAATTTGAGTGTATTTTTTAATCGGACTAAAACAACTTTCACGTGATTTGTTTTCACTTATATTCCTTTTTTAAAAAAAATATATATATATAAATATTTTATTACTAATTGTATTACTTTATTGTATATTAATTATTGTTTTGTCGTAAACCTTAATCTTATTTTATACAAAATAAATACACGAATAATTTTTATTGTTATGCTCACAAATGTCATTCAAACTTATAGTTAAAGTTGAAAAATAAAATTTGAAACATGATCTATAACGTAGTGCTTTGTTTCTGAACTCCAAGTGTATGTCTATGTAATATAGCGTGACATGTGACAAGGGGGGGGGGGGGGTATGGTGAAGTGAGACACTTTGTGACTAAGGGGGGAGAGGGATAAAAAATATTGAAAAAAAGTGTGACATCATTTATGGACAGATCCTTATCCTTTAATGTTTCTTTGTGTGTGTAGGTGTATGTGTGCCTGCGTTAAATATCCTTAGCAGGCCCGTGCGTAGGATTTTTAAAAGAGAGGGTTAAATATTAGAAGAATTACTAGATTTTTTTGTAAATACTATATATAATTACACACTAACTTATGCTAATTATGCATAATTTTAATTAATAAGCATTAAGTTAGTTTATTGATTTACGTTACCTGCAAATCAAAATATCAGTAATATACAATTTATTGTTACTCGCAAGGAGAAAACCACAGTTACTATCTAAATCCGATAACAAGTAAAAACAAGTTGGAAATTGTACGTCAAGCGTGACAAATGAGGTGCGTTCGTACTATAGCTAGTTATATAAATATTCAGATCTTGATGATTTTTAATTCTGTGAAATGAATTATATCGTCTGCAGATTAATTTCTGTAATAAAAAAAGTATCTCGGTCGCTTGACGATTAAACTTCGGAAGCTCCTATAACAAAAAAGCACAGATTTATTTAAAAAAATTCAAATTTCTTAATAAATATTTTTATTAATATCTCCTAAAGTTTTGATTCGATTTTTATAAAATTTGAAATGTCTCGCCAAAATTCTGCAAAGATAATATATCTTAAATTTCCAACCATTCGGTTGGGTAGTTTCTGCGTTGTTATATGCGGACAGACGGACAGACCAAGCGACAACAATAGGCGCTTACGTATTTATATAATTACGAACGCACCTAACAAGACCAAATTATCATGCGTAAATTCAGTTAAATAAAATATATGGAAGTGACAGTTCGCCTTTCTTTGAAAACTTGCTTACGTAAATAACAACTAATTTTATTATCATTACTTATTACTTTAAAAATAATCAATAAAAAACAATATAATTAGACAGATCAAAACATCAAAGCCATTATATTATGCCAATATATTATAATAAATATTCATCAAATGAACAAAAATACATCAAACTTCACTTTTTATTTATTTATTTATTGAAGAAAAATTTCGGTCAGGCTCAAAATATTCTATATGTTTAAAATTTCGTTAAAGAAAGAAATGGGACGGGTTAAATCCCCCCCCCCTCCCACACACACACACTTGTTCACTGTCTTGATTCTTAGAAAGATGTAGTAATATGGATTGACAAGGATTCTAGAAAACAAATGTCTAATCCTAATTAAAATTTCGATGTCTTTAATTTAATATCTTCTAAAAGTGTTTTCGTGTTTAGAAGTGTAGTTTATGGATGGGACAAGAGAGTAAAATTTACATTGATCTGTTTGGCAACAAACATTCTTTTCGTGCTGTTTGTATTGTAACTGGTTTTCTTAAGCTTCATGTAGAATTAGCTGACCCGCCCGGCGTTACCAGGGCCCATGAAAATAACCACTATAATCAAAATTTTATATCTTTAACCAGATTTTTTATAAATATATATTTTTAAACGAAAATCTTTCCAAACGAACCTAATGTCGAGGTCATTGCATTTCGTGCTTTGCGTACTAATCGAAATTTAGCCCGCTTTAATCGAGGGAGAATCTAAAAAAGTTTACCGCACCAACAGAAACTGCCCTAAGCAAGGAATACCTGTACTTTGAACCTGAAATTTTATTTAATGGATAAAATCAAATAGATTTCATATAATTTTCGCATACAAGGAAAGCACATATAATGAAATAAATTTTCTTGTTCAAATAATGTTTTTTATTTAAAAGAGGGAAAGCTTGGAAAGTATGCTTTAGACAAAATTTTAGATCTGAGTGAAGTATAAAAACAAATTAATTTCACGTGAAAATAAAAATTCATTGATCAAAGTTTTTTTTCATAAATGCAAATATTTGTTTAATAATTATATATAAAGTACCATATTTTCCAACTATAACTGGTGATATTTCAAGAAATCTTTTTTTTTTTTTAATCATTCCTTTTTATCAGGCATTGTGATATAAAATCGCTTTAACGAGATTTAAACGAGATTTGTTGCTTCGATTGAGTTAATCTTGTACATAACATGTTTATCCAAATGAGTTTTAGTTCCTCGTTCCGTAGGGATTTTAAGAAAATGATTGAACAAATGATTTTATTTGAAATATTCTTTAAACATTTTTGGTTATTATGGCTTGCATATACAGAAATTCCAAGTTTGTAGATTTAAAGTTCTCAAATTTCTTTAGCTCTTCCCTCCCCCCCCCCCCCCCAAAAAAGTATATATATATATATATATATATACGCTCTTCATGCCTATTTTGCCTAAACCGTAATCACGCCCTGATGCTGTCTTATTTAAGCGAATAAAACAATCTCTAAACGGTACAGTAGGAAGTTAGTTAAACATATTCGGAGTAACTAATAAATATTTCCTTGTCCATTAGTTTTCACAGATTATGCTTACTCAACAAACTGCTAAGAACATAACACTCTGATAACTGCAATGCAGGAAAAAAAAAAAAAAAAAAAAAAAATATTAAAGAGTTTCCTTATTATTTATAACATAATAAATGAAACTCTGAACCTTACATTAATTTTATGTGTTACAAATAATTAATTTTAAAATATTAAGACTCATTTTTTTTTAACTGCGCTTTCGAACATTGAATCCTCATCATGTGTGAATACTTGGCAATTATGGCATAATGTCTTTTAACTACCATTTCAAATGAACTACAATTTAAAATACTTAAATAATCAGCAGTTTGTATATCACATTTAAATTGCTCATGCCACTTTGTAAAAAAGTAAAATAGAATGTATATTTCTAAGTAAGAACAGCGGAAAAATGAAAGATGTTCACCTTAATAAGACCGTTCATTTGGTGTCCCGCACTGTGATTCCATGGGACACGTTTTTTAACTCCAAAAAATCAGGACACCTGGCAACAATGTTTCAAATACACATTCCAGAGTTTTTAATCCATTCGATTTTTCTTACAAAGCGAGCATAAAGGGAGAAGTGAAATACTCTTAATGATTTTTTCAGAAAACTACAAACTATTTTATTAAATTTAAACATAACTGGGCAATTTTTAAGATTGCGATAATTATTGAGAGAAATTTTCAGAAATATGGATTGCAAAATTGAGGAGTATGCTGCGAGAACCGTCCTGAATCACAATTTTTTCAGGAGAGTGAAACGAAATCTTAAAAGATACCAGGTAAGTCCAACATTAGGGTTTAAAAGAAGCAGAAAACTTATTAGAGTTAAATTTTAAACTGAAATATTTTAAACTTGCATAACAAGTAAACAAAATAATTATCGTTGTGTTGGATAACAGAGTTTCTGTGAGCCAATGTTGTTGTCTTTTCCCTATTAGTTGCCACACAGAAAAGGAAGGATGCTCTGAGTAAACGATAAGTAAACGATTCATGCCCGATTATCGCACCAATCGAAGCAGTTATATTCACGAAGGGGAAAATACAATAAAAACAATTTTGAAAAATTTGGACTTATCCTGTTTATACAGCAGACCCCTCAATTGTTCACAGTGCATAAAAATAAAGTAATTTAAATCAAAGGAAGCATTCAAAAGGGGCAATTTTTTTTTATTTCATTAATAGATGAAACTGTAGTAAAATACACACACATGGTCAAATGATGTATTACTTTAAACGATATAAAATTACATTAAAAACAAAACTCTACAAATTCGACCTACATATGAGAATATCATCAGGATCTAAAGTTAATCTTGAGATGTTTCTGCCTCTGACTGCACTTATAACTAGGACACTAGCGTCAAGTTGACAGTACAGAATATACTGGGAACTTTATACCTCCGCGACAAAAAGTAGTGCGATGCCTATTTTAATAAAATATCTCTCTGTATCGGATTTTTTTTAAAATCTTTAAATACAGAAACAATTGACCGCTTAAATGAAACTGATTTAAATTGAAATGTGCCAGTGTTATGATATATATATATATATTAATATTACCTAACGATGTATATATTCGCTTGACGGAATTTTGGCGAAAAACAGGGACAGGTTGAAGAGAAACTGCAAACCTACTGATGATAATTCCACCCCACTTCTGTCAAGTTACAGATAATTACATTAAAGATTGTGGTTTTAAATGCACAATATGTTTTTTATCTTTGAAACTATTAAAGATGCAGCAAAAATGTTTGTGGATTAGAACTTTTCGAGAATTTTTATCTGAAATACACACCAAGTATGCCAATGATATATTTAAAATAACAAAACAAAAAGAAACTTTGGAAAATTAAATGAATGGAAATGTGTTTAAGAAATGCTGTGATTGTAATTAAAAAACAAACAACAAAAATCCCTCTCAACAACATGAATCTTTCATTGTACAGATACAGAAACTTGGGCATATGCAGGGAGGGGGGGGGGGGGGTGCCAATAATATTTAAGACTGTTCTCAAATCCAAACTGACTACTTTATGACATATTTTTTTTTTTTTTTTTTATTCTGAAACGCATGAAATTGGCAGGTGTTCTTATTCAGAAACTTTGTAATCGAAAGACGTTTTCCATTTTTTGGTAAAGGCAGAACATCTTTCAGAAAATACTGTCAAATTCGGCGTTTTAAACCGAATTCCTAACGCGGCATCCCGAGAAAGGGAAAAATGTGTCGTCCCGTGACACGAATCACTTGTAACTCATTAAGTAATTTATTTATGAAAAAAGGGAAAACTCATTTCGATTCCAAATCGCCTATAGACTTCATAAAATTAATTAATACTTTTTAAAAGTATATATATATATTGAATCATAGTATTTTTGAATATTTTAAATATAATATATTAAATTAAATTATTACATTACAAATTATATCTGACTCAGCGAGTGTATTTTTTCTAAATGTGGGTGAGTGTGGGTGGGGGGAGGGGGATGAAAGAAGAAAAAGAAAGAAATATTGGAAGAAATTGCATAATTATGCTAATAGTTTTAACATGACAATGTGGGACTATATATATATATACACACATAGAGAAAATCCCCGGTAGGTTTTATTTATTAAGACTTTATATATATGTCTGCGTGTGTATAAATATAACTGGAGATATCCATTTCGTATTTTAAGGATGTTTAAAAACGTGTTTATTCCCTTTTTTCTTCAAATGTGACAATAGTCACCAATAGACAACAATAGGCTTTTTTAATGCAAGTCTTACGTTCGGCACATGTGTTAAACATCTTACCTTATATGTAAAACTACCTGATTTCTAATTTTAAACCTGTTTCCCATAACTATACTTTCAGCTTAACTCTTTAGTCGTGTGAAAACTGGATATCAGAGTAAAATTTTACCTGTTACCTATTTCGCATTCTACCTTTCATTTTTGGCTGATTAAAGATATAGATTTTAAAATTTGTTTTCTCAATTTGAAATTACTTTACATAAAAATATAAATGGGAATTAATGTGGTTCTTCAAGATTACGCATGTAACCTACATATCAGTTTAAACCTGATTAGAAATACATTTGTATTACTTAAAATAAAAAATAAAAAATTCTGAATGAAAAAAATATATATAATATGCTTTAAAAAATAAGAAAAAAGTTATATACATGATGTTAAATTCCAACAATATTACTTTCTGAGGTCAAAAGAACTTGAAAATTGACGCATGTTATCTTAATTTAAGTAATGTGCATTTGTAACAGATTGTAAATTAAATAACTAATTAAATTAAATTTCAAAAGAACACACACACACACACACAATAAAACATCCCTTAAATAAGGTTTCTGGAAACGCAGTCCTTAAATTAATTTTATGTCGCCGAAATGAGTGCTATATCACCTGATGTGACAACCAAATTAAGCCAAGGGTGTTAACAGGCAATCCCAGCTTCCCAACCTTGTACGTACTGCCACTGTCTTCTTAAGCTTTCCCGAAGTATAGATGGTTCCCTATGGAAGAACGAAAAGTGGAAAAGTCCACTTTTTAGTTAGGGTGATGTGTTGAGAGAATTGGAGATTTATTTCAAACTTTGTTCAAGCTACTTCGGTCTGAAGATCAGAACTCTGTGGTAGGTCGCTTTCTCTCCAATTCGATAGATCGTTAGTTAAAATCCAAGCGGGAGAGCATTTGAAAAAATTAGAAATTTTTACTTTTCAGTATATTTAAATTGCAAAGAAAAATTTGAATAATAATAATAAAATAAAAGTTCATATTTTTAAAATTTTAGTTAAGTTTAAAAAAATCATTTTAATTAAAAAAAAATCATATTTTTAAAAATCATTGAGCATTTATAATAATGATTCATAAATTACTTAATTTAAAAAAAATTTAATCATTTTAATTAAAAAAAAAAATCATTGAGCATTTATAGTAATGATTCATAAATCCGATTGATAATGGTCTTCAACTTCATTTACATCATCCGCCCCACCAGTGGCTGAGAGGTTGTGCTCTCGAAGCTGGTAGACGGGAGGTGCTGGGTTCGATCCCAATCGCGCCCGTCGGCCTAATCGCTCGGAGTTTTCGTGGTTTTCTTTCGAGCCGTGGATCTTCTCCATGCGTAAATACGGATTAGGTTCCCTTAGAAAGACCCCCACGAAGGGCACTCCCCCCGGGCCTATATCCCTCGTGTCGATAATTGGCCGTCAATAATCAACCCAACCCAACCCAACCCATTTACATCATCCACTGTTTGAGCAGAAACCACGGAGAAAGAACCTGGAGGGGAAACTAGAATAGGCGAGGATATCGAAAATGCAAGTCATATTTTTTTAACGAAAGAGGGCTCTGTAAAATTTGGCGGCTGCCTTTAAACAGAATGTCATTAGATTACATGTTAAATTCCGAAAGTATTTTACTCGATTATTTTTAATTATAGCAATTATATGTCATAAATATAAGATGTGATATAAATGTTTTATTCCGGGATGTAGATCGGGCTATGATGATGAGATAAACAAAAGAAAAATCGAAGAATTTTTTTTTTTTTTTTAAGTATGTTTAGAGCTCCAAAGATGAGTGCTTTTTATTATACTTTAATTTAAAGTTATATGCATGTAATCATTTTTAAACTAAGAAATTTTTATTCTAGTATATCGATCTTAGTGTATATGTTTTTAAAATGTTATACTTAATGAATGCTAATGTCTGTGGCTAATTGACATGGCCATTTAAATTGTCTTATAGAGTGCTATTTGTTCGGCTGTAATCTGAAGCTGTTTTTATTTGAATAATACTTTTAATCTCTAAAAATTATACGTCCATTCCGCATTTCTTCGCAGTACAATATCCGTGATATTTATTTTTAAATGACTACTATTCAGATGCTTCTGTCAGGATGAACTCTTATTTAAAGAGTTATAAAAAGCAATCGAAACGCCAAATATCTATTAAAATATATGCATGGTGTGAAGAAAACTTTATTTAATGAAATTTCTACTTGTTTGACTTTTTTAAAGTTCAAATTTTCAATCAAAAACATTTAAAAAATGAATGCTTTTCGCATTGAAAAGCATTGCAGAAGCAGGTTAGGATAGCCTTCAGTTTACCGTGGCGCCATCTATAAGGAGAAAAACTGTATTGTAAAATTTCAACGTTACTTTCCCCTCCATCTATCTTCCTCCGTGGTAGAAACCTTACGAGGCTACTTCACTCAGGCGAAAACATCCACTCGCAAATGTTAATCCTATGGTGGGAAATAATTTACGATATCTCGTTCGCATTTCAATATTTTTAAATGATTTTTTTTCTCTCTCTCTCTCTCTTTTCTTGCATAGGATAGCCGAGGTCAATCTATGCACGCTCCTTTGTACTTTTTCGATTTTGATTACAAGTTTTTTTTATTAAGATACTTTCACTTTCGGAACCTGTTTCGAAAGTGAAAGTATCCGAAATAAAGAAACTGCAACAAAAATTGAAAAAGTACAAATCATTTAAAAATATTAAAATGCGAACGAGATATCGTAAATTATTTCCCTCATAGGATTAACATTAGCGAGCGGGTGTTTTCGCCTGAGTGAAGTAGCCTCTTAATAAGTGCAGGACAACTACAACCTGATTTTACAGACCCCAATACTTTCGTGTATTTATTTTTATCTTTTAGAGGATTTGAAAGTCCATTTCGATGACATTTGTAATACTTTTTCTCCTGAACTAAGTTCATAACGTTTCACCAAAACAAAGGATGATTGATCATCTTTTTGAATTTTTTTCCACTCTAAGAAATCACTTTCCGTATAAAAAGTTCCATTTATGAAATTTAAACACACATTGTGCTCATTCTCAATGTGGTTATGCAATTCGGAGATATAGGAAAAAGTAGCACTACACATACCACATTTTTGGTATTTTCTGGTATTATCAGTTTTACGGATGAAATTTCCTGCAATGCTTGTTTAATTTTTTTTTCTGTAAATGATCTATTGCATTTAATGTAGATAATTGGCTCTGAAAAGGGCCGTTTTTTATTTCTGAACTCAAGCTTTAAATCACTCATAATGCGATGCGAACATCAACAAAAATCGGAATAAAAAATAATCAATTCTGTCAACAGATGGCACCACTTCTGCACATTATCCCAACTAAAATGTGAACTAACCCACTTTTCGTTCTTCCGTAGGGAGCCCTTTAGGAAGGAGACGATAGTAGCTAGAACTGCACTGTCGTTGAGAAATCCAAGACCCAAACGTTTGACCAATCATCTTCAACTTAATTAAACTGAATACCAGACAGCTAACGCCATCTATTAACCTAAATTCTAATTGCCAAATTGAAAACCCCAAAAACCAAACAATTGAAAGGCAACCAACCAATCCTCCTTTTTTGTTTAATTAGAATAGCCGCTAGTTAAGCCTTTAACAAATCTAACCAAATTCTTGAAATACTGTATGACACATTATCGTTGCATACCCTAAGATTTCGATGTATTCCCTTATTAAACTTCTTTGCACAAAATTACGCGTTACAATAACTTTAGCATTTTCAAAATCCACTTTACATTCAATGTTTCAAAATCAACTTTATACCCTACTAGGTTTTATTCATAAAACCTTGAAAGAGTCGTCGATTGCTTATGATTTTTAATGTAATTTCGATGTTCTTTGATACGCTTCACGAATTTTCTCTTTGTCATCCCGATAGAAAATAATTTCTTGCAACTTGCAGCTTGCAGCTACTGTCTAGACGGATAGGATATTTTTGTATTTCTTTTGCAAATATTATCGACTATTTTTTTTTAATAATTATTTATTTAAAAAAAAGTGCATACTTTTTCAAAAATTGAAAAAACGATATAACCAATGAAATACTTAAAAATGAAGTTTTTTCTTTCGTACTAAGGACTTTTATATTTGAAGTCTGGAACAAGAGTAGGGTCTTTCAAAAAAAAGAAAAATATATAACAAAATAATTATTTGATATTTTTATCTCATCTGAAAAAATAGCCTATTTTTTCGCTGATTCTCTTATTGCTAGATCATAACTCAGTGGACAAATAGCCAAGTTGGACCAAGAGTATGTCCATCAACTTGTTTGTCCAATGCAGGGGCGTAGACAGGGATTTGTAGAAATGTTTGTATAATTTTTACTTTCTTCTGTGTGTATAAAAATAAAAGTATTGGAATCATGAAAATTTTCTACCTCCTTTCTTTTTGATAGATTTACATGTTTTCGGATATCCTAAATACGTTTTGACTATTTTTGGAGAATGTCTATTTGTCGTCTGTACGTATATATCACAAATTCTGTGGCGTCAAAATCTCAAGAACTGATCCATAGAATTTCACCAAACTTGATATTCTGTTAGACCTTAACATAATTTGATGCTGATTAGATTTGGATGTATATCGCCCAATAGGTGGTGCTGCTAGACTGTAATTTCTGTGATAGTTAGACACAGACTCTATGTTCGAAACTATGAGCGTCCCCCCACTATTTTCCCAGGCCCACACCACTGCTTGACATGACTTGTTATTTATTAGGTTTTGGGTGTATATTGCTCGACGGGTGGCGCTGCTGAGCTGTGTCTTTCACGATTTCTCCTGATAACTACATTTCGGCTTCTATGTAATGGAATTTCACCTAATTTAAGCGTGGGAGTAGTGGTCCTAAGAAAATATACTGATTAAGGTGGTTCGGTACGTAAAAATATCGCATATTAATTTTTTGGCTTAAAATTCACTTGAGTTTTTAGAATAAAATGACGAAGACCGTATGCGAATACGACAATTAGATAAAAAATTATAATTATTTTAATATTGTGATATATGTGGTTGTCTAAGGAGTAGTTTAAATCCATATTTCAAACTGTATGTTTTCATCTTACTTAATGTGATATAAAATTCTATAAAAGATAAAGCTCTTCGTGCAGTTAATTTCAGCTATTTATGCAATTATCAGAATTTTTTTGTTTTGAAAATATAATTCTCGTAGTAAAAAGTGTTCATAAAAATGTTTTTTTCTTTAAAAAATTATTATTTTTGATAAATATTCTTGTAACTCCTGAAAACAAATTAATTATTTTCTGTACTCAAAAAGGATGCAAAAAGCCTTACTCTTTCGTACGATATATACACTCACTGCCAAAATTTAAGCACGCAGAGGAAAATGTTAATTTCCGGAAGCTAATCTGAGTTGGAGACGCTAAAATAAGCTTTTCAAATGTTGGAAACTTCATGATACTGACTATATTCTTTTAAAATGAAATATTCAAGGTATTTTTCCATAATTTTATACTCTACCCCTCATATACTCTGATAATTGATTTTTGAACGTATGAAAAAATAAAAATAAAACACCTGCAATCCTGAAGGACCATTTGTATAGTTTTTAAATTACTAGCGATAAACTAGTCAAGCCTTATTTTACTTACCTATTTTCCTGCATATGAGCAAGGCATTCAGAATTGGTGAGGACAATCGAACGTTAATAATGCGAATATGATCTTTGGCTATGCTACGCAGGCTTGCAAAGTAGATTTAAAAAAGCCAATCTGTTGATTTTTGTCCTTTAATGGTTAACAAATAAGTGAAGTATAAGTATATAAAGTGTATAAATTAAGTTAAACAATCCTTATGTAAAATGGCTTATTTTTTCTTTAAATGCGCATTTAGCAAAGTACATGAAACTATATTGTCATGACGTATAGGCACTTCTTTCTTTTAATTTTTCAAGTAATGTTTTGTAAAAAATAAGAGTTTCTTGACGCTAGTGTTTCTTTATTAGCTATTTATATTGTCTTCGAAGTAAATTTTTAAGTCGAAATAAAAACATGTATAGTTTATAAATCTGAAAACAAATTT
The DNA here is from genome assembly GCA_963931845.1 of Maratus michaelseni. Lineage (NCBI taxonomy): Eukaryota > Metazoa > Arthropoda > Arachnida > Araneae > Salticidae > Maratus > Maratus michaelseni. The sequence goes on from OZ007586.1 coordinate 373,445,300, forward strand.
TGCCAAAATTTTTCTACAGACAAAGGGGAGCACCAGTTTTATTTGCTCCGGGGCGCAAAATATTTAGTTACGCTACTGAACCCGAGAAAACGTCCCAAAAACCGCAATCAAAGAAACATAATCCGCAATTTAATGTAATTATGAAAAAAAAAATTATAATGATATCAATAATACCAAATTTATATTTTAGATTAAAAAAAGGAACATTTTAATTCTCATCCAATTAATCATCAAATGAAATAAAATTTCCAGCCGGGATTGCGGCTTTGGAAGATTCCAAATACTGAAAATCAAAGTCAAAAAAATTATACGAAATGTCTTTAGCATAAATTAAATCACAGCAGGAATCGGGGAAAGATGTTGCCTTACCATCACAAGTAAAAAAGATATGAGTTGAAAAATCTTTAACGACTGCAGGTACTTGTATTTCTGTAGCAGGTAAGTTTTTGATAGGAAATATAATAGGAGATATTCATCCTGATGTCATTGTACAGTGAAAACCACTGCCTGTGTCTAATACATCGAAACATGCTAAATTTGGCATATTTAACTCATTCCCATAAGTATCCGAGTTTTCATTAGGTACTTATGCTAATTCTTTGAAGAGGAAAAAATTTCTTGATGTGATCTTTTCAGCATATTCAATTCACAAGCCATTTTTGTACAATTTAACTGGAAAACACTGAGAGATGTAGTCTTGACAAAAGTTAACAATGAACTGAATGTTACAGACGGTCACTTAATCAAACAGAATTTTGATGGGGATTTATTTTTAACATAACATACTAGAAGAAATGAGTTTAAACAATTATTCGCTTTAAATAATAATAAAAACGCATACGTTGTTACATATAAATGTAGTTTATATATATATATATATATATATACATATATATGCAGTTTTTGATTTAAAACAGTAATCCGGACCTTCTTTTAAAACATCGGGTTAACTCGATATCGACCAGCTAAAATCAAATCTCAACAAAAATCCGAAACAATTAATTTTACCCAACCGCGCAATGAAGAATTTTGTACCAGCCCGACACAACACGAACAATGGGTCGTGTTTGGTGAAGGTAAAATTAGGTTAGCCCAGCTCGATGCAGGACTCTAATCTAAACCAAAAGCGCTGATCGGGTCGAGGAAAATCGGGTTAACCGACCAGATGCAGGAATCTGTATGAAATCAATAGTATTAATTATTTATTAAAAAGTCCTTCTGGACTGCACCGAGAGGAAAAGATAGCTTCTGTATTCCTTGTTTTTAAAAATTAAGATAATTTTACTACACACAAAGCAAAAATTTGTCAAACCCGATAATAGAAGATTCAATCTCAGTTTTTTGTAAAAACTTAATTTGAATGAGAATTTCGCCAACGTAGTCAGCTATATCCAAGTTGGTTTCATTTACGACGATTTATTTTGGTCCCCAAATTTGGCGGTATTTCGACAAGTACACCGAGCGTATGAGAGTAGCAACAATGGTGAAAACAATTAACCCTTCGCCTACCAGACGGGTCCAATGGACCCGACAGGTACATTCAAAATAATTATTCGAACTAGAATTTGTTTCATAAAATAAGTTAAGTATAATCACAGAGAACTGAAGTAAATAAGTAAGTTAAATAGTTTTTTAAAAAAATCTAGTGTGAAATGTTTTCACCAAGGTTGAGTAAAATTTCCAATAGTTCTCGGGTTAAAGTAAATTTGAGAGAAATCACGTTCTCTAAAGCTCATAAATGCAACCTAGTTTTCAGAAAATCAGGCACCCTAGAATTTCAAACTGCTTTATCTCAGCCATTTTTAAGATAGAGGCTGAACAAAAAATTGCTCCGAAATACCTCGAAAATCGGTTAAACACTAACAAAACTAACATCTTTCGCACCTACATGTTATTTCTATGAAAATTGTATGTCAAATTGACGTAGTTAGCTTTCTAGTGTTAAAACACCAATTTCGACATTATTTCCTGAAAGGTCATTTGCCTTTATAGAAAATAAAAAGAGAAATGCATTCGATTTCTTAGTATTTGAATTAAAAAACCGACAAATTTCCTGCTTTTAAGAATAAGACTGACTTCATGAATGCACCACAAAATTGAATTTGAGAACTGCATTGAAATTAGCATTTTAGTCATTATTTTGTGTCCTTATGATTCATATTCAGGTGTTTCAGAAGCAGCAGGGAATTATTAATTTCAGAGATTTATTATCGATGCATGAAAATGATTTCGACATGTGGAGAATGTCATCCGTTGTGAATTACTATGAAATAGTGTTATATGTTAGAGTCCTGCACGGGTCGGTCTATACCCTACCCCAACCATAAATTCCATTTGAAGTCAGTCCGCAACCCCATCCATACCCGACAAAAAACTTTCATCGAACTGCAACCTGACCCGAACCCGACATATTTCAACCCAAACCCGAAATACTTCAACCCGAATTCGAAATTAAAGGAAAATAATTCATGTTTAAATGCAATTATTTTCATGGATCATTTGGTCATTTAGTTCTTCATAATGAAAATTAATATAAAATTATACCTCTAATACCAATTTTATCTTTTATATAGAAAAAGAGATATCTATATTCTTTAATATTCAAATTTAGTAAGACCTCGGAATAGAAGATACCTCGGAATCGTTGAATCGTCTTGCATCGGGTTTGGTTGTCTCAATTTTCAATGACAGATAAAGTAGAACTTCTAAAACATTCATGTAATGCTACTAATTTATTTAATTTTTAATAAAGTTTTCTTTAATGATATTTAAATGAACTATTAGTTTTCATTCTTTTCGGGTTTAGGGTCCGGTTTGGGTTGGATTATTTCGGCTTCGGGTTAAAGTGTGTCGGATTGCGGATCGATGAAAAATATTTTGTCGGGTTCACGTCGAGTTGCAGGTTGACTTCAAATGAATTTTTCGGTTTCGGATCGGATACAACTTTCCGAAACTGGAAATGCGTGAAATGTTTAACCATAACCCTATAATGGGTAAAAAACAACAGACTGCATTAGCAAAAAAGATGAAGCTGTTAATGTATGACTAAACTACGATACAAACCGTAGCTATCGAGATACAGAATATGATACTTGAATGGCACGTGATCAAGGTATAGGCTGAAAAGAAATTCAACTATAAGTGGAAGCCTGTCTATGTTGATCGCATTACAGCCGAGAATATCGTGGCCTGTCTCTTTTATTGGCTGCGATACAAACCGATAAGAAAGAAAACTTTTTGCTGCTGCTGACAATTACTTTGGAATAATTATAGTTCCTGTAGGATGAATTATCTATATTTCTGAGTAAATAATGGATGAAACATTTGAATACTATATGAAGCTTTTAGTATAAAAATTCCTCATTCATATCTTTAAAAACGGATACTTCCTATTCTAATATTTTGATTATTCCTAGTTTAAAAAAAAATCAGGTATGCGAAGGTGACAAGGGTAGATGGAACCCAATTTTACATTGTGACTCTAGAGTCTCTGATAATTCAGCTTCCTCAAGCCAATGTTCATTTTGAATTAAGTCTGAACTTTTGTAAATGTGTTCAGTGAGGTTCACTCTATCAAACAGAAATGTTCAAAATTGCACCTTACTATCTATAAATTAATAAAAAATATATTTAATATTTACCACTCCATGGGTCCAGTTGCCCTTTAAAAATGGGGCAACTGGACCAGGTAGGTCTTCTGTGTCCACACTAGTTCGTTTTCATTACGTTAAGGGTATCAGGGCCTGTTGCAAAAAAAAGTGTTAATATCTTTAAAAAATTCAAGCCAGGCATATCATGCAAATTATACATCAACTAAAGAGCGTAAGTGAAACCTGTTCTGTCAAGGTGTTTAAAAAACACCAAAATGTGTAATTATTACGTTTCTTTAAACAAAAAGCATACGAATTAGGTATGTGTTTATATACTTCAGTGTAAATAGAAAAGTTACAAGGATATTTTAGGGGAAGGGAGGGGGGGGGGGATGAGCAAGAAAAATCTGTGAATAAACGGGTCAGTAAGTACTTAAGTATCTCATTCTCTTTTCTATTTAACTCAGCACTGTAAGAAGAGCCAGCCACTTTGTCTTCCTAATATATGTTTACGCCATATCATGTAATAAAAAAAATAATAATTGTTTAATATTTCACCTAGCATCTACTAAGTATTATTGCCGAAACGTCAGTTGAGGCTCACTGTGGAGGCGCGAAAAGTTTTTGGTTTCTGTCTGTCTGTTCCTCAATAACTGCCATAAAAATAGTTCTATTAGGTTGATTTTTGGTGGGTATGTTGGTGAAGTACCCGGAGTTAGCTGTATAGTTTTTAGTTACATTTGGTTCATTCGTTCGAAAAATATAGAACATTTCTTTTTAGGTCATAATGCTTTCCCATGGGAATGTAGACGATTTTCAAATTTCATTTTTAACTGAAATGAAAATTGCATGAATAATGGATTGAATAATGATTGAATAATCGATTGAATAATGGATTTAAACGTAAAACTATTAATGCTAAATTTTCGATATGGAGGTTTTAAATATATCCAATAGCTTTGAAAATTTGTTGATACATTCATTAGAATTTAGAAATTAACTGTTTAAATTATTGGAAATTGTTTTGCATCTGTTCGGGAAATGTAAAACATTTTATTTTCATATTTTTTACAAATTTTAAAATGCGTTTATTTTTACCCTGCTCTTTAATTTATTAGTTGCTTAGCAACCATATTTCAAAGAATATTAAAATAATAAAATTCAAGTAACTCGCACTATTTTGCTGCAATATTTTATTATCAAAATAAATTATTTTTGTATTCTATTGACATAAATGAAGATTTTATTTTAATACAAGTTTATTTCTTTTATCTAAAAAGTTACATGAATATGAAGTTCATAAGAATTTTAGAATATCATTGCATAATCCGTGTTTAATTTAAGGCTTCTAATTTCTGAAATCTCCGAAGTATTTTATATGCCTATAAATATGTATGTAATGTAAAAAAATTAAATTGCGGATTGTAAGATGCTAAATAATATGAAAAGTGAGATTAAAAAACAATGACTTTTAGAGCTGACATTGAGGCTCCTGATCTGCAGATTTACTAGTTTTTTAGTATTTTTTTATAAACAAAAACTTAAGTTACATACCTAAACGTGTGTTCAGTTAAAAAACAGTAGGTATTATATAATTTTCTTTATTGCAAACAAAAAAAACAAAGGAAAAATTAACTTCTTGTTGTAAGAGCAACTACAAAAAAATTAGTTATAACTATTGGGGTAACTGGGCCATGCGAGATCCAGTTACGCCTTTCTTGAAAAATGTATGGGGTGACTGGAACACCAGCCTTAAATTGGAAACATGAAGTAAATATGTATATATACCTAATAATATTAACACATTTATGCCTAATCTTTAAAAAAAAAGTGTTTAATAAAAGTACTTACCGTATTTTGATAAAAAGCCGAGGAAGTTCAATCAAATCGACGTTGTTAAAAAAAAAAAAAAAAAAAAAAAAAAACGTACATTTTCGGCAATCGCAGCAAAAGCAGAGTTACGATTGAGTTCACATGCGTTGTTTTAAGAAGTACAGGTGATTCTGTAATGTTGCCAATCACTAAACTTAAAAGATACCAGCGGTTTATATATATATAAAAAAAACCTATAGCTCAGTTACCCCCAGCTACCCTTATTTGGAATTATGAAAAGGAAATATTCCAGTAACTTACATTTACACCCCTTTTACTTACCCATCATACGTAGTATAGGGTAAGTCTTGTAATCGTTTTGAAAATCGAAAAAAAAAATTTTGACGGATTTACACGTTTCAGACACTGGAGATTCCGAAAAACATATTTTTAGAAGAAAAAAAAATTGCCGTCTGTCTGTGTGTATGTCTGTGTGTCTGTAAACGCTCTATCTCCCGAAAAAATTGAGATAGAGACTTGCAATTTGGTATGTACTTAGTATGTAATAATGGGAAGAAGCCTATTTTATTTCAATAACCTCGATTAACTGGAACAATTTTTTTCGGACTCTCGAAATATTCGTTCTGATGAAAGGTATATAAAAATTTTCGAAATTGTTTATTTTAAGAAATGAATATAAAAGACAATAAAAAAACATAAATTTTGCATAAAGCATGAAGTCGATCGGATAATTAGTTGCCGAGATATTTGGAATCCTATTTTCCACACTCTTCGATTTTTCATGACCCTGTATTTCATCCAAATTTCACTTCAAAGATATATTTTAATTGGAAATTTGACGCTTAATCAGATGCAATAAACCGCTAGTTAATAGGATTATTATTTTTGGAGTTATAAGGATGTTTCTTTCAAGCAATTCAGTAATCGAGCCTTTAAAGTTTGTGACGTCATCAAGCCACGATTTTATTTGAATTGCAATACACTTTATAAGTAGTTTACACATTTTTATTTTAATATTTTACATTATGCATATCCATGATGGGTAAGTATTACGGTGGCCCCCAACGACTAGTTTATCTGGTACTGTAGTTATTGATTTTAGGCAAGATTTTAGGCCGCCAAATCATGGCAGTTAAAAGAATGGAGAACATTCGTCTTAACACTAGAATTCCCAGCAGGACTCGATTCGACACCAGAAATTTCTTCATAAACTGTTAAATATAAACCACACAGAAACAAGTTAAATAAATAAGTTAAATAGTTTTAAATAAAAATTCTGGTGTAAAATATAATTATAAAGTTTGAGTAAAACTTCCGGGCGTTCTAGTTTTAGAATAATATTATCTTTAAAATTACTTCTCTGCAAGAAATTAATATAAAATCTTTGAGAGCTTTCTCACCTTTCTTAAAATAAGTTAAGTTTAATAAACATTTTTCAGAATTGTGGTAAATAAAGAAAATAATAGAAAATTAACCTGCCTAGAGTATAAATTACACATATTTACAATTCTTATTCAACCGGAACACCTAAAATATTTACAGAAGAATTGAAAAAATGCATATTACATAAAAAGGTAGATAAATAAAGATAAACTCAAATTTCAATTTCAAAAATAATTTATTTATCGCAATTTTTAACATTTTTTTTTCTCATGTCAGAACAATATGTTGCATTTTCAAACTTGCGTAGAACATGACAACAGTAACAATATCACCGAGCAAGTGACTGAAAAAAAATAAAATTAAAAAATAATTTTCTAAAGTCTGTCAGATAAATGCAGAATGCGACATTGTAACATATTTATTATAGTTCAGATGTATTAAATGAACAACAAATGGTAAATAAAAATGCTGTTTTCTGTGCAATTTTTAAAGAAATATTTGAAGAAAAATTTCTTACATTAAAAAAGAAAATAACATGGGTTCAAAATTGATATTCAGATATTTGACATTTAATTAAATTCTATTTTAAATAAATATTATCCTTAAAATATATAAATTAAGAGCATAGTTGTAGATCTTATATAGATATTTAATTTTAAGAGTAAAAACGTAGTGGTATCATGGAAGGAAGTTGGGGGGGGGGGGGGACCGTCCTCGTCATTAGAAGTGAAACTTAGAAACTCAACAAATTTATATAACATTGTTAGAAAACGCAAATCTAAATCCACGAAACTTCCTCAAGCAATGAAGAGAACAGGATACAACAAACTTGTTCCCTCAAACACAAAGTTGATATTGTTTCAATCCGTTTCCATTCTGAGAACGAGTATGTATAAACAATATTTTTTCCATTGGATCTATAAAGAAAAAGATTTTAAATTCAATTTTATTCACATAACAGGATAGTATTATAAACTAAATAACTTTTATCCCCTTTATTAAAACACCTATAAGTTTTACAAAATAATATATGTGTTAGCGAATAAAGAAATTTAAAAAATAAAATAAAATGTAAATGAAATGTGGAAGGGGGGGGGGACTAAAAGACTGTAAATAAATGATAGAAAATAATTAAAAGAAGGTATACAAATCATGTAGTACATTAGATATTTGTATTTCAATATTAGTGGGATTTAAAGCTATGATTCTTTAAAACATATCATATAACGCAAATGTTTCATTATTCCTACATTTATTCTTGTGTGGATAGCTTAGTGTACTTCTAGCTGGAAATAGAATATTCATTCTTACAAAATGCATAGCATTTTAAAGATTTTTCTACTGTTAAATTTTCTTCTAATTAGATCACTAAATTTATTCTTTTTAATATTTAAATTATAAAATGTGAAGCCATACAGAGCTTCGAATAAAGAAAATTTATGTTTCATAAGTCTGTTTTGCACAAATAGTAAACAAAATGTCCCTATTTTACTTTACCACCAACATAAACTACAATAATTCCATGCAAAAATTCACAAACGAGTCAATAAATTTTCTAGTGAAAACAAATTATTAAAGGCCTTTGTCAATATTAACTCGAAAATAAACTCAAGCCATAGTAGCAAAATCAAACTGAGTAAAACAGACGGTCAGCGACTGTGAAAAAATGGGACTTAGTTGTTTTAAAAATGAAAATAAATTAAACTTAATAATTTCCAGAGAATTTAAAAATCATGTATATAAATAGAAAGTCCAAATAATCAGATTTTCAAGGGGATTTTAACTACTACAGGAAATCTGCAAGTTACCAAGCGCAATTACCTCAAATGTTTCATTCTTAAGCTTGAATTAAATGTCAGTATAATGATTGACTTGAACAAATTTTTATATTAAGAAATTTGCAAGTATTTTGCATAGCCTTTCAACATAAAAAATATTTGGTAATATTTATAATTTTAAATGAAAATAAAACCAGTTCCGAAGATGAAAGTATCTTCATTTAAAAAAAAAAAAAAAAAAAAAAAAAAAAAAAAAAAAAAAAATCCGCAACGAAAATTGAAAAAGTAATCAGCGGCGGAAATAGAAAATAATCTGAGCTATCCAATGCAAAACAATCGTTTAAAAATATTGAAATGCAAACGATATATTAGAAAAATAATGTCCCATAGGAATTAACATTAGAGGGCGTGTGTTTTCAAGCGAGGGGGAAGTCTACACTAGTCATGCGGTGATATTCGCAAGCTAATGTTAAAGCAATGGAGATAGAGACATTCTTTGGAAGTTTATAGTTTGAGTTTCAATAGTTTTAAATGATTATTTTAGAATAAGATATCTGAGGTCAATCTCCAACGTTGTATCTTTCTATGTTTTTTATTTTGGCTGTAGTTTTATTATGAGGACACTATTATTTTTGAACCAACCAGCCAATTTTTTCTAAAATTGAAAGCTTCCAAAAAATAAAACTGCTAGCGAAATCAAAAAGTAGAAAGAAACAACGTTAGACATTCACCTCAAGTATTCTACCTAAAAAGAATCGTTTAAAATATTGAAGTGCAAACGAGAAATTTGCAAAGTACGTCTCCATTGGTTTAACATTAGTTTGCAAATTTTTAAGCTGAATAGTGAAGGCTCTTAAGGAATTTTACAAGAATATTTATTCATGTTAAACGTACAAATAACTGTACTATTGCAATGCTGGTTGGCGGAACCAGAAGTTCGTTTTATGTTAACCAGAATTTTACGATAAGCAATTTCACTTTAAAGGGGACAGATCACCTTTAAAATGGTCAAAAATTCAATTTCAAGGTTTTGATGTCAGTAAATAGTGCATTTTATTCTGAGTAAAAAGGTACCAGTGTTTTTCAGAGGCGATAATTATTGACGAAGATATAAAGTAAAACGCAATCGTCATTCTTTGTTTTTGAATGGAGAGTGAAAACTTTAAATGCATTTAATTCACAACAATGATTTTCAAACTTGCGCGCACGATTTCTCCAAAATTAATTTAGATAGAACCTCAATTTTTTTCAAACTTATTAATGTTGTAACAATGAACAAAATGAACTAGAATCTTTTAATTTGGTCAATAAATTAAAAAATAAATAACTGTAATTCATCGAAAAGCGCATTCAAAGTGCGTTTTTAATTTAATTACAGTTAATTATTTTTTAATTTATTGACCAGATTAAAAGATTCTAGTTCATTTTGTTCATTGTTATAACATTAATAAGTTTGAAAAAAATTGAGGTTCTATCTAAATTATTTTTGGAGAAATCGTGCGCGCAAGTTGGAAAATCATTGTTGTGAATTAAATGCATTTAAAGTTTTCACTCTCCATTCAAAAACAAAGAATGGCAATTGCGTTTCTCTTTATATCTTCGTCAATAATTATCGCTTCTGAAAAACATTGGTACCTTTTTACTCAGAATAAAATGCACTATTTACTGACATCGAAACCTTGAAATTGAATTTTTGACCATTTTAAAGGTGATCTGTCCCCTCATTTCGTCTGCATACGAAATGTAAATATGAATGTCATACAGATAACTAAATCTTTACTGACAGTTATCAATACCCCATAGGAAGTTATACTGTATAATTTTTCAGTTCGTGTATAGAAAATTTCTAGGTTGCATTTATACACAAATATATTGAGAAACATCATTATATGAGTATTTTGAAAATTAATTAAGTGACTTTGACCTTTTTGATGATAGGGATCGAATGTGAACGAGCTGTAAGCAAAATATCAAAACTTCAAACTAAAATTAGTGTTAACATTTCTGAATCTTCACATAAGGATTTAATCTATATCTATACTAATATTATAAAGTAGTAAAGATTGTTTGTTTGTTTGTAGGGGGTAATCTCTGGAACTACTGAAGCTATTTCAAAAGTGATGGTGACAATCCCTGCTCCAACATAGGCTATATTTTATGTCGGTGCCACGACCACTAGGGGGGTGCAGAAGCGAAAAACGTTCTAAAATTTCGATTTTTTGTATACTGAAGGAGCTAGAAACATGGAATTTGACATGGTAGTTTCTTATAAGATGTAAATGTTCTCTAAGAACAAATTCTAAAAAAAATCGAAATTTAAAAGGGTGAGATGAGCGAAAAGCGTTCTAAAAACATTATAAATTACAATTTCTATGGAATTTCTGGAACTACAGAACCATTTTCAAAAGTAATGGTAGCAAATTGATGGTAACAGTCTCTGCTGAAACATAGGCTATATTTCATGGCGGTGCCACAACCCCCAGGGGAGTGCATGAGTGAAAAACGTTCTACAATTTCGATTTTTTTATACTGAAGGTGTTAGAAACATAAAATTTGGCATTGTAGTTACTTATAAGATGTAAATGCTCTCTAATAACAAATTCTAAAAAAATTCGAAATTTAAGACTGTGAGATGAGCGAAAAGCATTCTAAAAACATTCTAAATTACAATTTCTATGGAATCTCTGGAACTACCGAACCCTTTTCAAAAATGATGGTGGCAAATTTTTTATGACAATACTTGCTCCAACATAGGCTATAATTTACGTCGGTGCCATTAATCCAGGGTGGTGCAGGAGCGGAAAAACGTTCTAAAATTTCATTTTTTTTTATACTGAAGGAGCTAGAAATTTGAAATTTGATATTGTAGTTACTTATAAGATGTAATGCTCTCTAAGAACAAAAAAAAATTAAATTTAAAAGGGTGAAATGAGGGAAAAGCGTTCTAAAACCTTCTAAATTACAATTTCTATGGAATCTCTGGAACTACAGAACCGATTTCAAAAGTGATGGTGGCAAATTGATGGTGACACTCCTTGCTCCAACATAGGCTATATTTTATGTCGGTGCCACTAATCCCAGGGTGGTGCAGGAGCGAAAAATGTTCTAAAATTTCATTTTTTTTATACTGAAGGAGCTAGAAACTTGAAATTTGGCATTGTAGTTACTTATAAAATGTAATGTTCTCTAAGAACAAATTATAAAAAAAAAATCGAAATTAAAAGGGTGAAATGAGCGAAAAGCGTTATAAAAACATTCTAAATTACAATTTCTATGGAATCTCTGGAACTACAGAACCGATTTCAAAAGTGATGTTGACAATCTCTGCTCCAACATCCTCTTTAATATAAAGCTACGCGTTGCTGACAACTGTGTTTTTCGCTAATCTTTGCCACAGATTAATCTCGGAAAATGAAACATTTGAAACTATTGAAAACAATAATAGCTCGAAAAGTATTTGTCAGAAAATTGTTAGACAAACTGCGTTTGAAAGGTAAAAAATTGTATATTTCTTGATATAAATTTCAATTCTAATGATTATGCCATTTTTCAAATATTGAATTTTAAAAATTACCAAATTTCACAATGGAGTACCATAGCGAAACCTTCACGCGTAAAAAGATAATGATAAGGGCGACGTGTCCTGACGTGTATATTAGCGGAGTATATATGACGTGTATATTGGCACGAGTCACAAATTATAGTAGCCTTATTATTCTGTTAAAATATAAAAGTGAATTATGAAATGTCAATATTTTGTTTGATTAAAGGTTCGTTAAGAGGAATTGACCAGCGTAGCGGGCGTAGCTTGCTAGTTAATAATAAACTAAATACAAAAATTGTGCATTAAACAAACTAACTAACAAAACAAATAAAAAATAATCCTCGTCAAGTATTTGAGCGGAAAATTATGCTAAAAGAATATCATAAATTAAAAAATATAAATATCTGATTAAGTAACTAATCGGATAACTGTCTTTAGGTAAATTGAGACATTAAATATTAACCCTTAACAGATTTAACGCTCTCACAGACAACTGCTTTTTTCAATTTTCACAGTTTAACTTGTAATTTTCAGTTTAGCTGTACATACTAGTAAAATTTGTTTAGTTTGTAGCTCTTGTACTATCGCTAGAGACTTCTGAATAGGTGAAATTTAATTATAGTCCTGTAAGTAAAGTGTATTACTGTTGTGGTGTTTTGGGGTTCTTTCTAAAACACAACTTACTTAAACTTAAAAAGCTCATTTATTACTCAATCTTCACTTGACAATTAAATATTTAGAAAAAAATAAGTATACCCTGATTAGCTCCACTGAAATCTGTTGCCATGGAAAAGGTAGCAAATTATATTAAACTAATCAAAATATCAAAACTTAAGAATCCGAATAGGTTAATACAACAATGATAATTTTGAACTCATCATTTTAAGACAATATTAAATGTAGTAAGGGGCAACAGATTTCTAAATCAAGTAGCATACTGGATTGCATAAAGAACACCCAACTCCACTCCAACCCGATCAAGCTCAAATCTCCATACACATTAAATTAACAAAAGTGTAATCATCATATAATTTGGAAAAATGCAGACAACCTGAAATTCCTCCAATATGAGGACCAAAAGGGGAAAGAGTTAAATCCGTTAATAGAATAGGGATATGATGATGTACTAAAATTTTAGAACAACCATAGAGATTCTGAACAAGATCCGATCGGTTAACCAAGAATCGTATAGTGGTGTATAATGACTGGATATTTTTTTTTTTTTTTTTTTTTTTTTTTTTTTTTTTTTTTTTACTTTTTAAAATAAAACAATTTTGGTGTATATTTTAGAAAAACAATGTTTCTGAAAGAGGAGAGTTAAAGCTTAATTTAACATTTTATGAAATTAAATTTAATATTACTGTTTCACTTATTAATCTATCCATCCTTAAATCAAGATCAAAAATACGATTGTATAACATTGAGTGAACTTCAATTTATGTTCATTAAAACAGTCAGTTATGAATTTAAACTTAAGAAATTTTAAAGTCCTAATTTAATAAAGTTGAATTTTCTCTCCCTTTTTTTTTTTTTTTTTATTAATCACAGAAAGGTTAGGCCATTCTTATAGGTCTACTGTGAATATAAAAAATTAATTATTTAGAGATTTATACAAAGAAAAACATACCAACTTTGATAATAAACAAAAAAAAAAACACAATTTATTTGAACATTTAAAATAATGAAGCAACTAAGTTATCAAAAATAATCTTAATAAAACAATATAACAGCTGATCTTTTAAGTTGAAACCACTCACTGGTTACTTTTAAATTACACATCATATTTTTAAAATTACCATCATATTACCATTTAATGGTCGTTCAAACATACAAACATTATATATTAACCTACAGACTATTTCTGTTCATAATGTTTATTCTTATTGAAATTATCCAAAGATATTCATTTCACTTTTAAACTCTGGTATAGCAAACATATTTTTTTTTTTTTTTTAAAGAGGTACAAATAAATAAAAAGAAAAACTATGCAAATAGTACTTACAACAGATAGAGAGTTCTACAATTTTAGTCAATGGGCACTTAGGAGCATTTCCTCCTTTTTCAAAATCTGATGAAGCACTTAAGCTGGAGTATTCAGGCTGGGGAAAAATTCAGACGTGGTTTCAAGCTAACATTCATCAATCCTCTCATCTCACTGCATCACTTGCCATCAACTACTAGGTCCATCATCTAGTCCGGAGGGGAGAATCGTTCTACGGTCCAGAACCTCACCGTCGGAGTCAGTAATTTCACCTTCCTGAAGCATGTGTTTTATTCGAAGATAGCCATCACCGTAACTCAGAACACTACGACTTCTAACGACCGGTTTAGTTCAATATCTATGATCACTTCTGATGGTTAAGAAGTCATAATCTTGGAGCGCCACTACGCCAAAAAAAAATAGGCTACACATATCTTCTTCTTAATTTCTCGTTAACAGTTATAGATCCGCAATTCGAAAATGCCCTTATAGCCTCTTTTCATCATAACATCATGATTTAGGATGGTTAATGTAGGGCCATCAATGCCCCACTCTCGAAAAAAAAATCTTCCAGAAACCTGTCCGCCTTCAACAACTTCGCGATCCAGCCCACAGGCCAATCTTCGAGCCCCGTAATAAGTCGAATTTTTTTTACGAGTCAAACGACAGGTCTCTTGGCCAAGCAACAAGTGTCGTAAACATTCATTCTCCCGTGCTGCTTGAAAAACGGGACCGATCCACTCTGCCAGGGGTACGGGAATGGAAACAAAAGGAAAAATGGACTCATCGTGAAGACTACAGCTTGCCGCTCCACTCTGCCGGCCGCTTCATGGGGGAAGGAAACCATGCATCACCCCCATGGCGTGTGCTGAAGGGGGGTCCTGTTAGCCTCTGTTTACATGGGCGCCAGCTATCCGCCTGATAGCAGAGCCAATTGAAGCCTGACGTAAACTTACAAAGCCTAATTGCGTGTATAGTACACTCATAAGATAACGTAATTCTTATACAGGGCGGTCGGTCATTCCTATATCAAAGTCAGACTAGATGACTCCAAATTTTCCACCTGTGCAGTCTACTGACAAAACATCTCTCCCTTGCTGTCTGCTTTTCGTATTTGAAAAACAGGAAGCTACGTTAGACTATAAACGTTGAAATTACTTTGCAAAAAGAAAAAGAAAGAAGAAAAAATAAAAACTGATTTTATTATAATTATTACAATTACTTTTATTTATTTAAATTTTTATTAGAAACAGAAAAAAAGAGTGCTTTTAAATAAATGTTGAGAAAGTGATTTAAATAATTAATGTAGATTAAAAAAAAAAATTTGTTGAAACCAACCGTAACAAGATTGCTCCCCCCGGCTAATTAAAAAAAATTTTTTTTGAGAAAACAAATTATTTTTTTGAAAGGTAACTTGGTACCACATGGCATGCTGGGACCTCAACACTGAAAAAACTGACCCACAAACACAGATCATACATCGATCCGGGACGGGATCCAGAGAGTTCACCGCTGAAATACCACCCTGACAATATATTCCGGATATATACAACCAGAGCTCGCACATCCGTAGAAACCATTACCTACAATATTACCTGAAACATGACCATAAAAGAGTACTACCAGAGGAGGGACCACAAGGCTGATTTTACCACTAAAATGACCAAGATATTTTCTGCACCTGTAAAAGAACACATGTTCCACCTGATTGTGAAACCTCACTTCCCTACTACTGTCATTCCTACGCATAACTGCATCCTTCCTGAGACTTCTGGCAACAGAACTGTAAATAATACATAAATTGAATTTTGGAAAAAAAAAAATTAGCCGAAAAAGAAGAGAAGTGCCCACTGATTAATTGTCACTATACTGCTTATATACATAACTTCAATAATTGGCATCACAGTATATTACAACACTATCTATTAATGTAAATAAGTACTAGTAATATCATAGTTACAACACTGTAAATGTCAATGAAATTTGTAAAACACATATTAATTCTATTATACAAAAATACACAAGAGCAACTGGTGACACACAAAAAAAAATATATACATATACATCTGTAAGACACAAATTATGGTATCACAGACCATGTTAGAGAATTACGCACACAATTGTAACAATTTTATATGAGAACACATGTTTGTTTTCGAACACAGTCTAATGATTCGGGATATTATGTAGATTTTACAAATGCACGTACAAGTAATGTGCATGGGAAAGAGTATCTCTGCCTCTGTGCTACTTATAGCAAAAAGCAGTTTCGGGCCTTTTGGGCACTACAGGGAAAACATTCCACAAAATAAAATAAAAAACAGGGGTGGTGACATATATCACCAGGAATGGAAAACACACATTCCACAAAAATAGGAAGTAGAATAAATAAAATAGTTAATTTTAGCACTTTTAGCCACACACAACAACATACAGGCATGTACATGAGACAGTATGTACTAGAAAAAGAAAAAGGGCCCACACTCCTTAAAGTTTAAGCTCAAATAAAACCACAAACTGTATAGTAAATAATAAATCTATCTAGTTAAAATGTAGAAATCAAAGTAAACACATACTTAAAAAGTTATATACAAAACACTGATGCATTAAAAAAAACTGAACTAAACAGATCTACCTCGGCAAAAGGGCATACAAAACACAACATCCTAAAAAAATTTTAAAGTAACAAAAATTACATTCGTTTCTTTTTTTTTTTTTTTTTTTTTTTTTTTTTTTTGCAAAAATATACCCAAATCTACGAAAACGGGGTGCGGACGGGTATATACCACATAATCTACCATAAAACAGACAAAAACCTAAAGTATAGGCATAAAAAGGGTTAAAAATGCCTACATGAGAGTATCAACACACAACCAAAACAAACCTTTAATACGCTAGAAAAACTAAGTTCCGTTTTAAAAATGTCAAAAAAAAATAATTAAATATACATACACATTAACTAAACTATAAATAAATAGAAATAAACAAGGTAAAATTGAATAAAAATGCTTGAATAACGAAAAAAGGTAGTTAGTATTTATAACTCGGACGGTCTCTTCTATCCCGTAGCGAATAGTCGGTTCTAGAAATCGATATTGAACGACTACTTCTATTCGATTTAGCAGCTGGACGAATCGATGAACGAGACCTGCGCGAATCGCTGTGCTCAGCAGTTGAACTGCTTTCTGCCGTGGCTGAATTTTTACCTACGCGCATTTCACTGCCTTCTGCCGTTGCTAAATTTTTATTTACGCACATCTCGTTATTCTCTGCCGCTGCAATCTCCGGAGAAATGGGAGGTGGGGGAGAGGGATTTATGATTTCAGTCGCGTCGCTGTCTGTTTCCTCCACTTCCGGCGCTACCGGAGTTTCGTTATTGTTGACGTTCACTACTGCTGGTGCGCGGTTACTATCATATGGTGCCCAGGGAATGAATCGGTTACGCTTACACCTGCGTACAGGAGGAGAATCGCGCGGTTGGTGTGGTGAATCGATGGTCACGTTCTCAGTCGATCCCAGGCCAATTGTTTGTTTTGGTTTACTGGACCAGATGGGGAGTCTGTCTTTGAAAGAAGACAACCTGTCAACATGGACAATCTGACAATTTTTGGGATTAGCAACTAGCGCTATTTTAAAATTAACCTCATTTAGCTTCTCAATTATAGTAAAAGGACCATTATTTTGCTTGCTTAATTTTTTTGTATTACCAGGGGCGACTGTGGGTGTAAATAACCACACAAGATCTCCTATTTTAAAATTTTTATCAACAGCTGTCTTTTCACGGTATTTTTCCTGCTGCTCAGAAACTTTAATTAAATTACTATGTACTTCAGTGTATACTTTTTGAAGAGCTGGGATTAAGAGTTCGCAAAAAGAGGGTGCATCATTATAATTAAAAGAAGGTGGTTGAGAAAAGAGATTATATGGTAGATTCATATTTCTGCCATACATAACTGCAGCTGGGCTAAGTTTAGTTGAAGAGTGGACAGCTGAACGCATAGCTAGTAGTGCAAATTTGAGTTTAGTGTCCCAGTCAGATTGATTTTGGTTGACTATGTGACAAAGTGCATTTTTAAGAGTACGATTCTGTCTCTCCACTTGCGAGTTGCCAGCCGGGTGATAAGATGAGGTCTTAATATGATTAATACCAAACATTTTATATACGTGCTCTATCGCATCTGAAATTAGATTCTTCGCGTTGTCCGTCGTAATAAAACAGGGCGCACCGTAGCGTGATATGAAATCAGCTAAAGTGTCCGCAATGACATCTGAAGTGGTTGAACTAACCGCATATGCTTCTGGCCACTTAGTAAATGAATCTATATATGCGACAATATACTTATTTCCCGAAAAAGTTTGCGGTAAGGGTCCAATGAGATCCAAATGAACCTTGTTCATGGGAAAGTGGGGGGTCGGCATACGTTGCAGAGGGGCGAGCTGGTTCGCTCTATAAGCTCTCTTCTGCTGGCAACTAATACATGACTCCACTAGATGCTTGACATCTGACGACATTCCTGGCCAATAGAAGTGCTCACGAATGCGATCAATTGTCTTTTGAAAGGCTTGATGACAAGCCGCTAGGGACTCATGTGTTAGTGCAAAAACTTGAGTAACCAATTCTTTTGGCACGACTAACTTTACAGATTTATTCAAAATAGCTGACTCCCTTGTATCCTCACAAACTAAAATGTCATCTCTAAAAAAAAATTTCATGTATTTAGGAGCAATTTCTACACCTTGGTCTAGTTTTCTTGCAATCTCGCAGCATTTCTTGTCTGATTTTTGTAATTCACCAATTTTTTCAAGTAGATTAGAATGAGGCATAAAAGTAACTTCCTTTTCGACTTGTATACAAAAATTACAATTAACAGTATCATTGGAGTTATCATTGTTGACATACCTCGAAAGGAAATCTGCGACACTGTTACACTTACCTTTAACAAACTTGATTGTAAAATTAAAGTCTGAGAGAGTGCAGATCCATTTAGCCATGCGAGATGTAGGGTCATAAAAAAAAAACACAATTTATTTGAACATTTAAAATAATGAAGCAACTAAGTTATCAAAAATAATCTTAATAAAACAATATAACAGCTGATCTTTTAAGTTGAAACCACTCACTGGTTACTTTTAAATTACACATCATATTTTTAAAATTACCATCATATTACCATTTAATGGTCGTTCAAACATACAAACATTATATATTAACCTACAGACTATTTCTGTTCATAATGTTTATTCTTATTGAAATTATCCAAAGATATTCATTTCACTTTTAAACTCTGGTATAGCAAACATATTTTTTTTTTTTTTTTTAAAAGAGGTACAAATAAATAAAAAGAAAAACTATGCAAATAGTACTTACAACAGGTAGAGAGTTCTACAATTTTAGTCAATGGGCACTTAGGAGCATTTCCTCCTTTTTCAAAATCTGATGAAGCACTTAAGCTGGAGTATTCAGGCTGGGGAAAAATTCAGACGTGGTTTCAAGCTAACATTCATCAATCCTCTCATCTCACTGCATCACTTGCCATCAACTACTAGGTCCATCATCTAGTCCGGAGGGGAGAATCGTTCTACGGTCCAGAACCTCACCGTCGGAGTCAGTAATTTCACCTTCCTGAAGCATGTGTTTTATTCGAAGATAGCCATCACCGTAACTCAGAACACTACGACTTCTAACGACCGGTTTAGTTCAATATCTATGATCACTTCTGATGGTTAAGAAGTCATAATCTTGGAGCGCCACTACGCCAAAAAAAAAATAGGCTACACATACCTTCTTCTTAATTTCTCGTTAACAGTTATAGATCCGCAATTCGAAAATGCCCTTATAGCCTCTTTTCATCATAACATCATGATTTAGGATGGTTAATGTAGGGCCATCAATGCCCCACTCTCGAAAAAAAAATCTTCCAGAAACCTGTCCGCCTTCAACAACTTCGCGATCCAGCCCACAGGCCAATCTTCGAGCCCCGTAATAAGTCGAATTTTTTTTACGAGTCAAACGACAGGTCTCTTGGCCAAGCAACAAGTGTCGTAAACATTCATTCTCCCGTGCTGCTTGAAAAACGGGACCGATCCACTCTGCCAGGGGTACGGGAATGGAAACAAAAGGAAAAATGGACTCATCGTGAAGACTACAGCTTGCCGCTCCACTCTGCCGGCCGCT
Source organism: Maratus michaelseni (assembly GCA_963931845.1). NCBI lineage: Eukaryota > Metazoa > Arthropoda > Arachnida > Araneae > Salticidae > Maratus > Maratus michaelseni. Next base: position 373,465,584 of record OZ007586.1, read on the forward strand.
TCATGGGGGAAGGAAACCATGCATCACCCCCATGGCGTGTGCTGAAGGGGGGTCCTGTTAGCCTCTGTTTACATGGGCGCCAGCTATCCGCCTGATAGCAGAGCCAATTGAAGCCTGACGTAAACTTACAAAGCCTAATTGCGTGTATAGTACACTCATAAGATAACGTAATTCTTATACAGGGCGGTCGGTCATTCCTATATCAAAGTCAGACTAGATGACTCCAAATTTTCCACCTGTGCAGTCTACTGACAAAACATCTCTCCCTTGCTGTCTGCTTTTCGTATTTGAAAAACAGGAAGCTACGTTAGACTATAAACGTTGAAATTACTTTGCAAAAAGAAAAAGAAAGAAGAAAAAATAAAAACTGATTTTATTATAATTATTACAATTACTTTTATTTATTTAAATTTTTATTAGAAACAGAAAAAAAGAGTGCTTTTAAATAAATGTTGAGAAAGTGATTTAAATAATTAATGTAGATTAAAAAAAAAAAATTTGTTGAAACCAACCGTAACAAGATTGCGTCTGTTGCCATGGAAAAGGTAGCAAATTATATTAAACTAATCAAAATATCAAAACTTAAGAATCCGAATAGGTTAATACAACAATGATAATTTTGAACTCATCATTTTAAGACAATATTAAATGTAGTAAGGGGCAACAGATTTCTAAATCAAGTAGCATACTGGATTGCATAAAGAACACCCAACTCCACTCCAACCCGATCAAGCTCAAATCTCCATACACATTAAATTAACAAAAGTGTAATCATCATATAATTTGGAAAAATGCAGACAACCTGAAATTCCTCCAATATGAGGACCAAAAGGGGAAAGAGTTAAATCCGTTAATAGAATAGGGATATGATGATGTACTAAAATTTTAGAACAACCATAGAGATTCTGAACAAGATCCGATCGGTTAACCAAGAATCGTATAGTGGTGTATAATGACTGGATTTTTTTTTTTTTTTTTTTTTTTTTACTTTTTAAAATAAAACAATTTTGGTGTATATTTTAGAAAAACAATGTTTCTGAAAGAGGAGAGTTAAAGCTTAATTTAACATTTTATGAAATTAAATTTAATATTACTGTTTCACTTATTAATCTATCCATCCTTAAATCAAGATCAAAAATACGATTGTATAACATTGAGTGAACTTCAATTTATGTTCATTAAAACAGTCAGTTATGAATTTAAACTTAAGAAATTTTAAAGTCCTAATTTAATAAAGTTGAATTTTCTCTCCCTTTTTTTTTTTTTTTTTTATTAATCACAGAAAGGTTAGGCCATTCTTATAGGTCTACTGTGAATATAAAAAATTAATTATTTAGAGATTTATACAAAGAAAAACATACCAACTTTGATAATAAACAAAAAAAAAAAACACAATTTATTTGAACATTTAAAATAATGAAGCAACTAAGTTATCAAAAATAATCTTAATAAAACAATATAACAGCTGATCTTTTAAGTTGAAACCACTCACTGGTTACTTTTAAATTACACATCATATTTTTAAAATTACCATCATATTACCATTTAATGGTCGTTCAAACATACAAACATTATATATTAACCTACAGACTATTTCTGTTCATAATGTTTATTCTTATTGAAATTATCCAAAGATATTCATTTCACTTTTAAACTCTGGTATAGCAAACATATTTTTTTTTTTTTTTTTAAAAAGAGGTACAAATAAATAAAAAGAAAAACTATGCAAATAGTACTTACAACAGGTAGAGAGTTCTACAATTTTAGTCAATGGGCACTTAGGAGCATTTCCTCCTTTTTCAAAATCTGATGAAGCACTTAAGCTGGAGTATTCAGGCTGGGGAAAAATTCAGACGTGGTTTCAAGCTAACATTCATCAATCCTCTCATCTCACTGCATCACTTGCCATCAACTACTAGGTCCATCATCTAGTCCGGAGGGGAGAATCGTTCTACGGTCCAGAACCTCACCGTCGGAGTCAGTAATTTCACCTTCCTGAAGCATGTGTTTTATTCGAAGATAGCCATCACCGTAACTCAGAACACTACGACTTCTAACGACCGGTTTAGTTCAATATCTATGATCACTTCTGATGGTTAAGAAGTCATAATCTTGGAGCGCCACTACGCCAAAAAAAAATAGGCTACACATATCTTCTTCTTAATTTCTCGTTAACAGTTATAGATCCGCAATTCGAAAATGCCCTTATAGCCTCTTTTCATCATAACATCATGATTTAGGATGGTTAATGTAGGGCCATCAATGCCCCACTCTCGAAAAAAAAAATCTTCCAGAAACCTGTACGCCTTCAACAACTTCGCGATCCAGCCCACAGGCCAATCTTCGAGCCCCGTAATAAGTCGAATTTTTTTTACGAGTCAAACGACAGGTCTCTTGGCCAAGCAACAAGTGTCGTAAACATTCATTCTCCCGTGCTGCTTGAAAAACGGGACCGATCCACTCTGCCAGGGGTACGGGAATGGAAACAAAAGGAAAAATGGACTCATCGTGAAGACTACAGCTTGCCGCTCCACTCTGCCGGCCGCTTCATGGGGGAAGGAAACCATGCATCACCCCCATGGCGTGTGCTGAAGGGGGGTCCTGTTAGCCTCTGTTTACATGGGCGCCAGCTATCCGCCTGATAGCAGAGCCAATTGAAGCCTGACGTAAACTTACAAAGCCTAATTGCGTGTATAGTACACTCATAAGATAACGTAATTCTTATACAGGGCGGTCGGTCATTCCTATATCAAAGTCAGACTAGATGACTCCAAATTTTCCACCTGTGCAGTCTACTGACAAAACATCTCTCCCTTGCTGTCTGCTTTTCGTATTTGAAAAACAGGAAGCTACGTTAGACTATAAACGTTGAAATTACTTTGCAAAAAGAAAAAGAAAGAAGAAAAAATAAAAACTGATTTTATTATAATTATTACAATTACTTTTATTTATTTAAATTTTTATTAGAAACAGAAAAAAAGAGTGCTTTTAAATAAATGTTGAGAAAGTGATTTAAATAATTAATGTAGATTAAAAAAAAAAATTTGTTGAAACCAACCGTAACATTACAGAAACAGTATCCTGTGTGTTAATCGAGTCTTTTATTTATCTTTTGATTAAGTGGTCTCAGGAACCGCTCACAGTAGCAATGCAACAATTTCTGTCACAGCAGTTAATGGTTAATAGCACTTTAACCCCTTCGTCTCCAGCGTTTCTTATGTGCAACGCTTGTGCCCAGCAGTGCAGCTTAGCAACCACCTGAGAATGCTGCTGTCTGACTTGCGTTTTGTTTTTTCGCGTTTATAAAGAGTAATACATTTTGCCAAAATCATTTAAATAGGAACCCAATTTTATATGAATTGTTTTCATGCATTTTGCTTTAATATATAAAAATGTTTGAGGCATAGAACATTCCATCAGAAATTAAGTATGCTGGACATAGCGCATCTCATTTTCTTGTCGCTGGTAGCGAAGTAATTAAATATACGATAAAGCCTTTAATTCTCTTATTAAAAAAATCTGCAATAAACTAAAAGCATAAAAATTCACCATATTTCATCATTTAATTCCTATATTGGCTATTTGAAATCATATAAAATAGTATTATGGAAAATACTTCAAAATATACATATGCTTGAAATTTTATAAAAATATATTTTATAAACTATGAACATTTTCTTAAAACAATTTTAGAATAAAGAACACATATAAAATCATTGAGCACATCACAATAGTTTCACTAAAAGTAGTGAAATAATAAATTAATATTTATCACATGATGGAATAAAACACAGAGTCACTTATTTTTTTGTTGTTGAGTTTTCCAAAAAGGCTTCATTTTTACATGTCATATACCTAAAATAAACATAAATAAATATTTATTACTTCTTGTGAGGATGATAAGGTAAAATTATATTTTAAACCAATAATTATAATATTAATAATAAGTTAGTACGTAATGTCATGAACAGCCACTTGTGTCTTAATCGAAACTTCTTATAATGACAAAGAAGTATTCACAACTAACCTTGCGCATGTTCAGAGACTGAAATGCGCGTTGCTCTTTTAATTGGGGTAATTGACATGATATGAATTTCTGAGGGTAAAGTTGGGTAAAACGGCTGTGAACGCTTTGGGTAAAGTTGGGGGCATGTTTATAAACAAATACTTCCGTCAAACAATCTACCACTACATTTTTATCATAGCGATCATTGTTGGAATCGTCCGGACAACGTTGGCCAAATAGTGAGCTTGCGCATCTAAAAATTAACTGCAGTTTTTTACAGAAGTGAAGTGTTTTTGAAGTTTTTCTACAGTCAACTGTAGATTTTCTGTAGTGCAATCTCGACTTTAAAAATACTTCAGTTATTTTGTAGCTAATATGAAGTAATTTTGCAGTAATTTATTTCAAATATACTCTGAGCTATTATCTGCAAAAATACTGTAGTTTATGTGAAATCTTTTCACAACCATCAATTAAAAAATAATGAGACTTTACACTTGTAGTAAAACTGCAGTAAATTTGAAGTATTTTTACAATTATTACTTCAGAAGTATATTTTCTGTTGTATCTGCTGTATAACTGTAGTTACTGTGAGGTAATTTAACAGAATTTACTTTATAGAAATCTTGTGTTATATTTTCTGTAGTTTATCTGCAGTTTTAAGAGTGATGTTAAAGATTTTTAGATTTTGTTATTGTTGCATGACTAACTATTTACTTTATTAATAATAATTAATACTGTTTTCAAGACTTTATTTTAAAGTCCTAATTTGAGCACCTGTGAAAGTCCTGCCCTTCCCACTTCTTTAAGTGACACAAATATTCAAAGATATTAAACTTTAAAATTCAAAAAATATGTACATATAAAAATCAATCAGTGTTGTTTATCGTTAAAATGTTAGACCTAACCAAGGGCCGACTTACAGATTTCGGGGGCCCTGGGCAGAATAATAACAGCTGCCGCCTATAATATTTTAAGTGCAAAACTAATGCATTAAAACCATATCGTCTATTATACTAATTTACTATTCATAGAGTATTATACCATTATCTTACGCATTCATTAAAAAAATGAAGGTGCTATGAACCATAGACATATTATAATTCATATTATAAAATTCAATTAAAACTTCTAATTATATAAAATAATTAAATATATACACTTAATCATTTTTATACTTAATCGTACAAAGAAAATAAAACTAGTTTGCAATTTAATTCAACTTATTTTTTAAATTACGTATTCATTTATAAAGCAACAACTAATTTTCTCATTTTATTCAAAAAATATTAATTATTAAAATTAAAACTAAATTAAAATTATTTTACAAGCTCTAACAATATAAACCTGTCTCTTAGCAAAAAAAAAAAATATATATATATAAATTATTGTGAGTAAAATATTTCATATATTCTTTATAGGTTATTTATTTCCAATTTTTTTTATTTCTAATTGTTTTCCGGAATTAATACAATATAAATTGAGCCCAGTGTCGACGTTGTGTTGTTTGCTGGATGTTTCATAACTATTGTGAGTAAAATATTTCATCTATTCTTTAAAAGTTTTTTATTTCCAATTTTACTATTTCCAATTGTTTTCTGGTAATAATACAATATACCTGGTGGAATATACTGATCTTAACATAAATGCCAGTATATTCTTATGAAATATTGTATTATTTTTTAAAACAAGTGTGGATACATCCAGGCTGACGATTAATATCTACACGTGTTTTTTCATTTCCAATTCTATTTTAAATCTTTTGTTATCCAAATTTCCATTATATTACATTTTGTGTCATATTAGTTCATTTTTCATTTCAAAATCCATTCGAATACACTTAATATCCAACTTCCAATTATTTTACATTTTATGGTTTATTATATAATTTTTTTTCTCTTTAAATATTCTTCACAATTTCAGTATTTTTGGCCAATTACCATCGAAGCAAATTCTATGGTATTATTATGATTGCATTTGTTAATTTATTAACTTAGTGGTGTTCTGACTACACTATATTACTTATTTTTTAACTGATTCCACATTCCATTTAAAAGATTTTTTTAGTGATTCCTTCTGGCTTGTCAAGGTGGCGTATTCAACAGATATTTTTAGTTTTCTGAATGGGCTGAATTTAAGATGACATGGGATATCTGAACACATTTTCAAAGTCCAGGATAAAGTAGAAACAATAATAAAGAAAATGATTTGTGGGCAAATTGACTTGAAAATAATATTTTTGAGTCATTCACAACGTTATTTGATTTCTTACAAATCTCTGTTTATACTAATTTTCTCTGATATTATTGAACATTTTGTTGTACACCTGAAGAACTTAAAACAAATTCCAGACTTCATTTTCCTCCCTCAAAGTCACAAAATGAGTGGATGAGGGATCCATTATCCATTTTATTTCAAAGAAATTAGTGAAATCAAAACCTTGACATACTTGGAGTAGGAAAAACATGTGGAATCATCATGCGATGGTTCCATGAAAATTGCTTTCCAAGTACATAGACTACCTAATTTTTGGTTGTGAGTGTGAAATACACTGCTCAAAACAATTAAAGGATATTTGAAGTTTTATATAAAATAAAGATATAAACGAAATTTTTTTTGCCGAAAATAGAAGAAGAGAATCACAAATGCAAATTTTTCTGGTTTTCAAACTGTGGAGTATGCAAATTTTGAGTTCGACGTCAAAAACGTCGCTTCAGCGGCAGCGAATGAAATTTGACTTTCAACTGGATAAAAGAGAATGAAGACAAGGATGATCGGCATTCAGTGATTGCTTTGTTTCGATGAGTACGATGTCTCAGCGAAGTCATTTGACAGATTCAGAAGCTTGGAGAATTGTTGGTAGGTTAGAAGGGGGCCAAACTCAAGCCGAAGTAGCGCAAGCCATTGGAGTGTCACAAAGTGTCATTTCCAGGATCTGGAACCGTTTTTTGGAGAGTGGATGTGCAGGCCGAAGACCAGGGCAAGGTCGTAGACGGGCAACAACGCCCAATGAAGATCGGTATTTAGCGTTAACAGCTCGCAGACACCGAAACATGAACGCTACTCTTCACCAACAACACCTTCGCTCGGCTACAGGCACCACGATTTCAACTCAGACTGTCCGAAACCGGCTCCATGCTGTAGGTCTGTATGCTCGCCGACCGATGGTATGTGTTAGATTAACATCAAGGCATCGTCGCGACCGCAGGGAGTGGGCAACCGAGCATGTCAACTGGAGGAGAAATGAATGGAGCAATATTCTGTTTTCTGACGAGTCCCGTTTTTCTGTGCATCCGGATAATAGGCGTATTTTCATCTGGAGGGACCGTGGCAGTAGGAATAATCCTGCGTTCGAGCACGAAAGTGTCAGATTTGGCGGTGGAGGAGTGTTGGTGTATGGTGGCATCTCCATTGACGGGCGCACTGACCTCTACATCATTCGAGATGGAGCTCTGACTGGTCGCCGATATAGGGATGAGATCCTCAGACCTATTGTAGTCCCTTACGCTGCAGTAATCGGAGATAACTTCATTTTAATGGACGATAACTGCAGGCCACATCGTGCAAACCTGGTGGAGGATTTCCTTTTCGAGGAAGGAATCGTTCGAATGGAATGGCCAGCGTGTTCTCCAGGCATGAATCCAATCGAGCACGTTTGGGACGCTCTAGGAAGACGAGTTTCTGGCCGCCAACAACCCCCACAAACTCTGCAAGAACTGGAAAGAGCTCTTCTGGAAGAGTGGGGCAGAATACCCCAACTCGTCATTAATAGCCTCATTGAGTCCATGCCTCAAAGGTGTTCAACGTTGCTGGCCGCCCGTAGAAACCATACCCCCTACTGAAAATGATTTTCTTTGAAGAAAACACCTTTTCTTATTCTTTTTTTCTCATATGCACAAATTGTGTTTTTTTCCTTTTGTACACAAATGCGCAATAAAATGCATTTTTTTCTGCCAAACATGTGTAATTTATTCTCATATAACCTACTATGTCTGTCGACCATGTATCAATCAGCTAAAAAGTTTCCCAGATACAAAATCCACCTAAAACTGCAATATCCTTTAATTGTTTTGAGCAGTGTACATATGCAGGACTAGCAGAAAAAGCTATACGGCAGTTACTTCCGTTCTGCACCATATACGTGTGTGAAAAGACCGTCTCCATCCTTAAGCACATGAAAAACAAATATACAAATCGATTCAATGCCGAACCAGATTTACGGATACATGTTTCAAACATTAAACATGACAATGGAAATCTAGTAGCAAAAAAAAGCAGCAGCATCATTCTCATAGGGAATAGTAGTTGGTATATTTTGACTGTTTTAAAATGTATGTTATTTTTCTTATTAATGCAGCTGATTTTCTTCAATAACTAAACACAGAATATGTACAAACAACAATATATAAGGTACATACATTAAAATAATTTCTTATCTTATATTAATAAGAAAAATTGTTGGGGTCCCCGAAATGCATGTCACATCAAAGGGGGGCCACGAGATCGCAAAGTTTAAGAAACGCTGCTCTAGAACTTTTAGAATAAAATGTTCTGAACCTCATGCAAATACAATAAAAGATATAACGCTTTTTATGTCTGTGGTTCTTGCAGGTTGGTTGGTTGGTTGATTGGGGTTTTATGGCACAAAGACCCTTTAGGGACATGCTGCGCCAAAAAAAGATTAAAATAAGAACGTCAAATTGAAACATAAAATAGATTTAAAACTTTGTCATAAAAACAAGAATGAAAAGAGTGATATGAGGATAAATGTATAATTAAAATCATTCAATGAAAATATTACACAATGTCTAAAAGAAATAAACAAGATTTCACAATTAAAATACAAACAATCTTTAAACTAGCAGTTGGTAAAATGTTCAAAGTTTAGAGAAGAAATCTATTTAAAATCATGTAGGCTCGAATACCTCAAAAACAGTATTATCATCATGATCATTTGAGTCAGAACTGTAAGACTTTGATTGCATAGCTTCGTCTCCATAGTGCAGCAGCTGTTTTGAATCATTTGTAGCAAGGAGCGATGTACCAAGACAAGGTTTCTTGTTTCTTCCCTTCACAGTGTTCTATTGTGAAGAGGCTTGGGTGGAGGTTTTCTTTCTCTCGTTCAATGCACATGATTTTGGTTTTGGTTTATGTGTAGGTGAAACGGTTTTTCTAATTTGTTTGGAGATGAAACATATTTTTGACCTGGCTCATGTTCGGTTGACTGTTTAGATGGATACTTAGAATATTCTATTTTCACAGGTTCTGATGATGGTCGCAAAAGTTGCAGTGCAGGCAGGGGTCTTATTCTAGCTGAACAATACATACTACGGATTTTTTTTTCATAGTGCTGGTTAGTGTAACAGATGAATCATTTGGTGGTAAAGAGAATTCAGTTTGGGTGCTTATATGTCTTAAGGATTTTGATTATCACTTGAGCAAACTAGAATAAGAGACTCCTACAGATGGTGTACTGGATTCAACAATTTTTCGAGCTTCAGGATAAGAAAGTTTCTGAGTGATTTTGACCGCAAGAATTTCTTTCTCACGAACCCAGTTTGGACAAGAGCGGGAGTATGCTGTATAGTCACTCTTACAGCTTGTACAGCGTTCAGTCTTTTCGCATGACTTACCATCGTGGCCGACTTCTGCCCAACGTGCGCAGGTAACAGTACCCCGATAGGTAGTTGTAGTATGACCATAGCGCTGGCATTTAAAGCAATGGAGGCATCTGTTCAGACCCACCAAACTTTAAATACAAGCCGTGGTGTAATATCAAAACCAGAGCTTTTATTCTCAACAAAGGAAGAACTTCTACAAAACCTAAAAGATGAAAATGTCATAGATGCACGCCACGCCGTATTACCAGGGTTAGGTATATGAGGTCGGACAGGACAGCTCAGGTATGCAGCTTTAATTCTGGTTCGTAAAGTAGGGCTAGTGAAAGTCAGAATAATGTGCTTCGTAGGAAGCACAGCACTTGCTCATTCCAACGAATAGTAATACGGCGTGCATCTATGACATTTTCATCTTTTAGGTTTTGTAGAAGTTCTTCCTTTGTTGAGAATAAAAGCTCTGGTTTTGATATTACACCACTGCTTGTATTTAAAGTTTGGTGGGTCTGAACATATACAGAAAAAGTGCCTAATTTGAGAGAAATTGTGAATGTTTGGCTTTAGAAACCTTAACAAACATATCTCCAGACTGTAGTCTTTTAAGTGAATAACCATCTTCAAATACAGATTGGGAAGTTTTTGCAATAAGAAACGGTGAAGTTTTTTAAAAGAACTATCAGAATTACTATCTGTGCGCTTAATTACAAAAAAACGAGTGTATGCAGTGTTCTGTACAACTTGTTGCTCTCCACGTGGGAGAGAAATAGAAGAAAGTGAAGTAGTACTTCCATCCATATTAGAGAGAGAAAAAAATCAGACCCCGACTGCACCACCCACTACCGAGCCCAACAAGGGGATGCACATTCGTGCACCAGTGCTAACCAGGGCCCATACGTTCACAACACACATCTGTTTCAGTCTCCACCTTTAACCAGATGACTGGTATGTGCCCGCTCACTTGATCCCCAGCCAGTGACAAGTCAGCTGACCAGCCGATTGATGCATACGGGACCAATATGCACCTCCCGTCTACCTGAAGCAGAGGCCAAAGCAGTGTGTTGGTCTCAACTGCCAGGATCCCCTTTCGAGGGACACGGGTCGCCACGCAGGGCAAACGCGTGGATGGTTTACAATTCTCAATAAGTCGATATCAACAGAATGATATCGGCTTATACAGAATCGCCCTCACCTAAGAAGAGGAAACCAGAATGAGAGTGAAACAAAGAAGAAAGGTTAGACAAGAGAATGGAGAGGAAAAAAGAAAAGAGAAAGGTTTGCTCAGGTGCCCGGGGTTGCGAAGCCCGTGAATACCTAAAGAAGGTAATTCCCTGTGGGTATGGTGGTTCTTGCAGGATTTAAAAGCATTTATCTCAAAATGGATATTTTTTTTTTCAAGATTTAACATATTTAGGTTAATTATATTGATATAGCTAAAGGAAAAAGGTAGATGAGAGCACTTTTTTTCGTCCACCGGGAATACTACATAACATTAATTTTCCCAAATAGCATACACCTTGTAAAATAATAAAAAGATATTTATTTATATAAAAATAAATAATTTTAAATTATATTTTTAATATTAGCAATTTTAACTAAGCATTTACGTCACATTCATGTCATTAATATTCACTAGACAATCTTTCTGCAGCAATTTGAAGTGATTGTATATATTCCATTCTTAGCGTTTTACTTCTAGTTGAACAATGTCGCTTATAACCCAGATATCAGAACACGAAGGCGATAAATGAGCAACATACTACAATGCTTGCGCCAATTTTGCTCTGCCAAAAGCATTCTATGTTCGTATTGTGTCATGGGCTTGTTTTTATCCTAATATTATACATTTTAAAACTTAAATGATTAGATCGTATTTGAATTCGTATAACAGAGTCATTTCCTCGGTTTATGTAAAGATAGAATAGACCTTGTTCATCAAGGTGCTCTTTCGTAACGACTGACTTTGCTTGAGATTATATATACCAAGAGTTAACTTCCGAATCAGTAAACAAACATAAGACTGGCGATAACAACAGGTTGATGTGTGCATGCTTGTTATTGCTTGTTTCACCCATTAATCTTTTCCATGAAATACCCACTCGTTCCTAAATACTTTGGAACATATAACCTAATATGGCTATTAAAAATCTGAAAGTTATCCTAGCAAACCATTTGCCTCAAAATATAATATAAGTTTAGTGTACTTATTTATGTAATATTTATGTAATATTTCTGAATAATAAAGAAAAACGAATGAAAGAAGAATGTTTAAGTTACCTTTCTTGACCTTTTTTTTCTTTCAGAAACAAAAATGTCATGACTACGCAGTGTCAGATCCTAAATTTCCTTTCCTAGAAATATTAGGTATGCAATTATAAAACTGAAAGAAATTTCTTGCACTCTCTTATTGTAAAAAAAGAATGTAGAATTTTTTACAAACTGAAACCTGATGGCATAACTATGTTTATATGTATTTTTTCGACTATTTAAATTAAAGGTTACTACCCGTAAGAACACCGCCCCCTGAATACTAGGCTTGACCGCTGACACAAAAATGGCGGCGCTTGTGGGCCGATTTTGTAAAACCTTTGTACGGTCCCCTAATTTTACACCCCAGTATTTTCTAAAAGTTTTCTTTGACTTATTGAATCTCAGACAAATAAGGCGGAGAAAACTTTTAGAAATTATTGGTATTGAATTTCAAATGACCGTACACACGCTGAAAAATTTCCGCCTACGACTGCATCAATTTTTGTGTCAGCGCTCTGGCCTAATATTCAGTGGGCGGTGGCAAGAATCGCAGTTAAATGGGCTGGTACCCAAATTGCCAACATTTTTTGCTGTAAATTAACATCAAAATGCGCATTAAAATGATTTATTTTTAAAAACGATTGTAATTATTGTAAATTTCACAGCAAAAAATGCTGGTAATGTGGGTGTAGTTAATTTTATTGGATTGTTGACCGTTTTTTCTTACAGTGTACATTCATTTATTTCAATTATTTTTTTATTTTCGCATGTTCAGTTTTTGAAAAGTCGAGGTTTTCCACAGAGGAATTATGATGTTTGCCTGCCAGTCTGTGCTCCGATTATGGATGCAAAAGACAATCCGATTAGTTTGAAATTTAGTACATATATTTGTGGGTTATATAAAGTTATCTGTATATTTCTTTCTTATCATAATGTTTTATTTTCTATAGTTTTTCACATAAGAATTTTGAGAATTTAAACAAAATAAAATGTTGTAATTCAGTGAAAGAAAAATCCAGATTTCCGAAATTTATCTAAATGAATTATAGAATCCGAATTTTTACGCTCACCATCGTATTCTATCATCGTCATCATCACACCTTCTAAAGATCAAAGTATTACAGAAGTTGTTCTATCAGATAGTGCCGCAAACCCACATTTTAAAGGAAAGTACGTTTCAAAAATTTTATTTAGTTCGCCGATTTTTTAAATTAACAATTGTTTAATAATTTGAAAATACGGAGTTTTTTAAATCTAGCATAGCGTGAAATTGCCAAACCGTCTGGGATTTATATTCTTTCATTGTTTACATTCTGTTTTTATCGAAATATATTGAAAATTAAGCTGGTTTTATGTTGTTGTTACTGCTGTTTAAACTATAACAAAAGCAAAAAAAATTAAACCGATATGCACAATTTTGATTCTTTCTAGCAGAATAACTCTGAAACAAATTCTTTAACCCTTTCCGGCATAGTGGTCCCACTCCGGGCACACATAATTTTAATTCCAAACTTGCTTTCGACAGCAAGAATATTTTAATAAAATTTTGTTTCTACAATGAAAGCTTAAAATAAGGAATTTTTATTTTCTAAAAAAGTCGTTTGTAAATTCCGGTGTCAGTCAGTAATTTCTCATTTTACGAACAGAATTTGCAGGGTTAAACCAAAAATAGTTGAGGGATACAACTGAAATGTCGGTGAAGAGAAATGCAAGTTAGAAATTGTTTGATTTAAAAACTATCAAATCCACAGATAAATAGATGGCGACTCAGATCTGAAAATTGAGAAAATAATTTATATCCTTGTCTGTATGAGATGTTTCATAAGCCCACACAACTTCTGTATGGACATAGGAAGATTTATAAACAAAGTATATAATAAGAATTCATACAGAAAAATTCAATTTGGCATTAGACACAGGGTGTTTCATAAATATCAATATATCTGATTCAAAACATTATAGTGTCTAGCACCGAATTTATTTGTGAATTAAATGTAATAATCATAAAGGATTAAAAACTAGTAAACGAACTTTTATTTCTTTGCAATATAGTATCTATTCAAAGAGAAATATGTTATCGTATATGAGAAATTAAATCAGAAATTTTTAATACTACATCTTTTTTATCTTTTTAATGACAGTCATTCTTGTTTTCTACTTACTAGTAAACATTTTAAAGTAGTAAGTTTCTATAAGTAATAAATTAACCCTTTGAGAGACAAGTAATTGCGTTTCTGTAATGTTAAAATCACACCCAGAGTTTTCGAAAAATTTTATTTAAAAATATGGAAATGTATTTTTAGACCTTTTTTTCACCAAAGTTATCAATGTAAAATTTTATTAAAAATTCTGATATAAACTTGATTAAAATTAAGTGGGATAAAATATACCTCGCCGCCTTTCAAGTAATTAAATACTAGACTCAATATTGAAGCTTACTTTAAAAAAAAGCGAGTATCATCGTCGTGGATATTTTAAGAGGTTTTGATAACGCAAATGCTGTTTTTACGTGATTTGAAAAAAAAAAAAAACAGTGTCTGTAATCGGCCGCTATGTATGCGTATTTGTATGCAATTATGTACGCAATTTTCTCAACAACCACCGAACGGATTTGAATGTAATTTTTTACACTACAATTTTAATACACCGGGAAACTTTTAAGGTATCCCAATACGTTTGAATGACCAATTTCCAGAATAAATCACAAATTGGATTTACACTGTACAATTAGCTATCCAAAAGAGTTTTTGTTTTCTTCGTACAACTATTAGAAGTAACTGTGCTTATGCTGTTTTTTGTTTCAGCTTTCAAACCGGAAGTACATTTTAAAGCTACCGGAAATATTTATTTAAGTATCCTCAAGAAAGAAAAGATCTTCTAATATTGAAATTAAAGACGATATAAATCTGGAGAGTTGTGAGAATTTGGAGTGAATATTTCTATTAGATTTTCAGAAGTAAAATGTCTAAATGCGTTTTCTGAAATATATGAATTTTATGCAGGACCAGTTTCGAATCTGCAGAAACTATGGTTATAGAAAACGAATGGCCTATAATTTATGTCATGTTATGAGTGTAATGAATTGCCCGTTTAAATACCTGAGAAACTTCCCCATAGTTTACAGCTGCTTTTATAAATTAACATATATAAAATATGTAAAAAATCCTTAAAGTGATAACTTATTTTGTATGCCTTTGGAAATTTTTATTTTATGGCTTAGATTGTATTTCATTACATTCTTAGTAACCCAAATTGTATATTTATTGGGAAAAAAGTTAGTGAACTATCATTATTTTAGTTGTGAGGATATATTTTTAATCCAAATATTATTCCAATATTTTTTCTTAAAATCAAAATATAAAAAATAATTTGGATCAAAATAATTTCTTTATCAAGTAAAATTGTAATTTTATATGTTAATTTGTTTCAGACAATAAATATTAATACTTATTTGTGCTTTATTTAAAAAAAAAAAAGAGTGTCAAACGTAATGCAATACTAAGCTGAAAAAGTAATCGTGTACAGTTTTTTTTTTTCACACGTACACTTGAAAAATTTTAATATGTGATCGTCTACTGCAAAGATTGTGGACAAAACGTATGAGAGCCTGACATTGATGCCAAGTTAACGTTTGTTGACTTGTCTCACTTGTCTAATCAAGGTTGTCCAGACGTGTATTGTCGTGTTCGAAAATGAGGGTTGCCATAGTTTGGGCAAAAACTTGCAATGTGCGCATGTCGCCAATCTCTTTTTTATAAAGGCACTCTACTGGGAATAACGTAGATTAAATTGCGTGTTGATAGCAATAAATGGTTGTCGTAAAAAGCACTTTGTTGTGAAAAACCACTCTCGCTAAAATACGCCTTATGGCACGGGTGGCGTAGCGTCAGGGGATGCTGCATCCCTTTACTACCTGTGTTATTATATTCTAAATTTGGCGTTTTTTAATCGTATAACGTTCAAAGATTAAATAAGGCCTAATTCAGTATGTAATACTACTAATAGTAACGTGATGCAGCGCCCCCTGACGCTACGCCACTGATAGGAAATGTTAATAGCATAGGTGTTTTTCACAACTGCAAGTAAGTCGTGAATTAAGACATTGTCACTTGAAGTCGCTTCATTATTTGTTTAAAAATTACATACGTTGTTTTATAATTCAGAGAGGAAAAAGTCATAAACTGGAGAAATCATTAAAGGATCGTGTACCGTCAGTCCTTAGAGAAAAGCCTCTTAAAAGCCGTTATCAATTAAATAAAAACATAAAAATTATTTTTTTTTTCATTATTTTGCTTACATAAAAATACTTTACAACTTTTACGAACTTAATTAAGAAGTTGGGTAGAGGTCGAAATGTCATTCTAACACCCAAAAACACTTTTTTAAAACGTTAAAGCTAATAAAAAAGTTAAAATCTAAGTTTCTTACAGTCCAAAATTTTCAGCCTGGTCTAAGGATTCTGGAATCGGTTGATTATTAGTCTCTGGCATTTTCAAGACTATGAGAGCACTAATTATTGAAAGGACTCCAAATATAACAAGTGGCACAGATGGATTTGTAACATTTCCCTGAAACAAAACAAAACAAAACAAAAACATATTTCATTTTAATAAAATTCGCAGAGCGTTATGAATTTTAAAAAGCATCCATCAATACTTTATACACATTGTAAAGCAAATCGAAGATTATAATACGAAATAATTATAAGAAGAAAATAAAAGGTTAAATTTAATTTCATGAAATTACCAAATGGAAGTAAGTAATAATGAAATAACACAATAATTATGGTAAATTAAACTCTTTTCAGTAGTTTACAATTTAAAAATCAATATCCATAATTCTATTTCCTTTCATGTAGATATTATAATTTTTTTGTTGAAAATAATATCTATTTTTCAAATTAGAACCTCTGTTCGTAAGAATATAAATTCAAAATATGCTGATTTAAAATAACACGATTCTGTAAAAATCTCAGGAGTAAAATGGCCAACTTCAATATAATATAAGTACAATGCACTACTCGCATAGAAATTTCTTTTAAAAATAAAATTCTGAAATTGTAAGTGCTGAGATACAGGGTGTTTCAGAATAAATTTTGTATAGAGTAATTTAAAAAATGTTTATTTTTTGTCAATAGATGGCGCTGCCTCAAACTCTAAAAATGTTCGAATTATCTTCAATGCAAACATTTATTTCACGTTTCAATTGTTAAAAATAATACAAAGTAAACAGTGAGATAGATTTGATGCAATTTTACACATTGGTTTGAACATTCTTACAATTTGAGACATCGCAGCACCATCTTTTCACAAAAAATTAAACTATTTTTAAAATGACTGTTTACAAAATTTATGAGCTATATGAAAAACATGTCACTTATTTCATTTTTATATTTATTATAGTTAATAAATTATTCAATTTTAAAGTCGAGGAGTCCTTTATGAAAACCTGTATTTTCGACATTATGCCAGAGACATTAACGACATATCGGTGCTTCTATAAAAAGCACATTTAATGATATTGCTGCTAGTGGATTTGACAGCATAGTGGTGGTAAATTCTTGTCTTTTGAATTGCTGCTAGTGGATTTGACAGCATAGTGTATTTCTTGTCTTTTGAATTAAGAGGAAGTAAAAAATTATTAAAGTGTTCATCCATCATCAGCAAGAATTTTCTTGGTTTTCCAAAACGTACTTAAAAATCCAGAACCATGTTTAAACATATAAAAGTAGCATGATTATTATTCGAATGAACAAATAAAAACTTTTGTATTTAGACGCAGATATTTAATTTTTTTTTTTTTCTCTGAAATGCACATATTTTGGCCAGTTGGATATGCTTTAAAATCAGAATTTCAGCGAATAAGTGCCCTTGTTAATGTATTCTAAGAATTCGAAGCATTAATGATGAAAACATTCTGTTATAATTCTGGTTGTGTGTAGAAAGTTCTCCTTGACATTTTCCTAGAATTTTGAAGAAATCTAATTTTTTTTTTCAAACCTTCCAGTTTATTCATGCTCCCAAATTAGCTGGAATTCTGTTAAAGAATGGTAATATTTAATTTAAATCATAATTATCACAATTCAAACATTTATTTACATAAAAACAGCCAAATTCTTGTTTAGTGATTTTGCTATATAAATGAAAATACTTACAGCGTTGTCCGTAATTAACTTGGCAAGGTTTTATCAAAATAACTTTTGAACTAAACATCTGAATTTACAAAATTTATATCAAATTCAAAATTATGAAACCGCTTAAATATGGTGTAAAATGTGGGTATTAGTATTTGAAAAATTAAACATGGCGCAGTTTTTAATATGTAGATAACCCCTTATGACAAAAAATACCACATACGATTATAAAGAACTTCACGCGAATTAAAACGGCAATTTTCGTTAATTTTTGTATTAATTAGAATTAGAATTATAGCCATAGTCGGATATTTTTTAGGGGTACTGTACAGTCGTGAAATAAAAAAGGATATCCCCTCCCCACTAAGTCTGCCATAAATTATCGTATAAATTTCTACATGTGACACTCGATTTGTAATAACGTCAAGTTTTAAACATTATGCATGTATTAGGTTTTGGGGCTGTCTACATACTTAAAATTGTATCAACTTAGTTTTTCAAAGGGTAACACCTACTTTTGATATTTTATTTGAAATCACTGGACTAATTCAACACGAAAAAGCACTATATATTGTATGCATTTTTTCTTAATTCTTCACAGAGTTATCAAAGAAAATGTTTTATCCATAAATTTAGAAAGATGAAATTAAAATCTTACTGAGAAAAGTACCAGAAAAATTAGACTTGTACAGGAAAAAAATGTATGGAAAAACTTATTATAAAATAAACTAAAATGTTTATACAAAAAATTTCACAAAACTATTCCGGATACATCAAAGAAAATGCTTTAAATTTTTATCCATAAGTTTAGAAAAATTAAATTAAAATCTTACTGAGAAAAGTACCAGAAAAATTCAATTTTTACCGGAAAAAATGTATTGAAAATCTTATTATAAAATAAGCTAAATTTTTTATACAAAAAATTTCACAAAACTTTTCCCGTTATAAAACTTTCTGTTATGCGGATGGAAATGGTAAGAGGAAACGTTCCCCTTACACCTTCGAAAAATAACATTTCGCTATATCTCAAAAACTAATGATAGGAATGAGCTGTAAAAGCACACAACCATGTTTTGGACGACGCAGATTCTTTTTATGTGAAAAATTATGTGATTCATAATTTGTGAATTTGTGAATTTATTAATATTTTTCATCATTAAAATTATGTTTTTGAGTTTTAAAAAAATGCATTAGATTATCTTTGAGTTTATTTATTGTACCTTATAAAAAAATAAAAAAAAACTTTTCAATCGGATGATTTTTTTGGGAAGATACGAATTAAAGTTTGTCACGCGGATTTAGCATTAGCATCCTCAAACTTTGACTTATAAATGTATGAAGCTTTAAGAGAAAATGCATAAACTATATCATTTTCCGGGCAAATTTGATCCAAGGATTTCAAATAATGTGTCAGAAGTGGGTGTTAAAATTAAAAAACTTTGAAAGTTGGTGCAATTTTTAATATGTAAACGACCCCCAAAGCATAATTTAAGTATAGCATTAACTGGTAGACGTTATTACCAATTGATATGTACAAGTATAATTTTTATACGAAGATTTGCGGCAGATTCAGTAGGGAAGCATACTTTTTTCCACGACCGTACATATTTCACACATTTTGAATTTTATTTAGACTAGGGAATCCAACCCGGGGTTCCCGGAGTTCACGGGTTACAAAATATGGGTGAAATTAAAAACTCCAATAGATTTTTTTACATTTAATATATTATTTTAGATTACCCACTACCACCACCAAAAAGCATTTTTGTATGAAAATTACTAAAAATGTATTCAACTAATTTTTTTAATTCATTAAAAGCGATACTTTTGTATTAGCTGAATGAAGTTAATAGTCGAAGAAATCGCCAAAAATTTCATTACTTAGAGTCAGGGATCGATGCAGGTTTTTTTTTTTTTTTTTGGGGGGGGGGGGGGGGGCGTTTTGAGAAAACCTAAATATTTTATTAATTTAATATATTTTTGTGAGAAATAACATTTCGTAAACCAAAGATTAAATCCAGTTACTCTAATTCGAACCATGCATTTATTAATAACTAGCTGACCCGCCCGGATTTGCCCGAGCCCGTGTAATAAACATAAATCTTTCAAAAAACGAAACTCTGTCCACGCTCTCCGATGGCTTCGGCACCGTATACCGGGCATGCTTCGTTTGCTCCGGAAAATATTTCATTTCCCTTTTCTACCGTCAGGGGAGCATTCTGTTCTAAACAAACCTCTTTCCGAACGAACCTCTGAGACAGGTCCATGCTGCCTACGGCACTGTATAGTAGACGTGCTACAAAATTGAGCTGGTTTGGAGTAGATGGGAACATTATTAGGCGAGTTATTCAAATAATGCACAATTAGAGAAAATAACCTTGAGGGAAGTGTCGGGGGTGGTTAGGGGATGTTCAAGTGTCCTTCAGAAAATGACTAATTAGGAGGACCACTATGCATCTTTAAAATTTCGTTAGTTTGGTTAATCTAGGAACTTAATTACAAATTTGGTTTAAACTATTATTCGAAAATAGTGGTAGCTGCTACTCATAAATTTACTTTAATGTTATAGAGGGTGATTATTAAGTTAAATATGATGTTTGGAATCAGTTGCGCTGAAATCGGAAGGATAGTTGCCGAGTTACGGGAAACGGGGCATTGTTAGAGAAAGAAACTTAAGCAGGAGATGTTCAATTACCAAGGAAATAAAGCACAGTTAAGAGAAAAAACCTTGAAGGAGGGTGCGCGGGGAGGCGCGCGGTCAAGTGCTCAATTACAAGTCACTAACTTTGACTGTTGGTATGCATCAACTGAATACGGACTGTGTACTTTTATTAGGAACATAAATTTAAATTTTATGAAAACTTAATTTTAAAATAGCGGTATTCTCTATCTAAAACAGCAATTAAACGCTACGGGTGAAGCTAAAAATGTTAAATTTGTTAAATGTAATTAGTTCTGTTGAAATCAGAGCTGTAGATTTGGATTTATTAATAAGGGGGTTCAATTAAGGAAAACCCGCCGCCAGGTGGGGCGCGGTCAAGTAAAATAAATGCAATATTTAATAACAAGTTGTTTACCCTTTCCCTCTTCATCCCCGCAAATACAAAGAATCTGTTAAATAAAGTTTTTTTTGTATTAATAATCTCTATCATAATAATATATGTCATGAAAAAAAAAAAACTTAAATTCAGCTAATTATCATGAAGAAAAACGTGCCTGGAGAAATGTTTCAAATAGGTGGCATCTGTGTAGTTTGTCGTGTGAAGGTGGTACTACATTAGCACGGCTGTACGCCGGTAATTGCACTCCATATTAACATTATTCTGTTAGAAGTCCTTATCTTTGCATCGCTACTCTGGTTTATTTAATTACTTCTGTGAAGACTCTATACAACCAACCAACCAAAAAAAAGCGTATTTTTGATGACAGTTCTTTGTGGATTTTAATTAATATCTTAGTGAATAATTAAAATATTAAAATTCTGAGTCTCAGGGGCATAAGAGGCCTTGGACTACCTAAATGTAAATTTTCAGGATTCTAGGCACGCTAAATTTTCGTAGCCATCGCCGACAAACAGACGACAGACACACAGAGCGAAACTTTCTTTTATTAGTATAGATAACTTCTTTAAGTTCTTCTGCAAAAGTTTTTCTTTCTGGTGAACTTGTTTTGTTTGAAAAGTACACATTTTAAAATCTAACAAAGTAAAAATAATTAATTAAAAGTACGTTTTAATGGAATGGAATTTTGTGAAGGACCCTATTTTGTTAAGAGAAATTTTGTAAAGGGCCCTGATTTATTAAAAGGAATTTTGTGAAGGGGTACGTTTTAATAAAATAGATTTTTGTGAAGGCTCTAAATAGGCCCCGAATTTTACCTGGAACTACCCCTGCTGTTTGATTTTGATAATTTTAGTGTTTTAAGCGCGTAGTTCAAATACATGCCTCTTAAATTTGTGTTTTATTTATATTATTTTATTTATTGATTGATGAAGTTTAAATTTCGTTATGGAATATTAGACGGAAAGAAAAGCTGAATAATTTATATTGTTTTAAGTGCAAACGGGTTAATCTTTTGTACTCGGGCTGCACGTGATAGAGATAGATTTATGAAAAATCATGCTTGAAAATTGTTTTAAAAAGCATAAAAAATAAGTAAATTGAGATACAGTTTAAAAACTTTTTGCATTTGAATGAACGTTTTTTTTTTTTTTTTTTTTTTTTTTTTTTTTTTGCTATTCGACTGTATAAAAATTTAAATTGTATGATGTTTAGAAGTTTAAAAAATTGCAGTAAAAGAGAAATTTATTGGTCAGGTGTTGCAACTGTCAATATGTCGTCAGCGCAACTCCGGAACATATTTTTATGTTATAATATAGGTGTGAGCTTGTAACTATAAAATCAATCAAAAGTTATTAAGAAAGAACCTTGCTGAGTTAATTAAGGACCACACTGTATCTTCCAGGTCTTTTTTAATATATGAGCTAATAAATTATATAATAATATATCAATAAATAAGATTTAATTAGCAATTTTCCAAATATGTAGCATAAATATTATGAGATACTGAATATATATATATATTTTTTTTTTCATTCCTGTGTATATTGTCTTAACTCATTTTCATCAATCATATTTAATTTTTTTATTTCAAATAGTACTATATATTAATTTTACACTATCAATCTACTTAAGATAACCATTTAATATTAAAAGAATACAAATCTTACCAAATCTCTCATAAAGGGAGCAACGGCAGACCCAACTCGAGCCACAGTGGAGCTCGATCCCACGCCAACATTTCTGGCAACCGTTGGAAATATTTCAGCCGAAAATATATAAGCAATTCCAAAGCTAGCCGACACAAACATTTTACCAACCATAGCGAGGCCTGTTTTCACTAATGACAATCCTGAAAATAAGAATTCATTGCCGATCAATTACATTTCAATACTAACAAGAACGAAAAATCATGCGTCAAGCATAGATTATGTAACACTTTCCAACGCTTCCAAAATAATTTTACAAATCATACTGTTTAATAAGCTGAAAGATAACATCTAAGTAAACAATTTGGAAAACGCATAACATATTTAAAAACATAATTTCAGGAATTTCCAACATATACAATATTCGGAAAAATATCCGAATACTTTTATTCAGCCCTGTATAGGATCTATAGCTTTGTATATATATTACATAGGATGCTAAATTTTAGTTCAGTTAGGAAACGCGTAGCACAGTTAAAAATTCTCCTTTTGAAGTTTCTGTTAATAAACGGAAATGTGTTCGCGAACTTTTGTGCTTCCCTGTATATGATCTACAGAATTTATACACACCACGTAATAGACAAAAAGTGAGTTAAATTTAAAATCGCGTTCAGTAACTTAAAACGCACTTCCAGGAATTATTGTTAACAGACAGTAGAGAATTCTCTTGTGTGTCCCTGTAAATGAACGATGACTGCTATACACACACAATTCTGTAGTAAGCCTCTTGTAATGCACCTTAGTGATATATATAAATTTCAATGCGTTTAAAATAGTGAAACGTTATTTAATTAAACCGCAAACGATTTTTCTCCATAGACGTAATGTAACGGAATTCTTTTGACTGTCCCTGTAAAGTAACTATAAGTGCTATGCACACCCTATTCCATATTAAGCTTCTTGTAATGCACCTTAGTGATATATATCAATTACAATGTGATTGAAATTTTGTAACATCATTAAAATAAACCGCAAATGATTTTTCCCCATTGACCGTAATGTAACGGAATTCTTTTGAGTGTCCCTGTAAAAAAACTATAAGTGCTACACACTTCAGGAAAATAGGGAACATGCTATAGATAACGACAATAACATATAAAAATTGCAGAGCAATCCGAGCATATTTACTGGAGTTAGAGCACGGACAGACGGCCATACGGCAGACGGCCAGACAAACCGAAGTCATAAACACTTTTCAACTAGGTTGGAAAGTGTTAAAAATGATGAGCGAAAGCAGAGCTATTTATTGTGAGTGTTATACGTGACATCAAATTGATACATCAAATATTTCAAAACTATGAATCAAAATGAATATTCTAATATTAATACTTCATATGCCTCCCTTTATTATTTTTTAAACTTGGTGAACGATATTATTTTCATATGGTTATTTGGAGGGTTGTCTTGAAGGGGCATACAACTCTTAAATCTTCAAAAACTTCGGTTATTCAAAGGAAAATAACAAGGAAATAGCAACATTTTCTGCGCATTTTCAAACGAACCACATTAAACAAGTCCCATAATAACGCTAGCTATGACTAAAAAAGTATTAGGTGATACACATATAGGCAATACTTAAAAGAATACTTTAAAGTTGTTTTTTCTCAAAATGTTGAAAATGTACTTTTTTTTTTTAACTGCGCGAAAGATTTCTCTTGAACCACTTCATATATTTACATACAACTTCACATATTTATAGATTATAGCTTTAGACTTTCAGACTTTAGCCTGAATCTAAACACGTGTATATTTTATCAAAATTTATACTATTTTTAAAATAAAATTGAAAGTATTGCATATTGTTTTTTTCGGAGTTTATTGTAGGTGAAACAATAAACATATTTATGTTCAATCTTAAGATAAAGATACAGTCTATATCTTGTAAATATCTTGTACAAAATATCTTGTAAAACTATCAAGTTAGTACCAGAGATATCTTGCGCGCAATTCTGAAAAACCTCATTTTCAGAGCCTACACTAGTCACGCGAAGAAACGCTCACGCTAATGTTAAGTCTATGGGAAGGTTATCGCGCGATTTCTCGCTCGCATTTTAATATTTTTAAATGATTTTTTTTAATAGGATAGCTGAGGTTGATCTCTAACGTTGTTAGTTTTTACTTTCTTTATTTTGGTTACAGTTTTTTTATAAGTGGACATTTTAAATTTTGGAAAAATTGAAAGTACCTTTATATAAAAAAACTGGAACCAAAATCGAAAAAATAAAAACTAACAACGTTAGAGTTCGGCCTCAGCTATCCTATGCAAAAAAAATTCATTTAAAAATATTAAAATGCGAGCGAGAAATCGCGCGATAACCTTCCCATAGACTTAACATTAGCGTGAGCGTTTCTTCGCGTGACTGATGTAGGCTCTTAACATACATTTTAGTAAAACTTAAAGTATACAATGTTCTAGTGTACTTGTATTAGAGTCAATAATAAATATATACTTTATGAAACATATTAAGAAAAATGTCCCAATATATTTAATATAAAATTTGCTACAGTAATAAAATATGTTCAAACATATGATGTAAATACATATATTTCTGCCAAAAACGTACAGCCGTTTTATGCACGAAAAATTACTTAGGTGGAACAAAGGATCCAGAGCATGCCTTTGCTTGAGTAATACTTTTCGACATTGACGTCAGAGAGGTGACATAATTCTTTAGAAACTAATGTCTCTCTTCGATATTGAAATGCAACGATAGGCTTCAGAATGAGGCTCTAATAAATATTCAGCTGAGTATTTGCATTTTGCGAGCCATAAGTGGGTATGTCAATCCTCTTTAAATCATTGTTTATAGAGAACACCTCATCTATTTTTAGTCATT
Source organism: Maratus michaelseni (assembly GCA_963931845.1). Lineage (NCBI taxonomy): Eukaryota > Metazoa > Arthropoda > Arachnida > Araneae > Salticidae > Maratus > Maratus michaelseni. The sequence continues at coordinate 373,491,187 of OZ007586.1, forward strand.
GGTGTAATTGAAAAAAAAGAAAAATGGTGGTTTGTTTTAAAATGCGCAGAAAATGCTGTTGATTCATAAGTTTCTCGAAAAATTGAATTTTTTGAAGATTTAAGAGTAGTATGTTCCCTTAAACCTCATGTCTAGTTCTTGTAATTTAGTCATTTTTGCAATCACACATTAAAGAAATAAACTTCTTCAGCTATAAAGTACCAATGTCCAATGTATATATGCATAAGGAATAAACAGTAATTTCAATTAATTATTTCTACTTATTAAAAGAAACGCAATAAGTTGTCATTTATGCATCGCAAGTGTAATTTTTAAAAATAGTTTTTTTCTTGAAAAGTTTTCTTAGATTGGGTCTCAAATTCGAATATATATCTCTATTGCTCAAAACACTGCATAATTTGCCTTATGTTATTTTAGTAAAATGTTGAATAACTTAAATCTGTTTAAAACTCATACTCTACCATGGATATTAATTGCGGTTATTTTATGGTTAATCTTCCGTATTCAAGGGGTGTTCCAAAATTCGACAGCTAATTAAGAGGGGTAATAGAAGGCATCAAGAGAACGAAAACTTACCATAGAACATGGGGTCGCACACCACGTTTAGTGGGAGAAAATCGTAAAGATATTTATGAAGGGTGTGACGGCGATTGGAGCAAAAAGGGCCAATAATAAATAGAAAAAACATTTATTTGACGTAAAGCATGATGGCAATGTATTACAGTTCAACGTCAGAAAGGAGACGACGAGACATTTTTATAGGAATATGTTTTAACGCGTCCGGCAATCCTTCGTCCGTCGGTGTTGGCTGTGCAATGACCCGTCGTGGCCGCAACTTCGAACAATTTCTATGAAAATGTGTCATCGTCTCCTTTCTGACGTTGAACTGCAAAGCATTGTAATCATGCTTGACGTTATACAATTTTTTTTCAACTTATTATTGGCTCTTTTTGTTCCACTCGACGCCACACCCTTCATACCTATTTTTGCGATTTTCTCCCACTAAACGTGGCTTTGCGACCCTATGTTCTATGGCAAGTATTCATCCTCTTAATGCCATCTATCAGCCCTCTTAATTTGTCGGTCGAATTTTGGAACACCCTGTACATATGTTATTTAAACCCGTTTTCTTATTTTACTGCATGATAAATAAAAACGTAATTATGTGTACATTAAACTTGGTGTTTATCAGGGAGCTAGTTCGATGTATTGGCAATGTTTTAAAACATTTTTTTTCAAAATTGTTATCGCCCCACCAGTGGCCGAGAGGTCAAAACTGGTAGCCGGGAGGTTCTGGGTTCGAACCCAATCGTGCCCGTCGGCCTAATCGCTCAGAGTTTTCAGTGGTTTTCTTCGAACCTTGCGTTAATACGGATTAGGTTCCCTTAGAAAGATTTCCACGGAGAGAACTCCCCCATAGGGCCTATATCCCTCGTGCATATAATCGGCCGTCATAAATCACCAATCAACCAACCAAAATTGTTAGCAAATAGGGGCGCTACAGTTCACGAACTTACAAGCTTTTGCACAACTGTTCCCTTTGTAACGCCTCCTCTAAGCCGACCCGATAATGTTGGTAAGTGGTAGCGAATCGAATCAATGGCAAAGAGAATTCTTATATAATTAGAAAATAGAACTTTTATTGTGAACAATATCGATTCTAATATTAATATATACAAGTGGAAGTTACATCATTTAATTATTTTTCGTGGGTTATCAACTTTTAATTAATGATCCCTTGACTCAGAGTCTAACTCACACAAAAATGGCTTCTGCACAGAACAGTCTGCCGTGTTTACAATGTTAAGTTCGCTCGGGCCTAGATGTACCCGTTCCGTTTCTCGGAATATCTTCGTTGCTACGATAAATCAGAGTTAAGAACTCCTTCACTTGCACTTGCCGTGCCTTCTCTTCGTTGGGGTTTTCTTGGATACGTGATGTATCAACGCAACAGAGGATCGACCTCTCTAGCGTCTCGACTACGCTAAGTCCGAAACTGATGTTTCTCACCCTCTCGCCTGAGAGCAACTTCTCTTGTTGAGATCTTTTCACAAACTGCCCTCCTTCTTTCTCCATCTCTCACAGGGAATTTTACACTAGGGGCGGGGATTTGATCGAGGCGGAGCATCTTCAAACTCCTCAGCCTCTAAGCAACTTTGGGATACGACACTCTCGTTTATAACAAGTCTGTTATTGGATATTCAATAACAAAGCACATAGAATCGTGTGCAAACATAAAATCGTGTGCAGAGTTCGTCTCTCCCGACAGGTGTTTATTCTCCCACGCCACCGGCACAGATCAAAGGGCAGCCACTGGGGTGGTCCTTTTCGATGCATCAATGTCCGAGCGTTTCGCTAGCAGCACAAAAGACATTCGGCGTTTTACTTTACTTCAAGGCTGCACTAGCGTGGGAAGGTATGCAAGAAAAAGTTCCCTTGTAAGCGTTCTCACGTGAAAGTTTAAGATGACACACACTACACCTGGGTGAAGAGACTCAATTCTTTACACCTTAAAAAAACAATTTTCACTCTCACAGTGCTCTGTGCAACGGAAAAACGTACTCCTGGAAAAGTTTAGTATTTTGTATCGTTTATACTGCCTAGCGGCAAAATTTATATTTCTACAAATGTAGTATTCGAATTTGCTAGAAACACTTCCATTTGTGAAGCAAGTATGTATAAATAATATACTTTTCATAAGCATTTCTTACTATTTATAACATTTTAGATTGTACTTCCTGCTTTAAATGATTTTGATCTTTATCACAAATTTCTTCCAATAATTATGAGCAATTTCTCAAAGGGATGAAAACTAAGATTACTTTTAAGCATAGAGCAAATACTTTATGCGAATTTTAATTCATAAACTAAAATCAATAATAACGTTATAACGCACAAATATGAAAAATTGGCACAAAAAGTGCATACGGCCGTTTCGAGAATTACCGGATCCCCTTCCTCAGTGAGAGGGAAAAAAGGACTAAAATTGGTTCAAAGAACCCCTCGGTTATAGCCCCGAGTACTGGCTTGAATGAAAATGCTAAAGCAAGAGTTTATATATCCCAAAGAAATGACGTAATTAACCGAAAATAACTGAGAAAAGGAGTCACTGCGCAGGATCCTTCCACACGTGCGAGAGAAAAGGGGTGCTGGTCATATCATTTACTAAGGAAGAAGTATGTTTGTGAATAAAGTACGCCTCGTAAAAGTCAAGATCCATAACTGAATTACATTTTTGGATAATTTTAGCCTCTGAATAATTAAACTGGTGGTTGGAATTCCAACAATGTTTAGCTATTGTAGATTTCTCACATTATTCCTGCTTTCTAACATAATTTTGGTGTTCTTTCAGCCTAATTCTAAGAGCACGCTTCGTCTGCCCAATGTAAGAGAGGCCGCATTCACAAAAAAATCTACAGTTAATTATATAAAATTATATAAAATACAGTTAATTATATAAAATTAAATACGGAATGGTTCGTATTTATAATTAACCATATTTTATCTAAACCTCCGACAATCACTGATTCTGTTCCAGCAAATAAAGAATTTAAAAATGCTATTGTCTTACCTTATTTTCATAAAATCAGTACACAAATTTCTCGTATTCTAAATAGGTTTAGTTTCAAAGTTGTTTTCTCTCCAACCAATAAAGTTTCTTTCTCCAATCTTAAAGATCCAATTGATGAACATAATACCTGGGGCATTTATAGAATTTTTTGTGAATGCGGTCTTTCTTACATTGGGCAGACGAAGCATGCTCTTAGAATTAGGCTGAAAGAACACCAAAATTATGTTAGAAAGCAGGAATGTGAGAAATTTACAATAGCTAAGCATTGTTGGAATTCCAACCACCAGTTTAATTATTCAGAGGCTAAAATTATCCGAAAATATAATTCATTTATGGATCTTGACTTTTACGAGGCTTACTTTATTCACAAACATACTTCTTCCTTAGTGAATGATATGACCAGCACCCCATTTCTCTCGCACGTGTGGAGGGATCCTGCGCAGTGACTCCTTTTTTCAGATATTTCCGGTTAATTACATCATTTCTTTGGGATATATAAACTCTTGCTTTAGCATTTTCATTCAAGCCAGTACTCGGAGCTATAACCGAGGGGGTTATTTGAACCCATTTTAATCCCTTTTTTCCGCACTGAGGAAGGGGATCCGGGAATCCTCGAAACGGTCGTAGGCAATTTTTGTGCCAATTTTTCATATTTGTGCGTTATAACGTTGTTATTGGCTCTAGTTTATGAATCAAGATTACTTTTACCACAAAGTAATCTTGGACTTTACACATGGTCCACATAGAATTAATACGACTTCAAAGAAAGTCAAATAACAATGTTTTAGTAACAATAAAATTATTTTAATCTCCCCTGCCCTCAAATTCATCATTTGGCCAAGCACAATGCGCTCTCGTGTTGAATGTTGAAGCACTACTCTTTAGCTGAGGGAATATAAAGGACAAAATACCTCTAGATATTTTAATACCGTGGTGTTTTCTAAATTTCAAAGTAATTTGAAATCTTATCGCTGTTTTATTTAACTTTGGTATCTTACATCATTTTTCCATAAACAAATTGAAATATGTTTTTAAAAATTATTGAACTTACTAATGGGAATGAATATACATGCAAAACATGCCAATCCTGCAAGCATAAGTGACATAAAAAATGGTTTCTTCCGTCCAAATCGATTCAGTGTTACTATTAGTATTATTGTAGCGGGGATCTCCATAAATCCACTCAAGAAAAAGTTCAAATATAGATTTCCATCCAAATCGTTCGTATTTAGCGATAATCCATAGTAGGTAAAAGCAATAACAGCCCTGAAATGAAATATAAATAAAGCATAATATTTAATACTGAGAATAATTTAAATACATTTAAAATATGAATACGCAAATATTTAAAATAAACATCATAAAATAATCATCATAAAATACGCAAAAGAGGAAAAATAATCATCTCCAAATGCTTTTGCTTAACTACTGTGATGTTTGAATATACAGCCAATTTTACTAAAAAATAACTAATCAAAAATATAAAATATATGGTACCGAAGTATTAAATTGCAAAGTTAAAGTAATTTGTGCGAAAAGTCCCCAGGAAATTGATTTTCTTTCAGGTAAATATTTTAGAATATTTTTAATCAAAAAAAAAAAAAAAAAGAGACATAAAAGTTTTTCAAAAAACTGTTTTATCAAATACTTAATTTTTTATTATTAAGTTAATCAATAATATGATCACATTGTTAAACGATTATATTATCTACCAAGGTGGTCTGCGGAAACAGTCCTCGAAAAAAAAATCTGCACAAAAGATGAATTTTTGCTCCTTAAGGTGTCATAGGACTTTTAAATTGGAAAAATGAAAAAAAAAATGACCATTTCCAACATTTAATATCTTTATATATATATATATATATATATAATTTTAAAACACAATTTTTGGAGAGATGGGAGATATAAATATGCTCTTTCATTCCAGATATTTATAAAATTACAATATGCAGAACTAACATTTATAGGGGGCTTCAAACTGTGACACATATGTCGAGCAGAAAATTGACATAACAGCTTTACATCTACAATAAAACTGCGGAAGATTAAAAAAGAAAGTTTACATCTAGAACAAAACTTTTGGTGGCTGATTATACTTTAAATTGTAATAAATACGCTGAATCTAAATAAATTTGTATTTAAAGTATTTTTATATTTTTAATACAAAATTGTATTTAGCTTATGCGAAATTTTGAAATTATCAACATTATAACCATCAAAAATAATATTTTTTCGAACAATAAAAAAGAAAATTTAGGTTCAATTTATGCAGACTAACATAAAATAAATCTTCTACAAATTTTAGAAAAAATATTGAAAAGTTTTTGAGCTATCCTGCGCGTTATGCCCCAAAACCTCATTTTGAGAAAATCAATATCAAACTTTTATTATTAAACTTATTTACATTTCGGGCGATGTACATTTTGGGGTATAACTAGAGCATTTGTACGAATTTTTCACGCGGTTTGTTTTATAATGTTCAGAAAAGATTATCTTTTAATATATATATTTTTTTTTAATTTCGCAAATAAAAAATCCTAGAGTTTTTTTTTTTTTTTTTTTTTTTTAAGTAACGTTACTGAAAAGAAGAGAATTTTATAAAATAAATAAATAAACGAACGAAATATAGCTAATTATAGTGAATAAATAAATTATTGAACCCGCTTAAGTAGCTACCAAAAGTTACCGAAAAATGTACGTCGCTATCAGATTTTTTCATAGAATTTCGCAACTGTTGCTGCCCTCTTAATCTATTTACCACCAAAAATAGGACAGCATACACGTGCACATGTATCCCAGTATTCAGTGCCTTGAAATAACAAGGAAACTGCGACAATATTGTTCTAGCCGTCGAGCACAAATGGGTCATTCTACAAACAGCGTTACTTTTTCTGTACATGGTAGTTTTGTATGCATGATAGCAAAATGTTTTTTTAAATGTATTAATGTTATAACACATTTAAACACATATTTGATGAAAATTGATGAGTTGTGGATTTTTAATTTGTTTTTGTAATGAACGGAGGTATGCATGTATAACTCTGTTATGTGTTACACCGAATTTTTTTCAATTAGCATCATCATCTATTTTGTGAATGTGATAAATATTTTATTCATTCAATAATATTTATTTTCTGAAAATTTCTTTATACGTGAATTAAATTTTATTTTGAAATAAATATATAATTTAAAAAAAAAATTATGTTTTACTACTGTTACAAGTCTTTCTTGTACTTCCGTCCTCCGTTACAATAAAATTATGAGCAAAAACTTTCAAAATGTAGTACCATTTGTCACCCAATAAGAATTTCAGAGGGAGGAGGCATTCTTTCTTAATTTCAGTTGTTAGCCGTGCATGTGCACATTGTCGTTTATCATTAATTTTGAAGTAATCTCGCACTGAACTAAAAATTACATTGAACTTTATGTGTCCTCCATTCTTGGTAAGCTTCATTTATCTAATAAAAATAAGTTTTTAATTCATATACGTAAAGCTTTTTTGGAGATATTTACCTCACGTTTCACATCCTACACCAAGAGTGGCGAACCTTTTCACATCCGCGTGCCAATTTGTTTCAAAAAATAATTTTACATAACCATGACGTTCCAACTAAAAAACAAATTTAGTGCATCAAAAAATAATAAATCAAAATTGCTTGAAATTTTTTTCATTAGGATTTAAAAGAGATATGAGTAGTATATACCAGGTGTCCCAAAAAAGGAGGGATCCTTTTTAAAATTAATAATTTGAGAATGGTTAATGATTAAAATGCCTATGTTTGTTTTATCTTTATTAGAAAATAAATAAATTTTTAACTATATGATTTCAAAGTTAGTTTAAAATTTCGTCAATAGGTAACGCTGCAAGTTGAAAAAACTAAATAACAATATTCTTGGGATTTGAATCCTTGCGATTTCTGTCTGTGGGGACACTTAAAAGACAAAGTTTTCCTACACAATCCACAAAGTGTAGCCGAACTTGAACATTACAGCTGTAAGCCATGTGGGGCTATTCCTGATGAGACATATTCGGGGTATCGGCTAGTTTTGTTATGAGACTAATTCATGTTATTTATGCAAATGGTGGATATTTCGAAAATATTGTCACTAATATTTTTCAGCTTGTAGCGCCACCCATTGATGGAATTTCAAACAAATTTTGAAATGGTTACAAATTTATTGTTTTTCTAACAAAGATGCAAGAAACGGGGCTTTTCTATCGTTAACCATTTTCAAATTATTTCATTTTAAAAAAAAAAGATCCCTCCTTTTTGGGACACCCGGTATGTAGGAATTAGACTTTAATAATTATAGTAACAATTGCATTTTAGAAAGTAATGAAAAAAATAATGTTATTTAATATGATCTCTTTTGTTGCATCTTCGACGAAAAATAATTAATATCAGGCTAATAGTTAATAACTTTTAACAGAATTCAAGCTGAACTGGAGTCATTTGACAAGTTTTTATTATATTCATTTGCAAAAATAATGACTCATTAGGCATAGACAGACAAAAAATTGTTAAAAAGGCAAATGCCAGATTCTTTAAATTGCTCTAGAATTAAATTCCAGTTTGTCATTCTTTCACTATAAACATTTTTACTTATAAGGACTTTTCTTTTCAGTAGTTCCCAAATCTTGTCTTAGTTTGATAAATTTTTGAGCCCATAGTGAATAATAATGGAATTTCAATTATTTGCACTTAAACTGCTTCAATTTCCATTCAATCGATTTTAGACTAGTTCAGCTTATTTAAATTTTTGTATTTTGTCATTATATTTTGTTTTAAGAACCAGTGTTGCCATCTTAAACCTTGTTTTATTAACAACAAAAAACATAACGCAATTTACCAGAATTTCTATAAAGACATTTTTCATTTTCATGACAAACATTCCATGATGAAATAAAACAAAAATTACTATACCAAAATTCCGGTAGGATGGTAATTTATTTTACCAAAATAAAGAGCTAAACTAGAACACTTTTTAAAACCTCAATCAACATCGTGCCGAAAATATTCTGTCGCGTGCCCATAAGTTCGCCGTCCCTGTCCAACGCTAAATAAGCTTGGCATTATGAAACGAAATAGTATTTCTAACCTTCGTTACAACATTATTACAGAATTTACTCCCTAAATCCTTATAAAATAAATTAAGCACCAAATAATGAAAAGACTGCACAACCACCTACATAAATCAAAAAGAGGTGAAATATGACCTAAACAATGTTTTGTGTTAAATTTACGTATTGAAATTTTTATGGCAGTGCTTCTTCCATAGGCAACATTGTAGTTAGGATATTGTGAAATTCGCCAACTCTTGTCACTTTTATTCAAATGTGTTGCCAGGGTTCGTACGGGTCCTGGAATTTTAAGACCAGGAAATTATTCGGTACCAGTATTTTCTTATAGATAATCTCTTATTAAATAAGGTGAAATTTTGCGCGTTTGAACTTGATGTATTTTTTTAGAAAAATATACTAGTATGTCACCTGGAAAAGTAACGGTACCCGTACGAACCCTGGTTGCATATCAACTCAACTTGCAGATAATGCTAAAAAACAGTCTGTAGATAGTCTGATCTAATTTTAAACGAATCTTGTCATTCCAAGGAAGCGATTCCTATTCCGTTGAGAGCCGGGATATTAGAAGTGAGACAAAACTTCAGAAATTCTTATTTCTTGACTTTCTAAACATATACTAAAAAAATCTCATCTATATTATAACTTCAAAATCAATTGGGCGCGAACAGTTAAGTAGCGATAAAAAGTTAAAAGTAAATATCTGAAAGAAAAAAAAAATAATGAAATCATCCCATTGTTTTACTAAGATTTTCTAAATGGTATAATATCATAGTTAAAATTATTATTTCTAAAAATACGAAATTTTAATTGAAAGGAATGTTATAAAAACGGTATTAAATTTTTGGAAATACTTCATGCACAAAGTATTTTATGCAAGAGCGACTATCTAGCAATTATGCATATTTTGTAAAATATTCCACTTACCATATGAAGTACAAACATAGAGTTTTCATTCTTAAGTTAGGAGTTCGAAGAAGATCCATAAACGTAGTCATTGATGGTTGTTCATCTCCCTACACAATAAATTATAGTTAGATTGGAGAAAAGTTTCTTGGACAAATAATACAAAAAACAGAAGAGCTATGTGCTATTCATTATACAGGTTTATTCAAACTGAATCATTAGATTTCAAAATTCCATATTTTCAAAAATAAACGACCCAAAATGATAAGTAATACATGAATACATATGGAAAATATGGAAGTTTTATATTTTGAACAATAGATGTGTTCTCGTGTGTTCTTCATCAAGCCATTTCACGAAAGCTGTTTTAGAAGCTTTTCAGCGGCAGAAGTGATAATGGTGGAGCAGAAAGCTTTTTGTGTGCTGTCGTTTGGTCGATATGGATCTGTAATCACCGTTCAGCGTTAATTTCGTAAAATGTACCGAATTAATCCACCTACGGCTAAGAGTATTCGAAGGCGGTATCATTAGTTTGAGAGCAGTGGATGTCTTCAGTGCTTAATTTGCGCCGGAGCTCATAAATACTGCGCTCTGAAGCCCACCGAAACAGCGCAATGTGTTGTGTTTTGCTAGTTGATACAAAGAAATTCTTGGAGAGTAGGATTTTCTGAAAATTCCCCACTCATCGTGTTAATATGTTTGTTCTGCTCCTTTATTAGATTTTATTATATATTAATTCATATAATATATATATATATAGTCAAAATATATTTAAAATCTTCTTTTGCTGAAGACGAAATGGCTTGAAAATTTTCAAATAATGTATGAAATATAGATATGCGGGTGGAGGGTACGGGGTGGTGGTATACACTACTGTTGTTATTATTGCAGAATATTAAAGCTCCTGTGCTTTTTTTTTTTTGTTAGAAATTAAGCCCTGAATGGCTTTGTAAAAAGAAAAGTGCAGGGCGACCAGGCATATCTGCGGAAAATGTAAGAATGAGAGACACTTTTCTACGAAGCCCAAAGAAATCGACTGTTTGCGTCAGTCTAGAACTGGACATTCATGCATGACACTTTACAACTTGTTTGACAGGAATTTACATGCCGTCTTAACGTTATACGTGTGACTAAAGGAAGTTATATTGAACACTTGTCAAAACAAAATTTCAATATTTTTTCCTTTGTAATCATGTATTACTAATCATTATGTGTCATTTATTTATGAAAATATACCATTTTGAAATCGGATGATTCATTTTGAATAACCCAGTATATCAAAATCCACATCACATAATTTGTCGGAAATAGTACAATTTGTTTTATCTTAATCGTTTTAAATACTCCAAACCATACGTGATTTTGATACCTTAGAATTTATCTTAGCTATTAACTTTGCTTGGTTTTCCAGATCTTTAATATCTTTTCCATTCATTTTAGCTGCGTTCATCAATATAGGAAGGGCATCGTCAATATTTCCATTAGCTAAAAGCCATCTGGGAGACTCGGGTAGAAACCTATTTGATAAAGATTGTACGATAAAATCAGAAAATTAATTTAAAGAAAAAAAATCAAAAGCAGATGTTGCAAAATCATTCGCTGTTTTTGTTTTTAGATTTATTTTTCATTTCTAAATATCATTTTAAGATATTGAAATTTTGTTTTCCTAAATTCAGTCAACAATAACATTTTTATCGATACAGTATTACCGATTTACCGACTTATTCAAAATATATGCAATGGCAATTATCTATTAAACCGTGGATAATAAGAAACATATTTCTAACAAGTGGATAAGTGTGATCGAAGATCGCTCAAAGGGTTTCGTTTAATATTCCTTTCAAAACACTTTATCCTTTCTTTAATAAATCCAAATAAATTTCATTTAACCAAAAAAAAAAAAAAAAAAAAAAAAAAGTCGTTTTTTATAAAGTAAAAATTTACCGGTCTATTTTTTCGCTTTTTTGAATATCTAAACCAGCCCCGCTATTATATTCTGTCATAATAATATCTGTCATGCGGACTAAATGCGATATTTAAAAAAATAATTTCGAAATTAAACATGTTGTACACCTTCAAAATGTTAAAATATAAGAATATTTCCATAATCTGATTTTTATCATGATTCAATATATTAAAAATAGCAATTAAAAATAGGTATACTATCGCGATGATGCTTTCTAACTGTTGACGTTATACTTATTTCATATTTTTTTAACATAGCTATGTTTAACTGTTATAAATATGCATTACTTTTTAAAAAGTAATTTTCAACAAGTCTATTTTCTAATACCATACTTAAGAGGCCTTGTATTTAAAACACTATCGGGGTCTGCATATTCTCTTTATTCGGCACTGCCGAAAACTCATTTGCAGTTTTATAATTTCATTCATAAAATTATTTATCATTCGCAGATTATTTCATATTATATTTTTTATTGAAAAATCAGAAAAATTCAGAATCTCATACTTATACTCTTGTACTCTCCGCTTTATTCTATCTTTATAATAAGCAGAAATTTATTCTGTTTAATTTTCAAAACATTACTTGTATTACTATTACTGGATACCACATATCTTATAACTTTTTGCCTTCTAAACAAGCGATGTAACAGATGGATTGAACAAGTTGAAAATGTTATTTTAAAATTAATGAGAGGACTACAGATCACCAATTCCAAAGACTTGGGCCGTAGAGGAGTTTTCTAAGAAAGATATTAAAAGGATTTTAAGAAAGAAATTCTTCTTTTCAGATAAGCGAGATTAATCTCTCAAGAGCACTTAATACTTCAGTTTACATATTTAACAAAGCATGTGCTTCTAACATAAGTGAAAAGATTTTGTTACTCTTCACGGATGATCACAGACGATGTTCCGATTCTTTCAAAATTATTTTTCTTCTAAATTTTAATTATTTAACACGTAATTATAAACAATACTTTGTTTATATTCAGTAAGTTAGAATTTTCTGATGTTTACTCAGATTTTCTAATCTAAACATTTTATCTTATATTATACTTACTGTTGAAAAAAAAATTTAAAACTGTTGACCCTTTCAGAATTATAGCAACATTCAGTTCTTATAATTCTAAAATATTTACCGCTGAACAAAAAGAGAAACAGATTGATATCGCATGTTTTTTCGTGTCATCAAATGATACTTACCTACGTGATCTAACGAGAAAGTGCTCCGTTGTCAGTTTCTAAAAGTAGAGAACTCAAATCGCATTCAATTTATGTTATAAAATTTCGTCTTGACTACTGTTATTATGTCACATATAAGTTTAAGATAATGTATCCATATATATATATATATATATATATATATACATTAGATGAACATTACAACCACCAACAAAAACTGTGACAATATGAATAAAAGTAAAATAACTAATTGACAACAATGCAGTTTCCCCCAACACACTGAACATAGATTTCACAAACATAGAAAAAACAAGTTGGAAATTGTACGTCAAACGTTACAAACGAGGTGCGTCTTAGAATTAAATTCATGATATCCCGTGCGTAGAACGGGTTAAACAGCTAGTTAAGTATATATTTTATGACACTGTTCATACAAATATCTTAACTAGTTATATAAATATTCAGATATATATGTATTAGCTAGTTATATAAATATTCAGATCTTGATGATTTTTAATTCTGTGAAATGAATTATATCGTCTGCAGATTAATTTCTGTAATAAAATAAGTATCTGGGTCGCTTGACGATTTAACATCCATCGGAAGCTCCTATAACAAAAAAGCACCGATTTAAAAAAAAAATCAAATTTCTTAATAAATATTTTTATTAATATCTCCTAAAGTTTTGATTCGATTTTAATAAAATTTGAAATGTCTCGACAAAATTCTGCAAAGATAATATATTTTAAATTGCAAACCATTTGGTTGGGTAGTTTTTGCGTTGTTATATGCGGACAGACAGACAGACAGACGGACAGACAGACAGACAGACAGACAGACGGACGGACAGACGGACGGACCAAGCGACGACTATAGGTGCTACGTATTTATATAATTACGAACGCACCTAAAAAGGCAGAAATTGAATAACAGAAATTGAATAATATAAATTTGTGGAACTTAGACAGAATCTTCAGGTCCCAAATGCCTAAAGTACCACAAATAAAATGCGTGATTTCATCTTCATATTAGCTATAAAATAGCTAAAGAATATGAATTTGGGACAACCACATCCATAAAATAGAGAAATAAACAATGAAACACACAACAATTAAGTTCAAAATAAAACAAGATTAAAAAGGATAGAGGAAAAAAACCCCATCAAATTACTAAATTGAAAGCATAATCCAAGCATGAGTCAGCTCATAATACAAGCATTGGAGATTTCCAGTACATGTTGCCAAAAAAAGGTTTTAAAAAAATGATGGACCATGGACCAAGGGTCATTATTGTACAGCATAGCCAAGCACAGACCCCAATATATAAAACAAGCACCCTCTATAGAAAATTTAAAATTGAACTAACCATGTATTCAAATGAATGAATGAGGTGCTGCCATCTATTGAATTATTAGTAAATATATACCATTATATAATAAAAACAATTTATTTCTATTAATGGATTAAGTTTTAAAACAAATACTGTCTAAAGACAGAAAATTGATAATTAAATAATAAATAAAATTATGTTAATAAAGATTTTCAATTGTATTAAAAAATGAATAATTGATATATTAAAAAAATAAAACTATATGAAAAATGGTGAAATTGATGATTATTGATTAATGTTTCAAAAAAAATATTTGTACATAGCTATGACATATCACCATTTAAATTCCTGTGACACACATATATATATTCTACTGGTATTGAATTTTTTTTAGAAATCTGTGTTAGATTTTTTGAACGCATTCTCAGCATAATGTTCAATTCGGAAAAACCGGAAAATTTTATCATAAGTACATGTAATTCATTATAAAATTTAACTTAAACAGAATAAAACTAGTATGCTATGGCCATCATAAAACTGTATTCTATATCATTCTACTACATTAATTAATATAGCACAGTTACACATCAGTAATTATGAATAAGCAGTATGTGCATTACTTTGAATTTAGCACGGCGTTACGGTGATCAGTGAATAAAAAAAACAGTACATAACAGTGTCCCCTGGTAGGATATTCATAATTGGATAAACGTCTATATTTATTATTATAACTTCAAATATAAAAAATCATACATTTTTACCTTATAGAAGATGATATACAGTTATAATGTTCATCGAAAAAACCATTGGGCTAATATTCCGTAATCGTGTCCGCAGCAGATGTTGGAATAAAAAATGAGCAATTCTGTCAACAATGTAGTTAGAAGTGTATGAGAGTTGCAATAATAATTACAGCAATGGAGTTAATTATATGGCAACTACGCTCGCTAAAATATACATGAATTGGGTGATTAAGAAACTTCCCCCAAGCATAAGATAGCAGAATCAAAGCCATCAATATAATTTTGTATAATAAGTATCTTGCACTTTACATTCGATGAAATATCATCCCACAGATGCATAATTATACCTCAGGAAAATCGTGAAAAAACACTGCATTAGCAGTGCAGCCCTTTGGGTAACATACAGAAAAACCTAATCGTCAACGATTTATGTCAATGTCTAACTGAATATAAAGTTTGGTTATACTCTATCTCATAAATACTAAAATATAACTATCACGGTAATCCTGTAAACACAGTATAAGAGCGCCACTTGTTGAGTGATATACATCAAAACCTAATCAGAAATAATTCATGTCAAGGTCCATAAATGCATATGAAGTTGGATGAAATTCCGTAAATTAGTTCTTGAGTTAGAGTGACCACAAATTTTGTGTGACACACACAGAAAGGAGGACAGACATTTTCCTAAAAAGTCAAATCGTATTGAAGACATCCCAAAACGCGTAAATCCATCAAAAAATGGAAACTAAAAATTTCTACGAATGGTACTTTCTTCTTATATTTATAGAAGAATAAAAATAATCACAATCTAATGTATAAAAATGAAAATTTATCTGTCTGTCTGTCTGTATTTCTATACAATTCCACAGTTTAGAAGCAGAATCGTGAAATTATACGCACAGGCGTATTAAAACACAGCTCAGCAAACTAAAGTAATCCGAAATTGAAATAATTATAGTTAATTTTTAATTAATAAAAAACCATAAATCTAACAACAATTTCCAATCAAATTTAAATATTTTTTGTTATAGCATCTGCCAACAATTAAAAATCCACAATAAAAAATTTTCCACAACAATTAATTTTCTATTCAATGATTTCCACTTTAAAAAGTAAAAAGTTTCAAGAATGAAAAGGAAGATGAATATAACGTCATATTGGAAGTATAACAGGGATTTTCAAAGAGTTCTCAATAATACAAGGAGCATAAATATGAGTAAATACAGAAAGAAGGTGAATATGACGTCAGCAGGTGAATCTATAACGTCATATGAGTTTGAGGAACCTATGGAATCATGATAAAAACCAGATTATGGAAATATTGACACATTTTAACATTTTGAGGTTCTCTGTGTGAATTCGTTTTCTCTATTTTTTAAAATCTATTCCACATATATACGTGGGTGTATGCATGTATATTAGAAATTCCACAAATGTTTAGGTCTTCAGAGCTCATTCTTAGTGAAGAACTGAAATAAAGATTTTTTTTAAAAATAAAATTCATAGAATTTTTGTATTTGCAATTATTTTTTTATCATGAAAATCTTATTTGAATAACAAAATAGTCGGAAACAACTTTACAGCAAAAGGTTTTAATCTCGGTCTCAATCCGAACCACAGATTATTTACTAAATAAATAGGTACTTGTCGTCCGGATAAATGAGTGAAAATTACGCAAATTAATACTAAAATAAAAACGCAAATTAAAACGTTACTTTTTTAGAGTGACAACACATGTACTTTGTTTACATGTAAAGTTACATTTGAAGGAATCTTAGCAGTTGTGAATTTTCAGCTTTTATGGCTCAAATGATGAATGGAAGCTAACTGATTTATAGCTGATTTCTGATGAGTTTATTATACATATTTATATATTTTTACAATGAGTTTTCATTTCATTCATGTGTATAATATTTCGCAAGCTTCTTTTATTATATTTTTATGCTGCATGTTTAGTTTTGAACTTGATTTTTCTAAACAAACATTCTTAAAATCACGGACAAGACGGCTACTTCAGCTAGTGTTTTTATAAAAATATGGTTTTTCTTTATTAAAACCATTTCTAACACTAAAAAATTAAAACATTATAAAAGTTTAAGATAATAGCACACAAAACTTACCAGAAATACGACAGAAAAACTATCGATGGAGCTGTGATAATGATTTGCAGTATGAACCAATCCGGTTCCAACCATGCAATTAAAGGAAGTATTAAATAACCAACATGCCATCCAGTACCTTGTAACATCATGTACAGGACGCGATACTCGGATCCTACACATTCAATAACTGTAAAAATAATGCATTATGAAATATGGAAGTAAAAAGTTTAAGGTAAATGTAATACATTAAATTTATTACTTGAAATTGGGTTAGAAAGATTTCTTCTATAAAAGACTGCATTACTGAAATATTTATAAGAAAAGCTTCATAAATAAATAAATATAAATTTATTTTAAATAAATATATCTTATTGGTTTCCTTTTATAATTTTATTTGAAGTGTACCTTTATTTTAATTACAATACGCTGATATCAACGGGAAAAAGTAAGTAGCACTATATAATACCCAGACTTCAACAGATATTATAAAAAGCACTAACTCTGTAGTGCAATCTCTTGAAAATTTGATAATATATTTCTAGAATATCATTTGAAAATACGTCATTATTTCTCTTTTTTATTAGTAATTTTAATAAACTTAACAATTCAAAATACTCTCAAAAATTACAGTTATAAAAACTGTATAATCTGACTAAGGAGAAGGGAAATAGTTTTACCATTGAAATGTCCTGACCATAGAATTATTTTAAGGTGCAAAAAAGAGTTAAAAAAAAAAAAAAAAAAAAAAAAAACATTGACTTACACTGTACCTATACAAAAGTGTAGATGAATTATTCCATTAAGCCAACTTGTTTAAAATCTATAAAGAGAAAATTTCTTTGCTGATAATCATGAGCACATCAGAAATAAAAAGTCCTTCTGGCCTGTTCCGGGAGGATAAGTTAGATTCCATATTCCATGTTATTGAAAATTCAACTCATTTACTCAAACACCCGAAGCTAAAATGCCTGGAACACGATTATAGAATATTCAATCCCGGTTTTCGTTAATACTGAATTTAAATGCAAATTTCAGCATGAGTCACAGCATAACAAAAATCAGATTGTTTCAAAATATCAGCCAACATAGAATTTCAAACAGCTATATCTCAGCCTTTTTTTAAGATAGAGACAAAACAAAAAATACTCCGGAAGCAATGTATCACGATCTAACACTTAAAGAAAATAATTTTTTCAATTTATAATTTTTTGTACATCTTTATGAATTTTTAAAAAATTAAGAATTTTTAACTCGCCGCCATTTTGAAACAATATGGTGGATGAAACTGGTCAACGAACTCGGTCGAGACCTGAGTATATTCTGTACACATGATCAGTCACATTCATATAGGTTCATAAATACGACAGTTACAGCATAACAAAAATCAGATTGTTTCAAAATGTCAACCACCCTAGAATTTCAAACTACTATATATCAGCGATTTTTCAAGATAGAGCCAAAAAAAAAAAAAAAAAAAAAAAAAAAAAAAAAAAATACTCCGGAATCCTTGTATCACGATCTAACACTTAACGGAAACAATTTTTTCAATTTATAATATTTGTACATCTTTTAGAATTTAAAAAAAAATAACTGGCCGCCATTTTGAAACAAGATGGCAGATGAAGCTGGCCAACGAACGTGGTCGAGACCTTGGTATGTCTCATACACATACTCAGTCCAAATCGGTTCATAAATAAGAGAGTTACACCATGACAAATATCATGATGATGTTTAACAAGAACGAAAAATCATGCGTCAAGCATAGATTATGTAACACTTTCCAACGCTTCCAAAATAATTTTACGAATCATACTCTTTAATAAGCTAAAAGATAACATCTAAGTAATCCGAATACTTTTATTCAGCCCTGTATAGGATCTATAGATTTGTATATATACTACATAGGATGCTAAATTTGAGTTCAGTTAGGAAACGCGTAGCACAGTTTAAAATTCTCCGTCTGGAGTTTCTGTCAATAAACAGAAATGTGTTCGCAAACTTTTGTGCTTCCCTGTATATGATCTACAGAATTTATACACACCGACACCACGTAATATACAAAAAGCGATTTAAAATTAAAATCGCGTACAGTAACTTAAAACGCACTTCCACGAATTATTGTTAACATACAGTAGAGAATTCTTTTGTGTGTCCCTGTAAATGAACGATGACTGCTATACACACAATATTCTGTAGTAAGTCTCTTGTAATGTACCTTATATAAATTTCAATGCGTTTAAAATAGGGAAACATTATTTAAATAAACCGCAGACGATTTTTCTCCATAGACGTAATGTAACGGAATTCTTTTGACTGTCCCTGTAAAGTAACTGTAAGTGCTATGCACACCCTATTCCATATTAAGCTTCTTGTAATGCACCTTAGTGATATATATAAATTTCAATGCGTTTAAAATAGTGAAACATTATTTAAATAAACCGCAAATGATTTTTCCCCATAGACCGCAATGAAACGGAATTCTTTTGAGTGTCCCTGTAAAAAAACTATAAGTGCTACAAACTTCCGTTGAAATAGGGAACATGCTATAGATAACGACTATAACATATAAAAATTGCAGAGCAATCCGAGCATATTTACGGGAGTTAGAGCACGGCCAGACAAACCGAAGTCAAACACTTTTCAACTAGGTTGGAAAGTGTTAAAAATGAAAACACATGTGAAAAACGAAGGATAAGACATTATAAAAAGCAATGGAATGGACACTGAAGGAATTATACTTAATAGGATGAAAAAGAAAAATTGGAAAAGCAAAAATTGGAAAACTATGAATATCTTATAGAATCTTCAGAAGGGCTTTATAAGAATATTCATAGTAAATATATGTTATTTCATCAAATATTGTCAGCATTATGCCTAAAATCGACAATATTAAGCCCCTAATAACACATATATGTGAAAAAAGAAAATTAATAACCTACATGAGGTTCAAATAACAAAATAAATATGCAACTTAAATAGAAGTTAGATAAATAAGCAATTATTCAACTTAAATAGAAATAAGATCATAAAATAATGTACAAGACTCACCCAAAAAGACAAATTTTACTGTAGATGGAATAAGATTATAAGTGCTTGACAGTCAGCCAGACATCATTAACTCAAAATGGCTGCAATATCTATGCGCAAACATTCCTTAAAAAGTAAATTGTGTAGTGATGCCATCTATCACAGAAAAATATAAGTAAAAGCTGATATTGTAGACAGGTTAAATAAAAAGGCTAGTGCTGCCATCTATTATGAATGAAGATAAAATAGAAGCAAAAGAAAGAAAAAAAATATTGGCAAAGCAAAGAATATTTCAAATATGAGGAAACTAAAGGAAGTAAATAAAATTTAAATATAAAAAAGATGAAATGGGAAGACAAGTACAATAACTAGCAATGTATGATGAGATATTGTATGAGTAAAAGGAAGAGTGCATTATTTATGTTGTAAAAATGATTTTGTGATGTAAATAAAGGGATTAAATGCATAAAACCCTTTTTTTTAAATAAATGTTGTAGCTTTTTTTAGCAGTCGCGCCACATCCTTAATGGTATTTTTATTTTATAATTTTTGGGGGTGGAAAATTTATTATTTCATGATTTTTTGTTATTTACAAAAAAATAAGTTTTAATATTTTTTTCAGCAATCCACGCCCTCCCTCCTTAATATTGTTTTCAATTTTATAATTTTTATACATATTTAATGCCCGTAGTGTTAAAATTAGATTAATGTTTTAACGTTTAATCCATGAAGAAAGAAACGAAGGGGATAATTGTAAGACAAAGCTATATGCTTTAAATGTAATAAATTAGGCCCAATGAAATGAGAGGACTATAAAAGTTTAATACGAGTGCAGTGGTTTAGAAGAATATTTCTGTAAACTGAAATATGTAGACATGAATGAAAGTTAGTAAAATTAATAACATTGAAGGCAAAATCATTACGTTTATCATAGATATTGAATGTTAAAGTGTGATTAGAAAGAATAGAGATATTAATGTCCATAAAATTAATAGTAGACTTATTTAAATGAGTAGTACTGAGTTCAAGATTGGAAGGATTTGCTACAGGTACAGAAATACAATGATTATCATTAAGAGAAAAGATAATTATATCATCTATATATCTATAGAGCAAAATATTATTGTTGATATACTTTCTTTCATAGAAATAGAGATATAAATCTGAAAGCATACTGGAACTAGCTGAGCCTTGTGGAATTCCTTTTGTCTGAAGAAAAATAGCATTATTTTGGAAGATAAAATTATGAAAAAGTATAAAAATACTTAAAGTTTTGGAAGTAATCAATGTCGGTGTTATCAGGTAAATGTAAATGAGAAATATTCTATAAAAAGTGAATTAATAGTAGAGTGTAAATCTGCCAAAAGAATATTGTTGAAAAGGTCCTTAAAAACATATGTGATAATATTGTTGACGTTGGTAAGTGCCTTGATTTTATTAATTAGCACATAACTGTTTTTAATACAATGAGTGTTATCTTTGTTGATAGATTTGTGTGAGAATATTTAAGAAAAGTGAGTTAGCGCATGTATTATAAGCATTAGATCCTACAGTAACAGTGCGGAATTTTAAAATATATATTTAAAAATGAAAACACATGGGAAAAACAAAGGATGGGATATTATAAAAATCAATGGAAATATATATATATATATATATATATATATATATGTGTATAAATCAACATTTGAACGGAGGGTGGTTTTGGGGTCTGGGAGTCATGATCGGTGAAAATACACCAACATTTTCTGGAATTGCTTTCCTCTGGACGGCTGTAATAGCTAGCTTTTTACTTTATGTAATGAAAGCTAACAAAACAACAGATGACGGATACCATGACGGACACTTAAATAGTATTTTTCACACTTAAGTGGAAATTCCACTTTGTTGGGTCCAAAAATTATATATACACCGATGTATTTGGGTCATTCTACGGAAAACGTTACATTTTGCGCATAATTTTAGTAAATAAATTTAACGCAAAAATATTTATACTAATATCCATAAGTTCATCTTTTATCTAAGATTTATGTAGGTGGTCGTATAATCTTTTGATTATTTGGAGCTTAATTTATTTTATGAAGATTTAGGGTATAATTTCCTTAATAATATTGTAACGGAGGATTAAAATACACAATGTTTGTTTCATAATGGTGCGCTTCCTTAGTGTACGATATAAAAATTGAGGTAAATATCTCCAAAAAAAAGCTTTACATATATGAATTAAAAAATTATTTTTAATAAATTATGTTTACATTTTAAATCAAGAATGGGGGATACATAAAGTTCACGACCGTTTCTAGTTCATTGAGAATACTTGTAAATTAATAACAAACGACAATGTATGCATCCGCGGCTAACAACTGAAATTCAAAAGGTATATCTTCTGCCTCTGAATTTTTTAGTAGGAGAAAAAGGCTACTACACCGTGTCCCAAAAGATTAGACAATCAATAAAATTTGCATTAAAATAAAAAGTAATAAGGTACAATTAAAATTCGTGAGATAGGTAACAAATAAAAGCAGTTTTGCTGATATACACATATAAATTATGATCAAAGGTTTGAAATTATAAAATATACATTAAATTATATAACAATGTGCTGTCCCAAAAATATAGACACAATACAGCATTACATATTTTCTTTTACATTTTTGTTCACAAAATAAAATATTTTTATTTTCGTCTGCTTCTATAAATGAAGAATGATTTTTCCCTTTAATTGAAATAGCGTCTGCTGTATTTTTAGCATAATAATTTATTGAAATTTTGTTTAATCAAATGAGTTCAATGTATTGTTTTGTTTGTGATCCGGAAAATACATTTCCTGCATATTCTGATAAAAATGCCACGTTCTAAAGAAATTTCTAAAGATGAAATTATTAAAATTTTACATTTAAAAGCGCAAGGACAAAATCCTGTGCAAACATCGAGAAGAATAAAGAAATACTAGAGCAGTAATTTATAGAGTTTTGAGATCAGGTGGAACATGGAATACTAGAAAGCGGGTCGAAAGACCAAAGAAAACAATATTACATGATGGTAGAATGTTATTAAAAAAAGTTGATACTTCAGTTGATAATTTATCTGTGCGTGAAATTGCATCAATTTCCAGAATTTCAAAAAGTACTCTACGCAGAAGAATTAAAGCTTCAACAAATATTGTTTACAGGAGAATGAAAGCAAAACCTTGCTTAAAGCAGAGACATAAAGATGCACGTCTAAAGTGGGTTAGAAGGCATATTCCATACGATGAAAAATGGATTTCTGTCATCTTCAGTGATGAAAATAAATGGAATTTAGACGGCCCTGATGGTCATAAATTTTACTAGCATGACCTAAGTAAAGAACCCAAGAACTGTTTCAGCAGGCAACAAGACGGAAGATCCGTAATGACCTGGGGAGGGTTTTCTTTCAACGGCCAAACATATCTAGGATTTATGGACAGAAAAATTAAATCAGAGGATTATCAGGATATTTTACGTACCAATTTACTGCCAATTATGGATTTGCTAGCAGGACCGGACTGTGTTTTCCAACAAGACGGGGCATCCATCCATACCCCCACATCATCGAAAACATAGTTTAGGCAAAACAATATTAGACTGGCTATTAGACTGGCCAGCACTTAGTCCAGATTTGAATCCCATGGAGAACATATGGGGGATCTTATCTCGTAAAATATATGAAAATGGAAAGCAATATACTTGTGTAAATGACTTAAAAATTGAAATTGACAAAGCGTGGTATGAAATACCTCCTTCTGTAATGCAATGTTTAGTTAATTCTATGGAACAACGTGTATTTGATGTTATAAAGTGTAGAGGCAATACAATTAAATATTAAAAGTAAGGTTTTAGTTACTTTTATATATATGTAAAACCAAAAAAAAAATACAGGTGTCTATACTTTTGGGACAGCACATTGTTATATAATTTACTGTATTGTTAATTTACTAATAATTATTAACTACTACTTTAATTGTTGTAGTGTAATTTACTGTGTATTGTATAATTTACTGTATAATTTCAAACCTTTGATCATAATTTATATGTGTATATCAGCAAAACTGCTTTTATTTATTACCTATCTCACGAATTTTAATTGTACCTTATAAGTTTTTTTGTTAATGCAAATTTTATTGATTGTCTAAACTTTTGGACACGCTATGCAGTCTGTAAATTATTCCACATAATTTTATTATAACGGAGGATACACAAAAGGCTTGTAATAATAATTCAAATATATAGTTTTAAAAATATTTTTTTTTTCAAAATAAAATTTAATTTATGTATAAAGGAATTTTCAGAAAAAATACATTATTGAATAAATAAGATATTTATCGCATTTACAAAATAAATTATGTTAATAGAAAAAAATTAGGTGTTTCATGTAACGGAGGTATACACCTACACCTCCGTTCATTAAAAAAAGCAAAAAAAAATTCACAAATCACCAATTTTCATCAAATATATTTCTAAATGTGTTATTTTTTAAAGGATCTCTAAAAAAATTTTAAGAAAAAAAAATTGTCGAAAATTAACTACCATGTACCGAAAAAGCAAAGTTTTCTTTTTTAGAACACGCGCATTGCAGCATAGCGTTGAAACTGATCTACCGATTCTCAAAAAATTAGTGGTGTTTGAAAGATAACCGTTCTTTGGATGCCATGAACCCATTAAGAAAATAATTATTAAATATTTTCCTCAAGACTTTACAGTTGAAAAGAAAAAAAAATCGCGAAATCGGCAGGTCAATTTTCAAACAAGCGCCATTTTTTTCTGGGGGTCAATTTTAATGGAAATAAATGCATGGTCCCACAAATTTAATTGATTTTCATAACACGTGTCTTTTTTTGTGTGAGTGTGTTTCAGAAGACTCTACAAAGCACAATCTTCCTGCACCGCACATAGTCGTGCACGCACACGCGTTCTAAAATAAGAATGCCGCCAAGAATACAGTTATTTAGTAGCAAAAATTAGATTTCGTTTTATTGATCCTTCATTGAGAAAAAAAATCTTAAAAAATACTTACTTATTGCCTTACAAATTGGAAAATTCCTTATTTTTTTATGTATAAAATAAATCAACTTACGTAAAGTAAATCCGACTAGTCCTAATCCTCCATGGCCAAAAGCTACAAAAAACCTGCTTACAGTAAACATAAAGAAAGTACTAGATAAAGCCGCGACAAACCCTGCTATTATGAGAATCACAATGTTGATCATAATTGCAGGACGACGACCAAACCTGCAATGAGAAGTAGTTCCTTTTTTTAGAATTGTTTAGCACTTGCAAACACATTTGTTAAATATTTAATTGTGATATTCATATAATTCTGCCTTCTGTCAATATTGCTTCGACACTAAAGAAGGTCGTTTGATGTCGATAAAGAAAATAAAAAGAGGTGTTGTTTATAAAACCACCAAGGATTTTCTTTGATATAGAAGCATATCGGCAGGATTTAAAATTAAGCATTTAGATTAAAAAAAAATAATGAATAAAAAGTTTTCTTTGTCAGAAAACTACGTATATTTACGTATAAAAAAACATATATTTAGCCACTAAGAGAAAATCAAATTAATCAACTCAGAAACCTATATTGAAAACTACACTGTTACAAATTTTATTTCAAAGTTGAACAAATTAATGGTGGAAAGTAATTAGATGAACCACAATATCTCTTCTTAACTTTTAAAATATCATCTTCATGGTTCAAGCTCAAATGTTATTTCAATTTTCACCAAAAAAATTGAAGCTATTCAACATCTGATCAGGACAAATGTTTGTATGCACTCTCAATATGATGCTTTAAATCCCGAAGATACCCGTTTGTTTAGATCGCTGGACACTAATCAAGAGGTTTCAGGTTTGAATACCGGTTCAGATTTGGTTGTCGTAGTATGTTAGATTACCTTTCAAAAAGAGGTCCCGATTTTATTAGTCCTTGCTTGCAAAAAATAATTGCAACCACTTTATGGCTCATTATTTTACCAGTTTATTCTTTAACATTTTAACAATTCTTTTTCAACATTTTATCAGTTCATGGTTTCAAATTTTACCACAGTTAAAGTTTAAACCTACGCAAGCTTATGGCTCATTCTGAAAGAAAATGTTCAATATTGTACAATTTCAGGGTTTATGTGAAGTACTAAATCAACGAACATTGTTTACATCGTTTTAAGGGTTACAGTTATTACAACGCCAATATTTTCTTCCACCCATCACGGAATTTTTAACTGAGTAAGTTTAAATATAATTAAAGTTTCTTTAATAGAATTTCGACAATCGAGTTGCAAACACATTTTCTTCATAGAAAACCCCCTTGTATTATTATAAAAGAAATAATGCATGAATGGCATTCAAAATGTATTTATTAATGATAAAGTGGAAGCGAAGAAATATCTGTAACCATGGGGAAGAGAAATGGTGATATAAATATAAAACGGAAAGTGGTTTGTGTTTTAAAATAGGTAACACACCTGCTAATTTTGCTTTTAAATAAATCGGTCAAATGCGAGTATAACTCGCGCTCAAAGGGTTCCGTACATTGAATTTATTAATTAATATTTATTAATTAATAAACTCCCACTACCCTTAATTTTCTTATAATTTATTTTCAGTAGATTCGGAAATAGGTGGGGGGGGGGGGGCATATTTTCACAGTACTTTCGACGGTACCTCTGAAAATATAATACCTAAAATTAAAACAAATATATTTTTGAGTTCGATATTACGAAATCTTTCGAACAATATCCTACACGATATATAAAAAGGAAAGTTATTTATCAAGTAACTTAAATAATATATCGGCAAATTACCGGTAATTGTTTTCGAAAATCATTATTAAATATCCTTGGATGATTCTGCGTCGATAGATACCTCGATCGTCCGTCAACTCTCCCGCTGACCACCCGAAAAGTAAAGTTTGTGTTTAACGGAAAAATGCGTTTTTCACAAAAACTATGTTACCTAGGTAAATCTCTATAGTTTTCCTACAAGTTTTAAATAAGCTTCTACTACCCATATTTTTTTCATATTTGTAGTTTGAGTAGATTCGGAAATAGAGGGGGAGGAGGAATATATTTTTGCAGTGCATTTTCAACGATATCTCTGAAGATATAATACTTAAAATTAAAACAAATATATTTTTGAGTTCGGTATAACGAGATCTTTCACAAGATACCCTACATGATAGACAAAAAGAAAACTTTATTTCTTCAAGTAACTTAATTAGCCCCCTAATTTTTTCTTAAACAAATTTGTGAATGGCTAATAATATGAAAATATGTGGGTAAGAAGGCTTTTATAACTTTCATAAGTTTGAACTTTCCATGTCCCATAGTTTAGGAGAAAAAGGGCGCTGACAGACGGCAGACAGACACAGGAGTGATCTTATAATGGTTCTGTTTTTACTTTTTAAGTACAGAACCCTAAAAATGAAAATGCCAATTTAATGAAAATTTTGAAAATGCCAATTTAACCATAGATGGCTAGACGTATTCGGGATAGTGGGAAAGACTAAACGCGAGTAAAAATTATGAATTCTCTAAAGTTTGCATTTTTATGGGGATGAAATATGTTCAAAAATGGTTATAATGTATACACTTTATTATCAATTTACCTAGAAAACAAATATTCTTATTCTTATAATTATCCTCTTAATCAGCTGTCACCCGTCAAACAAACATAGTCAAAATTATTACGACTGTGTAGTTTTTAAAGGGTTAAATGTACCGATCACTACAGAGAAGAATGGAAATAGTCCTTGAAACTCAAAACAGAAACGCTAACTTTATGCGAATCTGTAAATCAAAAATGCGATGCATTATTATCAAAATGTGAAACTCATTTCTAATTTATGCTAGTTTGCAGTTGCCTTTGATGAGATGCATAAGAGTAAGAATGTTAGAAACGTTAAAAACATCCGAAAGCCTCTAATAAAGCCTTGGTAAAGTATCGAAACTACCCGATTTTCTAATTCAACACAATGCAAAGTGGTGAATATCTTTGCAATGTATTTTCATACATTGAAAAATATAACACCAATTTAGAATTGATCGGACGTGTTTCTTTCGTGCGTCATTTTGAAATGAATTGGTACTCGCTCAGCTCGGTCGTAATTTTTTTTTCAAGATGCTATTCATATTCTGGAAGTTTTGGCACTACTAAAGCTCACTATAAACCCAAGTCCTTTCAACGTTACTAGATTATTTTATAAGCTTTTATGTGTAATTTTACAAGTTTCAATCTTGACCAATCACAATTTGTTACTGAAAATAAGAAAGAAGAAAGTAGAAGAAAAACACTATAAACTGGACAAGAAGAAATTTAAACAAGTCCTTCTGTCTCAGTCAGAAGAGTAAGTATTTTTTTTTAATATTATTTTAAGGTACAGTCGTGGAAAAAAACTGAACACCCCCCCCCCCCCCACTAACTCTGCAACCAAATTATCGCAAAAGAAAGTTACTGGTACCAAACGATCGGAAATAAAGTCTACTTTTAAACGATATAGATAAAATTTGCTTAGGGGACCATCTATATATTAAACCAGCTCGAACTTTCCTTTTTTCAATAGCTACACCCAATTTTTACACAATATTTTTAATCATCGGTTCAAACTATGCCTAGATACCAATTTTCAAGTCATTTGATGATAAGTTTTTGAATTATAAACATTCAAAATTTAGAGCCTCTGATGTTAAATTACATTTTCATATTTTTATTAATGTCTCCTGAAATTATAATTCTAATGTGCTAATTTTTTGTTTGGTTATAATACTAAAAAAACCCAAGCATAAATACATTGAATTTGTAATTTTTACAATTTTATAATATGAATTATGAAATTAATATTGGAAAAAATTATGAATTGCAACCCGTCAGTTTTTTTGATGGATTTATATTTATTATATCCTGCTTTATATGCATTTAAAATGTCAAAATTTTCTTCCGAGTAGTTTTCAAATTATGCTTAAAAAACGGCAAAATGCTGATTTAAGGGGTCGTCTATGCTGTGCAGAAAAGCATAATTTGAAAAAAAAAAAATTTATTTATTTTATTGTTGATTAGAATAAGATTTATTTTCTTTTTCTGTGTCTGTTTTTCAATTTTTTATTAACCCCTTCAGGGGCAAAGTACTCTTGGAGCTAAAATATTGAAATGATTGATTGACACTAAGATTTACAAACGAATTTATTTTAAACTAAGTAAAAGATTTCCTTCATGTACTTTATAAATTCAAAATTTGATAATAAAATTCTGGTGTCATTGTGGCATTTTGGGTTAAAATTAAATGGTATATATAATATACCGGCGCCCTTCAAGGGGTTAAAATTACGTAAATCGTATTTCATGAGATATAATTTTACGTCAGTTATGTAAATTGGTTTCACTTTTATTTTTAAATTAACAAAGCTCATTTTTTAATAAATAAACAGTCCTACCTTGGAAAAAATATTTTACTCATTATTTTTGTAACCTTTAAATGAATTTCCGGCTTATTCTCGGTTCTAATCTATTTTATTTTTTCTGCGATATATATGTTTGAAGTAAAGTTTATTATAAATGCATATGTGTTGTGTATTTGCTGAAAAAGTTTTTAAAATATGCATTAGCAATCGAGTTAAGATTTATATTCAGATTGTAAAACAATTTGTCTAGATTTTTTCAACACCGTTTCCTTATACTGCTTCATACTAATTTTTATTCTAAATTTTGTATTCGCCGATATCCTTCACACATAAATTTAGAAAAGAGCGAGTAAAAGAAAATTCAAAATCTGAGAAAAAGCATTATAAAAACACCTATAAAATTCCAATCACATTCACATATTTGAAAACTATTTGAATAACACCTTATATATATATTTTTAATCGGATAATTCAACTCTTGTAAACATTACGAAATGAATATTGCAAAGGACTTTACCGTATATAAAAATAGCCGAAACATATTAAATGAGTAAAATGGTCATATTGACAAGAAATAATAGATTAGAAGTGACTGACTCATTCTGCAGCATTTCAACACTCGAGAACCGAACTTCAATTTGGATAAAGCCCTTAAAATAGGCCCATTTTAAAATGACTAATTTCTCTGAAACTAATCGTAGGAATTTCATGAAATTTGGTATCTAGGCATAGTTTGAACTGAAGATTTAAAATATCTTTTCAAAATTGGGTCTTGCTATTAATAAAAACAAAGTTTGGGTTTGTTTTTTAAGAAGATGCCCCCCTAAGAAAATTTTATATACATCATTTAAAAGCAGACTTTATTTCCAATCGTTTAGTACCAATAAATTTCTTCTAGAATAATTTGTTGCAGAGTTAGTATGGGGTGTTCAGTTTTTTTTCCATGACTGTACATACATCAGATTTAGCAGAAATTAAACATATTAGTCTGACTTCTAAATTCGCTATTTCGGCGAGAAACGTAATAGGCAGGGAAATTTTTAATTTGGATTACCAAATATAATTGAATGCATCTGAGGCAATTATATCAAAAAATTTAAAAATTTGTTTAAATCATAGTTTAAAATTCGCCCATATTCTATACTATATTTCCGACGATCAAACGAGTTTCGAACCTAAATCACTTAATGAATAACATGGAACGCTTTTTTCGTCCCTGTAAACGATGTATAAGGGCTAACGATTCATCCAATATACTTGCAAGATCGACGATCACACTTTACCAGTTAGGTTCGAATTAATTCAGTATTTCGAAAGCAATCGTAATGACAAGTTTTGTTTGTTTTTCCTCATATGTGTCTCTGTAAACGAACTATAAGAGTTACATGCGTGATTAATGAACTCATCAAATATACTGGGAATACCAAAAGTTGTCCCAATAAAGGTTCGAAATGGTTCAGTATTTCGGACGTCATCGTGATGGCAAGATTTGCTTTGTACTCTATATACCGAGTGCGCCATAAGGTCCTTAAAACTTCAGCGTCTGACAAGCTTCGGTATTTCAGCACATGAAACAGGCTCTTTTCTGGTCTTCAGTCAATTTACCGTGCGGAATTTTTGCAATGCTCTAGTTGCTGATTCCCTGTTCTTGTAAAATAGTTTAACTAACAGCGCTTGATCTGGTAACAATAGCATACTGTGGCATCGAATGAAGAATCTGTGTGCATCGATGTATTTTATTGACAGCCTGATTTGTATAAATCTGCTTCATATTATGCAACCAGCACCATCTATCGGTAATTTTTGAACAAATTTATTTTTGTTATTAAAAATTCCAATCTCCCTCTAATCCCATTCCTGCAAACCGCAATTTTTTTCATCATTTTTTTTAATGAAATTTTAAAGTTTTAACGAACATATGGCGCGCCCGGTATATATATATATATATATTTAAAATGAAATCACATGTGTGAAAAACAAAGGAAGATATATTATAAAAAGAAATGGAAAGGATTCTGCAAATCTTAAACTTAATAAAAAGAAAAATCAAGAATGGGATGCTATGAATATCGTATGGATTTTTCAGAGGAGCATCATAACAATAATTCATAGTAAATATACTATGTTATATCCTCAAATATTGTCGGCATTAAGTCTAAAAATGACAATATTATGCCCCTTACAACATATAGAGAAACCAATATGAGATATACATGCATAAAAAAATTAAAATGAGACCCAAAGATCAAATAACCAAGTAAATAAATAAATAAACCATGGTAGAACAGTGATATATAATATACCATAAAGCAATGGATATGGCTCACCATAAAAACAAAGTGTGTGTGTGGAAACATGATTGAAAATGCTTACAATCTCAGGATCGCTTCACATCTCCATGGACACTGAAGAACTGAAAAGCTGAGCCATAGCAGACTGTAAAAACTATACAGGGTGTCCTAAAAGTTTCCGTAAAACTTCAAAAATTTATTACAAAAAAAATAATAAGCCTACAGCAAAAATAATTACAACAGTGCATAGAGTAACTTAAAAAGTTTTTTTCTACTGCCTTAGTAAACTTCACCATGAGATCCTTTCGTAGCACGAAGAATATCAAGACGATATTCCAATTCAATCCACGAACGTTTTTCATGCTAACATCAACAGCAGCTACTTCTGTTTGGATCTTTTGTTTCAATTCCATGAGACTATTAACTTTTGTTCAGATTTCATCAAACAGTTGTAACTACTGTTGCTGTTAGCTTGCTGAAACTCACGTGGATGGAATTGGAATATCGACTTGATATTCTTCGTGCAACGAAAGGATCTCATGTTCAAGTATACTAAGGTAGTAGAAAAAAACTTTTTAAGTTACTCTATGTACTGTTGTACTTATTTTTGCTGTAGGCCTATTCTTTTTTTTTTTTTTTTTGTAATAAATTTTTGAAGTTGTACTTAGTTGTACGGAGACTTGTGGGACACCCTGTATTTATATATCCAGAGAGAGAAAGAGAGAGATAGGTAGATAAACTATGTGATTGCAATAATTTGATTTCTAAAGAAATCAACTTAAAAAACTATTTGAACAAATTATTTTTTTCAACAAAATTTAATATATTTTTAAGGACTCACTACATTTCATCAAAAAAAGATACTATCTAGTATGTATAGTCCATAAACTGCGTTAAATACCTATTTAGAAAGATATATAACAACGCTTCTCATGCCTGTCTTACTTTTCAATAAATTTCAAACACTTTATTTCAGAATTTCATACTTTTATTAAACAATTTCGTACTGGTTTTAATATTATTTTTAAAAATATCTTACTTGTCTGCATAATGTCCAGAAACCAAACAGGCCATCAAAAATCCAATCATATACACTGTCTGACCAGCAGAAAGAATCCAATTTTTACTGCAAACTATATTCCACTTAAAACAATTAAATATGCTGTTTGAGATTGAGTATATAGACAAATCACAAATCATAAAATGTAACAGTTTAATGTAAATAAAACAGAAATAAATATCATTAAAAACACAAATTTTAAGTTACCTTGATTAGAATAGAATTGAAATCTGAAGAATATTCGTAAATATCACAGGGTATTGTTCTACTCTTTATTGCACTATTTAATGTTGTGTTATAAGCATACATATCACATTGACTATGTTGTGTTTTCCCTTTTAGTGTCACATTAGGGAGAAAGTCTGCCAACCAAACTTCTACTGTTATATTTGCATCAGGAGGTCTGGCACACCAATGATCTACTGGGTATGCAAGAAAACTCATGCCTAAATGATTCCAAGCAGCAGGCATGCCAAGTAGCATCATCATTATGAGAAGTTTAATTTGCCATAAACCACTTTTACCAACAATGTCTGTAATGTCCAAAGTCTGAGAAACGCTTTCTTGAGTGATAAAAGGTTTTTTTTTAACTAAATTACTGTTTTCATTTGGTGCTTTGGCATCTTCTTTCATCGCCCAGTCGATTAGCGGCCTACAAAATGAAAAAATAACACATATCGATATCATAATAGACTTTAATGAGGTAGTGGAAGTCATAAATTTAAAACGTATTGTTATTTTGAAGTCAAGAAGTTATAACGCTTACGTTTAAAAGTTATAATGCTCACGAAAAAGTTATAATGCTTACCTTAATATCTGATAATTAATAGATCAATAAGCAAGTTGAATAGCAGATAGGACAAATATCCGCTACTTCTTGATATTAAAATGACACTATATGTTCCATTAATATTTTTCATTGATTTTTTACATGTTGCCTCTTGTGCACTTAGTATGAGAAATTTTGTTTGTTTCTCTCCCACTCACTGGTGCTTTAGTGGTAATGGTTAAGAGCCCGAGGCTCGTGGTCTTTAAAATATATTTATTCACTGTAAAATCTATTACTATTTGTAAAAAAACACAGAAAATATTTTTTCATGTCTGATAATTTACACATTAATAAAGATTATTTTTTTTATCATGTTTCATCTTTTAAATAATAAACTATTTAAATAGTGTTGATCTCTAAAAATCGGTAATTCCAGTCCACGAGTTATCATTACAAGGAATAATTTGAACTGAAAATTGTAGACAGGATAATTTTATATTAACGTTAAGTGCTAATTAAAACCATTGAAAACAGCTAAAATCACATAAAACATCTATTCAAGATATTTTATAGGAGCTTATGTATGTATTTTCGAATACAATCAGCGAAAGGAAATAACTATATTATTTTTTTTTTAAATACGTTTCAGGACATTTCAAAACCTGTATAGCTGAGAAATCTATTAAATATTTTTAAAAAGACGAAGACAAAAAATATAACAACAAATTGTTTTAATACATATAATCTGCCATATCGCACATTACTTACAACTTCATCAGTAATACTTTTTTTACCACAGTATTGAAACTCCAAAAGGTACATTTTTAACACGTAAGACAGTAGTTTAACTTGTTTTGGGGTAGTTAAATAAGACGTTAAGAACCTGTTGATATTTCTTTTAATTTTATTCTACAGATGGCAGCACTACCAATTTCAAACTCTCAACTTTAATATAATTTTGATAGAAGCTATTCAAAAAATGCACATGGAATTTATATAAAAAAAAATTACATAATTCCAAAATAGAGATTATCATGCGATACAAAATTAATAAACGCTTTACAGATTATAATAGATTATCTTAAATAATGTAAATTACGGATTAATAAAAAATAATTAAAATCTAGAAATAATTAATTTTCAAAAACAATAAATAATTATAAACAACAAATGATTATTTTCGCTAACAAATTGTATATTCATAAATTTAATTCATAAATCTATTTGTTTAAAATTTATAAATGCATGAAAATTTTCAATAAAATATAGATATTTCTGTCTTAATTTTAGGTTTTTATCTTTTAAGTAAAGTATAAACTTGAATCGAACTTTGACGATGCATTACTATTTCGAAGAAACGTTATGGTAACCATGGTAACAATATTTTTCGCAGTTGCTTTTGAGCCTAATATCGTTCCTTTGAAAAAGTTTGAAAATTTAACGTGATATAAACGTGTTTTTTGAGGCGCAGTGTTGAATTCAGACACTTTTCCCCGGGAGGGATTTCTGTTTCTTCGGGGGGGGGGGGGGGCATTGTAGAGAAATTGCACTTTTTAACCATTAAAAGCATAAAATCTCAAATCTTCCGGGGAGGGCGCATTTCAATGCACCGGGGGGATATCCACTTCCAGCCACCCCTGAATTCAACACTGTTTGAGGGCCTATGGAAACGGACTTGAGATGGGCCCACCCCCGATAATTACAAACTTTTAAATGCATTTACAATTAAACTTTTTTAATGCCATAAACAAGATTATTGTTTACAGATTATAAAAATATATTTCAGCTGACATATTTTTTAAAAAAGTCAGGTAACATTTTCTTATAAAAGGGGAACGTTTCTTTTAACCGTAACATAATGTCAGATTTATGTATAATTGCCGAAATGTCAGTTGAAGCTCACTGTGGAGACGCGAAAAGTTTTTGGTTTCCGTCTGTTTGTTTGTTTGTTTGTCTGTCTGTCTGTTCCGCGATAACTGCCGTAAAAATGATCCGATTAGGTTGATTTTTGGTGGGTATGTTGGTGAGGTACCCGGAATTAGCTGTATAGTTTTTGATAACATTTGGTTCATTCGTTCGAAAGATATAGAATATTTCTTTTTAAGTATAAATGTTTCCTATGGGAATGGAGATGATTTTGAAATTTCATTTTTAACTGAAATGAAAATCGCATATTTGAATAATGGATTTCAACGTAAAATCATGGATGCTACATTTTCGATATGGAGGTTTCAAATATATTCAATAACTTTGAAAATTTGTCAATACATTTAATAGAATTTAGAAATTAATTGTTTAAATTATTGGAATTTTTTTTGCATCTGTTCGGGAAATATAAAACTTTTAAATGCCATGTTTTTTACAAATTTTAAAGTGCATTTCTTTTTACTTTGCTCTTTAATTTATCAGTTGCTTAGCAACTACATTTCAAAAAATATAAAAAAAATAAAATTCAAGTAACTCGCGCTATTTTGCTGCAATATTTTTTTAGCAAAATAAATTATTTTCGGGTAATTTTAACATTCTATTGAGATAAAAGAGAAGTTAAATTGATACAAGTTACCGTTTAACCACTATAGAATGATTGCCGAAATAATCTAAAGAAATTAGAGTAGTAAAACGATTCTGAAATATTACAATAACTGGAAATTGAGAACATAAAAGCTATCACAAAAAACACTTTATAGCCCCAAATCATGTTTGCTATTTAGT
This sequence comes from Maratus michaelseni, assembly GCA_963931845.1. Classification (NCBI taxonomy): domain Eukaryota; kingdom Metazoa; phylum Arthropoda; class Arachnida; order Araneae; family Salticidae; genus Maratus; species Maratus michaelseni. The sequence continues at coordinate 373,527,336 of OZ007586.1, forward strand.
GAATTGGCAGTGGGCACGATTACGAATGAACCCAATAGGTTTAAAAGATTTCAAATATGCCTATTCTTGGGAGATTTTAGTATGCTGTTGCTATCGAATTAAATCAGGATGTACTTAGATAAAATAAATATTATAGAATGACCATCCAAACTGTTTTTTTTTTCTAAACAAAAATTGTAATAACGTTAGATTTCTATAATAGATAAAAGTGAAAATAGTAGATTCAGTTTGCATTTTATAAGTTGCTTCTGTACATGAGATATTATTCAACTTATTCATAAGATGCAGGTGTTTCGTGGTTGGCAGGTAAGTAAATATTGCTATTTGAGTATTAGGATAACGTGAAATTATTTTCGAAATTGTTGCTTATCCTAATAAGACCACTGTGTAGAACGAAATCCAAGATATAGTAAAATCATTCACACAATCAATAGGAAATCACGGATATAAATTTAATAAGAGTACGGGAGGTTCAGGGGGGCTCCGCCCCCCCTGAAGAAATGAATTTTTTTATCTGAAAAATTACAAGAATAAGAAGTTTATAAGAATTTCAGAATATCATTTCATAAACCGTGATTAATTTAACGCTTCTAATTTCTGAAACCAACGAAGTATTTTATATATAAATATGTATATAATATAAAAAAAATTAATTGCGGATTGTAAGATGCTTAAATAATATGAAAAGGGAGATTAAAAAAACAATGACTTTCAGAGCTGACGTTGAGGCTCCTGATCTGCAGATTTACTAGTAATAATGTATGTAGTGAGTGACAGATTAGATTCATAATAACAATGAAACTGGAATAAATATATTTAGGTCTCATACGGTATATCTTAAGTCTAAATGCTTTAGTTTTAGCTTTAGTCTAAATTGGCTGTCTAATACGTGCCAAACGTAGCACATTTCAAAAACTAAATTAGCCTCCTTGAAAAGAAACCATGTGAATGCCTTAAAATGTTCTAGAATCCAGAGAAGTTGTAATTGTTACCGTGGCAGTCGTATTCAACACCAATTCTGGTTGGTATTGAATCCATACTGTTAAGTTTGAATCATCTTAACAATTTGCAAAAAAATAGAATTTTGAAGGAAAAAATATTTTTATTATCTGGTATTAATATATTTTGTATAACACACACAAAAATAATGTCAATGTAAATCATGAAACTCTACTAAATTTCTTAATATTTTATCGGCAGATTAGGGGCCTCCCTAAGTTTGGGGGCCCTTAGGGCCCCATATGTCTTTGTATTCATCTGGCCCTGATTTTAAAGGTTTATCAATTTAAACTGATAATAAGTTCTGGCCGCACAGAGTCAATAATTCTGCGCCGAGCGTGACCAAAAAACAGTCTAGGTTTCAAAACTAAAAGAAAATGTGAGAATAAGCGTTCAGCAAATATCATCATTAATTTTATATTATTTTTAAAATATCAATGATGTATACAAGATAATTGTAATAATACAAAATAATTTTACTTCATACGTAATTACCAGTTCAACTTAAAGCGAAAAATTAACAAAATAAATTTTAACAAAATAAATAAATAAATTATCCCACATTAGGTCATGTTATGTATATAGGAATTCAAGCACAGAAAATTCAAACTTACCAACAAGGCATCTTCATGAATTATTCTGTAAAATATGTCGATGTTTTAAATTATTTACACGAAATGAAGATAATTATATCCATGTAAAATAAAATTTTAAACATATGTGATTTCCAGGTATCAAAATTACCGTAAGCACAGTAGAAAGCAGAACGAAGATTTTATCTTATAAAAAATAAATCTCTTTAGCATACGAGACATACTCTATTATCATTAGTTTATTATTATCGTCAACCGTTCAAAGAATTTTACAAATTTAAATCTTCTTCGAATGAAACTGATTGATACATTTCTAGCATCTTGTTTTATCGTAACAGTTCTTTCTTTTATCAGTAACTCAGTGACATCGATAGGACACAGATAAAATAAGATTCCCATTTTTGACGCACTTTTCTATTTTATGCATGCGACAAATAGTAAAGAATAATTTGACAACTGTGATATAATTAGTTCTAAAAAATAACTAATGTATGTAGGATAAAGATTAAGAAGACCATTTTTTTTTTAAATAAACTATTTCTGAAAAATTAAGCATCAAAATTTGCAATAAGAGCGAAAATACTGAAGCTCTGGTTATACCAAAAAATGCAGTTTACAAAAGACATTGTCTCCAACTTTAAATATTTAATGCGATGTAATGAATTTTTGCTTAATACTGAAACACCTGGCCTTTTATTTTATTATTAAGCTATACCAAAACGTTCGGTAATAATAATTCACAAAATTTAAAAATTTGTCTCTTAGGTAAAATTCAATGCAATTTTTTTCATACTTTATTTTTAAATAAAATTTTATAGCATAAAAAATGTATAAAATTTACTCAAGTTATACTTAACACATTTTCTGCAAATAATATTTATATTTATACTGTAAGTGTATTATGCATTGTAAGTGTACTATGTGTATAAAAGGAATCGGTAAGTACTGCTGTATTATGTGTATTCATGTATTAAACATAATAAAATAAATAAAAATAAATAAAAATAAATAAATAAAAACCTGTATAATGTTTCGTACGGTTATGCAATATGCAAGAATATGCAATTGCAACCCATGGGTGCAACGTACTTTAAGGCTGTTATAAACTTCAAACTCACTACTTTCTGACACATTCACAAAGTTACTATTATTCTTAAATGCATAAAATTAGCAAGTACTCTTATTCAAATACTGAAGAATCGGATAGCAATTATCTTTTTTCTATAAAGGCAAAGGATATTTCAGAAAATGGGTTATTATTAAAAGATATTTCAGGTGGCAAAATTAGTGTTTTAAGCCAATTTCGAGGTACACCAGTCTTGGAAATACTGTCATTGGCATAAGCAATCGATTATAACTCATGATGCATTTACAGAAAAGTGAATTATAAGCAATCATATAAAAATAAAAATAAAACATTATTCAGTTCCAAATTGCTTCAATCGCCATACCTGCAAATATAATGCTTTTACATTTAAAAATGACTTCGAGAACCTTTCATCATGTTTTGCGTTATTGAGTGCGGAAAAATAATTCTTTTAAAAGTCAAAATTATGCGTTTGGTAATGTGATAGTTTAGATTTAAAAATTGCATTATCGGACAATAGTCAAGAAGGTCAAAAATTTGAATGACGAATATTTAAATGTTAAGTTATTTATTTATTTTTTTAATTTATCGTTTGAATTCGAATATTGGTTCGAAAGTGAAAGTACCTTTATTAGAAAAAAATCTGCAACCTTTTGCAAAAAAAATCTGCAATCGTAAAAGTGAAAAATGGCCATACTAGAGATCAACCTGAGATATCCTATGCAAAAAAAAAAAAAAAAAAAAAAAAAAAAAAAAATCGTTTAAAAATATTCAAATTCAAACGAGAAATTTGAAAAGAACCCACCCACAGGTTTAAGATTAGTTAGCAAGCGTCTTCGCGTGACTGAAGAGTCCCCTTACCCTAAAGCAGTCTTTTTTTAACTCGTGGTTTTTCCAATTTAAGAGCTCTATGATGTTTTTATTACTTAACATTTTTGCTAGAAATAAAAGAAAATTGGTTATTTTCATTATGTTGAGGGCTAGTTTGAGTAACGATTATCAAATAATTTAAGTCTCTTAACCTTTCAGCGAGCACGCTGCTGTAAACTTTACGACAAACGTGCTGTTTCTTAGAATTTAGTCTCGTACGTGGGGCCGGAATTAAAATTTAATTTTTACTACTGATATGTGTAATTGTTTGTCGTTTCTTATACCATTATGATACATCTTGCAAAAGCGTAATTTTAATGGATTCGTAATGGCATAACTACTGTGCGTAAAAAATAAGACACGCGCCTACTGGTGAAAAAAAATACAGTGCGTCCGTTGAAAGGTTAGCTTAGATTGTCTACTTTTGCTTCTTAATTTCTTATACGCCCCAAATATATTCTCAGTCAGCATCAGAATACTAATGGGTATACTACGTGTATTAGATGATAATCACTCCACTGTTTAGATCTTATTTTTACATCTACTGAGAAAAAGGTATCATTTATGATTGTATTTAAGCCCATATTACATTTCTGTGAAAACTTATACAAATAATTTAATTTCCACACAAAAAATTATACAGTAGGAGTCAACGAGTAAAGAATACAATCCTGAGTTTAATTTCCAATTCAAGAATTTCGGGATTGCTCAGACGAAATTCTGAAACAAGACGATAAGATTCCACAAACAAGACTTTCCCAATAAAGCTGCTTTTTTTTTTTTTTTTTTTTTTTTTTTGCGATAACTGACTAATATAATCTTATAAAAATGGTAACTTTTATTAAATGCCCGAATGAAAAAAAAAATATTCTTTTTTAATGTTTACAGATTTATGCAACTCTACTATTTGTAAAAATGTTCGACAGGTTAGGAAAAGTTGAGGCACAGTTGATCACTTTTGAAGTTTTTATTTTTTTCTTCTCAAATTTACATGAAAAAAAATCCTGAATATACCTTTGTCTTTATATCCATTTAATAATATTCTCAATGCATAAAACTTAATAGTTTTTAAAGAAAAAAAAAATTAAGGCTTAAAAATGTGTCCCATTGTACCCCATGTCTGGAGTACAAAGTGACACCACATGGGGCATAGTGAACGGTGCATGATGAAAGAGCAACTACAACATTAATACATAGTTAAAGGGCAAAGTACTTTATTAGAAATCTTTAGTCATATTTTTCAATGCACATAACAAAGCAATTGATTGACTTTACATGCATAAAATATTTAAAAGAATTTTTGTGCAGAATTACATTATATGCATAAATATATCTGTCAAAGTTTTACTTGAATATTTAATTTTTAATGAAAATTATTTAGCATGGGTTATACAATATGTAAATAAGTTAATTTTAAGAATAATTTTGAACATTTCAGTTACAGCAAATTAAGAAATTACACTTAGCTATTTATGTTTTAAATGGTATAAATGTTACGTTCTTTAAAAAACAAGAAGGAAAAAGAAAAGAAAACAAATAACCTTCTAAATAACATTTTCTCAGTTTAATATGAAATAGTAGTCGCCATATTCTTCAAGATTTTAAAATTGCGCAAAACACAAAAGTATTTTTTATTTAAATATTTCACAGCAGAATACACTAGAACATTTTCTTAACTGAAGTTTTCATTTTATTTGATAAGAGGAAACATTGTTGTAACTGTTTGAGTTTTTCTATTTCATAATTAAATCAATATCCATTATCAGGCCCCTTTTTAGCTCACAGGCTATCAAAGCCTGAGAGCTTATGTGCCCGCCGGTTCTGTATGTACGTACGTATGTATGTATGTACGTAACGCGATAACTCTTGATAGAACTAACCGTTTTACTTTAAATTTTGTTTATAGGTACCTTTTGATAAGGCGCTTCCCTGATTAGTTTTGGAGGTTCATTGGTTAAGCATAAAGGGGGGAAACGGGGGGCTAACCCCCCATAATTTAGATAAATAGGTTTTTCATGCAGAATTATCCCATTTTCTTCAAATTTTGTATATAGGTTCATTTTGATAATGCGCTTCTGTCAATAGTTTTGGGGGGTTCATTGGTTAAGTATAAAGGGGGAAAGGGGGGATACTCCCCCTAATTTAGATAAATGAGTTTTTCATGCAGAATTATCCGATTTTCTTCAAATTTTGTATATAGTTTCATTGTGATAATGCGCTTCTCTGAAGCGTTTTGGGGGTTCATTGGTTAAGTATAAAGGGGGAAAGGGGGGGTTAATCCCCCCTTAATTTAGATAGATGGGTTTTTCATGCAGAATGATTCGATTTCCTTCAAATTTTGTATATATATTCATTGTAATTAGAGACTTCCCTGATTAGTTTAAAGGGTTCATTAGTTAACTATGAGGGGGGTAACGGGGGGATGACCCCCCCCCTTAATATATTGTCGATCTCTTTCTTTTTCGAAGGGCATTATTCTTTGAAATAAGATTATAATATACAGTTAGTGTGAATAGCCTGTGAGCTCAATGCCCTCAGTTTAACTGGGCAGTTTTCTTTTTTGATATGATCCAGTGTATTCCATATAGGCATGTATGGTAATCAAATATTCCAAAATATTTTATTTGATATAAAACCGCAACTTTTTCATTTATTTATTACTAAATGTGGGCTCTTTATTTAAACTTAAATTGTCTTTCCTGCTATATTTTTAAAATTCTAAATAAACAAAATTTTACTTTTGTAGCTAAAAACAAAAATTTCTTCTATAATGAATAAATTCTGATTCCACCATATGAATTACTGCTGAAAATATTTACTACTAAACTGTTATTTATAAGTACGAATATAAAGTTAAAATAATATAAAATAAACACATTTTGAAGGGATGGTCCACTGTGCCCCAGCTTCCCCTACTTAGTAATACCTTTCACCTTCCAATTCTTAAAAATATAGATTTGGATAATATAAGTAAACCCTGTAGTAGAAAATGTGAGACGAAACACATGTCGCGTATAATTTTTAGAATTTTGTCTTAGCTTGTTGTCACTCCCAGCTACACTATATGGCCAAAAGTCATTCAATTTTAGACGTTTTGACGAATATCAAGAGAGATTCCTGACGAATTCTTGTGGAACTTCAGGAATGTAAAGAACATGTTTGAAGTCAAAGTTTTTAACGAAAGTTTGTTTCCGAGGAAATTAAAGGACCAACAACAAATTGAATTAAAAAAAATCCCTGACGGCTCGACCTACAGGCACAGGTAGATTTCGAAGACGCAGACCGTGGGCACCTGTTTGTTGGGAATTGCGGAAGAAATGACATTTTTGCCCTGATGCGGTAGTGGGAACCGCCCACTTCAAAACCTAACTTGTTTGCAGGCGGAGCCGGCAGGGATTTTTTATTTATTTTTTTATTTTTATTTATTTATTTATTTTTTTTTTGCTATAAGGGTTGGTCCTATAAAAAACTTGCCAATATAAAAGTTTTAGATAATATTAAGAAACTTTATAATAAATTTAAGCAGATTTGATATCTTGTGAATTGACGAAGTTATGATTTTTTTTCTTCTAACCCCCCTTCTTTTCCCCCCTTGGAGCCATTTTTAATGATATCGAAAATCTGTCATGTATAAATTTTCGGTCCTTTTCCTAGAAGTAATAATAACTTTAAACGGATTCGATACGCATCATAATTAAGAAATTATGGGTTTTTTTCTGTTTTCACAAAAAGCCCCTCCATTCCTTCCCCCTTGGTTCGATTTTGCCCATTAACGAACTAGACCGAGAATTTATGCCCCTTGATTTTATGTATCAGTTTGGAAGAGATTTGTGCAGAATTATTGCAGTTATCGTGTCCATAAAAAAGTGACATAGATAGATATATAGATAGATAAAGTTTTGAACTAGGGGTGCGGTTTTGGGTTCTGGAAGTCATGATCGGCGTAAATCTGCAAAAAATTTTCAAAAATTCCAACTTAGGTTAGAATGTAATAGGTAGTATTTCTTACGAAATCTACCTAAAATAATATTTGTGATCACACTGTAAAATAAAATGCTATAAATGGTCTGTAACTGTAGCACATGCCTGTGCGGATCTCGTACAACATTTGTGTAAGAATAGTATGTATATTCATGCAGATATAAAGGTTTCTTTAAAAAATACAAGAAATTTTTGTATGTTTTTTGTTTATAGCATACAGGGGTTTCAACCAAATTTAACGGCATTTTCAGGAAACTTGACAAAGTATTAGAAACAATACAGGGTGTCCACTCTCAACGGTGTTTAATGGATAATTCCTAAACCATTAGTCATAGACATATAGTTCCAATTGCAAAAATGATTTAAATGAGGTAAAGAAGTATTTTAAAAGCGATTTGGGTCAATAAAAACATTTTTTTTAAAGTTACAAAAGTTAATTTTTTATACGGTCCCTTGGTCCTACAAGTGATATTTAGTAAAAATTTCCCATTACACTAACAAATAAGACAAAAAAAGTCCCATTCATCTAACACTAAAATTGACCAAGCTATAAAACTTTGAATTGCATGACTTGCACCACTTTTCTGCATCTGAACACAGATGAGTTGGGCCATGCTTTTAGGGATCGTACACAAAGTGCTTAAAGTATTAGAAATATTTATTTCACGTGTACATTTCTGCATTGCAGCCGAAGGAAGTCACTTCGAGCAAGTTCTAAGATAACTTTAATTTTTATTAATTAAGTTTTAGATTAGATAATCTAATAGCATTTTAAAATATGTATCATTTTCTAAAAAATTGAGACGCTTGTTTTTCATCATTTTATTTTTAAAAAATTCTGTTGTTTTTTTCACTTATATTTTTAGTACAAGTTGAATATTTTTCTTTAATAAGTCAGAATGAAAACATTTTTCAAATTTGTATCGTAATGTTAATTTTACTTTCAACTATAATTTTTTTTATATTTCTACTAAATTTGTGAATAATTCCTATTTCGAAGCAAAAAATATGCTTCACCTTTAAACAGCTATTACTTGGTCAGTTTTAAACGTAGAATAATGGGACTTTTTTTTGTCTTACTTATTAGTGTAATAGGAAATTTTTACTAAATATAACTTATAAGACCGGGGGGGGGGGCGTATAAAAATTTTAATTTCGTAATTTTTAAAGAATGTTTTAATTGACCTAGATCGCTTTTAAAATATTTCTTTACCTCATTTAAAATATTTTTGTAATTAGAACTATATGTCTATGACTAACGGTTTAGGAATTAGCCATTGGACACCGTTGAGAGTGGACACCCTGTATACTACAATTAGATTATAAATATATTAAATATTTAAATGAAATATGTGAATTTCGATTAAACTATCTGAGACTTGCTGATTATAAAAATCCTGTACATAAAGTTTAATACAGAAGCAGTATCCTATGAGTTAATCCTGCCTTTTTTTCATCCTCGGATTAAGCAGTCTCAGAGACGGCTCACATTAGCTATGCAAGAATTTCTGTAACAGTTGTTAAGGGTTATTTTTATTTTATTTATTTTTATTTATTTATTTATTTTGTACGGACATTCAATTCTGATTAAAATTTAAGAGTACGGTTCTACGGTATCTACGGTTCAGAAACAGAGTAAATAATATTTTCTCATAAAAAAGAACCGATAAGGCACTCCATGTGAGTTAAATGACACCTGTTCGATTAAAAAAAAACTCCCAGAGCCGTTTGTGCTTAAGATTCATTGATAACCAATCATGTACATTTGATTATCTCTTCAGAAATCACAGATTTAAAAAAAAATGGCACCGAGAGTTATAATTTTTTTTGTCAGCGAGTAAAGTCGTTCTAAAATAGTTACATCTGATACATTACATGCCTTTCTCCCGGTCCGTGTTAATGGTGTATTCGACAGTAGAGATTCTCTCAGAAAAATCATTTCTATTATAATATAAATACGATATTACAAATCTTACAACTACGATAGAGAAATATATATTTTGCAGATGTAATGAAGACATTAAAATGCTCCCTAAATTTCTTCCTGAATGGCAACATGCTATAATTTAAGATACACATATTTAATTAACACATTTGCATCATTGGCGCATATATGCGTGCATTTCGGGAATTTCATTTTTATTCAGAAATTCATAATTCATACCAGAAATTCTGAATAGAAATTTTTGATTCATGTAATAACATACGTTTCGGGATTACACAAAGTAAAAATTATCTTGGAATTTCTGTTATGGATTCGAAATTTCTGAATAAAAAAAGAAATTCCTGAAATGCACGCATATATACCCGAATGATGCAAGCGTGGTAAATAATGCACTGCTATTATGCATTATGGTTTTGGAAGATCTGTTTAAAAGTATAATTTGAAATTGACTTTGTATTTATTGATCTAAAGAAAGTTTACTCTTTAGGGAATTAGCAATCGCTTTATCAAGCATTTCCAAGATTCGCAATATTTGAAACTCAGTAAACCTGCTACGACAAAATCGCGAGTGATCGTGAAAAAGTCCCATTTAAGACAGCTTCCTGTCTTAGCAGGACATTGTTCCTTATAATTGTATTGTTCTTTTCGCCATTATCATGCCATTTTCCCGCTTAAAGCAGGATTCCGTTATATACAGATATATGATATCAGAATATATTTAATTTTTATAACAGAAAACAATTTTTTTGTGTTATTTTAAAATATTTACAAAAAATCTTTCTCAAAATCGGGTTCAGAACTCATCGGAGCTCAAAATACCATATGGTTGAACACTTCCACTATAGTAATTTAACAGAGTGTTATCAGCAATGTATTTCAAAGTATTCACGCTTAAAATCAATTCATTTACATTTTGAAATAATAATTATTTTATCATTCGTGATATTTTTTCCATGAATAAGAACTGTTTTGAACGCGATAATAGATGAAACAACATTCAATGGAGTTCAGATCAACTTTAATTATTAAAAATCGAATTTTAGCATTCCTGCACTCATGCTGAAACATATGAAACTGATTATTGGTGTTCTAAATATTTGTATCTATCCAGATGAACTTCAAATCATGTTGTCAGTCTTTTTTGAATACATGGTTCTGAACATATTATTTTTTATTAGGTGAATTGTGTAAAATAAATTTTAAGTTTGTTGTTTTGATATCATCCGTACAAATTATATATTTTTGTAATTAGAATATTTTTACATTAAGTCTAGTTTTTCTCTTTAATTAACCCTTTATGTCCAAATTATGAAGACAAATTTCACCTTAATAATCCCCCCCCCCCCCACACACACACACACCTTAATATTTGAAGGTAGATTAGAAAACTTATTTAATAATAATGTGAAATATAGAAAGAATACGATCATTAAAACTGACATTAATCTTGAAATTATAGGCTTTTTTATAAAATATTTGCAACAATGCTTAGAATAATTAACAAATAATATTGTTTTAGAAAACTCTGCACTTTTACAAAATAATAAAAGTAAATGTATTGTGGCATTATTTGTAATGGAATTATTTTTTTACTTCTAAGTTTCCACTAAATGTCTTTCAACAGCATAGAAGGAGAAAATATCCAATTTTAAAAGTTATTAGCTTAAAATTGGATTATCAGTGTTCTAAATATTTGTATCTGTAAAGATGAACTTCAAATCATGTTGTCAGTCTTTTCTGAATACATTATTCTGAACATATGATTATTTTTTATTTGGTGAATTGTGTAAAATTAAATTTAGTAAATTGCCCGTGATTTATAAACACGGCAAAGCAAAATATTTTAAATGAAATTTAACATAGTCCGTAATTAATTAGACGTATTAAATAAATTCTATACTAAATTTTAAAAGACAATATATATTTTTATTTTATTAAATTACAAAAATTTTTAAAGTACCGTCGGTGCACAAAGGGTTAACGTACGTGTATCGCATTTAGGCTAAACAATGCATATTTTATGTTCTTGATTTTGTATTTAGCATTTAGACGGACAAAGTACTTTTATTGCTAAAATGTTGAAATGATTTAATGACACCAGGATTTACGAACAAATGTATTTGAAAATAAGTAAAAGTTTCTTCACGTGTATTATAAAAGCAAAATTTTATTTCAAAAGTCGGGAGCAAGTGTGGCATTGGGGGATTAAAATTAAGTGGGATATATTCCACCGCCATTCAAAGGGTTAAAGTGCTCCGGGATACAAAAATTCCCCCTCCCCCTCCAAAAAAAATCACCCTTTAATTTTTTTTGCCTTAAAAAATTATCTTGTTTTTTTTAGAACAAAATTGCACAAATAGTTTATGTTGTTGTTGCACATCCCCTTAGGCTAGCAGGGCTAGACCAGGTCCATGATCCAGTCAGGATCATGGCCGGATCCATGACCAGGCACCCTAAGGAAATCCAGCACCATCAAGGGATCATCAGCAAGATCCCCAGTCACGCAAGGATATGATCAGGGGAGGCTTGCTTGGTGGAACTTATGCTTATGGTGGTGCTTATTTCGAAGCACTTGATGCCCTCAGAAAATTTTATAGTTCTAAGGTGCCCACTACGGAAGCGAGCAAGAGTGGTTTGTTCCTGCCTGTTAAAGATAAGATGAATGATAAGATGGATAAAGATAAGATAAGGCAAATTGTTTATAAATACAATAATTAAATGAAATGATATAATGATGTATATTGTTGTAAAATTTTATGCCGTACCGTCATTGGCTGCCACGCGTTTTTAGAGGATTTAAATGGCTTTATCTCAGAACGTATTTTTCCAAGATTTGTCTCAAATTTAAATTGATATACTTGAATTTCCATGAACGATAAAATTATGAAACTTTGATAAAAATTTTCAAGTTACTTATCCTTAATTTGTCTTCGGAATTTACTTTTATCAGGGAAAAAAATAAAATATGATTCTTGTGGTGAAAAATTCTTTTATAAAAACTTTTACAAATTATTCAACATTTTAAAATAAATATATTTGGAAATCTCAAAGATAAATTATTATTTATTTTATTGTGTTCTCAAAGATGAAAAGTGAATGCAAAAAGAGTTATTCTTTCAGAAAATGTATATCAAATTTTAAATGTGGCTAAAATTTAACATTTTAATTACAATTTTTTTTTTCAAGAATTTACATTTGATAAAAAAATATATATATGTAAAGTCAATGTGCCGAAATGTGATTACCTATAAATGCCACAATTTCTTGTGCCTAAAATGCTAACGCAAAAATCGTTTATAAATGTGATATAATCAAACATGCGGAACAAAACACGAAATATGTTACCGCATTCAAAGGATAATTTTTCATTGCAATACACGTACTTAATTATCAAACTCCGACAATATTTCCTAAAAGCGGAGAATATCTCGAAATCGAAATTCTCATTTCATTTTTCATCTTCGAATGTCAAAAACTCCATCTACATCGCATCATTTAATCTCTGTTTCATCTACCGAAAATTAAAGCGAGAAAAGAGGATACATTTGGTACTAGAGCTGTTCTAAAATTTTCATTGCATTTTGGCATCTGATTTATGTCCTATTAACGACGAATTGGATCTCTCAAATGCAGAGAATATTTCAACAGATGTACTTCTGTCAGTTAAAAAAATCAAGGCACTAAGAAATGTTAACAATATTATTACTTATGATTTCAATGACTTATTCAACAATATTATTTTGGCCGATTTACACTCAACTATTAATTCACAATTTATAGAATATTTCTCATCATTACAATTACCTGACAGTATTGATATTGATTATTTTAAAACTTAACTAATTTTTTACTCTTTCATAACTATATTTTCCAAAATAATACTATCTTTATTCACGTAAAAGGCACAACTAGTTCTAGTAGGCTTTCAGATTTATATCGTTATTTCTGTGAAAGAAAATTTATTAACAATAATATTTTGATATATAGATATATTGATAATATTATTATCTTAATAGTAATCATTCCATATCTCTTCCTGTGGTGTATCCTTTTAATCTAGAGCTTAGTACCACCTTCTTAAATAAGTATACAATTAATTTTATGCACGTTAATATTACTATTATTTCTGATCATACTCTAAATTTTAATATTTATGATAAACGTAATGACTTACCTTTTAATGTTATTAATTTTACTAATTTTTATTCCTGTCTACATATTTCAGTTTATCGAAATATTCTTCTAAATCACTGCAATCGTATTAAACGTTTATGTTCCTCCATTTTATTAGGCCAAATTTATTACAATTAAAACATACAGCATTGTGTAATAATTATCCCCTTTCTTCATGGATCCACCATTAAATATTCATCTCATTTTCCAGTTTGGGCATTAAATATGTATAAAAAATATAAAATTGGGAGAGAATACTATGGAGAGTGGGCGTGGATTGCAGAAAAAAATATAACAACATCATTAAAAAATAAGAAAAAGAAAGCAAAAAATATATATATAAAATCAAAAATGTTATTACGGAGGGTTGAGGTGGGACTGTTAAAAAAAAGTAAAAAAAAATGATTTAATAATTTTTAAAAAGTGGGTTTTATGCATTTATTACAATTATTTATTATTCTATATTATACACAGTGATCCCTCATGCATGGCTATATTTTTACCTCTTTAATTATTACTTATTTAATGTCAATTTTTATTTACATAATCATCTCTTATTTTATTTTATTATTTTTTATCTATATTATTATTTAATATTATCTTTTCTCCCTATTCCATTTTTAGTAAATACCCACATTTTTCTTTCAATATTATTTATTTCTATTAATTATATTGTTTACTACATTACTATCCTCCTTTAATCTTCTTATATTAGATAATAACTTAATCATTAGAATATAGCTCCTCAGTTCTAGGGACAGATGGCAGCACTGCTATTTTTTCTTATTTTTCAATAAGATGAATCAGCATATCTCTTTGCAGAGTTTGGATTATGCATTGCGGTTTTTTATTTTGCATCATTCCTACACTTTTTTTACTGGTGAGTTGTGTGACTATTCTTTGGTTTTTTAACTATTGCTGATGGATAATTACTTATTTTTTGGTTTTCTTTTTGTTTTAATATTTCTTGGGTTTCATTTTGATATGTTATAAGGGGCATAATATTGTCATTTTTAGGCTCAATGCTGACAATATTTGGGGAAATAACATATCTTTACTATGAATTATACTTATGGTGGTCCTCTGACGAATCCATGAGTTATTCTTAAAATTTCATATTTGGTTTTCATCTTATTGGGTTTAATTTTCATCTTATTGGGTTTGATTTTCATCTTATTGGGTTTAATTTTTACTATATCTGGTCACCTGGCAAAAATTATTGGAGGTTAATTCCGATGTGTTGCCACATCCACCTTATTGTTCTGATATTGCTAAATCATATTGGCATTTATTTCGTTTATTTTAAAACATTTCTTGAATGGTAAGCAATTTGACATTAGAGTGAAACGAATTTTACTTGAACTTTTCATGTCCACAACTTTCTTTTTCTGCATTACATATAAGGGGCAAGAAAAACTTTTCTCGATAATTTCTTAGAAAAAATCATAACTAATTAATTTAAACGAATTCCTCTCCAATTTAATATTCTTTAAATGAATGCCATATTTGCATTTTTAGTGATCAAATTAAGCTGTCCAAATGTCTACAAGCACAACGTTAAATAGACTATATTTCAAAGTATCATGAATAATACAATCTTAATTTGTTTTAATCTAATTAACAACTTTTATAGTTTAATGAGTTCGTTCTGATTAATTAAAATATTTATTTTTTAAGCTATTAATTTAACATTTGTTTTCGACAAATGTAACATCTGTCACTACATTTTCATTTATTAATACGTTGATTTTCACAAAATGTGACGAAGTGACTTTTTTGGCAGACAATTACAACAAGGTTTTCATTTTTTATCGAGTCGGTTCACTCTTTACAATCGCGGAAAATGTAATTTGTTAATTTTATACAAAGTGATAATTTTACGCATTTTTTATTGAAAAAAACCTAATTTTAGTTATATTTATACGTTGAACGCCAAACTGAAGTCACTAAACATACCTTGGGGGGGGGGGGTGGGCACGGGGTGCTTTTTTTAAATACATGGTAATAAATTATTAATAGTCCCGTTTCATATAGCAATAAATTGTTTTCAATAAAAATATTGATGGTACACGTATTCGTGTGATATGGCACCCGGGACATACTTCTGGCACACGTATTCGTGTATCATAGCAGTCGATGTATTAAAATAAATAATAAGAACGTGTCCTTCCAGAAAACACTTCGTAGAAACCAAATCTGGTGCCATTTTGACTTTGTTCTTCAAATGTTCAGGTTTTAAATTTAGTGTATTTTTTCTTTGTCACCTCTGTTACTCCAATTTTAGATTTAAATATACAATTTTCTTTCAAATTTTATAACAAGAATGAAAGAGAGTTTATGTAAAGAACAAATTTATTTATTTATATACAATTTATTGAAGACAAAAAATTTAATTTATGAAATGTGACTTCTTTTACAATATTTTTACAGTATTTTTATGTTTTTACTTCAAATACAACTGAATCAGTGATTTCAAAAACTACCTGTCCAAGGTTTAAGATTTTTCAGGAATCAATAACAACTGCACTCTACAAAAATGGTAGATATTTAGGAAATTTCCAAGTTCACTATATTTTATAAACCTTTAATTAGGTTTATCGGTTATCAATTATTCCTTTTATAAGAATTAAAATTTAAACAAGAAAGGAGAATCATGCACCAAGCATAGATTATGAAACCCTTTCCAACACTAACAGAATACTTTAACAAACCATCGCTGTTTAATAAGATAAATAAGGTATCTAAGTAAACATTTCAGAAAAACACAACATACATTTGAAAACCAGATTTCAGTAATTACCGTCGACAGCCGGAAAAGTACTCCAATTCTTTTCTCTGCAACCCTGTATATAATTTATATATACTCTATAGTATGCTACAATTTAGTTTAGTAATAAAACACATAACACAGTTGGAAATTCATCTTCAGCAGTTTCTACACCGATAGACGGAAACATACTTGAATTATTTTGTACAGCCCTGTATATTACCTTAAGCCTTTTTATGCATGCCACATATTAAAGTATAGCTCAATTCAGGCAAATACACGCTGAAATCACACTTCCAGAAATTATCATACATAGGAAGCCATGTATTCAGTTCTTTGCGTGGCTCTGTATATGATTCTATTTATATTCTACAAACCTTTCTTGGTATACTAAATATATTTCTCGTACAAAATGCATAACTCGATTATAAACACATTTTAATCAATTTACACTGATGCACCGTAATGCTTACGAATTTTTTTGTGTAGCCCTGTATATGATCTGTCGCATTTATTCATATCTCATAGCATACAAAAATTTAGTTAAACACATACCTTACTAAAGTCCCACTTCCAATTATGGCTTAAACAATACTTCAGACACAATACTGCACCCAAAATATTTTGTGTGTCCTTGTAAATAAACGATAAATGCTATGCACATAACAAGTATCTTGTAGTAAACCTCAATAATGTATATCAATTTCATTATATTTGAAATGGCGTAATATAATTAAAATACGCTGCAATCAGTTTTTTCCCCGTAGACCATTAAGTAAAAGAATACTTTTGTGTGACACTGTAAATGAAAGAAAAAAGCTTTACACTCCATATTCTACAGAAAGCATGTCTTAGTACACCTCAGAAATTTATATCAATTTCATTATGTTTGTAATAGTGTAACATGATTAAAATGTGCCGCAAACGATTTTCCACATTAAACCATATTGTAATGGAATTCTTTTCCGTTTCCCTGTAAACTAATTATAAGTGCTATAGATGTACCATGTGCGATAGTAAGCATCTTGTAGCGTATTTAAGTGATGTACATCAATTTCAATATATTTGAAATAGTGTCACATCATTAAAATGCACTCACTGCAAATGATTTTCCCCGTAGACCATAATGTAACGGCATTCTTTTGAGTGCCCCTGTAAAAAAAGTATAAGTGCTACACACTTCATTTTCAATATCAAACATGCTATAGTAAACCTCAATAACATATATCAATTGCATGACTATCAGGATATATTTACGTGAGTTAAAGCACGGAAAGACAGACAGACGGCAGTCGTTGTTTGTGTGGCGTTTTTTTTTAAGCTTGGCTTGGTAGAGCGACCACCCTGCTTGATGTGCAACGGAGACTAGAAAACGCAAACAACACAAAATGTGGTGGTGTTTTAATGTATCTCGTGTGAGGGGGATGCCCTGATCTCAATGTTTCTCTTCCTAACTCCCATGATTGAAAACCTATGAATTATTATGTGTTTGGCGTTACTGAGTAAGTAATCAAATACACAGCCAGTATCACAAAGACCCAACTGATCAACAGAATTAAGGCAGCTTTTGCCAGATGCTTGCGCCAGATTTCGGAACCACCTCGAGCTATATGGCGGCTGAGGTGGCTTTTTTGATCAATCTCTTTTTGCACTGTTGTAATTTTTAGCTCACAGGCTATCAAAGCCTGAGAGCTAATATGCCCGCCCGTTCTGTGTGTACGTATGTATGTATGTACGTAACGCGATAACTCTTGATAGAAATAGCCGTTTTGCATCAAATTTTGTTTTTAGGTTCATTGTGATAAGGCGCTTCCCTAAATAGTTTTGGGGGTTCATTGGTTAAGTATAAAGGGGGAAACGGGGGGATAACCGCCCTCAATTTAGATAAATGGGGTTTTCATGCAGAATTATCCGATTTTCTTCAAATTTTGTATATAGGTTCATTGTGCTTTCCTGATTAGTTTGGGGGGTTCACTGGTTAAGTATAAAGGGGGGAAATGGGGGGTAACCCCCATAATGTATATAAATGGTTTTTTCATGCAGAATTTTCCGATTTGCTTTAAATTTTGCATATAGGTTCATTGTGGTAAGGAGCTTTCCTGATTAGATTTGGGGGTCCATTGGTTAAGTATAAAGAAGGGAAACGGGGGGCTAACCCCCCCTCAATTTAGATAAATAGGGTTTTCATGCAGAATTATCCGATTTTCTTCAAAGTTTGTATATAGGTTCATTGTGATAAGGCGCTTCCCTGATTAATTTGGGGGGTTCACTGGTTAAGTATAAAGGGGGGAAACGGGGGGTAACCCCCCCTTTAATTTAGATAAATGGGTTTTTCATGCAGAATTTTCCGATTTCCTTTAAATTTTGCATATAGGTTCATTGTGGTAAGCAGCTTTCCTGATTAGTTTTGGGGGTCCATTGGTTAAGTATAAAGAGGGGAAACGGGAGGCTAACCCCCCCCCCCCTCAATTTAGATAAATGGGATTTTCATGCAGAATTATCCGATGTTCTTCAAATTTTGTATCTAGGTTCATTGTGGTAATGCACTTCCCTGATTAATTTTGGGGGTGCATTGGTTACGTATAAAGAGGGATACGGGGGTCTAATCCCCCCTTAATTTAGATAAATGGATTTTTCATGCAGAATTATTCGATTTGCTTCAAATTTTGTATGCATGTTCATTGTAATAAAGCGCTTCCCTGAATAGTTTTGGGTGTTCATTGGTTAATTATCCCCCTTAATATATTGTCGATTGCTTTATTTTTCGAGGGTCTTATTTCAAATTCTTTGAAATAAGAGTTTAATATACAATTAGTGTGAATAACCTGTGGGCTCAATGCCCTCAGTTTAACTGGACAGTTTTATTTTTATTATGTCACGTATCCATTTGTTTATTAAAATTTCTTTTTGACTCGCACATTTCATGTTTTCGTCTTTTAAAAGCAACTGACAAATTTATCCAAATTTTGACAATGTTTTCGAAAAATGCGCATTTGTATCATGCCCATTAAAAGTTGTTATATCCATAGTGTTGTACAAAATACACCAGCGTGAGTAATTAAGGGTTGAGGATTTATTTTAACTGCGTAGGTGCCATATATTACAAATTTTGAATATCACAATTTACTAATAGCAATATTCAACTTATTAAACCGTAGAATTATGCGATTAAATAATGCGAAGATTATTATTCGAAAAAAGTGATATTTAAAATATGTAATGCTTGGCTTTTATTAACTAAGGTATATAGTCATATTCACCATCGTGTTCGATCACATTTTCTTCTTGTTCTGTTGTTGGCAATTGGAATATATCTCAGTATTGCCGTTGTCTAATGTTGTCTTTACAATAAACG
Source organism: Maratus michaelseni (assembly GCA_963931845.1). NCBI lineage: Eukaryota > Metazoa > Arthropoda > Arachnida > Araneae > Salticidae > Maratus > Maratus michaelseni. The sequence goes on from OZ007586.1 coordinate 373,547,106, forward strand.
ACAATTTTCAGTGGCAACGGATAACTGAATCTATATAATTTTTGTGTACACATGTGGGGCTAACTTCAGGGTTAGATTTGCAAAAAAAAAAAAAAATTAGAGCATTTAAAAATAATTGGACTTTAAAACACTGCATGTCAATGTTGAAATATAATTTTTTCACGCTGGTTGCAAATTTTATAGAAATTACACACATAAACAGTATTGCTGCTACTTAGTAAAATCTGTATAAAAAAAATATCTTAAAATGCTCAATTAATATTGAAGTGTTTCACCCATCATCAATAATCTATATTATAAAGAACAAATGTGTACGTGAGTAACGCTGACGTCATTTTTTTGTTGGTAACACCTGACCCATAAATTTCGCTTTTACTGCAATTTTTTTTTAACTTTTAAGACATCGCACAATTTCAATTTTTCTACTGTCGAATAGAAACAAACTTTAAAACAAGCAAACATCTAAACAGACATACAAATAAACAAACGTACAAACAAACGTACAAACAGACGTATAAACAAACAAACGTAACAAACAGACGTATAAACAAATAAACGTTACAAAAGTACAAACAAACATACAAACAAACGTTCAAACAAGTAAGCAAACTAACTAACGTACAAACAAACGTATGTACGTTTCTTCTTTATAATTTTCGCATAGATTATTGTTATATTTGAAATTTGGGTGGAATCAATTATATTCTGACAGCAATTTCTGAAACATTCGAAAATCTTTCAATTACTTAAATATTTAAAAAGGTTTTAACAAATTTGTTAATTTAATAATTCTCTAAATTATGGATTTTGATGCTTCACAAAATGATTATATTTTAATCTAAAGGATTTTAATTGTAGAAAACAGTAAGTTCCTTATTAAATATGGTTACATAAAATATCTATTTATGTCATACAGCAATACCATGTCCGTGAGTAACATTGACGTTATTTTGCACGTGGCGACACCTGATCAACAAATTTCCCTTTTTTTTAACTTCTAGACATCGCACAATTTCAATTTTTATACCGTAGAGTAAGAACAAAAAAGTTCTTCCAAACACAATTTATTTGAAATCTGTGATGTACTGATTTTTTATGGTTTTTAAAATAATTTTCAAGCATGATTTTTAAAAATCTATCTATCTCTATTGCGTGCAGCCCTATTACGAAAGGTTAACCCGTTTGCACTTAAAACAATATAAATATTTGAGCACGTGCCAAGATTCTATAACGAAATTAAAACTTCACCAATAAATTAATTAATTAATAAAATAATGTAAATAAAACACAAATTTAGTAGATATGCAATCGAACTTCGCTCTTAAGCCACTGAAATTATTAAAATAAACAAGAACGAAAAATCATGCGTCAAGCATAGATTATGTAACACTTTCCAACGCTTCCAAAATAATTTTACGAATCATACTCTTTTATAAGCTAAAAGATAACATCTAAGTAATCCGAATACTTTATTCAGCCCTGTATAGGATCTATAGATTTGTATATATACTACATAGGATGCTAAATTTTAGTTCAGTTAGGAAACACGTAGCACAGTTTAAAATTCTCCGTCTGGAGTTAAATAATACGGAAATGTGTTCCCGAACTTTTGTACTTCCCTGTATAGGATCTACAGAATTTATACACACCACGTAATATACAAAAAGCGATTTAAAATTAAAATCGCATTCAGTAACTTAAAACGCACTTCCAGGAATTATTGTTGACATACAGTAGAGAATTCTTTTGTGTGTCCCTGTAAATGAACGATGACTGCTATACACACAATATTCTGTAGTAAGTCTCTTGTAATGAACCTTATATAAATTTCAATGCGTTTAAAATAGTGAAACATTATTTAAATAAACCGCAGACGATTTTTCTCCATAGACGTAATGTAACGGAATTCTTTTGACTGTCCCTGTAAAGTAAGTATAAGTGCTATGCACACCCTATTCCATATTAAGCTTCTTCTAATGCACCTTAGTGATATATATAAATTTCAATGCGTTTAAAGTATTGAAACATTATTTAAATAAACCGCAAATGATTTTTCCCCATAGACCGCAATGTAACGGAATTCTTTTGAGTGTCCCTGTAAAAAAACTATAAGTGCTACACACTTCCGTTGAAATAGGGAACATGCTATAGATAACGATTATAACATATAAAATTTGCAGGGCAATCCGAGCATATTTACGGGAGTTAGAGCACGGACAGACGGCAGACGGCAGACGGCCAGACGGCCAGACGGCAGACGGCCAGACGGCCAGACGGCAGACGGCCAGACAAACCGAAGTCATAAACACTTTTCAACTAGGTTGGAAAGTGTTAAAAAGGCTGATGAAAGAAGCGAAATCTTTTTCGATTTCTTCCGCTATTAACTCCTGGCATACGGCTAATACGAAAGTATCACTTTTAATAAATTTCAAAACTCTTTTTAAATACATTATTAATATTTTTCATATAAAAATGTTTTTTGATGGTGTTATTGAGCAATCTAACAAAAATACTAAATGTCAAAAAATCTATTGGAATTTTCAATTAAAAAAATGGTTTTCACCTTATATTCCGTAAGCCGAAAAGCCCGGGTTGGAATACCTAGTTATGATAATGCCAAATCGTAATTTTTATCGATAAAAACCATAAGTTTTATTGATGTGGAATTATGACACGCCCTAAAAGACATCAAAACGTCATTAACAAAAATGGACAATATTTTAATAATTAAAGTTATTTCCTTTCCTGATTTCTTTTTAAATATAAAATTACTACTTTGTTGCCAATCCAATGTAAGTCAAAAATATATGACACTCAACATGTAAATCACAGTACCGTTATATCGCGCATTCGGAAATACCTTTCTCGAAAAGAAAAATAATAAGATCTACCACAACTACACTTTTCCTAGCAATTAATACATGTAACAATAAGGAAATGTTATTCTATATTTTCAATTTATTGAGAAGATTGCAATATGCGTATGGATTAACATTTAGATGACGAATATAAAATATTTACTTGTAGTTTATCATCTTTATTTTTTAATGCATCAGTTATACTGCTATTTTTTCTTTGTATTCCGACAAACGTCATATAACAAGGCACTAATGTAATATATTCAAGGAATTGAAAAGATATATACAAAACAGCGAAAATAAAAAGGGTCTGAACTCAGAGACAAGTTATGAGGCTGACAAATAACACTGACAGAGAGATAGATCCACATATATGTATAACAGAACAAACGTCGGTTACATTTACATTATGTGGAACTAAACTGACAAAATAGGTAATTAATAATATATGAAAATATACCCCTTTGCTAAGATTGCTAGCATAAATGACTGTAAATAAAATTATTGAACAGAATAGAAGTGCCATAGAATTTAAAATAAACAAAAAATACATCAAGATTTAATATCTTATCATTTGAATAAATTACGTCATTTTATCAGTAGTGCACAAGATAAAAATATCGAACAGAAAATCTGAAGTAATAAAATAAAATACTTTATCAATCCTTGAAAGCTGAAAATAGGTATTTAGTAATCATTATAAGTAAACAAAAAGAAATCTATAAGAAAACAAGCGATACATAAAATACTTTATGATGATTTTATTTATACATCGAAAGTTCTACAAAGGTACATGAAAAAAATGATAAATATGAGTATTCTTCTTAACTTTGTTTTCTCTTATACAAATAATGGATACTGAGAACTCAGTAAGACGCAGAAGACGGTATCTTAGTCTTTATGTTTACACACAGTATTGTCGGCTTATTTTCAAATATTAACAAAATACAAATGTAGTACCAAAAAAAAGAAAAAATTTGTTTTTAAGCTGTATTCTAGAAAATATAGCTTATCAAAAAATGTCAAAAACATTTTTTTGAAAGATTTGAATATGTGTCCCCTTTAAGACAGCAAATGGTAAAGTAGTAGATAGATTTGGTACAGCAAATATGTGTAACATGTGTATATTGCACATGTGGATATTATACTTTGCAAAAATATTACGCATTAAAAATATTTGTACTACATTGAAATATTCTCATAAAAATTAAATAGTTTCTGAAGTGAATTAAAAAAATTGTAACCATTTTTTAATTTGAAAAGTAGGAAATTGCTTGTATGAGCATTGATTTGGGACTACAAAATTTTTTATGTAATGATGATGTTAAAGAAAAAATTCATATTTTTTAATATTAATTTCAAATAATACATATTTTGAAATTAATATTTGAAAAACATATGGCGTAACCTAAAAATTTTTTTAACAGAAATCTATTTCTAGAAGCTTCACCTATGCGAATCCAAAATTACTGCTCATTTCGCCAATTAGTTTTTGAGTGATGCTTAAAAACTACCCGTAATTGCAATCTGTTTATATTGATTAACCCTTAACTGCTGTGACAAAAGCTGTCCCATAAATACTGTGAGCTGTCTCTGAGACCGCTTGATCTATGGAACAATTAAAAGGCTCTATTAACTCATAGGATACTGTTTCTGTACAAAATTTTATGTACAGGGCTATTATAATTAAAATTCATCTATTTAGAAGTCTTTGGTGATAGCACCAGGGGTCCAAACGAAACAAAATAATTAAACTGAAAATTACAAGTTAAACTGTGAAAATTTAATAAAGCAACGGTTTGTGAGACAGCTAACAGCAGTTAAGAGTTAAAGGAATTTAACATTAGGAGTTCCAAATTTTAAACCTGCATATTTCTATTACTTTGTTATTACTAGAAGTTGAAATGTACCGAATAATCTAAATATGGAATATTTAGATTATTCGGTATATACCGAATAATCTAATTGTTACAAAATTAGGCGTTAGTATAGAGAATTTTTAAGTTTGTTATAATTGCAATATGTAGACAACTCTCGAAGCATAATTTATGTATAGTGTTAATCAGTACCCGTTTTTACTAATCGGTTGGTACCACTCACAATTTCGATTTGAGGCAGAGTTAGTAGGAGGGAGGGGGGCGTTTCCACGACTGTACAAATATTTTTAAAAATTGACATCTAGCCATATCTAAAAGAAGATTTTAACAAGGAGTCTCATTCTAAAATTTTCCAAAGAATGTTTCACTGTGTTGAGTGCAATATAAATCGAATATATCTAGAAAAAAGTTATACATGAGAAAATGTATTCAAAAAATAGAATTGCATTGGTAGAAAAAAATTGAAACAATAGAGAGTATTTTGATTACTAATTTTGTCTGTCTACACCAGCCATACTCATCCTGTGGGTTTATGTGGCCCGGCAAACCTTTCATGTGCGGCCCGAGACACAAAATCATTAATCCCAAATAATAAAATTAATTAAGATGCTCTTTAAAAGTTTTTTAACTCCTTCACTGTTCCTTTATATATTTTCATGGGAAGCAAAACGAGCCAGTTATTTGTAACTACTAATTTAAAATCATTTTAGAACATCTTAAATGTCATTTCCATAGTCAAAAATTCTGTTTTTTTTTTTTTGTTTTTTTTTTTTTCATGTAGTTCTAATCTAACTATAGTGGTGTACACTAACAAAACATTATTCCAAATTAAATAAATTTGCACTATATATTTCTACATTGCAAAAAAAAAAAAAAAAAAAAATGCATTGCAAAATGAATGATTTATTAAATAAAATATTTTTTTTCTTTAGAATTTGGTGATGCTGCATTGTTACATTATTATGTTTTATACTTATCATATCGCTAATAATGCTTATTCTGGTTGTCGTAGAAAAAAAAATGGCAGAAAAAAGTTTTAAATTGCTATTTCTAAATAACAATCTTTGCGGCATATTTCTACATCATTTTCAATAGAAATTTACCCCGAAGTAAATTTTCTGGAAATAATAGTTAAAAATTTTGGGAACATTCCTTCTACGATAAACGTTCAATACTATTAATTAACTTTTTATTTTGCTTTGATATACTGCTTTTGTTATCTTATTATTTTAATTATCCCCTTTTTTACACTATTATACAAACTGTGTTGCGGCCCGCCTAACGTCGCAAACATACGTTTGCGGCCCGCGAGAAAAAAAGATTGAGTATGGCTGGTCTTAGAAAAAAGGAAAGATACGTTTACAAGAAAAGAATGTCCAAATAGCTGTCAAACATAAGGGATTGAAGTGTAGCGGTGCTGGAAATATTACATTTTTGTGAGAAAACAATTGATAAAATTGTGATAAATTAGTTTTATATAAATTAATTAAGCATAGTTGTAAATATTTAAATCAAGATATCCGATATCATTAATTATCCAATATTTTTTTCTTTGCTTCTAATGTGTAATTGCTTAGCATTGTAATATATTTTTCTAAACTAAAATGTAAGGAACATTGGAAAAGTAAACAAAAATGTTTTACATGAATCATAAATGAAGGAATGCAATTCACGATTAAATGCACACGTATAAAGAAAAAATAAACTGTACAATTTTTGCATAAACTACGGGTAAGTAAATATACTTTCTGGAGGGAATAACATTAAAGACTTTTGAACTGCTTTAAGTTTTCTTGTATTTTACGACTATAATGAAGCATGTTGTATATAGAGAGATATTCATATATTAAAAACGTGCCTAAAAAGGGTATTCGTATCTGTTTTGTAAGATATAAAAAATCTGGATAAAAAAAAAATAGCATGACAAAATTTTGCAATTTTTCAAAACAAATGCAGTAGGTTCATTGTTTAATTGAATCAGAAACTTATGAATCAGATGACTCAAAATAAGACGCAAGGCATAGTATTATTTTTTTGTGCATATGAGTTAATCCAATAATTTAATCAAAACTTAAGTGATTCGATTACTTGGCACCTACTGTAATGATTTTTTTTCATTTGGCAGATTTTAATTAACATGCAACAGACGTGTAAGTAGAATTTATTCCGCATTGTTTCAATCAAATTCAAGTCCGAAAGCTTAAGGTGGTTCTCAAATGAACTGCTCAATAACGCGAAACTTTCTGACTTATTTTGTTACTCATTTTTAAACGCAAAGGCATAAAATTGTCAGACCTCTCTATTGAAGCGATATGGAATCGAAGTGAGTTTTCCATCTTTTGATAAATAAATTACTTATCGAATGATAAGCGATTCGTGTCAAGTGACGACACGTTTACACGTTCTGCGGTGTAGGAAATTCAGTTAAAAACGCCGACTTTGACTGTATTTTCTGAAAGATCTTCTTCCTTTACAAAAAACGGAAAACGTTTTTCGATTACAAAGTTTCTGAATAAGAGCACATGCCAAATTCGTGCGTTTCCGAACAAAAATGAATTATAAAATATGTCATAAAGTAGCAAGTTTGGATTTGAGAACAGCCTTAAAATACAAACCTCCAAAGCCCGAATGGTTTTATCCGAGCCAAGATCCATTTCTAAAATTTACAATGTAATATAATAACTACTAGATGGAACCCGTCAAAATTTGACGGCAAAAAACTTATGGATAGTACCATAAAAATAAAATTCATAGCTGCTTTAAAATGTTTGAAACTTTTGCAGAATAATTCAAATAAATAAAAAACCCACTTTGAATTAAAGCTAGGTTGAAGAACAGCAATTGGCTAAGTTTCACTGGCACATGTACTCGCGGAATTTCTTTCATCTGACACATTTAGTGCTGTTGTGCAAGTAAATGGTAAGTGTCCCCTTGGGGAGGGGGAAATGGCGGGATGGACCAAGGAGATGCATAACATGAATAAGCAGTCAAAGACCTTTCAAACGATATGTAACATGAGGGGGGTGTGCAAAATTTAAAAAAGTACCCCCTTGGGGGGGGGGGTGAAATAGGGGATGGACACGGAACATGCATAATATGATTAAGTGGTCACAGACCTTTCCAACGATATATAACATGACGGTTGTGTGCAAAATTTAGAAAAGTACCTCTTTGGGGGGGGGCAAAGTGGGGAGATGGACATCAGAGATATGCATATGATTAAGCAGTCACAGACCTTTCCAACGATATATGACATGAGGGTTGTCTGCAAAATTTAGAAAAGTACCCCCTTGGGGGAGGGGGGGGCAAAGTGGGGAAATGGACATTGGAGATATGCATATGATTAAGCAGTCACAGACCTTTCCAACGATATATGACATGAGGGTTGTCTGCAAAATTTAGAAAAGTACCCCCTTGGGGGAGGGGGGGGGGCAAAGTGGGGAGATGGACATTGGAGATGCATAATATCATTAAGCGGTCACAGACCTTTCCAACAATATATGACATGAGGGGTGTCAACAAAATTTAGAAAATTGCCCCCCTTAAGGGGGGGGGAAATGGCGGGATGGACCCCGGAGATGCATAACATGAATAAGCAGTCAAAGACCTTTCCAACAATACGTAACATGAAGGGATTGTGCAAAATTTACAAAAGTACCCCCTTGGGGGGGGCAAAGTGGGGGGATGGACACCGGAGATGCATAATATGATTAAGCGGTCACAGACCTTTTTAACGATATATAACATGAGCGGTATGTGCAAAATTTAGAAAAGTGCCCCAATTGGCGGAGGGGGGGGGATGGACCACACAGATGCATAACATGAAAAGGCAGTCACAGGCCTTTCGAACGATATATCATATGAGTGGTGTCAACAAAGAAAAGTCTCCGCCCCGTGTAGGCAAAACATACTCCTCCCCGCCGCCATAATTATTGATGCGGACTCATTTTTTAAATTCGTTCGCACCCCTCTTCTCCCGCAAAATGTTGTGAATTTTAAAAACTCCACTTACGAATTTTTTTATACCAAAAGCACTTATGTCCGTCGTCTGCATGCAGAGTTTTGTGCTTACAGACGCCAGACACAACAACACACACACAGACAGACGTTTACCGACATTAATAGTATAGATGATACTCAGTGCCTACACATTTCACCCTTTATAATTCAGTCAATGAGTTGACGGTTGTTCATTTCCAGAAACGAAACAATAATTCTTTAGGATAAATTTTGTTTGTTTGATACACCGTGGCAGAATGCGTGCAATGCAGCGACAGGCGTCACAAACTTTTTAGGACACCTGCAGACTAAAAACATATAATCAATCTTCGCGGGAAAAAAATCCTAGATTTCGTCAAATGATCACGGGAAAAACACTAATTTCATCAAAGGATCATGTAAAACGTGAATTTTGTTAAAAGGCCACACAAAAACGCGATTTACACAAAAGATGAGCAAATTTTGTCAAAGAATCGCAAAACAGGAAATTTCACCCAAAGATAGCGCTTTCTTGCCAAACTTCATCTAAAAATTGCAGAATAAAATGTATTTTATCAAAAAATCGCTGGAAAACGCACATTTCGTTAAAGTATCGCGAGAAAAATGCGAATTTCTTCAAAGATTGCTGAAAAAACGCGAATTTCATCGAAAGATTGCTGAAAATTCATGAATCTTATCAAAAGGCAGCAGAGAAAATGTGATTATTATCAAAGCATTGCGAAAAAAGAAAATTTCGTCTAAGGATCACAGAAAAACGCAAATTTCATAAAAGAATCGTGGAAAATAACGCAAATTTCGTGAAAAAAAAAATCGCAGAAAAAACACAAATTTCGTCAAATTATCGCTGAAAAAAAAACACGAATTACGTCATAGGATAGCTGAAAAAATTATGAATCTCGACAAAAAAAAGATACAGAAAAAAATGCGAATTTCATTAAAGAATCACGAAAAAAAATGCGAATTTTGTTAAAGGATTGCGCAAAGAATGTGAATTTTTTGAAAGGTTCGTGTGAAAAATGAAACTGTCTGTATTAAAAACAGCACACACACAAACATCTATACAAACCTCAATACACACAAACATATTATAGGCAGGGCTTGAAATTCAATTTTTCCAAAGACGGGAGTCTCCCTACCAACATTTTTAAATGGAGGGGAGTTGTAATGTTTGGGAGGGAGAAAAAAAATCTTTAAACCCCACTATTCTTTTATGTGCTATTTAAAGAATTACATTAATGCAGACATGACAAAATACCATTGAAAAAATTAAGTCAACTGAGAATGATTATGTAAAATGTTTATTTTTATTATAAAAAAGGGAAGAAAGTTAAGTTTTATATATGCAGTGTATTTTTCAAGTTCCATTAAATGTGTTAGGGACCCTTAAATAAATTTCTGACTTTAGATTTTACTTGATTGAGATTCACCGATCGATCGTGGAAAAGACGCAAAGTTCATCAATCTGTCGCGGAAAAAACGCTAAGTTCGTCGATCTGTCACCAAAAAACGCAAAGTTCGTTGATCAGTCGTGGGAAAAAAGCAAATTCCGTCGATCGATTGCAGAATAAACACAAAGTTCGTCGATCTGTCTCCAAAAAACGCAAGGTTCGTCGATCAGTCGCTTAAAAAACGCAATGTTCGTCTATCTGCCGCAGAAAAAACGCAAAGTTCGTTGATCAGTCGCAGAAAAAAATGCAACGTTCGTTGATCTGTCGCAGAAAAAACGCAAAGTTCGTCGATCAGTTGCGGAAAAAAGCAAATTTCGTCAATCGATTGCGGAATAAATGCAAAGTTCGTCGATCAGTCAGGGAAGAAAGAAAAATTTCGTCAATCGATTGCGGAATAAACGCAAAGTTCGTCGATATGTCCCCAAAAAACGCAAGGTTCGTCGATCAGTCGCTTAAAAAACGCAATGTTCGTCGATCTGTCGCAGAAAAAACTCAAAGTTCGTTGATCTGTCACGAAAAAAACCACAAAGTTCGTCGATCAGTCGCGAAAAAACACAAAGTCCGTCAATCGGTTGCGGGGAAAAAAAATCACGAAATTTATCGTTCGGTTGCAGGTAAATTAAATAATGCAAATTTCTCCAAAAATGCTGAAATTTTTTGGGCGGGAGGCTCCCGCTCATGATCTTTTTTGGGCGGGATTTCAAAATTTTCCGCGCGAATCCCGCCTTGAAATTCAAGCCCTGATAGGCATAGTTTTAATCTGAAATAATATACTGAACTTGAACTAACTTTTGAAAAATCGGGTTAACCCAAATCCAACTTGCAGAAATCTACACTCAGTCTGAAATCGACTCGAACCATAAAGACAGTTAACCCAACTTGCAACAAAATTAATTATTTTCTGTGAATTTTCTGATTTTTTCTTTTCTCAGAAATGCTGTAGTCATTTTGTCCCCCAATTTTGCCCTTTACAATTCAGCCAATGAGTGGAGGGGGCCAAAGGAGCGTTCCTTATCACAAACGAAAGATGAGATACGTTCGTTTGATGTCGTTGTTGAAAATTTATGGATTTCTATTATTAAAGTAATTTTTTTCATTTTACCGTATTTATTTTCTTTTTGTGTTGTATGTATTTTGCTACTTTGAATTTTTTTAAACTAACCCTTTTTTTTTTTTTTGGGAGAGTGAGAGAGAGAGAGATTTAGTAATTTGGTGACACAAAGTTCAGCAAATTCTTAAAATCCACAAATCGTTTCCAATGTAAACAATGAAATTTACAATTAAGTTGCAAGTGCAAAATTTCAGTTTTTAAAAATTTTCATGTCATTCTGTACACATTTTAATATGTTATTCTGATCATTATACATATTTAGTTATGCATTATTAATTATTTACTTGACCTTTACTTTTAATATTTTAAATATTTCAAACTTACAGCTGAATGTAATTATTAAAACATTTGAAATACTGCATTCGAAAAATGAAATTTCAGCTTAGAAACTCGACAATTAAAAAATTTAAAGTAGAAAAGTACTTATGATATAAAAAGAAGAAAAAAAAATACACCAAAATTTATCTGTATTACGAAAGCGGGAGAAATGATTTTCTGTGCTATACGAAAAGATATCCAAATAACTCAATCATGAACATAGAAATAGGTATCGGTTTTTATGTTCAGGTGCACTCAATCCAAACTTGAAACTTTTAAAATGGTCATTGAATGAATGAAATTCATCTCCGCCTTTCACATCCAGAAAACTGGCTGTGTCGCCAATTATGTTTATATTATATATATATATAAAAAAATAATAACTCAGGCACTTTTCCGTTATACGGACACCATTGTCGCCAAACATACATACATACATACATTTTGGCATAGTATCCGTATAACAGAAAAGTACTAAAGTTCATGGTTTAAAATCACAATAAAATATCATGAAATTTATTGATTAGTTGTGGGAAAATATCGGGGAAATAATGTGTTTTTCGTGAATTTTTTGTTTTGTTGACAATGTGGTTAGAAAGACAGGGAGAAATCCAGAAAACTTGCTGTGTCGCGAATTATGTTTATATTTTATATATATATATAAATAATAATTCAGGCACTTTTCCATTATACGTACACCATTGTCGCCAAACATACATACATACATACATTTTGGCATAGTGTCCGTATAACAGAAAAGTACTAAAGTTCATGGTTTAAAATCGCAATAAAATATCATGAAATTTATTGATTAGTTGTGGGAAAATATCGGGGAAATAATGTGTTTTTGTGAAATTTTTTGTTTTGTGTTGTTGTGTTTAATTGTAAGCATTCATTATAATTTTCAGTGCATTATTAAATTGAAATTTTTGTTTAAAATATGTAAACAAAACAGTGACCAGAAACCTGCACAATTTCTAATATAGATAGATAGATGCATGCATGTAGTACTTTTAATTATTTGGTAAAAATACTGTGATCGTCACTGAGAAAACCTGAATTTAACCTAAAAGTAATTGTCGAGTGTTTAAGCTGAAATTTCATTTTACGAATACAGTATTTCAAATGTTTTAATAATTACATTTAGTTGTAAGTTTGAAATATTAAAAGTAAAGGCCAAGTAAATAATTAATAATGCATAACTAAAAGTAATTGTCGAGTGTTTAAGCTGAAATTTCATTTTACGAATACAGTATTTCAAATGTTTTAATAGTTACATTCAACTGTAAGTTTGAAATATTAAAAGTAAAGGCCAAGTAAATAATTAATAATGCATAACTAAAAGTAATTGTCGAGTGTTTAAACTAATTTCATTTTACGAATACAGTATTTCAAATGTTTTAATAGTTACATTCAGCTGTAAGTTTGAAATATTAAAAGTAAAGGCCAAGTAAATAATTAATAATGCATAAGTAAAAGTAATTGTCGAGTGTTTAAGCTGAAATTTCATTTTACGAATACAGTATTTCAAATGTTTTAATAGTTACATTCAGCTGTAAGTTTGAAATATTAAAAGTAAAGGCCAAGTAAATAATTAATAATGCATAACTAAAAGTAATTGTCGAGTGTTTAAGCTGAAATTTCATTTTACGAATACAGTATTTCAAATGTTTTAATAGTTACATTCAGCTGTAAGTTTGAAATATTAAAAGTAAAGGCCAAGTAAATAATTAATAATGCATAACTAAATATGTATAATGATGAGATTTTTTTTTTCTTGAATTATTCAGTGAAACTCGTCTTATAAATGTACGCAAATAATTCACATCAAAATCTTAAAATAACAAAGTTTTCTTTCGTGTTTAGCTATGCTTAATAACCAAAAAAGCTTGATTAATACAAAAATTATTTGGTAAAAATACTGTGATCGTCGCTGAGAAAACCTGAATTTAATCATATCACACAGAATTACATATTAAAAGTTTAAAATTAGTTTGTTTACATCGGAAACGATTCGCGGAATTTCGTGCCACGAAATCTCTCTCTCTCTCAAAAAAAGGGTTAGTTATAAAAAATTCAAAGTAGTAAAATACATACGACTTAAAAAGAAAATAAATACGGTAAAATGAAAAAATACCTTAATAAAAGAAATCTATAAAGTTTCAACAACCGAACAACCAAATGGAACACATACGCTTCTAGAGAGAGGAAAAAGCCTTCACCTCATTGGCTGGAACATCGCGTCTGAAGATAGTAAAAGCCTCTAGCTGATTAGCTGAATGCTCGCGCATGCGTATAAATAGCATTTTTGCACGAAAAACTAAAAAGCAGGTTAGCTTTAAGTATATGGATTGTGGAATTAGTTTCATTTAAATAAAATAGTATAAATGAAATATTACCGTGATTTGATAAGATTTACTCTTTTATTCTTTTAATATTGACGGTTTAGTACTTTTTTTATTATATTTTCATAAAAAGTAGTTCATTTCTTTTCCATTTATGAATAAATCATAAATAGAACAATACTTAATGAAGGAATGAATGGTTTATGAATGATATTACAAGATCAGTAGTTGAAAGTTTGAATTCAGATCCGGGCTAAACAGAACCTAAGGCTCGGGTTCGTGTACAACTCGTTCGCTGCCAACTACGAGTATACTCGTAGTGCTATCTACGTTTCTTCAATCTAAAATTAGTTACTCGCACCGGAAATTTAAAAAGAAGAATTTTTATTTTATGTAATCACGAAATGTTTGTAATAAAACAAAGTAAATATTGCTATTATTATTTTCTGTTATGAATTTGAACTTTCTAAATAAAATGAAAATTCCGGTATTTTTAGCTTGGCAGCGAACGCGTTAACTGGTGTGAGACAGAGAGGGCAGTCCAGTTAGATGGTATTCTAAACATCTTACTGTGCTTCAGCAATCACAAAGCATAAAAAAAAAATAAGTAAATAAATAAAACAAAAGAAAAATATAAATAAATGCAAGATTATGAATTTGCGAATTGAATTTTCCCAATGGACCTAAAATGAGACTATAACTCAATTAAAGCAATAACTGAAGTGCAGTCATAGAAAATCATTGAAAAAAAATTGTAAAGAAGATATAGCGTAAAAAGGTTTTAGTTATGGATATTGTAAAAAGATGTATATTCAAAAAGACAGTCCAATGTAGTTGTGAGTTTCAGAATTATTAAATAGGAATTTTTTGAACAGTGCTTCTTTTAAAATATTTTTGACGAGCCGTTCTTCTTTAGCCATCATGAATAAATCCAGAAGAAATGATGATTTGATACAGAAAATAGTCGCATCAATGTAGATTCTAAAAATGAAAGTGAAAGGATAAAGGAATTTTTAGAAAATAAATTGGAATATCTTTAAAACATACGTCACAGAGAAAGAAAAAAAGTGTATTATCTGAGATACTGAATCAAAAAAAAAAAAAAAAAAAAAAAAAAGAAAGAAAGAAAAAAGAAAAGAAAGAAAACCCGCGCATGTATTCGTAGCACACCCCAAAACGACACCAATGAATCATAAATTGCGATAGAAGGAATGAAATAGATGAATTTGAAAAAACAAGTGAATCTCTCGGGCGGAATACTGCATCTTCATGCAATATTTAACTCATTCAGGAGCGATTTTTTGTTGTTGTTGTTAAATTAGTTTAAATAAAGATATTTGTCAAAAAGGCAAAAATGAAATTTTACAGAAATCTGAGGAAAAGATTGTACTGTTGAGGCTGTTGATCAGTCAGCTCCCCAATGCCCCTCGCTATTGTTAAAACTATGGCCTTAAATGCATTCGTATTTTTAAAATATCTCCTCCAAAAATTAATATTTTTAACTTTTCTTTTAAACTCTTCGTAAAGAATGTCTCTTTTGTTTTCTTAGTTCTCAAAATATTTCTAAAAAATATGCTTAATTTAATATTTTGTGTTGAAAGTTGACGATCTGTGAGTAAGATTTTAATACTTCAGATAAAATTAAGTGTATATTTTAGAAACATTTTAACAACTAAAAAAAAAAAAGACATATATCTATTAAGAAGAGTACACAGTAAAAAGAACTTGAAAATATTAATTTCCTAAGGAGATATTTTAAATATATGAATGCATTCCACACCCACATGCTTAACATTAGCGAGGGAAATTGAAGAGTCCAACAGCCTTAATGTTGATCTCAAATCCCGATTACTTGGTACTTTCTGATAAACATGAAGTCATTTTCATTTGTAAAGGTATGAAATTTGCAGGTATTTTTATTCAAATAGCAACGAATCGAACACCATTTCTTATTTCCCCATACAGTAAAGAGAGTTTTCAGAAAATATTGCCAAATCTGGCTATAAGAACATATTTTCTCTAGAGGATGGTCATGAATTAGCAGTCATCGGGTAGCAATGGGCTATAATTCAAGATATATCAAATTTATAGGAAAATAAAATTTGCTCTTCTGTTCTTTGGCATTTGATACCTAAAATTTTTAGGCAATTAAGAATGAAAATCAGTTTGTGAAAATGTCAGAAATTTGTGCAGATAAAAAAATAAATAAATAAAATAATAATAAAAGAAAAGAAAAGAAGAAGAGAAAGAATCTGCTGAGAAATAAAAAATGAGAACATTTTTAATGCGACAATATAGACTTTAAGAGATAATTATTTGAAACATGTTTTGTTATTAGTACATTAGACCGAAATTGATATTATAACATTCACAGACTCACGTGTAATGAGGTAGTCAGGATGGGAGTCAAGATGCTTAATACCAGTATATACCAGTACTTTCGTAAAGTTTTTTTGCTTTTTTTTTTTTCATCTTGATTAATAGTTGAAAATTCTGCGAATAGATAAGGCGAAGAATATATCTTTAAAATAATGGTATCCAGAGCTTGTGGACCCCCACCCTGGCTACGTCACTGATCATGAGCACCGCTTAAAGCTGTTCTCTAAACCAAACTGGCTACTTTCTGACGCATTTTTCATTTGAATTTTGTTCGCAAGCGCATGAAATTGGCAGGTGTTCTTATTCAGAAACTTATAAAACGACAATTGTTTATAATTGAAGATGTACTTGATTTGTCGAAAAATTTAAACAACTGTTCGATTACAAAAAATTTCATTAACCTTGCCTGCAAGTGTTCCTATACGTTTAACAATGTGTCAGAAAGTTTCTCATTGTTGAGCGGGGGGGAAATATTTTTTAGAGAACCGACTTAACTTTTTTTTTTCTTTTAAGGTATCTTATAACCTTTTTTTTTTTCTTTTTTTGTAAATTTTAACTCTTTAAACCCTCAAAAACTTTGTGGTAAAGCAGTTTTTTGGAAATTCGTATTAGTTCAAAAGGTACCCGCCTTTTGGTGTTGCAGTGAACAGACTCATTTTTAGCGTGTTGTGCGCGGCGCACAGGTAGAAACAAAAAAATTGAGAAAGAAGAAGTCCAGGAAGGTTCATTATATTGGCCTGGCGTAGCTAATTTTATGTAAGCTGAAAATTGTCACTGTTATCTAAGTTTATGTTTAAAAACGTTGTAAAACATCAAACCTGTTTTTCTCGAAACTGTTTTACAAATCGGTACCAGGTAGAACTTTAAACCAGTTTTTCTCGAAACTGTTTTACACATCGGTACCAGGTAGAACTCGAAATTGGATCGACCGATTTGGTTGAAATTTTATGTTTTTCTAGCATATACTATATTTTAGTCCCTCACGAATGCACCTTTCAATATTCGAATTGTAAATATTTTTTGCGCGATTTAAATCCGAAAATTTTTGTAATTAAAATTTGAACAGCGGCCATTTTCTTCAAGATCGAAAAATTGATAAACCCATCCAAGAAGGTCTGCAAAATATCGTAAATTTTCAGGTTTTTATTTGATTTTTGTTACAAATAAGCAGACTCCGATATTCATCTGGTACCGCGAAACTCTTCACTGTTTGCACACCCCTGTATCAAAGGTCCCATAGCACCATTTTTCAAACAATTTCCAAATAAAAAATTGTTTTTAAATTTTCAAGATATGCTCTTTTATTTACAAAACACCCCATTATTATTATTGTATAATTGCGGTAAAAAAATAGTAAAACAGTGGAGAAATTGTAGATAATTTTTTTAAAGTTATAACATGCCTTAAATGAATGTTTCGCACTAGTAGGTCCGTCCTTTAATGAAATATGGATCCATGTTTCACGTGACATTTTTAGTAAGGACACAAGGCTTTAAGAGTATTTTTTTTTTAAATTGCTAAATGATGTTAATTTAAACACGTGCACTAATACTAGGACACCAGACACGAAAGGGGTTAAGGATATCAGAGAAATGACAGAGACAGGCTTCACAAAGAGAGCACCATGTTATATTTTGTAAATATTAATTATTGCTTGATAACTGATGCAAATATATTATAATTTACAGAAACTATATTTAAGCAGAGTCACGCCGAGGTCTGAGAAAAGTTCGAGAAAATCAGTTTTGGACATTTCATTGAAATATTTTTCCTTCAGGTTTAACTAATTCAAAATAATGGTTCAAACCAGACTAAGCTTTGAGCAAAAGAAATTTATCCTAAAAATTTATTGGAAGTACGGAAACGTAGCTGGAGTGCAGAGACAGTTTAGGAGAGAGTTTCAAACAGATCCCCTACGCGACTTACAATCGTTAGAATTAGAGGTAAATTTGAGACAGATGGAATTGTTCAAAATGTTCACAAAGAACGTTCAGGAAGACCGCGGTCATCAACAAACCCTAAAAAAGACGAGAAGCTTATATATCGATATTTGCAATTCAAATGCTTCCAGTTATCAGCAGTACCTGGCCAAGAACAGCCACCAGTTTGCATACAGTCGTTAATATTATAAAACACACATTATTGCTGTTCCTTTTTACAATTCGAAATTAAGTACCTATTAACTAAAAAAAATACAAATATAACCATTACATTTTTTGAAAAACTCTGTATAATTTACAATGAAGAAATATTATTTGTTGTAATTTACATAAGAGTATGTCAATTAATCTTTAAAAAGTGAATCATCAATGTTATTTACTTGCTTAGGCCGAATTTAAGGAACAATATTTTCTAATTCATTAAAATGCATGTGATTCATTTCAGGAATGTGTCTTATGTTAAAAATATAAAACATTAGTTTCGCATTCATCATGTATTCCCCATGCTGCTCACATTGACAAATCACATAAGAATGAGAAACACGCGTATAATTGAGAGATATAGTTATGGGTGGTTACTTCAGTGTTAATATTTAAATTACTATAAAGAATTTCATAAAAAAAAATAATCCTTTTACTTTCATAAACAATATTATTATAAAGATTATACAGATAAATTATTGAGCTTATTGTTCTAAAGCAATTGAAGTTCCTTTCAAATAAGATTTTTTGTGAAACATAAATATAACAGTATAAAAAATTATAGTAAAAAGTGATTGATTACAAACTGCAATCGAGTAAACTACAAAACAGAAACAAAAAGACATTTTTAGCAAAAATGCATTACTAATATATGTAGCTTGATCATGATATATAAAATTTTATAAACCTACATAAACATTCATTGAAAAAAGTTCTTCTTGTAAAAACAAATGCAAATATGAAAGGTATTGCAAATTAAAAAAAAAAACTATAATGAATTTTACGGATTTTTTGGCATTCAGATGAAGTGGGAATTCTATCAATATACTGTAGTATTGCATATCTTGTTTTGACATTTATTATTACAAAGAATGAACAGTTATTATTATTACTGACCGTTTTATTATCTTAAATATTGTTCGAATAATTAAAGAATAATAGCATGAATAAAAATTTTATGAAGACGTTATGGACAGTTCTTTAAGCACGCCCTTTACGAGATTCGACTGTAGTTTCGGTATGATCCGAATGTTTGTCTGTTTTTTCACCGAAACCGAATATTCTCCGAAACTGAGATTTTGGACCGAAGTTTGCCGAAAACTAAAACTAAACCAAACATTCTGTCGGACACTATAACGAAAAGTATGTCCCAATCTCTCACATATTATCATAAGCGCAAAGGGGTTAGGTGAAAAACCATGAGAAATGTGTAATTATATGGCAAAACCAGAACATTTTTCTGGGAATAAATATTTCAAATATAGATTGCCAACTCTAAATGAATAAACACGCTTTTCTTTAAATATTTATTGGTTTTTGAAAAAATACCATTAGAATTTTTTAAGAAATATCTTGAACCACTGGATATATATTTTTATTTCTAATATAAATGGTAACAATTTACTTAAAATCGTAAATGAA
This sequence comes from Maratus michaelseni, assembly GCA_963931845.1. Classification (NCBI taxonomy): domain Eukaryota; kingdom Metazoa; phylum Arthropoda; class Arachnida; order Araneae; family Salticidae; genus Maratus; species Maratus michaelseni. The sequence continues at coordinate 373,567,004 of OZ007586.1, forward strand.
AAATCTACAAAAGTCTCTCTTACCATATCAAACTAGGCTAAAATTAATTAAAATAATAACTGGATAAAAAAATAAGTAACAAAAAAATAATTAGAATAAAATTAATGACATAATAAAATATCAAACGGGTTTTAACTTCTTTTAGTGTGTATATAGTGTAAGTGGACTAACCCCAAAATAATTTGCTCTGATTCATCACGTGTGGCCCAATAATGATTAGAATTCAGTTTAGAATGTATATGAATTCCAATTATGTCCACTAATAAAAAACAATTAAAAATAAGAAAGACAAAAAATAAATAATAAAAAAAAATAAAGCACATTTAAAATCGCATTTTTATAACTCTTCATACATGCAGTTTCCACTGTTCATAAAAACACGGAAAAATTTGAGCGCTATTCAAATCTAATTTCCTAATTTTACCATAATTGATGCGATATTAAATCAATTTTTATAGGTTTTCCAATAAATATAAATATTGTTCACATTTTATTAGTATTACAGTTTTTTAGCTATGAACTAAAGTAAATAGTGAGGTCTTGGATGTCCAGTGAACCAGAGACATCTGATTTGGCATCATGCGTATATGTTTTCGATTTCGACAGTCGAAAAAATTATCCAAAAGAAGCAGAACGTGACAGTAAACATCAACCTTCTTTTCCCAAAATCAAATCAAAACCTGGCACGATTTTTTTTAAATCCTTCCTCATGTGTTTCCTATTAATAGCCGAACACATAGCCGCGTTCCTGAGTACCACAAGGTTTTTTAATGTATTCAGTTTTTCCTGCCAATTCAAAAATAACCTTGGCAGGGCAGCACTCTTCCCCACCAATGTTACAACCATTGCAAGAATCATCTCGTTAATTCGTAATGCATATCTGACATTTCTGTTTTTCTTCCACCCACAACATGTGAATTTTCATATTGTGCCAAATAAGACATGATAGGTGGTTATATACCACATCTCAGTATGGAAATATTCTTTTGTTTACAGACTGAAATTATTCTATTTTTTGGAAAACAGTGGGTAAAGATTTAAAAAAAAAATTCTCCACGAATACGTGCTTTTCAAATTGTAGAATCTGTACGCAGGTTAATTCTTTATCAATGAATCCACAAGAAGCAGTAAAAAGTTACTGTTTCCTGGAGAACTGTACAGTCATGAAAATATATTTAAACTAATTTGCAATCCTTATTGAAATTTTCCAAATCGTACTTTAATCGGGATGGGATTTATCAAAAAAAAATTAATATTACATATGAGGCGTTTGAAGCTAGAGTTGATCATCAGTTACATTGAGCACGTTTATCAGATGGTCCCTCTGACTCAAAGTAACTTCAATGTCTAAGAAGAAAAAGAACATCTTCAACGTGAAACATGGAGTACACGAATCTTATTCATTTTGCCTTTAAATAAAACCATATGGATATCTGGTTATTGATATCCACAGAAATCAGGAGAGCTGAATTGGCAGTCTAAAAAATTTTTCAACTTGAATGGCAGATCCTCTTTACGCAATGTTAAAATCTTAGTAGCTCGAACTATGATTAAACATCAGTTGATAACTAGATAAATTAAAATTATGAAATGTGTTCAACCGTTAGATATAAAACAAAACAGAAGATGGTCAATTTAAGTTCGCATGCGGGTGAAATGTATTCAGGGGCGCTGACCGTTGGAAATGAGGCTGCTGACTAGACAAAACTCAGACAGATAAAAATCTGGATGGATCTGCCAATTTTAAACCTTTTATTCATGAGCCATTTGGGAGACCAATGTGTAAATGCAAGTTAGCCGGTTACGCTAAGGGATAAAATATGAACACCCGTTGACAGATCACCAATAAAATATTTATTTGGGAGGAAAGAAGGGAAAAACCGCATAGTCAAATCCCAGTTTGATTCAATTTGAGTAGCTATCTAGCGGCAAATGGTTGAAATACTTACTGTAGGCATGAAGTAACAATTACGGTATCTCCATACTTGTATTTGTGTAGTTTGTGTATTAGAAAGTTTATTTACTATTCTTTGTTTATTGTTTGTTAGTTTTCAAAATTCTTAAATATGATAGCATTGAAAGTTATTGAAACGTTTGTATTATTCTGTGTAGCATATTTAATAATGATTTATTTGCCCCAATGTAATTGTTGCTAGCATTCATAGGTGCAATTTTGTGACTTGCTTTGCGACCCTAATTCTCTTTGGGTAAAACAGGATATACTACGTGGGATAAAAAAGGATATAGGGCAACAATAATTGACGAACCCGTAAACAATGGTTTAAGAAAAGGCTGTCAAAACTATATGAACAAGCGTGATTATGATTTTTATAAAGCTCACAAAGGGGTGAACTTCATTCCTGCAATTTCTCAAATTGTAATGAAGATAATTATCCTTTTATCTTTAAATATTAAATCATTAGCCTTATAATTAAAATATTATTACTTTGGTTCCTTAATTAAAGTTGCAAAATAAAATATATTTTTCCTTTTTTAAAATAAAGTCTGAACTTTTTCATTTCCTATAAGATTAACAAATCTATGCGGTTTTACCGCACTAGTGGAGTAATACCGGATGATTTGACTTTTTATAAATAATCATTTATTAATAAAAATGTTGTGAACTAATCATATATTTAAAATGATATTATGGTACAAGGAAAAGTGCGGGGCATGTACGTAAAGTTACATTAAAGTCTGTTGGTAATTCTGTCTCCAAGAAGCAACTAATAATAAAATATACGATTTTTCTCTACTTTCCCCTATAAACTCAAATTCGTGCGAGTAATATGACGCATTTTCTTACCAAAGCATGAAACTGTGAAAAATAAAAATCCTCGAAAAATGACTGAATATTTAAGAAGAAACATATTTTCCTACTTTCATACTACACAACTTATAATTGCTTCATAACTATATAAAGCGTGTATGAACTTCAAAATCTCAATACCCTTTTCCTTGAAACTGGGTTAAATATTTCTTCTAAACACTAAGAATATAATCAGATGGAATACTTTATTTGATTCTTAATTGAGCAAAATTTAACAGCGACATCGTACCATTAAGAACTTTAATATGACTAATTAGGACAGGTAGTATGATGAAATTAATTTATAATTAAGGAATGTCTCATACTATTTTTTTTCTTATACCGATGAAAACGACCATAGCATATTAAGAGAAGAATACAGCTTGATATTTCTTACAACTAATTACTATCCATTGTTCACCGTCTCGATTAATGATTTTCTAAATCGCCAGATATCATTTCTCTTTAGAAATGTTTGGTGTCATCTGAAGTCGTATATGAAGCATTTTATTTGTTATCGTCAAAACATAATGGCTCTGCTGGTCCAAATAAAAAAATCCTAAAATTGTAAAGTAATATTTTTCATTCTAATTTGCGTTCATATTATATTACTTTCAATTAATGACGGTGATTATAGGGAAATATCAATTAGCTGCCTACTCCTATTTTTGAAGTATGCTCTCAGAACGAAATTTTAAAGAGGGAGGTGTAATTGGCGGTACAACTTGTTATTTTTGGCAAACAAAAGCTAAGCAAACCAGAACTTCAAGCTTAAATCTAAGAATTTATTATTATTATTATTATGGTACAGGGGGAACACTGAGAATCTTAGATTACCATCTCGAGAGGATTATATAGAATGAAAACAGCTAATTTCAGATGCCCTTATTCAGATCAACTCCTCATATTATTGAAAATCAAGTGTGTATCCATGGAATTGTCAAATCAGCCAGGAATTGGATGATAGTTAGATAAGTATGATCTTCAAAGGCAGAGACAGTAGACGTTTTACACGCATGTCAGAGTGAAAATTACAAATTTTTTCTGGTACATGAACAATTTATAAGCAATTTCATTCTTTAAACTCAATTTTTTTGTCTCTACATGAAATGAGTAAATATATATATATATATATATATATATATATATATATATATATATATATATATATATATATATATATATATATATCGTCTTGCAATAAAAGATTAATCAATATTTTGGATTGTTTTTATTGCATCTTTTAATATTATTCAAATTCTTCATCCACTTATTGCAGTGCGTTTCTGTTACACTAAATCATTCTGTAACGTTTATGTAAAGCGATTTTGGGTATAACACAAAGAAGCGACTCAGAATAATGCTTGTGTGAAAAATATATTACATTATTTTCCTTTAATGCCAAGAAGAAAACAACCCATATGACTGAGATGATGCGTATAACAGACAGACGTGTTAAATAAGAGGTTACTGCAATATTAAAATTTAAATTAATATAAAATCGTTCGGGTAGCTCAGTAGGAAGAGCATTGGCACGGCAAGCCAAGGTACCTAGGTTCGTGTCCTGGCCCGGACATTTTTCACTCGGTTGGAATAAACCTCAACTATGATACTCCAACTATTGAATATAATATAGAACATTCATGAAAATTATAATATTTACTTATACAAACAATATTATTATAAACATAAAAAACACAACTCAGAGAGCTAAAACACCTAAAGTCGATTTTATATCAATACAAATATGGCAGTAAAAGATTTGATTGAAATAAGCGGTTGCTTGTTGTTCATAAACAGCTATAAATTAATTTAAAAAGCTGTTTCGCGAAACGTATATTATCTAGGTTGATCAAGGTACAAAATATTTTCGTAAAGTTATACAAATATTCTTTGAAAGAGAAATATTTTTTCCTCACAAAAACAAATACAAATATCAAAAGTGTTATAAATAATTTAAAAAATAATATTAAGTGCTTATATATATTTTTTGGCATTCAGATTCAGACAACTTTCCTTCAATATATTTCAGTTATACATATTTTGTTTGAACTTTTATAATTACAAGGAACGAAACAGTTGTTGTTAATACCAAGGAATTTATTGTCATTAATATTGTTCAAACAGTCGAAAAATTACCGCATGAGTAAAATACACTCGAAGGTGCTGCTAAGTGTGCATAGGTTGTTCTATAAATGCGCCCCTAAAAGATCCGGCTACGCAGTTTTGGGAACATATACGGAAAGTTCGGCCTACTTTTTTCACAGAAATTGAGGCTTTTCTTAAACTCGGATTTTGGACCGGAACTGGGCTTTTTCCGAAACTCGAATTTTGGACCGAAACTGGGGCTTTTTTGGAACTCGGATTTTAGACCGAAACTTCGATTTTGAAGTGAAACTTGCTGAAAATAAAACGGAACTTTCGGTTGGGCACAACTATAACGTACTTTAATAATACACATTAACACTCATAGACCAACAAACAATGTCGAAATATCTGTTTATTTCCAATAAATTATTATTGGAATTATCAAATAAGTTATACTCTTATTAAGAAACCTGATGAACAATATCTCATTGATTATTCAACGTCAGAAAAATACTATTTAAATTTAGAATAATACAGAACAGACGGTCATGGTACAGAACAGACACGCACGGAAAAAAATAATGTAATCGAAAACACAACACTATAATATTCGTAATGAACTGTTGTTTACATGTACTTGAAGTTGTGACTTTAGAATAATGAATATAACATAGCTGTATTTTAAAACGAAATGATTTTAATTAGTCTGAAAGTCTTGGTAAAATAAAAACGTCTGTTATTTTCAGACTTAAAAAAAAATAAAAGAATAAAAATCAAGAAAATGTGGAACTGTTTTCTTAACGGAAATGTCGTAAATCTTAAAGTGTAACTACATCAAGTCTGATCAGATTTCCGTTGTTAAATATCACCCACTAAAATAGTGAAAAGGATAGCAATTATTTATAAAAATGTGAAACACATTAAATTTAACTTTGAATTAGAAGTAGAAGTAGTAGACATCTGAGAAAAGAAAACTGGCGACAAACAAAAGACAAAGTGTAGTTACAAAAGAGCAGACTAAAATAAATACTAAGATTCAACATGCGAAAATTGTATCAACCAAAATATATAGGTACTAGTGGACTCTGCCCCCTGAACCCTTCGAGCGCCAAACTCCAAACCTTCAACAAACATTTAGATATTCTTAGTATATTATGACAAAGTTACGTAAAGATCCGATGATTATAAATATATGAAAAATGCTTTTTATTGCATTCCTTTCCCTTTAAATCTATCAGAGTTGCAATCATTAAATTCATTTTTCTCAGTTTCTGTTTATTTTTTTTTTCAAAATATCAGAGTGATCAAAATGCTAAATCTTCAATATATACTTTACAGTTGACTCGCTATTTTTTGAACGATCTTTAAAGGGGCATTTCATAAAATTAGGAATAAAATTTTCAGTAGTAATATAAGTAGTTTATTTTAAAAAAATATAAATGTTAAATAAAGTTATTTTTATTGTATTTTTATATATGTCCTGGCATTTTATTTATTTTTTCTTAAACTAATTAACTTTTTAGAAATCTTTTCTGTAATGTTATAGAACACACTTGTAAAAAAAGTATGTAAATGAAAAAGGTTCAGAAAGTTCAAAATTATAAAAGAAGTAAAATTTTAAAATTTAATTAATTTTTTCAAAAAAAATTACAATTTTCAAACTGTACCACAAGAATCGAATTTTTTCTTCATAAAACCATTTTATAATAAGTCAAAGCTGAATTATGAAACACTGAAATTTAAAAAAAAGGTCAAAAAGTACGAAGTCCTCTTTAGTATTTCAAGAAACGTTTCAAAAATCGTTACATTAGGAGTTTATATATATACATATACCATTGGTATCATATCATGATATATATAACAGGGCCGGCCTTGGGAAGTGCGAGACCCAATTGGAAACAATTTTCATCGGTCCTAGCTCCAGGTGCATAGAGGTGCTTATATTTCGTTACCACTAATCTTCATCTTGTGTAAATGGGGTATACTGCAAATGTTACAGTTCGAAGTAGTGGTACTAAAAAATAAGCACCTTTAGGCACCCTGAGGTTCTCGAATAACATAATGTCTGTAGAATCACAAAGGTATAAAACAGTTCGTTATATACTATGTCTCTATGATAGGATGAAAAACAATCAAAATGTTCGCAAAAAATGTGAGCAAGCTAATAGACCAAACGGATGTCAAGTATATCATAATATAAAATTGCATACATGTATAGCCTACAATACAGCAAAATTTTTATATCACAACTGAAATGTTACATAGTTTTAATACCACTTGTAACTATGAAATGATTTATTAACATATTCATTTATTTTTGTTTAGAGAAAAAAGTATTAGAATTTAAGTGCTCTCTTGGAAATAAATTATCTTTTTTGGACTTCTGAAAAACGCTTAACATTCAGAAACGGTAAATGAAATATGAATAATTACTATTCCTTTTATTATGCGAAAGTTTATTTTCTTGTTTTTTCTCTAAAATTCTTTTAAAATTTTGTCGAAGTTTAAACCCTGCTACACTCTAAAATCATTTTGTGTAAAATTACGTGCATGTAGTAGCAGTAATGAGACCAGTATGTGTGCCGTAATTCAGATGCACTTTACATGTACCGTGAATTATTTTAGCACATGTACAGACTGGTGTATGGCAGTACGGTATATGCGGTTATATAATGTAAAATCATTTGTAATCGATACATATACTGTACATTATAAATTCGCGATATATATACTGTATATTAAATACACGGTGTATGTACTGTAAAAGCATTTGAAATCGACATATATACTGTATACTAAATATCACTGTAAAATAACTTTCGAAATATACGGACAGCGCAAACACATCAAAGGAAACCCTTCAGGAATGGAATTAGAAGCCGCTGTTTAGGGTAGCCTTCTATGCATTAAGACATAGCTGAGTGTCAAATAAGCACGAATCCAACAAAGCTGGGGAAAACATATTTAAATTTAATTTTAGTTTAAGCTGTTATGAACAGAATTATATATTAGTAATTTAGATAATAATTATCGGTAGGTGTGAGATATATATACCAGTAAACAGTTATTTTATGGTATAAATTCAGTTTACAATTAAGGTGGTGCATATACTGTATTTTCATATTTAATGTACCGTAGAAACACTGTACTCAGGCCGTAAAGAATGAAAATAGTATAAATACAGTAAAATGTACTGTACCTAAACTGAAATAGCGCGATTTTTTTAAACTGCAATATACACTCTATAAAAGAAAAAAATATTTCTAAATCTGCGAACGAAAATTTACAATATCATCTTCCGAATTACCCAAGATCCCGAAAAGCGTTCGTTACCATTAGAAACCTCAGAAAACAATTATTGTCAAGATTTAAAGAAGCATTTATAAAAACGAAGTTTCTTTTGATGCCACTGATTTTCAGAAACTTTTCCGTGTAGATTTTATAGTGTATTAATCAGTTTTCGCAAACTGTAATATTGGTCTTTAGAATCCTATATCAATTCTCAAATAAACATTTTCAGCTGTGTAACTGAATTTGTAGATGCAAGAGTAACAAAATAATATTAATTTTAACGTTTTTGCTGTTAATTTATCATGTTTGTCTGTAAAACATGTTTATGTTTGTTAAACATGAAAATGTTTACTTGTGAAAGGATAGCATCCGAAAAACCTATATTCAGGATTGAGAAAACTAATTAATACACTATATAAACTACTCGGAAATGTTTCCGAAAATCAGTGACAGCAAAAGAAACTTTGTTTTTATACATGCTTCTTTAAATTTCTCAAATATATTGGTTTTCGAGGTGTCTATTAGATAAAGAACGCTTTTCGGAATCGTAAGTAACTCGGAAGATGCTATTGTTCATTTTCGGCCGTGGTTATTAGAGTGCTGCATCGGGTAGGATTACCCGCTTTTACCCGCATCAAATCCGTCCCCCGGTTCGAGTCGAGTCAGGTTGACTTCCATTGTTTCGTATTCGAGTCGGTCTCGGGTTTAGTTTTGACACTTGTGAATTCGGTTATGGTTGGCCCGATTTTTCAAAAGAATGTCCAAAATATTTTTTCAACTTAAAAATCAATATACAATAAGACCTCCATAACGGACACTTCCGAAGAGCGGACACCTCTATTTAGCAAACACTTTTTTAATTCCTAACAGTTATATATTTGTACGCTTTTACCTCTGAATAGTAGACACCTCCCAATCTACACACTTGCGTGTGTGCGCATAAACTATCATAAAAACGAAATGTTAGTAATATTTTTGATATTCCTAGAGAAGAAAAATGGTTCTTAACTGTGCCATAAAGGAAAAATAATCTATAGTCACATTTCTTATATATGCTTTTTATTTCTCATGCTGTAAATTGGACACTTATATTGAAATACGTATTTATTTTTCATCTGAAACATAGTTCTGTTCAAACTTTTTGCAAACCGACATGCAAAAATGTTAAATTTGATTCACAAGAATTATTCGAGGGTGAATACGACCCGCAGAAATAAAATTAGAATCACCCCGACATCCCCCCTCCCCCCTCCCAAAAAAAATAGGGACAATCCGACCCGATACAGAAATATATTCAACGATCCCGAGGTGTCCGCTATTCAGAAATTTTACTATATCTCAATATTAAAGATTATAGATATGTCCATTTTTCTATATAAAAGATAAAATTGGTATTAGATATATGAATAATTGGAGATTACTTTTCATAACATGCATTAAAACGTGATTTACTTTTGTTTAATTTCAGGTCCAGGTCGGGTGCGTGTTGAAATATGTAGGGTTCGGTTCGGGTTACGGGTCGATGAATTCTTTTTCGGGCTCAGATCGGATTGATTTAAAATGGAATTTTCGGGTTACGGGTTGATGAATTCTTTTTCGGGCTCAGATCGGATTGATTTCAAATGGAATTTTCGGGTTAGGGTGCAGGGCTCTAGTGGTTATATTTTATCTCCCTAGATTAAGGAACATTTATCTTTTTTTTTACAGTGTAGCCATAGATATGCCATATATTTACCAGCAAACAATTATTTTACGGTATAAATGCCGTTTACAACTAACATGGTGTGTTGTATTTTTTAGTTTAATGTACCGTAGAAATACTGTACTCATGCCATAAAGAATGAAAATGATACAAATACAATAAAATTTACTGAAATTTTACGAAATATTTTTACAGTATATTTTGAAATTATAGAACAGTTTCACCCATTATATTAATCAGTTCCTTTTGGATTATTTTGAAAAAATAATGACCACGTTTTTCCTTATTTTGGATTTTTTGCACGTGATCTTGCATTAATGAGAGAAGCTTTTTTTGCAAGTCAACAACACCAAAGAAATTTCTATGATGTGGTGTTCCTATGTGTTACTAATAATTCTTGTTAGCTTAGGAAACAATTCACTTTAAAAAATAAAATCTAGTTTTTGCTCTAAATCTACAAAAACTTGCATTGAGTAATGTTTTTACAATAACCACTGCTGTTCTGTATAAAACATGAAATGTGATGTTATACATAAGATATATTGCAATGTGATGGTGGGTATGTAAGAAGCCGATAATTGATTACACTGTAGCTTGGGGCCCATTATCTATGTGTGTGTGTGTGTGTGTGTGTGTGTGTGTGTGTGTACATTTCGAATCAAATGTTCATATATCGATATTCAGAAATATATTTATAAACGGTCTATTCCGTTTAAATAGATTGACATCAGATATAGACACATTGAAAGAGCAAACGATTCATTGGTACAACGTTGCTTTGCGATAGGGTTATCCAATGACTTTGGTTAGAAATATGACGATTAACTTTGTAAAGACTCCCGGAGGGAAGCTTTGTAAAGACATGCAGAAAGTTAAGTGAATTGATACCTTTATTCGGGGCAAACAGATTAAGCATTATGAATGGGAAACGGATCGCTGTTGGGAATGGCGGATGTTTTTTAGTCAGTTTCTATTTGTTTAAATTGAATTAGTTCTTGTTTTCCTTCCATATCGTTTTCTGGTCTCAACAGGTAAATTTTGGGAACATTGCATGCATCAGAACTGTTTTAATACTGCATTTCCGTGTCGTAAGCCATGCAGCAAGCCTCCTGGGTTGGTTTGTTTATTAATTTGTAATTTATTTCGTTTCTTCTGTTGATTTTGGTTAAGTTTCAGCTGGTTACGTTATAATGTTTCTTTCATAGTTAATTTATTTTAAATATTTTATTCTGTTCTGTTTTATTTATTTATATTCTTCATTTTATGGTTTAAATTATGTGGTACATTTTTAGTTTAATTTGGAATTTTTTAACTATATATAGTATTATATATATTATGTTTTATATATATATATAACATAATATAAATAATATATATATAATATCGACAGAGTCTGTCCTATTACAGATTATTGTTTAATTATTACAAAAATCTTTAAACTTCAAATTCGTGAATACATTTTTCAAATATAAAGCATATTGTGTGATCATATTCGTATTAGAAGGATCAATCTCCCCTCCCCGCCTCTCTCCTCCTTTCTTTCCTAAAAAAATGACACGGACGTCTCCTTTTCTCATTACAAATTACTAACTTTCAATTCAACTAACTTGGGTTATAATGCATAGCTACATTTATCTACAAGAGAACTATGTTACGAAAATACAAAACTCTAATAATATCGTTAATAAATAGTAAGCTTAGTATTTAGCTCCAATATTTTTTTTCTTTGCTATAGAAAACTTTTAGTTGCCTCTTTTCTTCATTATGTCCATAAATTAAGCAGAAATCCTATTTAGAATCTTAGTTCTTTAGATACGCAAAATAATTATGAATATTCTTCATTCTAACTGCTTTTGAACCAAACATTCAACATTTTTTAAGGAATTATTTCTAATGGTCTTTTCTCCTAATTCATTTGAGAGCAAAAAAAGGTGAAATATTCTTTTCATAAAACATTTTAAATAAATATTGCAGACACTACTTTGATTTTAATATGGGAACATACTACGCATAAGCAAACTTAATGACAACGTACAGTAATTTTATTTTCGTGAAAATAGTTTCTTTGTTTTAAAGATATGATTACACAATAAATAAATAAATAAATAAATATTAAAAAAAAATAGAAATTTGAAACAGACTTTAATTTTTAAGCAAACTGGGTATTAGACTGCTCTGAGAGCAGAAAAAAGAGGCCAGTTTGAGAACAGGGATACCTTTTAGAACATGTAATCGAATGATGGAACTTTTGAATAGGATGAAAGCAATTAGTTAAAGGTTAGATCACGACGGAAGAATATTTTTCAAGCTGATAATCTACGATGACTGGCGCAAGTTGCAGTTCTTCATCAAAAATAGAGTCTGAACGTTATTGGAAAGGTTGAAATGGAAAAATAATGCTTTAGCCGAAAATTATTATTAACACAATCAGCTGATTGGTAAATAATTTATGCGTGTAGTAATTTTTCCATCTAAGTGAAAATGTGTCGAGGATGGGGACTTAAACCCAGAACCTTCGGCTTCAATTGTCAATGCTCTTCCAATTGAGCTAGCTGGACGACATCCCAGCCACCACAATATTCGTTCAGAACAACCATTTAGTTATGGCATCTGGACTGTTATTTGAAACATCACAAGAGAATAAACCACAGAGCAGGTTAAGGAACTCCAACAAACTATGGATGAGTAATTACACTATAATTATTTTTAACACAATTGTTAAATAATTCATACGTGTAGTAATTTTCTCATCTGATTTTCCCATGGTTGTTCTCATCGAATATTGTGTTGGCTGGGATGTCGTCCAGATAACTCAATCGGAAGAGCATTAACAATTGAAGGCCAAAGGTTCTGCGTTCGAGTCCCGGCCTGGACACATTTTCACTCAGATGAAAAAATTACTACTCGTAGGATAATGCTTTAGTCTTTTGATGGACTCTTGGTAGAATTTTGAAAATTGCTGTTTATATTAAATAGGTCCATTAAATATACCATACATTAAATTTTTTGGTGATCATGGAACTCATCGCTTTAATGACTCCTAAACTTTCCAATCTATTAAAATACTATATATAGAACTAATATAAATAAAGGAGTTATCATTTATAAAAAACTCTTTATAAAGAGGACTCAACACTCAACTAATATATTTTGGAATGGAAACTCACTGTTGTGGATTTATGGGACAATATTCCCCAAGCATTCAACTATTATTAGGGAGTGGAAACTCACTATTGTGGATATATGGGATAATATGTCCCAGTATCTTTTGTAGCCTTTTTTAATTGGTGTAAAAAGATGATTACAAGATTGTATTTATCAAAATGGCGAAAATATAAATAATAATTGTTTATATATTTTGTAAATTAGAGTTTCTTCAACAAAATGATGTAACCTCTGTTATAATAAAAAATTCCCTAATAAAGTTATGTTTATTTATATGTTTTCTAATTTTGTGCTCCTTACTATAAAATACGATGGTATTACTGACAGTGTCATTTTGAAAGCGTATAAATAAAACACATAAGGTAAAGCCAGGAGAGATGGCGTGGTCGGAGAGATTGCACACAAAGAGGTTTGGGGGAAGGAGTAGAGTCCGCGCGCAGCGACTCCAGGTAATTGTACAACAGCAGTAGTGCAGTGTCTACTTGAATGTGCATGTCGATTGTTTTGAGCGTCTAGGATAAAGCATTATATTTTGTTTTGTTTTCCGAAAGTAAGTGCTTGATTTTTCATAACTATTCCTCAGAATTTCTATATAGTGTCAGTATTACAAAATATTTTAAACTTAAACGATTTCTCATAAGTACTAACCAAGACTAACGGTGCGAACACCACTGGTTCGTTTTAGAAGCGGCCATACTTAAATAAAAGGCCGCACAATCTCTCCTACCGAAATTGGAGAGTTTGCGCATCTGTTACTTAGAAGAGATGGCGCATTGTTCCCATTAGTTTCCATGCTAGGAGAGATTACGCAGTTTAATTGTAAATTTGCATATATGACAAATTACATGTAAAACATATGAATGAATCAATTTTGAAAAACACATAATTATCGAAACTAAATTTGGCAATAAATTAATTTGTTAAAAAATACTGGGCAATGAGGATGGGTGATCTGAATGTCTGGAATTGTATCATTAGGTTTAAATATTCACTCCTAATGCAATAATATTTATTCACAAAAGCCTTACAACAATGCCATTTAAGTGTAATTATTATTATTAACTAATAAATTGTAGTTATTATTAATAACAATCTCTCCTACCCATGTGCGCAATCACACCAACCCTATAAGGACAGATTGCGCAAAAAAACTTTCTTGGTTTTTTTACAACTGTTCTATTAAATTACAGCATAACAACAAAATAACAATGGAAATGCATAAAAAACAAATTAAGTCAAAATTATTCATGCATAGTTCAGCAAAAAATAATATTTATATGTATATTTTTATTATTCTGCTGAATTGTGCGCAAACTCTCCTAGCTTTACCTTATAACGAAACGCTATTTATACAATACAAGTTTTAGGTACTTTAGACACACATTTTGTAGTAAAACGAACTAAATTTCTTTGCCACTTATTAGTCAAATAAAAACTACCAGATAAGTCTGATAGTTGAAGTTTATAGTATCTAAAAGTGTATAAGAGGTCTAACAGACAAAATTTGTCTAACAGCAAGTATTAAAATAAAGCAAAGAAAATAACATAAATAAATTACAGATGTTTTTTTTTTTTCCTTTTTCCTCTGTCCATGATGTCTTAGATTGACACAGAAAATTAGCATCTCGAAAAATTAGTTTCATATTCAATTTACAAATTGCTGATAATGGCAACGTTCTAAAATTTTACTTTTAAAAATAGATACAAGGTCATATCAAAATTAGATTCATCTTTCAGTGGAAAGAAACATCAATGAGTGCAGGCCTGCCTCTGGAGACTTTTTTCAACCACTATTTCTAGACGAAAATAATCTTCCTCAATGATTAGTAGAAATCTAGCACAATGATTATTATTTTGAAATACTGGTTGACAAAATAAAAAAATATATATATTTATTCGTGGGTGTTTAAGAGTAACATGAAAAAACACCCAGTTTTTGAAGAAACCTTGAAATTTAGAAGCAATACGCTGAACGAAGAATAGTAAGAGCAATCAACTTTCAATGAGAATCCATTTGGTTTTCTATTAACCCTAGAAATTTACATTTATTTTTACTTAATTTTATTACAAGGCTTGCTACACGAGGATACAGATATACCTAAAAAAAAATTACTTTTTTTTAATTAAGAAAAGAGAATCTTTAATTGAACGGGTGAATGGGAAAAGTACAACATTCCTAAAGTATGAAAAATGAAATAAGATAGTTTAATTAATAATAACTAATAAATTAGTCAGTATTTTTCTTTGAAATTTATAGGATGGACCCTCATAGACTAGATCTACAATCGAATAAGGCTGAACATCGATCTAAAATTTATAGGTTTTTTTACATAACCGCTTTTTTTTTCTCGCCATTTACATCAGGTGAAATGTTATCTTTTTTTCCACTCACCCGTTCAATTGCATATCTAAAAGAAAATGAAAATATATCTAAAGACAAGTGATATACAGGGTGTTTTTTTTAAACTGACACTGTTCAGAGCCGTCTGTAGCTCGTTCTAATAACTGAATTGACACAAAATTTTGTGAATGGACTAAGAAAACCATGGGAAAAAAGATTCCAACAAAAAAAATTAGTTCCAATCACCATCGATAGGGGGAAATGTGGCGCTGTGGTCATTTATGCAACTGGGAATTAGCATAAAATACGGGCAAAAAATGAAAATGCAAATTTTTACTTACGCAAGCGACAGTAGCGCCAATAGTTTAAGTTATAAATGCATGCGAAAAACACCGAGAAACAATTTCAGCTCAGGTTGAAAATGAATCTCACGTTACCGCAGCGCGCGTTACTTGTGAAGTTCTTATATTGTAACCAGTACAATGCACCAGCCGCTCTTCGTTTACTTAGAACACGCCATAAACTGCGCAAAGGACCTTTATCCGTTAATGTATTGAAAGCAATGATTCTGAAATTCGAAGAAACAGGCTCGCTAGCAGTTCGGTCAGGCAGAGGACGTAAACCGGTGGCAGAAAAAGTGATAATGGATGTTTCAACTGCGATCAACGAAAGGGAAAGTGTAAATGATGAATAAAACGTGGCATTTTATCCAAATTATTAATTTTGTCTGTTTCTGATGGGTTTTTTTCAATGTACAGCGCCACATTTCCCCCTATCGGCGGTGATTGGTACTAATTTTTTTTGTTGGAATCTTTTTTCCCATGGTTTTCTTAGTCCATTCACAAAATTTTGTGTCAATCCAGTTATTAGAACGAGCTACAGACGGCTCTGAATAGTGTCAGTTTAAAAAAAAACACCCTGTAGTTCAGACCCACCCCAAATAATATTCTAGAGTTTAAAAAGATGAAAAAGTCGTTACTGGGCATCAATCACTCTTGTTATGAGAAATATGCCTTTCTTGGAACACAGTCAGGTCACCCAAATTCTCGCTATGTGAAGTTAAAATTCAAATACTTTATACCAACGACATTCTTCATGCCAGAAAACTTCCAAAATACATATTGCACAACATTCAACACACGCAAGAGAACTTCGCCCGCCAAAACTTTTTAAAACTTTTTTTAAAGAAGATTTTAAATTTTTTACTTGAAAGTTGTTGAGTAGTCACAATATGCCTACGAGAGGGACATCTGCTGAAAAAGAGTAGATTTATGGCAGTAAAGTTTTTTTTTCATTTTATCTCCGAAGAACTCAAAACTCTAGAGACAAAATTGATCCACCCGAATTTGAATCATGATTGAAGTAGTCTCCCGATTTCCAGCACATAAGAGATATGTCTCTAGTTAAAACCCATATAAAAGGACGGTTTTATCGCTTTCTGCCATACGTCATATAAAAAACAAACTACAAAATTTACACACATATATATATATATTACATAGCGCGAAAATAAGGCTGAATTTGTAGCCTTCCGTTTGGCAACAATGGTAGTTTCCAGACCGAAGATTGTGAGTGGCTCATTTTACGGTCACGTGGTCCATTCAGCAAATCAAAATTCAGATCAGAAGCTCTGTTAAGCACAGCACGATCGTTCAGCCAATGTAGGTCATTGGTTCGTTTTATGATCACGTGATGCATTCAAATCGGCTTTTGATCACGAGTTTCTCACGAGAAAAAGTGTTGTTTACGTTTTGTTAACTTGCTAAGCGTCTGAGATATATTGTATTTTTTACGACCAACGAACTTTAGACGAATGAACTTTAATATCAAATTATATATGTTATGATTGTTAATTTATATTGAACTATCTTACTATCATGTAGTGCTTTTGCAAGAGTTTTCCGAAACGAATTTAAGCCCTGTACATTATTATAGAAGCAATGAAAATTGCACTATCAAAGCACTATAAATGCACTATAAATGTCCATGGGACTAGCGACCAAAGCTATATTTTTCCTCTTTTTCCATGAAAAAAATACATATGCTAATATTAAATGAAATTTTGAACTCAATTCCTTGTACATCGGTTGCAACTAAAAGAGGTTTCGGAAATTCAGCAATATTAAAATGGACTGGATACTCTAAATTTCGATAGATTTTCTTAATTTCACTTTGCTTTTAATGAAGCGAGAGGAATAAAAAAACGTTACTGTCAAACTTTTAATTAAAATGCTGCAACCTGTCAAATGTAAATGCATTTATTAGCAGAAAACAACTATAATTATTTGTTTTGTATTGATGCTTTCTTTGTCTCAGTAAATGTTTTTGTATGTTTTATACAGTTGTGCTAGAATTAAAGATAATTTTTAGATAATGAATTGAACGTCAGTTAAACCTATAAGAACGTCTGGTAAGGTTGAAATCTTATTCCAAATTATAAATTATACATAGCGGACCAGTGTGTGGTCATGTTCATTGCACTTTAAGACAACTAATATTTGTTTTTCATTTCTAATGCTCCAGTTATTTATCTAGATAGTATTTTAGTTTCTCAAATCGTTGTTTTTTGCAGTTAAGAAACAATGTTTTATAGTTGTATTGCATCAACTCTTTATTTATCATTAAAATAGAATCTCAACTATTTCATGAAGGTGCAAGAGTTTTGATATAATTGATTTCGGTATTTATATAATTAAAAATGTCTAAAATAATTCTGAAGAGACCGCTACACGCAGAACTACAAAATTTGGTGGGAAGGTACCTCTATGTATGTAGTTTTGCACTTCGAAGCCTGATTTTGGAATTTTTAAATTTAATGTTTAATGTGATTTTTAGCAGTTTTTCACGTTTCGTTTCAAATTTTCCACATTAGTAACAGGAATTCGGTTCCAATCTTTTAGCCCAATATAGTATATTTTGTCATTTTTTTCCAATAAAGTTTATTCGGAATTCGTACAACGATTTTTGAATGTTTGGCGATTTTTTTCCTTCCCCACTAACAAGGAAGGTCTCCTTAAAGCGCATACTCAGAAAATTTTGAAAAAAAATGCAAATGAAGCTACACATGTATGTAATAAAGGAACAGTGAAATTTAGCTGCGGAATCTCAGTAGAAAATCTGCAAAAAAATAAAATACTTTCGCGTATTTGGCGCAAAAACACACGATTTGGCTAGCAACATTTTTTCTTCGCCAAACGCAAACGATTTTAATGCATTTTAAATTGCTTGTAAAATGATTATTTGAATGCGCAATATTTAATGAATTTAAACTTAAACGATGAAATATTTATTATTTTTTGTATAATATATACAAGCTGCTTGTTGTTGCAGTTATTTATTTTTACCACTGAAAAAATATGTTCTATGTTTTGGAACCTACAAATATCTATTTTATGTTATAGCGAAGCTGACATTTAAGTTATGGGTATTATTGAATCTGTATGTTTATTATCACTTTTAGTTAACAATCGAAATTTTAAAAATATATGAATCTGAAAGGCATATTAAAGTAAGCGAAGAGTTTGAAGAAATTCTTTTTATGAGACCTGTCTATGAGATTTTTGTAAAATTTGAAAGCGTAAAATTGTCATAAGCTTAAACAATTATACGAATGGGTTAATTCTATGGCTCATGATACCATACCCTCTTGTTCAGAATCGTTTGCATTTTTCGTTCAACATTTTCAACTATCTGTACGTTTGCATTAATATTAATTTAAAATACTTTTTAAATCAGATTAAATAAATCACTCACGTTTTTTTCTCTATTTATTACCGATTGAATGAAATTTTGCCTATTGTTTTATCCGCCATTTCACGTTTTTTTCTCTATTTATTACCGATTGAATGAAATTTTGCCTATTGTTTTATCCGCCATTCCACGATTTTTTCTAATTTAAATGGCTTCAACGGTTGTACAAGTAATTTTTAAATGTATTTTAAAAGAAAAAGCCCGATGACACAAGGATTCGTTATACATTTCTATATCGAAGAAGTCGTTGTTTCCATAGCAAAAAAAACTTTCTTGAATTGGCAATGTTCAGAATCGGGCTTATTTTTGAACTTGAAACAATTTTAATCAATTTAAATTTTGTTTTAAATCGTAAAATACAATCGTTAAATTTCATTATATATACATATAAATGTGTACACAAAATTGTAGCTATAATGTAAGTTATTATGTAAGTTAAACATGCATAAACAAGTTCAGTATGAAAAAGTTTTTTACTTAAAGAGTATTTGTCATAAAGGCGTATTTTTTTAACCCCTTGAAGGGCGGTGGGATATAACATATCCCACTTAATTTTAATTCCCAAATGCCACAATGACACCGGAATTTTGGAATCAAATTTTACTTTTATAATATGCGTGAAGAAAATCTTTTACTTATTTGGAAATAATTTTTTTGTTAAATCCCGGTGTGAGTCAATGATGTCACATTTTATAAACATAAGTACTTTGCCCCTGAAAGGGTTAATTTCATTCCGTCGCCAACCGGTGATAAATCGCCAAATAAACGAAATTTTCATATTTTTTACGGACGTTATGTCGAGGTTCCGCAGAATTTTTTTTATAGACGTATATATCCTCATGAGAAGAACATTCTGTAATTTTTACAAAAATTTCTGAGCATGCGCTTATGGAGACCTTACTTGTAAGACATTTTCTCTAGAAAGCTTGATTGGTTGGTTGGTTCTTTCCATTTCGCCATCAGTTACGTCCAAAATCGTCATTTTTTTTTATCTTTTTAGCTTGCAAACGATTGATAATTCTTTAAAGATAAAAAAATCATGATTTTAAAAGGGAAGGACGGGTTATTAATTATCACGATTTGGATTTTTTGATTAGATTTTTGTTAATTTCATTTTTTATGCGTTTTTTCATATTTTGCAGCATTTTTTTACATTATTAAAATGCATCCATTTACAATCTTTTAGCCCAATATAGGGTAGTTTCAAATGACGTCACAAATCGCCCATTGGAGGGCAGTTGAGATTGGTAGCTGAGAGGAGTAGGCACGGCTAGAGGTCAACAGAGCAGTTGTTATTGGCGGATGAAAAGGTCATCGGCAGATTGCAACTTTCCTATAGTAATTGTTGTTCTCTTTTCAATAAAAATTATTCTGAATTCGAACGGTGATTTTTGAATTTTTCGCGAATGGTTTTATGCGAGTTTTAGAGTTTTTTCATGTACCTGACGTCATTTATGCATTTGATTTCATAAATTGGCAATGATAACTTACTGTATTTGTATGTCAAAACAAAAAAAGCGTCATTTTGTTTCTGTTTCAAACGTTACCGATAATTCTTAATGTTAAAGGTCCTTGGTTTAATTTTGAAGGGGGAGGGAGGTGTCCGGTCGTAACACTGAGCTCCATATATAACAGGAGTTCTGAGTCGGTGATCAGAAGTTTGCAAGGCAATTGAAGCATGCAAGCAAAGGTAAAAATGTAGTCCGCGTTGTCAACGTTAAGTAATAGTGTTCTCATTTATTATTATCCTAATTTATTCTTTTCTAATTAAGCTATGGTTATCTAATTATTAAATTATTCCCTAATCATGTAAGGGAAAACGAGAAACAGCATTTTTTTCACATGAATGCGAACTAAAATTGTCGCCACTGTATCCTTACGCGCTGACCACTAGAAATTATGTTGGGAAATAGGAAGGCAGGTCTCCTGTTATATATGTAGCTCAGTGGATCGAAACTCCCTCCTTTCCACCCTGCTTCCCAAATAAGAACTTTTTTAATATTGGTCCAATTCAAACGAAACCTTTACTAACATTCTTCTCAGATTCCCCAGGTGCTAAATAAACTTCAGTATAATTTTCTTCAGCCCTTGGTTACCACTATTTCTGAACATTAATCGCCAGGGAGAGATTTATTTTCTTGGGTTCTATGGACCCGATTTCAACGAGAATTGATTCATTCAACTTAACATGAACTAATTAAAATATAGATAACTAATTAAGAAACAGTTTTGGCGCCCCCTGGCGGTAGAAAGTGGACAGCACGCTCGCTATATGGTGTCGTATGCAGTGGAGACATGTGCCGGAATTTCGTTCGGAAATAGATTTGTTTAGAACAGAGTGCACTCCCTGTCAGAGGTAAGTGGAACTAAAAGATTTCGTATTTAAGATTCGTCCGATTCAAACGAAATTTTCTCTAACGTTCTTCCCATATCTCCCAAGTACTAAATAAGATTCAATATAATTTGTTCAGCCCTTCGTTACTACTATTTATAAATATTAATCTCCAGGGGGGAAGGGATTTATTTTCTCGGGTTCTACGGGTCCGATTTCAACACGAAATGATTCATTCAACTAAACATGAACTAACAACGAAATAGATAACTAAGTAAGATGATTTCGCGCCTCCTAGCAGTAGAAATTGAAACTAAAAAATATTGCAGTGCGTGCGCAGCACGTCTGCTATACGAGGCCGCGGGAAAGAATTCCGGAGTTTTGTTCGGAAAGAAGTTTGTTTAGAACAGAATGCGCCCCGAAAAGGGCTATTTTTATCGAAATTGAAAAAGAAAGTTACCGATTGGATAATCCCAGACAACGAAAAATTTTGATTTCCAGTCATCCTCGAGTATTAAGAAAACTATTAGAGGTATAGATTTGAAACTCACAGTATGCAGGGCCTGATTATCGACGGGGCACACTTCCACCAGTAAAATTTAATAGAAATTTTTGTCTTATTAAAACGCCCTATTTAAGCAAAGTTACTGCCATGAATAAGGAAAAAGTTTCTATTCTTTTTTACTGGTGGAAGTGTGCCCCGTTGGTAATCAGGCCCTGAGTATGTACGTAGTTTATTTTTCCGATTCCAAAAATGGAAATTTTGTCAAAATCAAACGGTCACTTTTTTAAAAATTTTGACCAAACACTGACCCGCTTTGAATCAAATGATCCAGACATTTGAGGGGGGTGGTGCTGAATTTATTTCCATTTTAGGATCCGTCTCACTCTATTTAGTTTTCGAAAGGTGAAAGGATTACCAGAGGAATGGTTTCGTGCATCGATCTTTACAGTGATTTCGCATTGCGTACTTTTTTTGGACGGGGCCGGGCAACGCCGAGCGAATCAGCTAGTGTAAAATAAAGAAAGTCTTCTGAAGAAAAGATCGCGAAGGGTCATTTAAAAATTTTTAAGAAATGGAATATCCATCACTTAAAAATATTTATAAGCTATTAAAACTTGCAATCTCACAACTTCTGCCTTCAGTAAGTTATTATTAAGAAATGTAACAAATCTGGATAATTTTCGGTAAATAATTAGATTACCGAATGCGATTTCTACCAAATAATGGAAAAAACAGATGAGGCGTCATAAATTTCCGCTAAATAAAATCGCATCAATATTTAATGATAACACGCGATTATGAACATAACTTAAGCACACATAATATAAATGAATTGCAATGAAGCACACATAACCAAAATTAATTGCAAGTGCAATTGAAAATCAAGTTTCACAATATCCAAGTTTAAAAAGCTAGCAATGAATTATTTAAAGAGACTTTCAATACCTTAATTAATAATACATACATACATTTTCAATATTAATTTTTCATCATTATATTTTACCGGAAACGTTTTTGCACATTTAATTGTTCGTGTGTAATAGACTTGAGAACATTTTTTTACGTATCTTTCAGTAATAATTTGCATATCTATTTCATATTGCCCTTGAATGCTACTAATAAGGATAGCATTTTTTTTTTTTTAAGTATCCAAAATCCTTCATCATTTTTATTCCTTTGAGCATAAAGCCCCTAAGCCAGCATCTCGGTAATATTTATCGCTGTTTCTGTAAACTTGTCTAGCTTTCTTTTTTTTTCTCTTTTCACACTCTCCAGAAATAAGATCGCTTTTTGCGCTTCTTTTCAGTTTCTTAGCAGTTTTTCTTCATACAGAAACAAATAATAATAATAAAAGAAAAAATCAACATTGGTTGATATTCCAGTAAAATTCGTCATGTTGCTAATCTTATCTAATCACAGTAATATGCACTTTGTGCCAAATCTTACATAAAAAAGTGTTCTAACATATTTTTTGATAAGAGATATGCAAAATTAAAATTAAAACATACCGCACAATTTTTTCAACAAGGAAAATTAAGTAAAAGAACAATAAAAATAGTTACAAATGCTACTTCTCTTTAGCGAAAAATCATTGTTTCATCTTTTATAAAATATATATCCCTATAATATTGTAAAAAAGCTTATCAAATATAATTCGTAACTCAGTGGGATTTTTCATGTATTAGGTAATTTGCTATTTTTATATTCTTTTATCTATACCCGAAGAAAGTGAAAAATTTCGACTTTCGATTGTCGACTGATTTATACGTTCTAGAAGGTCCTAAACACGATTTGGCTGTTTTTAGGAAATGTCTGTCCGTGAATCCGTGTGTATGTCTGTATCTGACACAAATTTTTGGACGCTCTAACTCGTGAACTACAGCGTAGAATAGTATGAAATTTCATATCAAGTTCTATCCTTGTGTGAACTGATGCTGATTAGTTTTAGGCAAAATCCCCTAAGAGAAGGTGCCACAAATAGATGATTTGTTCGATTTATGTGGTACTTATAGCTAACATTTATGAGCGCAGAATTAAACGAAACATTAAATTTAGAATCGTCTTGATAGGAATAGATTGTCATTCAATTTTGATGGCAGTATCTAAGAGGGGGTTTCCGAAATTCAGTGATTTGTTTTAAATATGCCATGCTTATAATATCAGTTTAAATGAACAAAATTCGAGGAAACTTCATGCTTAGTAATCCTGAATATGGGAATACATTGTGTAAAAAATCTATTTGCTAAATCGGTATAATTTCTTGTACTATTTAAATCATTTAATTGATTTTATTTATATTGAAGAAGTTTGGGATGACCACAATGTACTAATATTTTCTAATATGCTTAAAGCTACATAAAAGGCAAGGGCGGGAGGGGATTATTACGTGAATTATGCATTTCGGTGAAAAACCCGAAGCCATAGCTAAGAGAATTTGGGTTTATTTTACTTCAGAAACATATTCAAATTTCGCGACGATATGAGTATTTTTAGAAAAATTATAGTACACATGAACAATCAAATATATACTGATATGTCATCAAGGAAACCTAAAAGACATGGAACCATAAAAAAAATTTATCCATTCAAAGAAGAAAATAGAAGAATTGGCGCACTCGTGTAAATATTAAGAAAGAACACGCATATATTATGTACTAGCTGACCTGCCCGGCGTTGCCCAAACCCGTTAAAAAATCGCACAAAACGCGAAAAACTCTAAAAATTTTAATAAAAATTCGCGAAAATTTTAAAAACCGCAGCATGAATTCCAAAATAACTTTATTAAAAAGAGAACAAAATTTACTATATTCGGGTAGAAGGTATAAACAGTATTCCTTTTACTAATGTGGAAAAATCGCAGCCTATCGCAGAAAACGGTAAAAACCGCAGAGCACAAAATTCACTATACTAAGCTAAAAGTTTTAAACCAAATTCCTTTTACCAATGTCAAAAAAATCGCCACGAAACGTAAAAAACGCTAAACATTGAATAAGAGAGTAAATAAAAAAAATCTAATCAAAAATTCTGAAATCGGGCTTCAAGAAGCGTATAACTGCAGATAACCTTCCTGCCAAATCTTGTAGCTCTGCGTGCACCGGTTCAAAACACAACGGACAGACACACTCACACACAAACTTCTTTCCTTATTATTATAGATACAGAATAAATTCTGAGAGTCTCTCCTATTTCTTAATGTCGGTAAATATCTACTATTAGGCTTTATTTATAGTGATTTCTTGTCCTAAAATCGAACTGAATTCCTTAAGAAAATTGCTCCGTTTTATTTTATTACAATCCGTGTTAAAATTTCTGAATGGAAGAAGCACACATAATTGACTTTTGACAAGATTAAAGAATACATTGAAACAGATATTTTTTTTCTTCAAAAATCAAGCTTCTAAGTGATCTAAGTGTTACAAAATTTTAAAATGGCTATCACTTATTAAAATAATTTTTTTTCATTAACCCATTTATGCATAGCGTCAATGCTTTAGTAAAATGAGAAAAGTACATATCCCACCACTTAAAATGTAATAGGAATTTGATATCTTATTTTACCGAGGAGTCCTCGATAAAATAAGCCACCAAATTTCTATTAAAAAAAAGTGGTGTGAAATTCACTTTTTCCCATTTTACTAAAGCGTCCCGAAATAGGGACGCTAGGCATAAATGGGTTAAGGTAATCTGCTATGGAGATTACTCAACGTACAAATTACGCATAAAAATTTAATAAGTAAAAACTTGAGTTATGATAAAACATACTCTTTGAATCTATATTTTAAATAAATAAATTGAAAAAAAATAATGTCAGTTTCACTGTATTCTATAATCTTGTCAAAAGTCAATTATGTGTGCTTCTTACATTCAGCAATTTTACGATAGGCTGCAATTTTTCCACATTAGTAAAAAGAATCCTGTTTATACCTTCTACCCGAATATAGTAAATTTTGTTAAATTGAAAAAAATAATGTCTGTTTCAATGTAATCTTTAATCTTGTCAAAAGTCAATTATGTGTGCTTCTTACATTCAACAATTTTGCGATATGCTGCGATTTTTCCACATTAGTAAAAGGAATCCTGTTTATACCTTCTACCCGAATGTAGTAAATTTTGTTAAATTGTAAAAAAAAAACAATGTATGTTTCAATGTATTCTTTAATCTTGTCAAAAGTCAATTATGTGTGCTTCTTACATTCAGCAATTTTGCGATAGGCTGCGATTTTTCCACATTAGTAAAAATAATCCTGTTTATACCTTCTACCCGAATATAGTAAATTTTGTTCTCTTTTTAATAAAGTTTTATGCGTTATGGAGTCAAAACACCTTCGGTAAAATATTTTAGGAAATTGTATGTGTTTTTAGGACATTTATGTTGATTTTAATTAGTAAAAATTTAATGTTCATAGGAATAAGTAATAACAAAAGTCGGCCCTAGGGAAGAAAAGCAAGATAAGAGAAAAAAATAAAAGAAAGAAAAAGCACTACAAAATGGTTGAAAATAAGAAATTAACAAGAACGAAAAACCATGCGTCAAGCATAGATTATGCAGCACTTTCCAACGCTTCTAAAATAATTTTACAAATCATTACCGTTTAATAAGCTGAAAGATGACATCTAAGTAAACAATTTGGAAAACGCGTAACATATTTAAAAACGTAATTTCAGGAATTTTCAATATATACAATATTCGGAAAAATATCCGAATACTTTTATGTAGCCCTGTATATGATCTATAGATTTGTATATATACATAGGATGCTAAATTTTAGTTTAGTTAGGAAACGCGTAGCACAGTTTAAATTCTCCTTCTGGAGTTTCTGTCAATAAACGGAAATGTGTTCGCGAACTTTTGTGCTGCCCTGTATAGGATCTACAGAATTTATACACACCACGTAATAGACAAAAAGCTAGTTAAGATTAAAATCGCGTTCAGTAACTTAAAACGCGCTTCCAGAAATTATTGTTAACAGACAGTAGAGAATTCTTTTGTGTGTCCCTGTAAATGAACGATGACTGCTATACACACACTATTCTGTAGTAAGCCTCTTTTAATTCACCTTAGTAATATATATAAACTTCAATGCGTTTAAAATAGTGGAACATTATTTAAATAAGCCGCAGACGATTTTTCTCCATAGACGTAATGTAACGGAATTATTTTGACTGTCCCTGTAAAGTAACTCTAAGTGCTATACACCTACTATTCCATATTAAGCTTCTTCTAATGCATCTTAGTGATCTATATAAATTTCAATGCGTTTACAATAGTGAAACATTTTAAAAATAAATCGCAAATGATTTTTCCCCATAGACCGCAATGTAACGGAATTCTTTTGAGTGTCCCTGTAAGAAAACTATAAGTGCTACACACTTCAGTTGAAATAGGGAACGTGCCATAGATAACGACAATAACATATAAAAATTGCAGAGCAATCCGAGCATATTTACGGGAGTTAGAGTACGGACAGACGGCCAGACGGCCAGACGGCCAGACAAACCGAAGTCATAAGCACTTTTCAACTAGGTTGGAAAGTGCTAAAAAAGAGGTTAAAAAGATAAATAAAATAATACAAATATATTAGGTAATTTCAATTGTGTTCGACAATTTTATAAATGTTACATGAAATATTTAATAAACCTGATCCAACATTTATGAAAGCAAAATAAAAAAATATTTGAAATGAGAGAAACGACGTCAGTAGTAAAATGTTTGGAATTAATAAAAAAAAAAAAAAAGAAAAAAAAAAAGCATGAAATCGAATTTCTTAATTTCTGGGATTGAATACCAGTGAACAAAACTCCAAAACTGAAGAAAGAATGATTTGGAAATATCTTCATATAAGATCTTTAATACAGCCATACAAATCTATATTTCTACACGTAATCGCACGTATGCTTTTGCATGATGAAGAGAGCAAGAACATTATTTCTATCAATGTTAGTTTTTTTTTTTTTATTATTAAAGCATTTCTGGAGTATTAAGAAGTTTTCTTTTACAGTTGTCTTTTATTTTGAATCACGCATTCATTTCACATATTGAGCAGTAATCTGAAAATCTCTGTCAAATGAAACAGACTTATAAGTTTTTTTATTTGTCCAATTTGCTGGAAAAAGATACGGAAATTAATTTCTATATCACTAAATAGATAGTTAAATATTTAACAACTGAAACTTGAAAGGAATGCTACTACTTTTATTATTATTTACTGAAGCTTTACGCTTGTTACTATAGGTATGTGAAAAACAATAAATTGACACCTAAATAGTTGATTTTGACATTGCATTTGACTTTCAAAATATGTGACATTTTAAATAACACTTCTGATACAGAAACTAAATTTTTAACTATATTTATTACTATTTATAATAAATTATTAACTTTTCAATCTAATTTGACGATCTAATTTGAATGAGTTTCGCTATTACTTCAATAATCGGTCAAGTGCGAGTTTTACTCGTGCACAAAGGGTACCGTACAGTAAATTTATTATTTACTAACTGCAATATTACAAAAAATCGTTGCTAAAAAATAATAAGACTCTATAAAAAACTATACAACGTAGGGTTGAGTATAATTATTATACTAGCAATAGATGGATATACCAGGAAAGTTCAGAAAGATATGAAGCCTCGCCTTACCTAAAACAAATATTTTGCACAAAGTTTAAACCTGCCATTGTTCCAAGAGCGCTTCGAAAGGAAGTCACAAAGTTGCAATGCGACCTTGGTCGGTGCAGCGTTTTTCTAGATAGGTTTTTAATTAATATATCGGCCAATTACCTATAAATGTTTTCGCAAATCATTATCAACAAACCTCGGATGATTCCGCGTCGATAGGTATCTCGAGCACCTGCAAAGTAACGTTCCTGCGTAACGGAAAAATGCGATTTTCTCAAAACCTATGTGACCGAGGATAATCAATATAGTTTTCTGCAAGTTTAAATAAACTCCTACTACCCCTAATTTTTCCATAATTTTAGTTTTAGTAGATTCGGAAATATGTAGGCGAGGGGGAGGGGGGGGGGGTTGCAGTACATTTTCGACGATATCTCTGAAAATATAATACCTAAAATTAAAACAAATATATTTTTGAGTTCGGTATTACGAGATATTTCCAATGTTACCCCACACGAAATATATATTTTTTCAAGTAACTTGATTAGCCCCCTAAATGTTTCCTAAAAATATGTACACAGGCTAATAACCTATAAATATATGGGACAACAGCCTTTATAACTCTGCCAAGTTTAAAATTTCCACGTTCCCTAGTTTTCGAGAAAAACGGCTGTGACAGACGGACAGGCAGACACGCGAGTGATCTTATAATGGTTCCGTTTTTACTTTTTAAGTACGGAACCCTAAAAAGGAATGTAATCAACATCTCTGAGCTCTTTCTTTTGTAAAAAAAAAAAAGATAATAAAATAAGAACAATTTATAGTACACTTTGCACCCTTACAAATATTTTAAATCATGCTATTTCGCTTTGACTTGATCATGACCAACAAAGTATGTAACAATAAAAACTGAAATATTATTTAAACAATCAAATATAAATTTATGAAATTTTTAAAAAGTTACTGTTAATAGGCAACAAACCATTTGAAATAGTAGTTGAAAAATAAATAAATAAATAAAAACTACTGTAGCTAAATTACAAATATAATCCTCAATAGAAAACATTGTAGTAGCTACCTAACACCATCTTAAAATACCTTTAAAACCGACCATTGCTCTCTATTGTTTTTTTATTTGTTTTACTTTCATTTTAAATTATATTTAAATTTCACGTCGCCGTTGAATAATGTTAATCATAAATTATGACGTTGATATTATGCTATTATTATTTTTGCTATTGCTACTTGGTGAGGAACATTATAAAACCTACATATTTAACATATTAACTTTGCATATTTGCATATTTGCATTTTGTTGAGTTTTAAACTTTAAAATGTACTGTAAATGTAATTCAAACAGATGTCACACGTAGACACACGTGCCCTCGTAACTAAACCTTTGCTAAATATATGTGGTCATACATGTTCTCTATAACCCTGAAATTCCAGAAGAATTTAATTCGTCAAGCATTCCTGAAAACATTCAACACAACGTCTAAAGCCGAAAGTGTCCGGAGTCTTTTAGCTATATAGTGTATGTATAACATTAGGAGTGGGGGGATTAATAATATAAGAGGATGAAAGTTATAGCGGCTATAGAATGATTTCAATGGAAAACATATATTGTAACCACAGAGTCGGATTTTCTTCATGGCGGTGTCATCTTTCCGAAGCAATCTTTTGTTACAAAATACCTACAGTGCATAATTCACATAATGCGTATAATGCATACCAGATATGACATAGCTTTACAGAACAAAATAGTTTTAAATCGCGAGTCCTGAAAAATCCTTTCAAAAATAATTATTGTATAATGAATAGTATTTTAATTATGGCAATTAAAAAAAAGGCGGAAAAAATCACGTAATTATGGAGAGGTGGTCCGTGGATATTGCAGACAGATTAACAAAACGAATAAGGCGGAAATCCGCGGATTCGTGGTAAAATGGCATTCCTGTAAATAAGAAAGCAGAGATGATTTCAATCTCTTTAATAAAATAAAATATCTTTCACCTGTACAAAATGGCATACTAAAAAATATTTGAAAAAAATCAATATTTATTTCTGGAAACGTAAACGGAAATTTGTTAAAATATATATTTTTCAAAAAAGTATACAAAATGTATATTTCGTGGGTTCATGATAACTTGTAAACATACCCCGTTACCGTGGGGCATATGGCTTGCGCTCCTTATGTTTATTACGCTTTGTGTAATCCACTTATATAACATCATAACATTTTGAACCAATCCAAACTTTTTCAGAATTTAGATGAGTTAGAGACATTAGGGAAGTTACAGAATTTACAAGTGATTCACTGTCAAAAGTTTTCAAATGTATTAGATAGAATTAAAGAATTCGTTCTCCTAAGACAACCGTCTTTTTTATTTTCGGTTTCCTGTGAAATTTAATTTCTGATGTCCGTGGGTAAGTATTTAATATCTGTGGAAAAATGCGAACCGTGAAATCACACTGTGATTAGCAAAATACAAACTAACCTTGGGATTTAAAATTTGGCTCAATATTTGACCCACATCACTTGCATTAGAAGTGATTCAACTGGTAAGAACTCTAGGAACTGTTTCTTGGCTGTCGCTAACTGTTCATCGCGAATCCTCAGTTCCACCCCCGCTTATGAATCAGCTGATATTTTTAGCACCCTCACCTTTTCATCACTCTTCTTATTACTCTCTCTCCCCCCAGGATGTTCCTTACTTTATAACAACAGATCAGACAAATTCAAGACAGATATCGTGAGTTTAGAGTAAAAAAGGCGTATGAGTGTAAGGAGTGCGAAATAAGGTTTCAGGTTTTCCAGAAGAAGCCAAAAAATGTCTGAATCAGTTTTCATTTTTTATATCAAACGTGTTTCAGGTGTTTTACTTGAAGCATATTTATATTTATACTTTTTATCAATATGTTTCCATTTCTGTTAAATGAATTGCATAAAATATTGAAACGATCACAAAATATAAAGTATTTTTGATATCAAATATAAATGTATAAAAGTTGAGGAACCAAAACATTTCATCTACTGAATTTGGATTTGCTATGTGGCGATTTAAAAAAAATTAAAATATATAAATTAATTTTTTAAAAAGCCTTAATGTCACAGTTCACCTACGCTCCAGAGTGGCTAAAATTAATAAATGCTTTTTAATTTTTAAATTACCTCCATATTTTAATAATTTTTTTCTCCATTATATACATCCTTATTTTCATAATTACATCCTACATATACATCTTTCCTATTTCATAAATCTTGCATATTTGAATACGTACATAATCACATGTATCTTATAAGATACATACATGCATATTACATAAATACATATTACATACATACATGCATTCATATTACATACATACATAAATGTAAATGCATATTACATACATACATGCATATTACATGCATATCAGATGCATACATACATATATATATATATATATATACATATTACATACATCTATTTCAATTACAATATATATTACAACACTTTTTCAATAAAATGAAAATAATAGTGACAAATCTGCTGCTAATGGGGAATCTTCCATAATCTCGATTCAACTAACCCATATTGTCCGAACGACTGCACTTCCTGCCAAGCAGTTTAGCCAGTTGTGCGAGGTTTTTTATTCAGATTGCTTGATTGCTACCACTTGTCTGAAATAGTAATATTTGCCTTATTTAATTATATTAAGCAGGACACTAATACTGTTTCAAAAAAGTGGTAGCAATCAAGAAATTTGAATAAAAAACCAAACAATGATTCTCGGAAAAAAAGGGTTAATAAATATACATTTAAATTGAGAAATCTTACACAATAGACAACTCCTATAATTTTTTACATCAATGCTTTTTCAACAAACGAAAATAATAGCTAATCTATCGAAAAAAGGAAAAAAAATAAAGATCGGGATCTTTTATAAGGTTGGAATGCTTTTATCAAAGGCACCATTTTTCATTCATTTAAAACGATAGCTACTTTGACAACTAACATTCATGTTAAACATATGCTTTCTCATGCCATGAAATTTATTTTATTTATTTTTTATTCATTTATTGCATTTTATTAAACTACACTTAATAATAACAAATTTGGTATAAAAAAATCAAAGCATACCGCTAACGTATATTATCAGCCAGCCTTTCGAAAACTTCCGAATAACATTGATTTATCTTTAAAGATTCTTTAAAAAATTACATTTTAGAAATATTATTTATCACCTAATAATGATAAAGAAAAAATAGGTATTAAAAAAGTAACAGAAATAAATTTCGCATAATGAACTATTTCTTGTTTTCCCTATATTAACAAATATCTTCGAAACATTTTTAATCACTAGCATGCTCTATTTTAAGAAACCCTCAACTTTTTGTAATTCAATAAAGTAGCAACAAATTTTTGTAAGTTAATTTTTCCGGAAAATAAAGCTTAAGATAATTGCAACAGTGGAGGAAGGACACTGTACCAGTAGTGGACTCTTTAAACTTTTAACTTTAATAATAGGCTTTAAAAGTCACT
Organism: Maratus michaelseni; assembly: GCA_963931845.1. Classification (NCBI taxonomy): domain Eukaryota; kingdom Metazoa; phylum Arthropoda; class Arachnida; order Araneae; family Salticidae; genus Maratus; species Maratus michaelseni. The sequence continues at coordinate 373,600,128 of OZ007586.1, forward strand.
CAGAGATTCGACCCGTACGCGGGTTTGCTGCTTGAGCCCTATAGTGCAACTGCTAGAGCCCTATAAAGCCTCGAACTACAGAGACTCAAGCAATCGGCTCCTGAGCTAAGTCGGTTCAACTCAAACAGTGTGACAGGGGTGATTGTGTTCCGGTATTTTGCACACCACTAAATTTATATAGCATTTTTTTTCTTCTTTAATCTATAAGTTTTGCGATGACATACTAAGAATATTGCTATATAAATTTAGTGGTGTACAAAATACCGGAACACAATCACCCCTGCAGTGTGATCATACGGTTATCTTATCGTTATTTCTTGTAGTTTCGGAGAAATAATAGCAGTTTATTTTTGGTTTTATTTATGCCTAGGTTTAAGCTATTTTCTTATTATTTCTTGCTTTCAGATGACTAAAATTATTATGCAGATTACATTTATTGCGTTTATTTTTTAATTTTTCATCAACCAGGTACATTTTAAGGGTGTCCACTAATGATACTCCGCCATGTCACCAGAGCCAGTAGTGGACATTGTACCAGCAGTCCACTACTACTCCCGCGCTGTCGTCAAAAGCGTAGACTCAGCCCTTATTCGCTTTCACAAGTCCTTGAAACGGCGATCAGCATAACGTAAGTCACAAAGTGGGCCCATGATGTTGGGGCTATACCACCTATAATACTACCTAATCGTTAAAACAACAATCAAGATAATGAGGCCTTAAAGTAAACCATTTCGCTCTTTATTTGACATTTTCTGGAAGACTTCCAACGTGTCCACTATCGGAGCAGAAAGTTGTCCACTACTGGAGCATTTTAAGCTCTCCGAAAAAATTAATTTTGTGCGGAAAACGCTTAAAATAGAAACTTTGGAGCAACATCTTGTGAAGAAAGATTTAATTAAGATATCGAACACCCACTGCTATCGCATAGTAACAAAAACTAAGAACAGTACACTAAAAATAGGCGAAACATATCCTTAAAATGTCCACAACTGGTACAGTTACAATTTATATTTTTTACAAAATTCTTCCGGAAACTACTTTTAACTAAAATATAAAAGTTTGCTTTTGAACTTTAATAAAGTCTTTTATATCAAAGCAAAATTGAATTTTGAGGCATTTTTATAGAAGTAGAAATTTTACGTGTCGTTTCCGTGTAAGTAAAAAAGTAACATATCATATAGATAAAATTTTCTTGAGTATTTATGTTGATTATTCTAGAATGAGTTATTCCAAAAAGAAGAGAAAGAGAGAGTTTAAATCCTTATTCTGCAATTGCAGTAAAAACTGCTAAGACGGAAACGCCAGGACCTAAAATCATCCGTTTTACACAGATTTACACCTTAGCTCTGTTATAACTGTATTATTTTTTTTTTCAGAAAGGTCCATGACGTTTTTCGTTACCGTTCAGTGCCTACATGTTACCCTCTATTCTCTCTTTCCAATGGTAGGAAGTAGCGAAATTACATTATTCGCTACTTTTTTCCAGTTAGTTTTGAACAATGTAATCTAGCGAGTAGAGCAATGCAAAATATCAGTAGCTTGTAGTGAGCACTGACTCTACTTTTAACGCTACTTCAGGAAAATACAAATGTGCCATTCTACAAATCACATTATCGTAACTTGCTTCTTTTGTGAAAAATGTGTTCTTCTCAACAATTAGCGAATATCTTAGCAGCAACTCTCAGCTCCAGTGTTTAGCAACATATCGCTGGAAGTCATAGATTTTTCCATTGACACTTGCTGGTAAAACTAAATGCTGGTCCACAAAATAAATAAATTTTCTTTCTAGCAACACTTATATCTACTTACTGGTTATTAGGTCTTCATATTTTAATGCCGGGTTTCTTAATTTGGAATTGCTTTATATATAGATTTATTTGTTATTTGCATTAAAGTTGTTTTTCCGTAATTTTCTAGGTTATGAAATTACACAACTCAATATAATTAACTCCCAACAAAACTCAATAGAATTAATACATTAAGAGTGTGTTGTAGAGTTAAGTAAACAAATCTATTGGTAAATACTAGAATAGTAATAAAATGTATGCATTGCATGGTCGTGCATAAATATGTTATATACACTATTATAGTATCCCCTTGTTATATCGCTCGTTCACATATATAGCTCTGTTTTCGTGCCTCCTGAAAAAATAATCTGTATTTTAATCGCATTTTTTATGGAATTATGTCTAAAAGTTTATTGTATCTATACTTATAAAAGAGCATGTCCCAACTGATTTATAATTAACGCCGAGTCTCAATCGTTGGTCCTAGGGCAAAGAAATTTGGCAGACATGTTACTTACACAATGTAGGCACCCACTAAGAAAGGATTTTTTTTAAATTCATACAATAAGGGGGTTAAATGGGGGGGGGGTCGAAAGTTTTAGGTCATTTCGCCTTTTCGCCATATTTCAACAGCAGTTTTAGTTAAAAGCGTAAAATTCAGGATTACAAATCTACAAAAAGATAGTTAAACACGTATTTCGCAGATTTAAAAAATTCAACTACTAAGGGGGTTAAATGGCGAATTGAAAGGTTTTGATCATTTCGCCTTTTCGCCATATCGCAGCAGCAGTTTTAGGTAGGAGCGTGGAATTCGGGATAACAAATCTACTAAAAAAATAATTAACAGCGATTTTAGAAATTCACCCATTAAAGGAGTTATATGGGGGTCGAAAGTTTTAGGTCATTTCGCCTTTTCGCCATATCTCAGCAGCATTTTTAGGTAGGAGCGTGAAATTCGGGATAACAAATCTACTAAACAATAGTTAAACATGTATTTCAGCAATTTTAGAAATTCTGCCACTAAGGGAGTTAAATAGGGGGTCGAATATGTTAGATCATTTTGCCATATCTCAGTAGAACTTATAGGTAGGAGCATGAAAATCAGAATAACAAATCTATTAAAAAATAGTTAAACATGTATTTCAGCGATTTTAGAAATTCAGCCACCAAGGGGGTTAAATGAGGGTCGAATGTTTTATGTCATTTTGCCATATCTCAGTAGAAGTTGGAGGAGAAGTTAGAAGGATGATTTCTCAGTAGGAGCATGAAATTAAGGATAACAAATGTACTAAAAAAATAGTTAAATAAGTATTTCAGCGACGTTAGATATTAATCCACCAAGGGGTTACATGGGGGGGGTCGAAAGTTTTAGATAATTTTGCTCTATCTTAGCAGCAGTTTTAAGTAGGAGAGTCAAATTCAATCTACTAAAAAATAGTTAAACATGTATTTCAGCGATTTTAGAGCTAGCGAGTTTGCGGGCAATATCGGCTATGACCCCGATTATGGAAGATTAGACGAATAAGATAACTATTGAGGATTTTTTGTTACATATTTTGCGTAACATTTTTCCAAGGAGAAAGTTTTTTTTTATATTATAAATTGATTTTGCGCTTTTCGGCTTTTAGTGATCGGATTTAAATTTTTATACAAAATATAATACATTTCCTCCTCTTTTCAAAATACATTTTTTGGAAGTAAAGATTTGCGATTTAAATACTGATCGCCATATTTATGAGATTGGGTATGCACAGGGCTTCCTTATAATGATTTCCGTATAATGAGTTTATAGGCGTGCTACCCAATGGCCCTGTTAAAATGATTTAATTTTAACGATTTATGCACGCAAAATAACTGAACCACGTTACAGTCATCATTACATTGACAATATATGGCTGAGAAATACACAGGGCCCCGTTATTTTGATCACCGCATTAACAATTTATGGGTGTGAAACCACAGTGCACATCTACAATGATCGCCATGTATCTTAGGCAATCCCATTTTTATTTATTTTATCTGAAAGCTCTCCTCCCACCCTAGATAGTCATGGGCAGGGCCCAGCAGTACTTTGTCAGAAGGCTCATGAAAAAAAAATTATTAATGTCGCGAAATATTTATTTACGTGGTTTTTATGATATTTTTATTAGTTATTTTCGTATAGTTTAAAATAAAGTATTTTATTTACATTTTTCTGTTTGCAGGTAAAATGCATTTTCTGGATGCCAAGCGAAGTCAAGGCAGTACGCTGTAGAATGTATCTGGGCCCCACTCGGAAGCGACCGGCTAGTTACGTATATCTCTCTTAATTTCACAAGGAATATTGTAGTGTGTGCCTAAACTAACATTTTGGCGACTAACACAAAATCTTTTCTTGTATGTTATCTTTCTTAACTTTTTAATGTCTTCGGTTATATCGCACTTATTTGATTGTATAACGGAGTGTCACTGTGTTATTTAACACGTTCGCTGCCAATTACGAGTATACTCATAGTGCTACCTACGTTTCTTCAATCTAAAATTAGTTATTCGTACCGGAAATTTCAAAAGAAGAATTTTTATTTTATGTAATCAAGAAATGTCTGTAATAAAACAAAGTAAATATTGCTATTAGTATTTTCTGGGATGAATTTGAACTTTCTAAATAAAATGAAAATTCCGGTATTTTTAGCTTGGCAGCGAACGTGTTAATCCATGTCCTGAATTTCGAGTGTAAGATTGAATCCTTCGACAAAATCTGAAAGTAGTGATGTAGTGAGTACTTTTGAAAAATATTTTGTAGTCGCTACTTTTTAAAGCAAGTAATTGTAATTGTAGTTAACTATATTTTCAATAACGTAGTTGTAGTTCGCTACAATAATAAAAAAAAAAAGTGGCACTCCGGTAGTGCCGACAGAAGTGAAAACTTGAACAATTACGTGTGTATTTTTTGAATCGTCAGGAAATGTTTTATTGTGCAGGAAATACTTTTAAATGAAGTTTTATTTATTCATTATTAGAAACTACTACTACAAAAATTATATTACAATTTTCATTTAATGCGCTATTGTACATGAAAAATAATGCATATTATTTTACATACAAAAATTTCGGGAACCAGACTTCAGTCGCACTATACCGCTTACTATACCGCTGACATTTTTCTGCGTTATTATACCGCTTACATTTTCCTGCGTTACTGTACCGCTTACTATACCACTTACATTTTTCTGCGTTACTATACCGCTTACATTTTTCTGCGCTTACTATACCGCTTACTATACGGCGTACTATACCGCGTACTATACCGCTTACATTTTTCTGCGCTTACTATACCGCTTGCATTTTTCTGCGCTTACTATACCGCTTACATTTTTCTGCGTTTACTATACCGCTTACTATACCACTTACATTTTTCTGCGTTTACTATACCGCTTACTATACCACTTACATTTTTCTGCGTTTACTATACCGCTTATTATACCACTTACATTTTTCTGCGTTTACTATACCGCTTACTATACCACTTACATTTTTCTGCGTTTACTACACCGCTTACATTTTTTCTGTGTTACTATACCGCTTACATTTTTCTGCGCTTACTATACCGCTTCTATACCGCTTACTATACCGCTTACATTTTTCTGCGTTACTATACCGCTTACATTTTTCTGCGCTTACTGTACCGCTTACATTTTTCTGCGCTTATACCGCGGTGCATTAGCGACGCGCCTGCCCCGCTTTACCTCATACATAACTATACACAATACATGTACTTACTTATATACAGAGGTGTCGGTTACAGTAACAGTGTCGCGAGTTCAATGGTTTTTTCCCATCTCAAAAAATGCCCAACTCGCCTAAAGAAGTTTTCACTTCAAATATACAGAGGTGTCGGTAACAGTGTCGGTTACAGTAACAGTGTCGCGAGTTCAATGGTTTTTTCCCATCTCAAAAAATGCCCAACGCGCCTAAAGAAGTTTTCACTTCAATAATTTTTCCGTTCACAGTCTCCACCAATGCTTTTAAAAACATTCAAACACATGAAAGTTTAGATCGAGCATGAAGATTGTTGCATTTTCTGATAATATGGCAAGTTAAACTCGATTTCCCACACACAAAAAAAATAAAAAGACGAATTGATAACAATTTACAAACAACTAATCAAATAAAACAAAGGCTACTAAAAGACATATCTAAAATAAAATAACAAATAGAAATAAATATATAGACTAAACCAAATTAAATTAAGAGCACGCTGAACAAAAAAAATATTTCATGTTGATCAATTGCTTATAAGCCTTAATTATGCACCCACGTTTAGTTTAGAATTTCACTATAAAATCACATAACAGTGAATTAAAAAGATATTAGTGCTAAAGTATTAAAGGGGAAAGATCCAATCAATGTATTAAGTTGATTTCTTCAGAAATTAACCAATTTTTATTTGTATTAAAGTAAATTATTATCAGAATTAACAATATGATTATTAGCCATGGAAGATAATCCTTTTACGTAAATGTAGATATTTGTCTTCTGGAACAATTTGTGTGAAATTTATTTCCCCTGATAAGGGAAGAAATAATTTTTTATTTTTAAACAGGAGTACTTTTTTGCAGAATTATAAAGTGCCTTGACGACATGCCAAGAGCACTAATTCAAATTTCGAATTCACTTTCTACGGTAAGACGATACTAATGTTGAAAGTTCGCGTTTCTGATAAACGTCTGGTATATATCACAACACTTAAATACCATTTGTCGAGTATTTAATTGCCATACAGAAATGTATTGCTTACGAACATATGCATTTCTACGTTTATTTACAAAACTTTTTTCTTGGTATGTAGAGATCGCAAAAAGTTTTCAGATTCTCTTTTTACTCAACAGTATTGTTTGTTTAGAGATAGCTTTGAATTTTTTTGAAGCAATCAAAATATTGTAATGAACTGATAGCACTAACCGAAACTCGGTAAAGGAATTCTAAATGAGTAAGCGTTCTTTGATCCACATTGAAAACACTTCTGCTTAATTTCTACTGAACAGAGGAAACGCTCATGAGATTTACGAGTTTTGTTTGAATGTTTTCGTTATTTCTTATTTTCCAAAATAGGCAAGAATTTTCTGAAGCAGACCCAATTATTTTTTCTATAATCAAAGCATACAACTTTTAATTCAGGTACCGAAAACTTAAACACATTTCGAAAAAAATTAAATATTTGGCTTAAAATGGGAGAAAAGTACTCAGATATAATATCGTATATACCCTGCTACAGAACAATTTAAATGTGTTAACTAACACAAAATGTTTGATATTGGTAGTAAAGCTAAAGGAAGCAGTTTTTGTGAAAATATATTTCTGGATATTTACACGTATATGATGACTGGTAGATAAGACGAGGTGTTTAAAATTCCCGTGGTTATAACTTATATATGTGTTATAAAACAACATTTAAATTATCAAATGTGTATGATTGACATATAAGCGCCACACTGAAAGTATTACACATAAGTAGGTGCATATAAGAAAGGCGCATTATTTATAAGATTTTAGGGTATGTCTACCGACTTATACGCCGAAACAGACGGTAATTACAAAGCTTTGTTAAGACAGTAAAACGTATAGCTAAATTCCACTGCTAGTTAGCAGACGCAGCCCACATTTTACAGTACAGTCATTTATTGAAAGGTTTTTGGCCTGTAAAACAATGCACAAGGGTTTTCGTCTGGAACAGTGGACAGAGATTAAATTATGACGATGCGGGCTGTCCGAAATGTTGCAATCCTTATTCCATTGCGAGAGAAATTCGATAGCCATGAATTAAATTCAGGAGATCCTGCAGTGACTATACAAATCATTAGAAGGGGCTTCCCCTATTGGACTAGGAAACAGACGTTTAGAGGCAAGTGCTCCATTGGAACTACGCCATGACTTTCAAAGGAAATAATTCTGCATATCCAGGCAGCAGTGGAGGCTAAACTGAAGATACATTCACACAACTGAAGGGAATAAACAAATCTGCATTGCGGCTTGGGTACATAGTTGGAATCAAAAGTAAACATACAAGGATTTTTTTCAATGAAATACGTTGAACAACGAAACATTAAAATGTGATTTGAAACTTTTTATGTTAAAGTGGCGTATCACTTAATTATTTAACTTTAATCATAGGAAAAAAATGAAGTTGGATTATATAAAAATGCCGCTTATGAACGAATGGCAAAAATTTGCCAGTTAAAACGGATGGTATAACCCACGTAACAAAATTTAACGACGGTGATTTTGCGTGTTAATAATAGTTAGGAAACCTAGTTATAAAAAAACTACTGAGTAGGTACTTGAAACCCCCCCTCCCCCCTCCCCCCATCGCGCAATAAATTTATATAATAATCTCTAATGGAAAATGAAATATTTCTGAAGAAAACATCACTCTACTTCTCATAGTGTCATTACATAACATATTGTGATTGATTAATGTTTAAATGTGCTCATTTTCAGAGAAAATGCAATAAAATTGTCAAATATTCTACGCTTGTATAGTTCTTTGAAAAGCTAAACAGTTCCCGGACACTAATGTTTTTATTGGGTTGTTCGGAAAGCTTCTTCCGTTTGGGAAAACTAATTCGTACCGGAAAATTCTGTCCGTCAATTATTAGACATTAGATATCAGAGTTAATGTCTAATAATTAAATTGTAGAATTTTCCGATACAAAAAAAATTTCGCAAACGAAAAGAACTTTCCGAACAACCCAATATTTACCAAAGTTATTTTCAACATAAAAAGGTTATCGGTTATTTCAAGCACTACAAAGATAACACTGAATTTCTGTGGGTATCATGATGGAGTCGATTGGAAAAATCCAGAAATCTTTAAATGCTGTTTGATCATCCTATAAAATAATGTCAAAATGTAATATTTACTAAAGATTAAACTAAGACGGAAAAGGAAAAAGTTAGAATTTGTATTCACAAAATATCATTTTCATTTTTATTATCCCACTTAGTAATCATAGCTTAAAATTACAGGGGAAAAAATCCTTTATTTTCAATATTTCTATTAAAAAATTAAAAATTATGAAAAAAATAGCTTAATTTTCATCGTGAACATAATAACTAACTCAACAAAACTTCTTTGTAAACATAAAACTAAAAAGTTTTCGCAACTGGATTACTGTTACAGAGTAAACGAAATGAACTGCCAACCACAAGATTTATGGCAACCAATGATCCCAATGACAACTCTCAGACAACGCCAGAGAAGAGTGGAATGATTATCATATATTTCTCAAAGCTGCCAACTTCTACGATTTTTTCCAACCGTATTTTTAAGTAAAATTATTTGCACTTGAAAAGTCTTTAACTTTTCAAGTAAAATTATTCACAGTTTGAATCATTTATATTCTAAATCATCATCACATTATACGAGCAAATTTGGATCATTTATAAACATATCACCACATTATATGAGCAAATTTAGATCATCTAGAATGAATTATCAAATCCTAAGAAAATATTCTGGACAGAAGAGAGCTTGGTTTATGAAAAGGTGACATAATAGAGTTTAAGCTGGTTGGATACGTGAAGCAGAGTGATGGACTATTTAAAAATCTAAATTTGTTTTAATTTATGGACCACCTTCTTTCTAGAGTCCTCTAAATTGAAAGAATGAACATCAGTATATCCGACGATGTGCAAATTTGCGTTGATTTTGGTTATGATTTTGACATATACGGGAAACAATCAGCCGGGATTAGTACATATTAAAGTTTCAAAAATAAAGAAAATATGGATTAAATTTGTTTAAAATGTGATTCATCAAACAACAAATGTAATGTTTGGTGTTGTCGTGCCGTCAATATTTCTATTCATCTAGGTGGTAAAAAGAAAATCCGGGAGGGAGCTTGTACCCAGATCAAGCTGATTTAGAAATTCAAAATGCCACACATATGAAAATATATAATTTAAAAAAAATTGTCATAAATGTCAATTCAATTTACATAATGACAATTGTATAAACACAGACTTCATGCAGAAATTAACCCATTCAATACCATGAAAATTCATCTATTAAATAACATTTTATTTTATTTTTTAAGTAAGCCATTTACATCCAATGACTTAGTTAGCAATACCTAAAATCCAATTGATTTAATTTAACTACAACTATTTCAAATTAAAAGACTGTTGTATCTACGAGTATTTACACAAAACAACCTCTGTAAAAGTATAATTTTGTACCTATTACTTTTTGTTTGAATGGAATACTAAAATCAATCTGCAGTTTATTTCATGTAAGATTATTGTATATCCATATGTACTTTCTATTATTTGTAAATTTGAATTAATAACACAGATAGAACAGATTAATAGAAGCTTTAGTTCCAAATTTCACCAACTGGATGTTTTTACTTATCTGTCTGTGATATTCTATATCGATAATTAACCGACAGACACTTGAGATGAAATAATATAAGGATAAAAACTCCAAGTATTAGGTAGATATTCTTTGTTACGAATGTTTCTTTTGATGAGTTCTACCATATATAAATGTTTTTCTATGAGATTTGAAATACCCTGTATTTAAAGCGTGAAAAAGAAAAACTGAATGCAAACCAGACATCCAGTTTTGAATGTCACAAAATAAAACTGACTGCACCTATGTTGCTGTTTGTGATTTTCTATATTTCTATTACTCTTTTTATGCCTTGATGAATAGTTTACGAAATTATTTTTGTTAAAACTATGAAATTTTCACTAATAACCCGCATTTTTTTACTGTAATTTGATTTATCATGCTTCATTTATCCTAAATATAAATTTCTATTCTTCCATCTTGAAAAAATTAAATACGAGCTAAATACATTTGCACAGGTGCAGATTACGGAATTTCAATACCACTGTTTCGAAATTGTAATCATCGCTTTATTTAATCGTATAATTTATATAATAAATAAGGAGACTATTATTATTTGGAAATAGTAGTATTCAAAATCCTTAATCCTTGCAACTATGTAATTAACCCTTTTCAATCAGGGAAGGAGTCCTTTATCTTACAAACTATACACAACGACAGGGATCCAGAAATGCACTTTTAATTATTTAAACTATCATCAGTTGCTTTCTTTTAACATATATACGAAAAGTAAACATGGATGTTTGTACAAAAACTTTGGGGGAAAGTCCAGGAGGAAAAGGTAGCTTTCACAGTCTATGTTTTTAAAAATTCAACTCATTTTACTCAAACGCTCGAAGCTGAAATGCTTGGAACCCATTTATAGACGATTCAATCCCGGTTTTCGTTAATACTGAATTTGAATGCGAATTTCAGCATGAGAGTTACAGCGTAACAAAAATCAGATTGTTTCAAAATGATCCTAAAAATGACAAAATCCACCCTAAAATTTCAAATTGCCATATCTCAGCCATTTTTTAAGATAAATCCAAAACAAAAAATGTTCCAGAATACCTGTTCTGTACACATGATCAGTCATATTCATATTGGTTCATAAGTACGTGAGTTACAGCATAACAAATATCAGATTGTTTCAAAATCTCATCCACCCTAGAACTTCAAACAGCCATATCTCAGCTATTTTTTTAAGATGTAGCAAAAAAAAGAAAAAAAAGTCCAGAATCCTTGTATCACGTTCTAACACTTATCGAAAACAATTTTTTCAATTTATAATTTTTTATACATGTTTTTGAATTTTTAAAAATTTTAATTTTTTTAGCTTTCTGCCATTTTTAAACAAGATGCGTAAGGTACCGCGCATGAGCGGCAGCGTATTACTGCTTATTTTACTGTTTATTACTATTAATTTTACGGTATAATACTAGCAGCTGTGGTGCCAGTATCATACTGTAAAATCAACATTTTTTTTTTTTTTTTTTTTTTTTTTTTTTTTTTTTTGCAGTGCTGGAGCCATACTTACGTCCCGCTCTGTTTTTGATGACGAGCTTCGGATTTGTATAATTTGCTATATTTAAAACAGTGAAAAAAAATCCCACCGCTCAATCTCTTGTTCTTATTAAAACGCGAAATGATATATCCAAATGTTGAAAATGGAAAAGCGAAAATGAACGAAAGACCCGCGATCGTAGAGCCTCTTGCATCGTAGCATCTTGCATCGTAGAGTATAAGATATTTGAGCTCCCTGCGAAAAATGCTCGGTTTTCATGTCTGTTATAGATCGAGGAGGGTTGCTTCAGTTGATCTTATGATAACTTATAATTTTTTAGTTGCCTCTTTTTTATTCTCTTCTAACAGGAACCATAGGGGAATCGCTCTAAAATGCACAAATAAATGGACACAACGCATGGAAATCCTTCATTTTGTCGAGAATTAAATGTGAGGCAAAATCGTGTAAAACTAAAGAAAATAAAATGCGGGTGAGAAGTAATTTAGACTAAAACAATGTTTTAACTCCACCAGGGCCCGACTAATGCAGGGGCATGCGGGACGGACAGCTGACTCCCCCCCCCCCCCCCCCCATGGGCATAAGTGAGATTTTTGTTAAAAGGGAGCCAAATGTTAAAACTTGGCAAAAGTGACTAAAATTCTTACTTTTGTAAAGATTTATGCGGGGATGGAAAGCTGATGATTAAAATTTTATTGAAGAAGCGAAGAAAAGAGTAAGCTGATTAAAGCTGAAGAAAGCTAATGATTGAAATCTTATCAGAAAGCTGATGATTAAAATTTTATTGTAACAACTAATTAACCCATTGTTTTCAAGAGAAATTCATTATTGACATTATCCTCATAACAAGATAAATTAAAACTTTTCATAATGACCAATTGGGGACATTTTTCTTTTAGACATCTAATGACAGAAATGATATTATAACAAGTTAGCCAAGAATGAAAGAAAGACCTGTATTTACATTTCAATGGCTCGAATAAGCCCTTAGATTCCTATACAGAAAAAAAATATATTCTATCATCTCTTGTGATCTTTCTTATGATACCCTGTATACAAATGTAAATAGTACCTAGTATGAAATTCATGTGTGCAGTTTAGTCACTTCAGCGTAATTCAAGAAAATTTCCTATGGATAAATAGAAAGGCTCCCCCGCCCCGGAATAATGAATAATGCTTGCCCCGGGGCCCTAGATACTCTAAGTCAGACCTAGAACTCCACTCATCTTCTTTTCTTTTTAATTGATTCCATTCCAAACTCACGAAAAGGAAACTCAGACGTAGCAGTTTACTTGCGTCTAACACTGTCATATGACTAGACAGAAGTACCCTTTCCGGTCAAAATGATCAAACCCAATGGAATTCTACAACAATATGGGAATATAATCTCAGTCTAATAAAATAATATCACACATTAAAATATAAATAATTTATGTAAATATTTGTTGAAATTTACCTTCAAGCAGTAACAATTGTTTTAAATATGCCTTAAATGATAGTTATAAGTGGCTATAATTTTAGCTATTAGTGGATATATATTTAGCTATAAATTAACATTTAGTATATATTTGCTTGGTAGATATTCACAAAGTGTATGCAGAACAATTATGGAGAACTTCACAAAATGAAATGAATTTTTCAAAAAAAAAAAATAAAAAAATGTAATGCGACATATTTTCTAGCAAACCACAATAGTCTTAAGTATTGGACGCTGATGACTAACCTATTAAATTTTCCTTTTAAAGGAAGTAAAATCATGAACTTGCTTATTTTGTAAATTTGTAAATATGAAAGATTATCAAGGTCTAATCTTACATCTATATGGGAGGTGGGGGGGGGGGACAAAGTGTCAAGCCACATTTTTGGTGAAATAAATCTAACACTAATCTGTAGCTTATTATTGTAAATTATAATATCCTACATATTATTTGTTTCTAATGTCACTTGGTGGCAGCATATGTCCCAGGTTTCGTTTTTTCCTCAGTTTCGTTTTTTCCTCGTTTTTTCGTTTTTTCCTTTCATGCCCCCAATATAGCTAATTTACAAAGAACTTATCATTAAAGTAATGACATATTGTTATTCAGAATATCTCAAATGTTACTAAGACATTGACGAAAAAACTTTATGTTATATATCTTGATTTAAGTATTTGATCAAATTTTCAAATTGAAATATCTCAGAAGTTCAAAAATGTGGCTTAGCACTCTTTTGCCCCGAACCCCTCATAACTTGATTTGAGTATTTGATCTAACTTTCAAACTGATATATCTCAGAAGTTTACAAATGTGGATTAGCACTTTCTTGACCCGACCCCCTCATATATATATATTTACTTAATGCTCCAACTAACACAAGTAACTGGTTATAAAAAAATATATTTCATTGTGTATTTCTCTGTAACACAGTTAAATTCAGTTTTTGTTAATTCAAACTTATTTTTCTAGCACAAATTAAGAATTCTTAAAGCTCTGTATAAAATTCACCGCATATTGAATTATTATATGAAATGGCAAATACAGGGAGATGAACTGAAAATATTTTACCAATTTTAATTACAAATAAATGTCAATTATTTGGAAATAATTTCAATTAAGTAATGCAGATGAAACTGATACAAACGTAGATGGCAAAAGAAATAAAATACTTTGAAAGATAAATAACATAAAAAATATCTCATATACTTTTTGATTACCATCTTAGAAATTTAGCTCATTCACGCGGCTTTAGAGGTTTTCCGGATTTTTCTGTTTTTTTTTTTTTTTTTAACACCTCAAAGTAAGTAGCAATAATATTAACTCAAGAAAAAGCTTTGTTTCACTGCAGTTTACAGATAAATACGTAGACTGCTTTTGTAGACTTAAACGAATAAAGCTTTATTGTTATTCTAAATCGGAAATTTGAAAAAAATGCTATCCCCTTTCGAAAGACGAAAAAAATCACTTCCGCCATGTTATGTCGTAAGTTAACACTTCTATCCCGCTTTCTTTAATAAATCTGGACAGCACTGAAGTGTTCATTCATTGTAACAAATACCGTAACATAAGGATAGACGCGTCGAATGAGAAGCAAAATCTGGCAATACATTTATCTAAGGCCTAAATAAGTTTCGCACCACCTAAGCATTTGATAATGATAAAGAATCTTTTGAATATCAGGCAGAAACGAACTTCAACGAGAAAGAGTTATTTTTAATCAGAGGTGATTGCCAAGTAAAACAATTTCATTTTTATTTCTTTTACATTTACAGATTTTGCCTTGAAATTAGGTTTCGAAAATTCTTTTTTGACAGCCTCGTTTTCCCAGTACACATATGAAAGCTTGTTTCAACGACACTAATATATCAACTTTTTTTCTGAAAAGTAAATACTGAAGCTGTGGAATTCAAGACTCACTGAAAGTTAAATGAAATTCCAGACAAAGAAAAACAAAGAAAAAATGTTTAATGATAATATTATATATATATATATACATCCCTTTACATTTACAAATACAGGGTGATTATAAATAATTGTCGGTGTTTCAGTATTGTGCTGTAAGAAAGTATGATATGCGTAAGAAATGTTACACCTTAGACGGATAAGGAAAGGGTATTTTTCTAAACAAATATTCCCATCAACCAATCTACCTACTACATTTTTGCCTTATCGCCTATTGATGGAATTACATGGCGTGATAGACCAATCGGATTCCAGATGAGTTATTCGTAGACCTATCAAATCGTGGATGAGTTATTCTTAGATCAATCAGATTGTCTGAGTAATTGTGTAGAATATGGGTAATAAAGACCCAACATAATAAGACGCCAATATTCCAGTCATAATGTCAGACGTCTTTTCCTTATCTCAAAGTTTTGCTCACAATATGTGATGTTTAGTTCTTCTGGATTTAGTCACTAGGAGGAGGGATTTTCAAGATGGCAGCAAACGGCAGGGATAACGCATTTTGTATTCGGAAATTTCATGGAAATCTATCAATAACTACTGTACAAAGATACTTCGGCATTTTCACATGGACGTCCGGGAGTTTTTGAACCAGTGTTTGCGCAGAGAAGAATCAATCGTGCAAATGAGAATAATCAGAAATTAATTTCTTTGCTACCTTATTCTCCTGACATAACCCTGTGAATTTTTTTTTTTTTTTGACTGAGGTTATGTCAAAGACCATGTTTTTGCTCCACTTCTTCTTTAAAATACCAAAGAATTGCAAATGACTCTCAGAATTGTCATTAACAGCATTATCGTAACTGTGCTGTTAAAAGTATGAGATGAGATGGAATGTCGTTCGATATTTGTAAATGCAAAATGACTAAAGTTGACCCTATCGAGCATTTGTAGATAATTGTGAACAGTCTAGGTGAGTTATCCTATCAAATTCATAAGCTCTTTTGTTAGTATTTCACTTGCAGTAATTGTGATAAGTGTTTTAAACCGTGACAATAACTCATAATAGTTCTACGTACATAATTGCAGGGGGAAAAATCCGACAATTAATAATATTCAATTAAGTATGAGTAACTCTAATAAAAGTAAGTCTTATCTCTCTTTATTTCTTATTGTTATATAAAAGGATAATAACGTTCATAGAGATACCGCTAACAGACACAAAATGGAATAATAATCATTGCAAGTCATGATATCATTTGTAATTTCAGAATGCTTTTTAATAGAATATCTGTTGCTCTGGTCATAAAATAACATGTGTCACTAAGGTTTTTCAAAAAAAAAAAAAAAAAAAAAAAAAAAAACTTTTCCATGATAATATGTTCAGTGCTCTAAATACAGTCGACCCCTTTTAAGGCGCGTTTCAAGGGAGTGGACAAAAGTCGCGTATTAAGCGGAATCACGTGTTAAACGTGATTTGTATAATGTTGTAGGAGCTGGGCTTATTTACACATCTAATCGTTTAAATCGATTTCAGAGCTTTCATTTATATGTTTACGGTCGAAAATTGTGTCTGTTGCGATTATTTAGATTAAAATTTAACGTATTCAACGTTAAATCATTGTTTCTATTACAGGACCAACTGCAATAATAACTGAAAATAAATATAGATTCAATCGATTAATACGTTACAAACAAAATTAAAACAAGAAAAATAATTTTCCTGCTAGACTATTTTTTTAACACGAAGAAAAAAAAAATCTTTGAAGCACAATCTTTTTATTAAAATCGTATTTAGTACTTGTGATAATAAGTACCATAATAATCTGTCCTTCATTTTTTATATAATATGAAAAAACAATCCTTATTAATCTTTGGGTAGAAAATATTGTTAGTATAGCAAAAAGTAAACAAAACATAGATAAAATAAAAGAATTGTACATCTGCCTTCGTAATTGTTTAATCCTCACGAATTTCATTTATTTTTTGAATATAACGTGCATTATAAATCATCATAGTGATACAACGTACATTTAAAAGCTCACTAACAACAAGTATAATAATCTCTAATCATTAAAATTTTTATGACGCAAGATGTTCAAAGCATTTGCAGCAGCAGATAATGTCAGAATAGTCAAGGATTTGGGTTCGTCGTCGCCCTCCCGATTACCTGCTTCGTTCTTGAAGTCATGAACAGAAGGAAATATATTTTTTGAGTCTTTGATAATATCTTCTAAATATCCAAAGTTGCTTGCACCGATCCCTTCGTCGATATCAATTGCTCTTCGAGGAAGATCTGATTTTTCCCAATACGTTTACTCACAGCAATTCAATATTGGGACAGGAATAGATCATCTAAATCCAAAGTTGCTTGTACTGATCCCTTCGTTGATGTCAATTACTCTTAGAGAAATATCTGATTTTTCCCAATGTGTTGACTCACGGCAGTGCAATATTGAGAGAGGGGGGTGATCATCTAAATCGTTGAGAAACCCTTTTATTTGGTGTAAAATTGCCCTCTCAGAAAACGACTTCCGTTTGTTTTTGGTTTGACGCTACCTCAATGTACTGCGGCTGCATTCTATTCAGTAAATTGACAGATGCCTGCTGTTCAAATTTATATCACTCTTTGAGAAACCGATAAAATATGCAGTTTTGGTAGTTTTGTTTTCGGGACTTAATTATACTCTGATTCATCAGCCGGCGCATACCTGAAATGGACGTTTTTAAAACCCTGAAAGTTCTTCGGGTGCGCTGGGCTACACAAATAGCAATATCTTCCCAGATTTTTCCTGCATTTGTAGATCGACGTTGTGCAGCTATGAGTTGAAAAGATCACCCAGTCATTCAAATCGGCTTCTGGTTTGCATATTGAGAGAGCAAACTCGTCATTTTTTTAAGCAGCGGGGATATTGTGATTTACCAATCACAAGCAGCAGCATTTTTTCCGTGTCCTCTGCATTTCTTCCAACTAGCACACGATCGTTACTGTACTTCCCCCCAGTATATTTGTCCATTTTCACTGCGAATTTTTTATCAGGCATTAATTGATTACTTTGAAATTCCATATTTAATCACATTGAAGATATCACAACCAATATATACTTCGACAACATTCTGAAGTACGCTGGTTCTACAACACTCTACATATTCGGTGTTCACTGCTGTCTCTTCCCCAGAAACATGTTTATATACGATTCCATACCGTTTTTTAAATCGGTTCAACCATCCACTTGACGGTTCAGTTTTTTTTCTCTATCCGCGAAGCCTCCTGTTTCGCTACTAATAAATTAAAAAATGTGTTCAAAGCTCGAGCTTGAGTATACCAGTCGAACAATATTTTTATACGACATTTGTATTTCTTAGTTTTACCGTCATTACCTTGGACAAATAAACAATTTTCTCGGTTATTTCTGGATTTTTTAGCAGGATACATAACATAGATTCCAAAATTAAGCATTATTTTACAAATGATGCTTTATTTACCATGGCCTTAGAGTCTTATTTTTGTATAATGACACATATTTATCTGACATAAATAAACAGAACCACACAGTATTTGACGGTTTATTTCTTACAGTCTACGTGAGAAAAGAAAAGAATCGACAGCATACATCGCACAAAGAAAGGAGAATAAATAACAAAAAGCAACGAAAATTCTCCTATCTCTCCCTACTACAATAAAAACATACACGAAGCGAGAGACAAAGAAAGTAAAGACGCGGGATCAAAGAAGTACAGCGTTGCTAATTTAGCGGGGTTTATTTATTCAAATATCTACCTCTATTTCCGATTAGTACTGTTCGCCTTAATTAATGTATTTTTAAATAAAGAAAATATTACTATCGGAAACATTAGTTTTCATCCGAATAGAAAATCTGCTAAATTTGCAACACTGGAGAAGAGAGAATGAATTCGCATCTTAAGCGTGATATTTTACCTCAAAGGACCGAAAATACAGGGTAAGTCAAAATGAATATAGCGATTACAAACGGCTATAACTATTTAATGGAAAAGAATTTATCGATAAGATTAACACAGAATGTAGACGGAACTTCAAAATTTTGCATACATACGTCATAGATATTCTATGTGACTTCCCTTGGTCACACGGACAACATCTAGGCGGTAGTCCATTTCACGCCATATACATTCTGAAGCATTTCTTCAGTCACCGACGCAAGCGCATTACAAATGCGTACTTCGAGTTCTTCAATTGTTTTGGCCATGGGAGGCACGTATGTCTTTCACATAACCCCATAGATCGGTCTAAGTGGAGCCGACGATGTCTTCTGCTCTTGGCCACCGAGATCTCCGGACTTGACACCCTGCGATTTTTTTCTATGGGGTTATGTGAAAAACGGGGGTATGTACCTCCCATGCCCAAAACAATTGAAGAACTCAAAGTACGCATTTGTAATGCGCTTGCGTCAGTGATTGAACAAATGCTTCAGAATGTATGGCGTGAAATGAAATATCGCCTAGATGTTGTCCGTGTGACCAAGGGAAGTCACATAGAACATCTATGACGTATGTATACAAAATTTTGAAGTTCCGTATACATTCTGTGTTAATCTTATCCATAAATTCTATTCCATTAAATAGTTACAGCCGTTTGTAATCGCTATATTCATTTTGACTTACCCTGTACATCGCGGATTAAGCGGGGTCGCGTAATAACCGTTCGCGTATTAAACGTGATATTTTCGCATCAGCCTTATAGACGTTTAAGGGACCGAAAAAATACTTGATCGTGTATTAACCGGGTCCAACTGTACTAGTGAAATTGCCAGTATCATTTCTCTCAATATTTTTTCCCTATTTTCTGGTCATTAATTTGTAGACACTTTACTTATTTTTATGCACGTTTTATATCTACCCTATATATATAAAATCCTAATGAAACGAATTTGTGAAACGATTTTATGAAACGAATTTATGAAACGATTTTATATTGATTAAACGACTGATTATGTTTCAGGGCTATTTTTAATAAAATATTAAACGCTTGATGCTGAAATTAATACCAATTGTCCATAAAAATCCACAGAAGTTAAAACTGGTAATAGAATTTTGAAATTGGAATTAGTTTTCGAGATATTAATTTTTTTTCTAATTTTAACGACATTTCTGTAATGATGGCAACTAATTATTCAGTTTTTTTGCGACAAAAAAGGGAAAAAAATTGAAAAGGATCCCGATAGGGATTATTGATTTTTTTTTTATTCGTCATTTTCAAATTGAAATTGAATTTATCTTTTATTTCAATCAATAATGAACACAAGATTGTGATTAAATTATGTTTTTCATGAAAATGTGAAAAAAAAATCTCATTTCTATCGCCAAGATTAAATCGTCTGTCAGCATTTAATTTAATTTATAAACTGAAAATATTTTGAATAAATTCATCCAAATGACGTCATTTATGTAAACGCAAAAGAAAGGGGGAAATTAATAGTAATTATTATTTATTGCTATCATTTTGTTATTTTTTTGTAAAATTTAATTAAACGAATTTATAAAATCACTAATTCGGATATTTGAAACGAATATATAAAATAATAATTGCCCAACTGAACGGAAGGAGAATAAAATATCCTGCTTGGTTTTCTTTCCAATTTTAATGAGAATATGACATCAATTATGGTAAAATGACATTTACTCCTTTATCTCTTATATTGGCAGCAAGAAAAAAAAATGCTCCCTATATACTAAAAAAATGCTATTAAAGTTTAAACAAATTAATATTTCAGTAGCATTACTTTTTTAATAATGAATTATATGTTTACACATAAATAACAAAGAGAAGAAAAACTACAAATAATTAATTAAATTACCATACTCGAAACACACTTAAGGTGTAAATTACGTTATATATTGAAATTATTTTCGTTTCTTTTCCAATTTAGGGGCCTTCGCGAGATACAGTAAGTGACCTTGGCGATGAATTGAAATCCGGCAACATGTTTTCTAACAATCTATTCGCTTTTTGATATACACAAGCAATTATTTCGATATTTATACAATTTATTTAATATAAAGAAGTCATTTATCTATTTTTATGTACAAAAAGAGGTAAATTGAAAGACAATTATAAATAAATTGTATATATACATATAAATACATGTATAAACAAGCATAAAAGTTCGGTGCTTTTCCAGTATATGGGACCTTGACGAAACAGAGAAAATAGCCTTGGCGGAAAAGGAAATTTGGCAACATACTTTCTGTCAACCTATTCACTTTGTCATTTCGTATACAGAAGCATTTTTTCAATATTTATACAATTTGTTTAGCGTAAAATGTCATTTATCCTATTTTATATACAATCAGAAGTAATTTGTATAGAAAAAACAATAATAATATACGTATAATTAAAATACGCATATAAACAAAAAAATCGTCGAATTTGTTTCCATGGCTGTTTATGTCATTTGGCACCAAATCTCACTTTCTGATACCCGAATTGCGCCAAGCTTTTTAAAAAAGCGTCAAGACCCCTATAATAGAAAAGCACCAAAAGTTCATTGGATTTGTTTTCATAACTTTTGGCAACAAATCTATGTATATTAACGAATCTATCCCTTTTCGAAGCTTGAATTGTGCCAAACCTAAAAGCAAAGGATCCTATATTGGAAAAGTACCCGATTTTCTTATGGGCAATATTCAAGTGACATAACATGGTGTAAAATTATCGCGGATAGCCAATTTGTTTAAATATCTCATCAATTGATGCCGAATAAATGCAGGCATGCATGCACAAAATATTTAATTAATTTTGCATGATAAATAATTATTAGAAAATTCGTATATACATATTAATTAAAATAAATAATTTACATATTTAAAATAACATGAAAATATGCATGATGGTGCACTAAAATAGAGAGAAAATTAAAACCTGTTACTGAAAATGTCTATAACATAGTACTTTTCAATACCGTGGTTCTTAATGTTATTCTCAAGCAGATGGAATATTTCTCATGCTTAAACGCAAAGGAAGAATATGATACACATCGTTGTTATAAAAGTCCGAGAGGTAGCCACAATTTAAACCTAACCATTTTATGCAAGCTGGTTTTCAAGTTGTAATTAATTTTACTCATCAATCCCGAAAACAGTCGTCAGTTGTCGCAACAGCTGTGTATGAGGCCATGATAATCAAAAAATGCCCCATTAAAACGTTAAAAGCATGGCAACCCAATTAGAGACTTACCAATATTTTTAAAACAAAGCACGCTGTCATGTTTTTAGAGTCCTCGAAGTCTGAGCTGGGGTTGGCGAGCGTAGCTCGCAGGGGGTAGGCCCCCTAGTTATATGTATTATTTTATACATAGGCTTATATTTTACTTATGTTTATGCATATTACTGAAGTGCAAATTTTCTCAGTTCTAATACACAAATTGAGTTTATGTTTTTACATGTGGTAAAATTTCATCTTATGCCCATTTTGTTTACGCAAAACTTACCAAACTTTCAGATTAATTATTTCTGAAAGTGTTTCATTATTTAAAATGCAAAGAACGAAAAAAAAAAACAGAAAACTAAAAAAAAACATATATTTAACACTTTCCAACCTAGTTGAAAAGTGTTTATGACTTAGGTTTGTCTGGCCGTCTGCCGTCTGTTCGTCTGTCCATGCTCTAACTCGCGTAAATATACTCGGGGATTGCTCTGACATTTTTGTATGTTATTGTCGTTTACTATAGCATGATCCCTATTGAAAATAAAGTGTGTAGCACTTCTAGTTTTTTTACAGGGACAGTCAAAAGTATTCCTTTACATTACAGTCAACGGGAAAAAATCGTTTCAAGTGTATTTTGATAATGCTACGCCATTTGAAACATGATGAAATTGATATACAATTATGAAGCCAACTAAAACACGCATTTTGAATAATATGCTGTGAAAAACATTTATTATTCATTTACAGGGTCAAACAAAAGAATTCTGTTGCACATTGTTCTACGGGGCAAAATCGTTACAACACGAACGAGCGTTGGACGACTGATGCATGCTTCTGCTAGCTTTGTGGTCACGTGACTTGCACTTGTGACCCTCTAGAGGCGGGCATGTGGACTCCCGCGCTCTTGTCGGAAACCCTCTTTGTTACTGACGCAACTATATTACCATTCTGTCACCGGTTTGCACATTCCAGACTCCGACTCGTTTCTTTTTGAACGTCCCTTATATTATTGAGTTATGATAGTTTAAATTTTATGAATTTTTACTATTGTTTTTGTATGAATTTGTTCTAAAAACAAAAGAAACACGTTTTTAGTGCCAGAAAACATTGAAAATTCATAAAATGCACTCCCTAAATTCATCCCTGATTTTGAAATATATACTTCATAATTTACGTGTACCTAATGATTGCTCATTCCCGTTTACTGTATGTCACCAATGTTTAAATGACCAAATTTTGGCAAATTCAAACACTTTTTTTGTTGCTTTATTTGAAATTCTATAATTAACTATCCAAAACGGTTTTGTTTTCTTTGTACAATCGTTAGAAGTGTGGTTATGGCTGTTTTTGTTTCAGTTCTCAAGCCAGATGCGTGTATGAAAGAAAACACACGTCCATGAGTAACGCTGTTGTGATATTGACCAATAAATTTCGCTTTTACTGCAATTTTTTAACTTCTAAATATCGCACAATTTCAATTTTTACACCGTTCAATAGACACAAAAAATGTACTTTTAACTCCAATTAGTTTGAAAAATGTATCTCAATTTACCGATTTTTTTTTAATGGATTTTAGAATAATTTTCAAGCATGAATATTTTTTAATCTGTGTGCAACCCGAATACAAGAGTCAGCTGGATGGGGAGGCCTACCAAATGGCTTAAGCACTCACAAGCCCCATCCAGAAGAGTTAGTCTCTTAATTTTGAACCAATTCCAGATGAGAGACCTGCACCTGGATTGGCACTCCCAGAGGTAACGCTTATTCTAAACTTGGAGGACATTGGAGCCACGAGCAAATTTTACGTGCACCAGCTCCCATTAACGTACATGGTCCCACAGCAGCCGCAGCCGAGAGAAGTTGTCACCCTCCCAAACAGTGACCACGGTCGATGCTGTTTCACTTTCGGTGATCTTACGGAAACCGAGCTTATTCATCCGCGCCACTGCGGGACTCTGTGTGCAACCCAATTCTGAAAGATTAACGTTCAAACTGAAATGAATATAAATAATTCAGCTTTTGTTTATTTACGTGTAATATTGCGTAGCTAAACTGCCAAACAAAAATAAAACTTCACAAATAAATAAAACACGAGACAGATATGTTACCGAACTATGCTCTTAAATACTGCAATAATCAGAGTCAGAAAGATTGCTGTAAATAGTGAAATATTTCGCGATTGACCGCTGGCGTGCGGCCAATATGAAAAGTTTTAAATTAAAAACTATTTCCATCTATGTTCTGTACACCCGGTAGTATATAGGGCCTCTTTAACTCAGGTAGCCCAGCCCGGGTTGGATTGCCTGGAAGTAACCGTAAATGTGCATTTAAATAATCTCAGAAAAGGTAATATCTTCTAATATCACAATTATTATTTTTCCTTAAAATTGTAAAAATTAAAAAGAAATTTCATCAAAATAATTTATTTAACAAATGAAATTGCTTTTTATATACTAATCTATTTAAAACTACCAGTATTATTCTTATTTTTGCTTTATTTAAAAAAAAATGGGTGTCAAATTTAGTGATACCTTAGTTTATGCGTGCCTGCCAAAACGTGAGTTACTTAGTTTTAAAATATATCCACAGATTGAAAAGATAGCGACAAGTATTTTGTTGTTGTTGTTATTGTCGTTGGTTTATGGTTTGAAAATGATGAGTGGGAAAATGAAGTTTATTCATAAATCATTTTAATATTTCAGAAACAGTGTTGTTTTAGACATGTGTAAGCAAACACGTTTCTTCTGAATAACATACTGAGATACGGTGTAGCACAGTCAATAAAGAAAGATTATACAATAAATATCTTACTGGGAAATGGAAACATGCAATCAAATCAAAACGAAATTGTACCAAAAAATGAAACCACGAATAAAACATTACGCTATTCAGTAGCAAACATTAAAATAATTTGACAAAAAAAATATAGTGATGGGCGCATTTATGCTTTTATCATACGAAACCAGCCAAGTACTGTTTACTAACTTTTCCTATACTATTTTATTTTCAATTAAATCTACTAACGATCGCCCTTGACTCACTTTGAGTCAATTATCAGCTCACCTATACGGTGTTCTTTAATTTGCCACGAGATTGCACATCGTAACCTAATTTTGCTCTTAAATAATTTCGGCCGAACAATTAGTTACTGCAGAATGAATTCAGTGATTCTCTAAATTCCGTGGTTAAAAGAAAAAAAAAAGGATATTTGAATAAAAATTGTTGATTAAGAAAATTTACAGAAGGGTGACAAATAACGTCATCGGAAGCATCACGCACGAGAGTTAGAAACTCAGACCGAGCGGAGCAGCCAACTTATGAAGTTTATGGCTTCAGTGTTCCACTGGTACGTATTTAAAAAAAAGTTACAACATTATAGGTGTATTTATAAATTTAAATTTTGCTGCACGCGTTATCGCAATCAGCGCGCATACGCAATCGATCAAACACAAAACAAATTTCGCGCATGAAAATCTTTAATGATCAGTAATCAGTATAAATGAACTGGATAACTTCGTTCTTGATGTTATTTAAAGGCTGCATATTATGTTTCATTTTCTAATTAATTTCTATGTTAAGTATGATTTTTATCTGATTTATTTTTAAATTCTACGTAATATAATGCGCACACGGTGAAACTGAACTCTTAAAAAAACTACAGATTCACTCAGAATGAAAATACAATTGTTCTATATGTATTCGTGTAATTCGTCATATACAGTATTCCCCCGTATTAATTCTGCTGTAGATAATCGTATAAAAAAAAAAGATGAATACCAGTCGACTGGGAATAAAGTGTATTATTGAATGCTTTTCATAAATTATGATTCGGGGACCATCTTCATATTAAAAATTGAACTAACTTTAATTTTTTTAAATTGGAACACCCACTTTGACATTTTTTTTCAGTTCCTTGGATAAAACAGAAGGTACATAGTTTAAGCGCTTTTTCTTAATTATTCATAGCGTTATTACATTGAACGCCATGGTACACAAATGCGTGAGCCAGCAATATTTCCAGGGGCCCTTTGGCACACGAATATGTGTGGCATCGATATTTTCATTGAAGACAATTTATTGCTATGAAATGGGACTGTTGATAAATTTTAAGATTTAATAAAAAAGCTAAATATATAATTTAACATTTTATAGTGGATCAGGTTAGTCTGGCGATCAACGTATTGAAGAAAGTATGCTAGGGTTTAAATTAAGAAAACTAATTATAGAAAACTAAAATCAAGATCTTACAGGGAAAAGTACGTACTTTGAAAATTCAATTCGTAACCAAAAATTCTGTAGATTTTTCCCGGTGAATTTTTAAGACTTTTTTCAGTGCTGCAAACGATAACGAGAGACGATCCCCTTGGAGCCTTAGACCGTCGTAAAGTAAAATGTTTTTATAACACGAAAATTAATTGTAGTAATGAGCTGTAAAAGCACAAAGCCATGTTTTCGATTAGGATAACTCTTTTCTGTAAAAAAATTATATAAATCATAATTCACAAATTTTTCTAATATGAATTTATTTCTAATTTTCAAAATTAAAAATGTGTATTTCAATAAAAACAGTCCTGAATTACGTTTCAATCCATTCATTTATCTCATTAAAAAGCAAATATTACAATCGGGTAGTTTTAGAGGAGATATAGAATAGGTTTGTGATGTGGCTTTAACATTAATACCCTTCAAGTTTGAATCTTCCTATGAAGATTTAAAAAAATCTTAAACTATGTACTTTTTCTAGCTGATTTCACCCAAGTGACTTATATAATGTATAAAAAGTGGACGATGTCATTTTAAAAATGAAAGTTGGTGCAGTTTTTAATATGTAAATGGCCAGTAAAGAATCATTACATTGCATATCATTAAGTAATACGCATTATTCTCTGTCGAATGATATCTTATGCATTTTTCTTATGATTATTTCCCACAGATTTAGTAGGGGTGATTACTTTTTCCTTCCAGATTGTACATAAGACTATATTTATAAGTAGTATGTGCGTATCCAATTTGAATATTGCGTAACAATAAAATTGCATGGGCTTGTGATGAATCACATTACGTGATACTAATGATTAAAACAGCTATGAGTAGAAAATTACTGTAAAAAAACACGTTATAAAATAACTGCTTTCACCAATATCCTGTACATTAATATAACGCGAAGAACATTTACAACCGAGAGTTTGAGTGACTGCTGTAAGTATTGTTTAGCAGTTAACCCTAAACTATTTTCAGTATCACGATTTAAAAAATATATACTATATACGTACAGAATGTCTCTTATTATCGTTGAGAAAAAAGTCAATTCCTAAACAGTTAGATTTAGACTATAGTTCTAATTGCAAAAGTGTTTCAAATGTTCTTTATCATACCAAAAGCTATTTTCGTCAATATATATATATATATATTTTTTTTAAGTTACAAAATTTAAATTTTTATACTGTCTCAGAAAAACTTTCTCCGTGCTTTAACAAATAAAACAGTAAAAGTTCCATTCTTCTACGACCAAAGTTTATCGAGTTATGATACCCTGAATGTTATGAATTTCCGCAATCTCCGATGTGTTTTCTGGCATCGAAAACATGTTTTCATTTTCGTTTTTCGCGCTAGAAAACGCCAAAAATTCATAAAATTCAAAGGATCATAACTTAAAAAATTTTAGTCGTAGAAGAATAGAATTTTTACTGTTTTACTTAGTGAAAGTTTTTCTAAATATAACTTATAGAACCCAAGGACCATATAAAAAATTAAATTTCGCAACTTTAAAAAAATTAACTAATATAAAAAAATAACTGAATTTTCATATGATGAAGAAAACATTTGAACAAAAGAACATTTGAAAAACTTTTGCAAATGGAATGATACCTCTAAAACTAACGATTTAAGAATTAGCCATTGGTCAACAATAAGCAGGGGCACCCTTTGTGTCTGTTATTGTGACTTCTATATATTTTTCAAGCTATAAGAACCATTTAAAATATCTCATGATTTTGATAAACACTGTTATAAAGAAACATGCTTGCTGCCTGTCTCTTTATAGTTCTTTTTGAAAGCAAAGTATTCATAATTTTGCAGATCCTTACTATGTAAAGCCACGCGCCAGCAATATTTGCATCTACATATTGGGTTAAAAAAGGTACAAAATGGCATTTTTAAATGACTATTGAATAGCATAACAAGAACAATTCTTTTATTTTTATATTAATTCCCATTTTTTTTCTGTGACTCCTACAGTTAATTAAAGATTTAAAAAACTTAAAGAAAGTATGTTGTTTTGACATACATCAGTCAGTAAGAAAATATAATTTGGGGGGAAAAATATCATCCTCCAAAGATACGTATAAAAATTTACATTGAAATTATTACAAAATACGAAAATTGTGTGATTTTATAAACAAATCAACTGGTAGCTGAAACTTGTACACAACTGTCATATTCATTCATAAAAGTAAAATGAATAGAGGAGAAAACGAAACTCGGTAGGTTACTCAGTGGACGAATATTGAAAAATTACGTCTTCTATTCAAAGCGAAATTATCCTTGGTATTGAAATGGTGTAAACAGAAAAACAGAAGTCATTTAAGATGGAATTTTAAAATGCTATTTCCTCTATATCAAATTACAATGACGAAAAACTCAGTAAGTGCTAAATTATGATCACCAATATTTCTTGACTTCTTATTATAATCTCATCAAACAGACAAGAATAAACAGTCATCAATAAATATATTGGGATATAAAACTAAATCTTCTATGAAGAGATCAACTGCATTAATTATTTTTGTTAAATAAATTTAGACTAACAAAGTTAAAAATGTAAACAACGATGAATATTTTTTTTCTTCTCGTTGAACTTTTCTTTGGCCACAGCGTGTTCCATGTAATCTCTGAAAAAAAAATTAAAGAAAAACTCTAATCTGTAATTGCGATCAAACAAAGAAGCCTTTCTCCAGCTTTTTAAACTCGTGCAAAGTACGACCAAAAGGAGAAATTTTAAAGGCGTGCCTTACTACTTCAAAGTGACGTCATGCACTCATTTTTGACTCGCCAAGACTTCATAAGATTCAAGTCTTGTCGTGGGTGGTGCAGTGATATTTTGGGCTCCACTTCTTGCTAGCTGCAGACCAGAAGAAAAAGATCCACTCCTTTCGGAAATCTTATCCCCTCAATCGAAAGAATGGCTTATCGTGGACCTTCTTATGGCCTCAGTGCACAAATTGCCAACAAGGTAAGAATCCTTCAAATAATAATTATTTCAAAATTTCAAAAATAAATTTGTACGCATATGATGCGATTTCCCATTTAATGGTAATTTTTTAATTTATCTTTATTTTCTATTAAAAAGAAATGCAACAAACGTAATGTTTTTAAATATCAATAATGGTTAAATGATAAAAATTACCTACACCATCAAATCAACTGCAATAGAAATTTATGCTTAGATTTATAGATGTTTGTTTTAGTGAAAAAGTTATATTAATAAAAGAAAACAAGTGAAACAGATGTCCTTTGCTCAAAGAAATGTTGAAGTGAATAAATATAAAGATATTTTGTCTCGGAATCTAGCGTAAAAAGCAATAAAGCTTACTGACGTTAAGAAGAAAGAAGAAGAAAAGTTCTTTAATGAGCCATTAACTGATAACATCATGCCTGACGGAAGTTGTGATCTACAGTTGGACCACACTGCCTGCAATAACAAACGTTTGAAACGACTTTAAAGATGTCAGACGGATGAAGAACAGCTCGTAAATCTCATAAGATAACTAAGAAGATTTGAGGAAGGATTTCACCTGGATACCATTACAGAAATACCTATAAAATATGCGTATATACTTGTGGGATTACTCCAAATTATTGAGTTTATTTATGTAGAACAAAAATATTAGTGACAAAAAGTTTAAAAATATTCATTTTAGAAGACAACAATAAATATTTTTTTAGAAAAATGTTAAGGACACAGAAGTAATGTACAGAAGTACTGACGAGCAGCTTTAATTTATTAATAAGCAATTCTCCATGTATCATTCAAAAAGGGGCGGGTAAACTTATCGGTATATTCAAATCTTTTGGAAAATTTGAAGTTAATAATATAGCTATTAATGGCAATCAGACTTTCAGACCCAAATTATTCTTTATTTAGAATGATATTCAAACCAATTTTTACAGAAAAATACAGATAAATTTTCAGAACAATAAGCATAATTTGAATTTTTTTTTTCATTCTATTCAACGAAATTTTTAGCTAGATTTTTTTTTTCAATATTTTATTAAAATCTTTGGAAATTCATATAATATTCTTTCTTCAATAAAAATGATGAAAAACATTTTACATTAATGTTTAGAATCCTCTTGATTAAAATAATGTTATTTTATGAACAAAAATATTTATTTATATATGATTAATATGTATCGCACAATTTTCAATTTTGCAAATTTTTCAAACACCAGTATTTTTTTATGAAAATTTTCAAAACAGCAAAAATTTCGCAAAGTTTTCGCATAACAAATATGGACTGTTTTTTCTTGGTAAAACAAGGGTTTCTCATTAATGTAGCCTGTACATTTGTATTGTAATATGTTTTAAGATCAAATTTCAATCTGGTTATTTGAATAGAAAAGAATAAATCACTAATTGTTTTTCCGGCGTTTCCTCTCGTCACCTTCACCAAGAACGAACGATATATTCATTATTGTAACTGAAAATCAATGAAAACAAAGGTATATAGATTGGTAGACTAAATTGTGCACAGTAAAAGAACATCCAAATATAGTCTACATTCCTCTAGAAAGAATCTATATTCTAAACTTATTTAACATTCTTGTAGCATCTTTTTAAAGCTAGCTAACTTAAAGTAATTTTTAATTTCTATATACTATGTCTGAATAATCAAAAAGAAAAGATTATGCATTGAATTTAGAATTATCTCAAAGTTATTCAAATTATGAAATATATTACTTAATCTTACTTTTTTGTTTATGCCTGTCTTAGAGATTGCAGTTTCTTTGGTTACTCCCAGTTTTCATTCAAGAAAAATGGATACGTCAGTATTTTTCTAAAACATCGCGTATTTTTGGCATCATCTATTGTACCCCCCCCCCCCACACACACACACACACACAAATAATAATAATAATAATAATAATAATAATAATAATAATAATAATAATAATAATAATAATGAAAAAATGATTGAGCAAATGCGATAAATGTTTCAGAAAATGACGCAATTTCTAAAAAATTGCGCCTGAAATGCAATGGGGTTCTTTCTTCCAGTTCAAGAAATTAACATTTAAATTCCAACAGCGACCACGTTACATCTATTTCTGGCATGCAGAAAAATTTGTTTTAGTTCTGATATCAGCGCAGCTGAATGATTTCCATGGATTTATCTCTAGTGATTTGCGATATAGTTAACATCATTTCCCGAAGTGTGAACACAATTCTTTGATCCTCATGAGATTTTTTTTTTTTTTCTTTTTTGGACAGAACAAAATTGTTTACGTGAAAAAAAAAAAAAAAAAAGATATTTTAATATATTTCTCAATACTGTTTTTAACACTTTCCAGCCTAGTTGAAAAGTGTTTATGACTTCGGTTTGTCTGGCCGTCTGACCGTGCTCTAACTCGCGTAAATATGCTCGGATCGCCCTGAATTTTTTGTTTGTTATTGTCGTTTACTACAGAATGTTCCCTATTTCAACTGAAGTGTGTAGCACTTATAGTTTTTTTACAGGGACAGTCAAAAATATTCCGTTACATTACAATCAATGGAAAATAATCGTTTCAAGTGTATTTTGATAATGTTACGCCATTTGAAACATGTTGGAATTGATATATAATTATGAAGAGCATTAAAACATGCTTTTTGTAGAATATCGGGTGCAAAGCATTAATTATTTATTTACAGGGTCAAACAAAAGAATTCTGTTACACATTGTTCTATGGGGAAAAATCGTTTGCAGTGCAATTTAGCGAAATTTTACTATTTCAAACATAATGAAAATTATATGCGTTACTGAGGGCATTACTGTGCATTGTAATTATTTACAAGGACATACAAAAGATATCGGTTACATCACATGTGCGATATTTACAGTCTGTGTGATAAGTGCGTTTTCAATTTTGGTTTGCGTTTTTAAGTTTAACTAAATTTTTTCATAGTGCGCGTGTGTTTATAAACTCGGTTGTTCATATACAGGGCTGCACAAAGGAATCCGTAAGTATTACAGACTATGGGAGTGAAGTGCTTATAAGGGTAGTTTTTAGTTGTGTTACGCATTTTCTTGCTGAACTATATTTAGTAGACTAATAGAAGTTTGCGGAATATAAATAAATTCATATACAGGGCTACGCAAAGGAAAAGATACATATGTGGTGTGTACAAAAGTCTTCAGATAATATACAGGGCTGTACAAAATATTTCGTCTACTTTTTTGACACAGGAAGGTAATTTCGAAAACTGTATTTTTCAATGTGGTATATGTTTTCTAAACTGTTTACTTATACATCTTCTTTTACCTTATTTAACGGTGAAGTTTCGTTACAGTTTTCTGGCTGTGTTGGAAAGTGTTTCATAATCTATGCTTGACGCATGATTTTTCATTCTTGTTTTTTTATTATTATTATTATTATTGTAAATTGTGTTATGAACGCGATATCATACAGAAGATTTTTTTCTTTACAAAATATCTACTTTATTTTGCTGTAATTAGTAATATTGATAACTATTATGAATATCCATTTTCATGTTATGCAATGTTGCAAAGAATATGATTTTTTTTCATCAGATTTTAGAATCTTAAGCGCTTGAAGGGTGGTGGGATATAATATATTTCATTTAATTTTAATTCCCAAACGCCCCAATGAGACCGGAATTTTGGAATCAAATTTTGCTTTTATAATATACGTGAAGAAAAGCTTTTACTTATTTGGAAATAAATTTGTTGTTAAATCCCGGTGTGATTCAATGATTTCAACATTTTAGAAACATAAGCCCCTGAAAGGGTTAAACCAATATTTAAAGTGTACATATATAAAATTCCATTTCTAAATAATGTGAAGAACTATAAGTTTCTCAAATACGTCAGTAAGTTGTTTTTCCAGCGGAATATAAATTTAAATAGAACTATGTCACCAAATCTGTTTTTTAAATATGTGACATATTCATAATACATATTTATATATTTTTTATATTCATATTTATATTTTTTCATATATTCATATATTTGCACATCCACGTACTTTCTTGTGCATGCTCTGACGCGATGGCTATAATGCACACTCCAATGGATTAAATGAAATATCTTGCATGTTTAAGGGCATAAAATAAACAACAACAAATTATATATGATAAAATTTATATGGCAACTTAAATGAGTATTGTTTTTTATACATATAAATTACAAGTCAGGATATTTCAAATTAAATTAAATTGCTTGCAGATTGGCTGGGACTCCAAAATTCCCAATGCACAAGTTTATAAAAGCAGAAAATGATATTTTAAGTACTTTTTACTGTCTAAGAAATTATACAAATATTTAATTTTTTGTAGTACAAATATTCAGAAAATATAAATTAATCTATTAAATTATCATGTCAAAAAACGGCGATTGTAAAGTTTAATTTCGGATGTAAAAATATTTCAATTTATCGAATTGTAATAGTTTTCGAGGTTTATTTTCTATTTTATTTTATTTTATTCTGTTTCTACGAGCTATTAATGACTTAAACCAAATAAAACAAGTCTTACAAAATGTTTATTATTTTTGTTTTTGTTTAATTGGATCATGCAGGTAATCTGGATTTATAAACATCATAAATGTAATATATAATTTGATTAAGTTTTTTTTTTCATTAAAAAAAATATGTTTATCCAAAGTTTATATATATATATTAAATGCCGCACTTTTATCATTTGACATTTTTTACAAAGAAAACTGCTTGATACAGTTTTAGAATTTCTGACTATATATAGAATATGATTAAATTTTACTATAAATAAACATGACGTTATTAAAATGTATAAAATGTTTTTACTTCATTTATTTCCACACATGAAGCTACAATTTAATAATTAAGAATTAAAAATTTAGAACTTTGTTCAGTTATTTTCAAATAGCTAGCAAAAGTACAGGATAAATAAACAGGAAGACAACAACAGTATTTGAAACAACAAAAATTTATATCACATAATCATTTACCCTTAGTGACATTGATTGGGCGGTTTGACTGAAGGCTTTTTCCCCTCCCATCAGCAGCTGTTGGAACTTTTCAAAAATAGAAAGTCGTGCATCAAAAGTTAATCACGAAGGAAGAAAAAAAAGAATGTTCAGTTAAGCATCTATATGTTTAGCCATTGCTTCACAGTGTAAGGAAATGTAAAACGCTAAGAATTTACGTCACAGTAACATCTACTAAGCTGTATTTCACGGTCAATTTAGATTTAAGGGGGGGGGGGGGGGGGGTAAAAGTTAAAAGAAAAAAATTACTTTCATTTTGCGCATTTTAAATCAAAAACCTAGCATTTTAAATATTTTATATTTCTTAAAGAATAGAATTGAGCTTTTTCCACGGGAGAAAAAGTATTAAGAGGACCAGAAGGGTTTGAAATGACGAAAATTGACTGAAGTTTGATCGTAAATTAAGAAAGCTGTAATTAATTTAGACAATTAATACTTTTTGCGACCATTTATCTATGTTTTATAGAAAATCAATTTTTATTAAATTGTAAAAAACAATAACAAAAGTTTTAATATTGTACGACAAAATTAATATTGCAAAACTAGTTTTGCCACGATTTTGAAGTCCAGGATCCATATTTTTGATTCGTCATTTCTTCTTTAGACTGCTTATTATGTTGTCTATCAATTATACCAAAAACAAAAGCAAAATTTTAATTTAAATAAAATAATAATAAATTCAAAATCCATAAAAATTACCATATTTTTTGTTATAACTTGATAATTTTTGTTGTTGTTGTTTGTTTTCCGGGTATAGTTTCTAGATAATTTAATTTCGTTTATTTTGAAAAAGAAACATGTAAATCCGTTAACTTGTTCAAAATTTATCGTAGCAAAACCGCTGAAAAACAGTGTTTCCAGAAAATTGAGTTTAAAGTTTTGCCTTCGTATGTAATACCACCGTTTTGCATGGTTCAACATATACCGCTTGTACAATCGTAATTTTAGGGATTTTCGTATCAGACCAACTGTACGACATTCTCAAGGGTTCAAGCATTATAAAATAATAATAATGATAATAAATACGTTTTTTTCGTCATTTCGGACCTTTCTGGTACGTTTAATAAAATAATAAAAGAGCTAATTCGTTCTGTCGTTTATTCTCCTACGCTAGTATCCTCAAAACTTTCAAGGCGTTTAATTTAAAATAAATAATGCAATGAAATAATTTAAATGGAAAAATACGTTTCACCTAAATCTTTGTGCTTAATGTAAGGATGTTGCTTTCAAGTTTGTTTTATATTTGTATGTTTAAATTTCTTTCCTATAAATAGGATTAAGCTTAAACTTAGAGGGCCTTGTCATTTGATACGAAGGTTCAAAATTACGAGGTCAATTCAGGTTCTGGCATTAAGGGTTTTCCTTCTTTCTTTACTCTATTCATTTGGTGAGCGGCCACCCTCCTGTTCTCAAGGCAAGTCTTCATTTATAAGGCTGGATTGAAGAGCGTCTTGAGTGTAAACCTTTTTGGGAAATTCAAGTTTATTCTATCTACGGACAATCTTATTACTGTATCACAACTCTGACTCTTTTAAAAAAATGAAATGATATTAATTGCAAAAGTGAAAATTACAGATTTAAGATCTAGTAATGAAGTTTTCATTACAAATAAAGAAAAAAAAGTGCACAAAAGTCACGTCTAGTTAGACACAATCACAACTACCACCATACTATCAGAACATTTGCTTAAATATACATAAGTACATTTGTTTAACTATACATACTAATTTATACTAAGTATTCATCCGTATCTTGCTGTGTTAGTATTCCTAGATCAA
Source organism: Maratus michaelseni (assembly GCA_963931845.1). Classification (NCBI taxonomy): domain Eukaryota; kingdom Metazoa; phylum Arthropoda; class Arachnida; order Araneae; family Salticidae; genus Maratus; species Maratus michaelseni. Next base: position 373,636,397 of record OZ007586.1, read on the forward strand.
CATTTCTATTTTACAGAATTTCTCGTGCGAACTTTCTACTAATACAGTAATCTCTCACTTATACGTCGCTTCTTTTATGCGTCTGTCTCATTTTTACGTCGATTTTTGGTTGTCCCGGATTGTTCCTGTTGTCTTTGCAGGAATTTGAAAGTGGGGCATATTGTGCCAAAGATCAACCAGCATTAGATGAAGAATGGAATGCCGTTTCTTGTGGAATGATTAACATTAACCATTTTGTAGATATTGATGGAAATGTCATAACAGCGGAAAAGAAGGACATACACGAAATAGTCGCATAAATTAAAGTTGATGCCAATGAAAATGAATAAGAAAACAAAGAAAACTTAGAAACACCATCCACCAACTTTTGCAAAGGCAATAATAGATGCTCTGGAAACTCTCCGCCACTACATCGAATGAACTGATGCATCTGGTTCAACATATTCATGTTTTAATGAACTCGAAAAAGCTATTTTTAGGGACAGACAAATATATACTCATAAATAAACTTCAATTTCAGACTATTTAAAAAAGTAGAGTATGTAATTAAAATTTTGAGTTATATGTATTTCAGATTTGTATTAGTAAATCTCTAATAATCTAAATAATTCGTATTTTTTATTATTCTGTATCTTATTTAACCATTTAATGATGATTTTTTTCTTAACATTTATTTGAAATGTAATTTTTGCTTGGATTTCATTTATGCGTCTCTTTCGTTTATGCATCGTTTTTGTTTGGTCCCTTGCACCGACGTATAAGCGACAGATTACTGTAGTTATTTAGTTTTAAAACCCCTTTTCCGCAAGAAAACCCCTTTTCCTTTTGACTCGTGAGAGCATGGGTTTTATTCGGGAAATATTTTTCGGAGACAACATATACTTAGTCACAAAAGTAAGCATGCACTCCATATCTCAAATAATAAAGTTGAACTTTTTCTATTAAAAACGAGACATATATTTCGTTGGGTGGTATTTATTATTGGTTTAGAGTTAAGATAAAAAAATATAAAAATTAATTAGAATATAACTTTCTCTGTGGATTTTCCAGCTCATTTAATTATTAAACAGAAAATATTACATCACAAGAGTAAGTATGCACTTTGAAAGTTCAAAGAATATGAGCTAATAAAAATGCTAAATTTAATTCCTTATACATTTTAATATACTGATAGTGGTGAAACTTTTTGTATAATTTCCGAAAGTTGGGCTTTAACTAATTTTACAATTTACTTATCGATCCACGATTTAAAAAAAAAATCAGAAGAGTTAATGAATTTGATAAGAAAACTCTGTAGGGAGAGCAGAATCTACTGTAGATTATTATAATAATGAACAAATTTCTCGGGGTAATCCATAAAATCATCAAACTACTCCAAGCTCAAAGCAATTCTCAAAACTAGACAAGAATTGGGCGATTATGCTTATTCGCGGGACAAGAAAGTTAGACGATTAGAGAAAACTGAAGTAAAAATGTAATAATTAGACACTAAAATTTAAAACTGATCCGAAAAACAATTTTGCGGAACTCATGAAATACTTTGAAAATTTCCTTCTGTTATGAAGGAGGGGATATCACGATTCCTAGATCACTTGTCTTATGCAAAGAAAACCGCTTATAAATAATGATACGACTGGATTTTACAAAAGAATATTAAAATCCAGAAACATTTTTCTGGAATTCCGTAATTTTCCATTCGAGAGAAATCTCAACATCTATGGATCAGATAGACTGAAAATTCCATCTTCTATTACTCAAATTTTGGTGCACTCAATGAAATTAAAAGATAAACGAAAGATAAAATCCTGTGAATATGGTAGAAATTACTAATTTTTAATTTTAGCCAAAACAAAAAAAAAAAAAAAAAAAAAAAAAAAAAAAAAACATTTGTGACATTTTCGTGTCATTATAAATTAATCTCACCTCTCACTTCAAACATTTCTATTTTTGTGATATTCACATTTTAAATAAAGCTAAGATTTGCGGTTGTCGAAATAAATTTATTGTTTTGCAATAACGTCATATTTTGTTTTCCTTGGTGTGTCATAACAAAAGTCCTGCAAATTTTCTTTGTGACCATTAATAAATTGCAGAAAATTGGAAGATCTGAAAAAACTTCTCCCTTACATTCCAGACGAAAAGTAACCATTCTACGAAATATAAAAACTCAACTACTCATATAGTTTTTTTTTTTTTTTTTTTTTTTTTTTTTATATCTCTAAAACTTGATTTTTTGGACATATTCCCTTCTTAAAAACCTGGCGATTAAATTACAAAACACCGGTTTAGTGATTGTTATAATGTTTATAAGAAAAAAATGATAAGCAACAATCTATAAAATTCGGAAAATGATTCCAAGCGAAACAAAACGCAATTTTTTTTAAGTATCAGGATGGTCCGATTATCGCAAGGGTAAACGGGACAACTGCCCAAGCCCAAGGCATATCTGAAAGAGCTCCCCCTCAAGCTAAAAATCATGTAGTTTTACTTAAAATGAGTATAAACTGAGGCTACAAAAAATTTATGGGGCCCCAAATAGATCTTTGACCATGGGCTCAAAGTAATTTTAGCCAGGATCTGATTGTAAATATCTCCCAATTCTAATTAGTACAAAAATATTTTCGTGAAAAGTTTCTAAAACTTCGCCTAAAATGTAATAATGTATTTTTCAAATAATGTGAAAGAAAACCAACGGAACAATGTTTAAACAAACAGCTAAAGAATGAATGCATGAAAATTATTTAATGAAACCACTAATGATAGCTAAGTGTTAATTGTTAATTGTAGATCAAGCATTAGTCACACTGAGAGTTAATTCTGTAATAATTAGACATCAATACTTATTATTGTTTTATTAATTCTGTAAAAATGCATTTATCTAAGCTTTTATTTTTATTTTTCTACAATGATTTACCTGAAAGAAGTTAAAACTTTAAATTAGATATATATTTGTGATTTATTTAATTTTCAATCGGAAGTTTTTTAGATATACTTTTTATTACCAATGGGTTGCAATGTTTCTTAAGCAATATACCTATTATCAGTTCAGAGTTTATTTTTTTAAAACATAAAATGGCTTCCCCATGATTTGTAATTAAAGCAAAAATATAATATAATGTGTATTATTTTGCTCAGTATAATTAACCTTTCCTTGAGAAAAATGTTTAAGAAAAACTATTTATATTAATTGTATAATTATACTTATACTATTGACTTTTTTGTCAAACAATTGTCATTATTGAACTTTGAACTCTTTTTCTCTATACCTGTCGACTAGAGCATATTGTATAAAGTGGTTCAAAAGTCTCACCAGTCAGACCACTTGTCTTATTGCCTGCTTCAGATTTTCCAAATTTATTTGATGTAAATTCCTTGTTTTGAACAGGCAATGAACAGTTTACGTGCTGTGTTGTGTGAGGTACGATGAGTATCCAGTATTCCAACATTCCTGGTTGTATTACATCCAGAGAATTCGACACAAAAAACTTTTAATACTTTCTGTGATCATGCTATTTGCACAAGTAAGTGTACTGAAACTTTCTGAACACCTTGTATACAAAAGAGCAGAACCCCTAATGCACTTTCTCAATCAGCTATTGAACCTTAAGTGCGCATATATTTCAGTTTTGGTTCCTATTACTATTTTCTTTAAATGAACATGGTAATAAACTAGGCCATTTCGTGATACCTCCACCCAAGGCGTCTTCTCTTTAGGTTCAGTGAGTTTTCCAAACAAAAACTAAAATTCCAAATTTATTATAAATATACAACGAAAAAGTAAGGCGTTCTATCTATAAAGAATACAGCTCATGTTGACTTAAGTTAAATAGTCTTGACAAGTGCAAAAATGAAAGAAAAACAAACTATTTTTACTGGGACCTTGAATTAGAGAAAAAGAATTTCTGATAAATAGAGGAACGAATAGGTAAAAAGCAGCCTAGGGGAACTTCTCGGCACATTGCTTGCTTATTTACGAAACCTAAATAGGGAAAGAAAAACACAAGTGTTGAGTGCTTCTATCTTTCAGAAATTTTGAGATGAATCGACTGGCTTTATGAGTCATTTCGGAAAGGGAAAAGAAGTAGAAAAAAAAAAGAATAAATGATCCAGCACCCACAGTAGATAACGGGAGATGTCAGTTTTCTGAGACGGGTATTCTTTCGTTATTAGGAATTTCATTCAAGGAATTTGAAATTCTATTTGAAACGAAGTGTTTTATGCACGTAATATATACTTTATATTATAGATAGTCTTCAATTTTAGAAAGTATTTAGGAGTATTTCATAGCGACTTTAAGCCATTACGAAGAAAAAAAAATATGACAAAATTGTTCTTGATCTGTTTTCCCGAATATTTTTCAGGTTGTATATTGTTTTATGTTTATTTAAAAACTGATTAAAAAAATTATCTATTATTACATAAAGTTAAAAAAACAATATTAATGTGTTTTGAGTTTGTTTAGAAATCAGTAATAAAATTTTACTTCTTATTACTCAAAGCTAAAAAAGTGTTACTAATGTGTTTTACGCTTATTTAAAACAGATTTACAAAATTTCTTTTCGCTATCCAAAGACAAATAAGTAATAGCAATGCCATCAACTTCAGGTATAATAAGTGTCTGTAAAAACAGTTATTTTTAAAATTTGCTAGAACAACGGTTTTTACCCGGTGTGCCACGAGAATTTCTAGTAACTTCTATGAAGATTATACAAAGTTGCAACTAAATATTTTTTTAACACATCATACATATAAACTATGGATTTATTTTGTAATGACATTTAATGTAATTAAGTTACATCTCTTGTAGGTTTATTTCAGTGTTTTAATACGCTGAATAAGGGTATGCTCCAAAATCATGAAAATATTTTCATATCGTCAAAAAAAGTTAATGCTTTAGGATAAAAATTATTGCTCTAAAAATAAAATGCTTTAAATTGCAATAGAAATATATGAACTAGTTAAAAGGTGTAAACTGAATGAAATTTCGATTGAGCAAACCTTACATTTTTAACAAGTAAATATCAAAGATCAGCCCACCATTATCAGCACCCATTATCAGCCCACCTACATTAGATACAACTTCTTTGTGTTACACGAGAACTTTTTGTTTTAAACACCGTTCGCATATACATAAGCTAATTTAAACATTAACAAGGGGAGAAAAATCATGCGGCAAGCTTAGATTATGAAACATTTTCCAATACTTCCAGAATACTGTAACGAAATTTTGCCGTTGAATAAAGTGAAAGAAGATAACTTAAATATACAATTTAGAACACGAATGACACATTTGAAAACCCGATTTCAATAATTGCCGTGCATAGTTGGAAAGTTACTAAATTATTATTTAGCCCTAAACATTATCTACATATTTGTATATCCAGTACATAGTGTACTAAAATTTAGTTCAGATAGAAAACGCATAACATTGCTGAAAATTCACCTTCAGCAATTTCTGCCAATAGATAGAAATGTACTCTTTTTTTTTTTTTTTTTTTGGACAACCCTGTATGTTATCTACAGATTTTTATACACACTAAACATTAAGCTAAAATTTAATTCAGGTATAAAAACGCATAATACAACTGAAAACGCACTTCCAGCAATAACGTAGACGACAATGTATCCAGTTATTTCCATAGCTCCCTTTACGAATTTATTTGTAGACTACAAACATTTTTTAGTGTACTAAATATAATTCAGCTGGAAAATGCATTACACAATTAAAAAACACCATTAAGTAATCCACGTCCACAGACAGTAATACTTTCGAATTCTCTTGTATACCCCTGTATATGAGCTATAGAATCTATACACACCACGTAGTATGTAAAAAATTAGTTAAATTAAAAAAAGCAAAGCAAAGTTGAAACACATTTCCAGCAGTTATCGCTCATAGACACTATTGTAATCGAATTCTTTTACGTGTCCCTGTAAATGAACTATAAATACTACGCACTCTATAAGCTACAGTAAGCATCTTGTAATTTGCTTCAGTAACGTATATAAATTCCATTATTTTAGAAATAGTGTAACATCATTAAATCCGCTGCAAAGGATTTTTCCACGACCATTATGTAATTGAATTCTTTTGTGTGACCCTGAAAATTAATTATAAATGTTTTGAACTCCATATTCTACAGGAAACATGTTTTACAGAAAATCATAAATGCATATCAATTTCATTATGTTTGAAATAGGGTAACATCATTAATTTACACTGCAATCGATTTTCCCCTAGACCCTAATATAACGAAAAAAATTTTGTGTCCCTGTAAATGCTTCGTAATCTTCGTTAATAATCTTCGTTTTCAATAGGGAACATGCCATAATAAATCTAAATAACATAGATCATTTACGTAGAAATCGAAGTATATGTACGACAGTTAGAGCGTAGACAGACAGACATAGAAACGAACCGAAGTCATAAACACTTTTCAACTATGATGGAAAATGCTGTAAAAGAGAAAAGAGTTAACTGTAATAACAAAATCTCTGATGGTTCCAATAAAAAAATTAACAAGAGATATTAATATGTGTTGTTTTTCTCTCATTTGTGAATTCATAAGTATTATTTAAAAATATATATATTTCCTGCTCCAAATTATATTTATACGAACTTGTACAATGAATAAAATAACAATAAATATATCTCGGCTAGATTCAACTTCAAGCTCCGATACCTCATTATATGATTATACATAATAATAATAATAATAATAAAGGAAAAAAATAAATTCTTTAAAATTTTTAATTGTTACTTCTAAAATACAAATAATAATAAATTATTATTATTTTTATTTCGCTGTAATGGAGTATTTTGTTTTTATTTATAAATAAATTTGAAAACGTACATTCTTTTCATATTTTTGTATTATCAGAATTTAAGTGAATATCGAAAGTATAACTAACTATAGATTAAATTGGTAGAGAAAAAAAGGCTGAAAAATCTCTCTCCTAGCGTGTAAAGCCGATTGTGATATATACCCCGATAGACATAGATCCTTACATCAAGTAGAAATATGAAGTGCACCACGGTTTAGAAAATCAAATATCGTGTTATAGCAAGATGTGTTCCAAAAAGAAGAAAAAGTTGTGCAATTATCAATTGATAAGTTTTTGCTTAGCTCGAAGTCAGACACTCTTCAATGACGTTAAAAAAGTTATAATGAGTAAATAATTTTACTTTTTTTTTAAATTTCGCTTAGCTATAAAAATTGAATTTTATCATGGATAGATTAAACCAATAAAATATTTAACTTCATTGGTTGGTTATATTGGTACGGAAAAACCCATTAAACTTTAAATATGGAGAAAAAGCTTTGTCAGGTATTTCAACCATGAAGCTTGTCGTATGAAGTGATGATGTATTAAAGTATTGTCTTTACAAGAGACTGAGTAGGAAAGCAATTAACTAAAACATGAGTAATGGTGAGATAAGATAAATGATGAGGTGACAGGGGGGGGGGGGGGGCATGGGTATCAAATGCCTACATACATTTAACATAGTAGCAAAGAGAAATCAAACTTTGTTTGCAAGCAGAATTTTGTTTTATTAAAAAATAAAAAAGGAAGAAAGAAAGTATGTTCTATATTATTCACATCTCTAAGCTAGCTGAAAGTAGAAAATATTCATGCAAAATAAACAGGAAGTATTAGGAAGGCTTGATTTTTTATCATGCTTTATTAGATTTCTGAACTGAACCACAAGGTGAAACTAGAAAAATAACTTAGATTTTCCAAACGTAAAACAATACAAATAAAAAACCGCATAAAATTCATCCTTAATTGTTGTTTTATTATTTTATTTTTCAAATTTCATTCAAAAAAGTAAATAAAATAGCACACTACTCTGCATTACAAAGCGCCAAGCCATACCTTTTAATTGCATTATATTAAAAATTGAAATATAATTGTATATTCTGCATCCGTGTAATTTTGAAGCTTTTCGTAAAAAATTGCATTAATTTTCACCAACAATTTGATAATAAATATGATAGTCTTTTTTGATACGTGCATGCTTACGCCGAATATCATGTCTTTAAATCTCTCTCATTTAGGATGGAGTGCTGATTTATTATGTGAAGGGCCTATTTTGGCCATACTACTGTAGGTGAAAGGAATTTCTAAGAGAAAATAACTTGTATTGTCTTATTCACTGAAGAACAAACATGAAAACAAAAAAATACAAAGTTAGCCCCTTTGGGTGGCGCTAAATTAAATTCAAGAGCTACAGCATCTCATTTTCGAAGAAAGACAACATGCTATAATTATTGGGTTAAGAAATCTGTCACAGATATGTTAAAAAGGTTATGCACAATGTATTACACATGTTCACTACTTCTTCAAAGATTTATCCAATATATTCAACTAAAAAAGAAATTTTAGATGAGAATTAAATAATGTGGCATTTTCATCTTATCGAAATTGATATCACAGCAGCTCAGAATTTAAAAAGTTACCTTCTCTAATGTTTTACTCATTTTTTTTCTGAATTTGTATCAGATTCTCTTAACGTACCTTAAAACTTTCAGCGATAATCCGAATGCATGGCAACCGTTTATAAAACTCAGAACTTCTTAAAAGTAACTATTTTAATTTATCTTTATTTGCCATATTTCCAAATTACCAAAAATCAATTCATTCTGCCCATGATGATAAAAATCTAGAAAATATGATGCGATAACAACAACAACAACAGAACAAGTTTATTGCATTTTTACTCATCCGTGAATCATTTTTTAATAAGAAATTAAGTAAGTACTGTTATTATTAGAAAGTAAATTATTTTATCTTCTGTAAGGCATCTGAAAACAGTTGTTGGCTAGAAAATCACGGATAACGGTTACAAACCATTAACTCATCTTTTTAACGAATAAAGAATAGATGTTAATGAGAATGATAAGAATATCTTTGAAGAATGTTTAAAACGGCATAACTTTTGGATGAATTTTTAAACTCAAATTACGCAATTTGTATCTCTATTCAGTTGGCTTTTAACCAAAAAGATTTTACTTTACTTTGGGTTAGAAGTTGTCTGTGCTTAGAAATTTATTTGGCCTAAACATTTTGAAGTCGATTCACTATTTTCCGATAGTTTTCAGCCAGGGTCGATTAATAATAATAATAATAATATAAGAGAATATTATCTAAACGTTCAGTAGTTCAAATAATACCAACGAGCCAACATTTAATCATCATCTGCATAAAAATTTCCAGTTGCTTTACTGAATGTGCTCGGCTGTATTTAAATATTGTGAGTAGATAAATTAATATATATATATATATATATATATATATATATATATATATATATATATATATATATATATATATATATATATATATATTATGTAGGGTTAAAAAAGTAAGGTAATTTACGAAAAAAAAAAACTAAATCTAAACAATCATAATGCTACAAATTTAAAATCAAATTTATGATAAGTTTCAGAAGTTCAGTAGAAGTTTTAAAAAATAAATTTTTTATCAAGACAATGCTTGCTATCCCAGGATGCTCACGATATTTACATAGGTCATTCTCAGATAATGGCAAATTTTAGTTTTAAAAAAAGATTAAATTTTATTGTTTTAATTCCCGATTTTTATCTCAATTTACTCCATATGATAAAGTGATGACAATTTTCTCTAATAATAGTAATGATTTTTTTTTTTTTTTTTTTAATGTCTAAAATTGTCATTACCATCTCCCTGACACTTTAAATCCAAAACGCCTTGATAATGACATTTTTAACTTTAAGTCTATTTAAGGGATAAATTATAACAACTGAAAGGTTATGTATACTAATTCTGAAAGCAGTTTCAAACATTTATTTTTATAATTCATTCAGTAAAGTTAAATTAAAAAAAAATTATTTAAGCAATAATGAACTTGATAATAACAAATAATAAATACACTGACTAAAATTTTGGAACAAGGGGAACAAAATGAAACAGTAGTTACATAGTTAATTAAAAATAGACAATACTCCTTGTAAGAATATGTAGAACTGTACCATCTAGAACATTATTATATGAAAACAACATCTAGTGGAGAGCTCAATGGGAAATAACTGTGTACCATGACAATGAAAATTACCTCTAGTGGCAAACTTTAAATAAGGTAATTAAAAGAAATGTTTTCTGTTTTGTCTAAAGTACTAAATATATTTTCTTTTAAATAGAGATATTAAATATACTCAGATAATCGTTGTCGTTGTTCTAAAGCTTTCATATTCTTAAAAATAAAAGTTTCAATTAATAAATTTAAAGTATAGGACAAGCCAATTTTTTAAATATTGAAATTTATTTTTTTCATATATAAGTGTACAATGTAGTACTTGAAAAGAAATATTGACAAAAAAAAAATCATTCATGGCTGACTTGCTTAATTCACATTTTTTAGCCAAATACATAAAATTTATTATTATCTGGAAATGGAAGGAGGAAATTTGTTAAGCATAGGCTAATTTTGGTCATATTACTATAGGAGGGATACCTTCAGGGAAGACTTTTGAAGGGAAAGCGATCCACATTATTGTTCTCATACAAAAACCTTGCACAGTAACCCCGACCAGGCCGCGCTGGTATCGAACCCACGAACGTTGACCCAAGCTCCTCATTTTATGGCAGCATGCAAACCATTGAGCTGATTGGGCCCTAACTGAGAATGATCTAAATACAGTCGTTTTAGTGAGCACAATCAGTAAAGCAGCTTTAACATATACCGAAGATGTCTGAATTTTGGCCCTTTGAAATACAGAGCGAAAATTGTAACTAAGTCTCCATTTACATATTGTATTGCGGATTATGTTGATACACAGACACTTAGTAGTGCTTTCTAATAAAATAACGCTGTTTGACTTTTTTTTTCTTTTTGCACTTGACTTTTTTACGCATATATGATTGAAAAGAAGTTTCTAAAAATGTCGGTAAAATCTCGTTATCAAACAAGTTACAAAAAACTGATAATCCCCTTAAATTACTTTCATGTTGTTTGAGTTTCTGTCTCAAAAAAGACTGAACGAACGCTTACATTACGATTGCGGTAGAAGTTAGAAAAATAAAACATACGGAACTAGCACAAAAATATAAGTTGTTCGGAGCAACGGTAATTAGCTAAGTTAAATGAAAAAAAGTTTACATTCTACCATGAATGTAACACACTGTTTTGAAATGTGATCTTAATATATTTTTTTCCCATCGCTGGACACTTACATATTCAGAAATTTGGCAACATAGATGCAAAAGAAAAAGAAGAAAAACAGATTTCGAATAGCATAAAATACGGAAAGGATTTTAATGAAAGGAATGAACATGTGTACTACGAAATGTGGCTGCTTACCAATAAGCAGACTAAAGTGCAACAGTATAATGGCATTGCCAGAAATTTATTTCGGGAGGGATTATGATATTAAATTTTGACAAGAAAAGGAAAGGGAATTAATCTGTTTTGCAAAATTCCATGGAAATTCAGGCAATATATCCGGAGCTTATCAATCCCAATATCCTCCTCCCCTCTTATCCACGCCCATTTATTAAGAACCATTGAATAAATAAAAGCAAATAAAGAGAGCTCATTTTGACATAGAGAAAAGCTCATGGCTCATTGTAAGAAGTTTCAAATGGATACTTTCAGAAAAAAAAGACTTTCATTCAACCACCAGAGAGATTTATGAGTTATAGATAATGTTTCTTTTTATACTAGACAAAGATCTATAGAGATATCGAAAAAAAAAGTCTACATCTACCACTGTTTTAAGAGCAGAACCTTGAAAAACAAGAGAATGTTTTTTTTTTTTTTCGTTTTTATCGAAAGAAGGAAATTGGTTTAAACTAAAAAATGAACTTCGAGTCTTGAAATATTTAACACTAGAGCATATACAGCACAAGGTTATTACAAATACATACATAGTATAGCGCTACTTATTTAATGCTCTAAGATAATTATGTAAATACAGTAAGAATAAGTTTCCGTATATTTTAAACGATAAGCACAAAAATAATGACTTTATACTTAAGATGTTGTATTTAAGAGAGTAAAATTTAAAAGATAAAATAATATATGAATTGAATAAAAATTGACCAAAATTAAAAATAATTACCAGCTGTTTCGAGGTTATGTGCTGAGAACAAAGCAGAAAAGGAAAAAAAAAATATTCTACTTAGAAATAAAATCATGTCACAATTTATAAGATGCAAATTATGCTACAATTTTATTATATCTAAAAATGTGAGACATTTGTCATACGCGTTTAACTTGAAAATGAAATTTCAAACTTTTTCAATATCAATCCAGTTTAAAACTCTATATGACTACATGACATTATCATTTTTCGTTATAGATTTCGTTTCATAGTAAGGCTTCAAACATAAGTGAAATTATACAGTAATTTTTTTATTATACGACATACTGTGTTAACCAATACTCCTCACACATATCATTATAAAGGTTTTTGTGGCTGTATCTCAAAATCCTGGAGGAAATTTTGTTATTTTAAAATCTATATTCAATTATACAAAGCTCTAAACGTGGTAAAAATGCGTATAAATTATTTCAATACATTGTAAATTTTATTAAATAATGGAGAATTTTGTCACAATAATAATGTAAAATAAATTAAAAAATTCCAGAAATCTAGAGGAAATCTCACCAATTCCTACATATTCTATATTGGTGTCCAAAAGTTAAATAACAAACATAAAATGCTAATTTTCGAATAAAAATTAATTATGAGTACTCCAAAAGAAAATGCTATAAACGACAGGTGTAGCAAATAAATACTATCCTAAGAGGAAAGAATCTAAATCTAGTCGATGTGACACTTCCTCGAAGTCAGAAATAGTCACAGGGTGTCACAGTCACCACATTGAAGTGAAATGTGATATGTTTCATTTCTCTCATTATTACTCCGTCATTTCATAACTCCACTGAGAAATCACCGTAACTGCTGTTTCATGAAGAGTATATGAAGTGTCACTAAATGGCTTTACAATGAAGTCACCCTGTGACTCTCATGTGACCGTCATTTGAAGACTCTATTGTGAAGCCCCCACGATAGTTGTTTTGCGACGAGTCCCTAAGAAACAGGAAAATGAAGTCATCTGGTAACATGTCGCAAAGGAGCACTCATGTTGATGTCATAGAAAAGTCTCAACATATTGGTCACCTGGGGGTAACCATGTGACTTCATTGTGACATTATTTGGTGACTCATTTCAATGCAACACTCACGATGACTTCACAATGGAGACTCCAAATATAAAAATGTCACATATAAAAATCGCAAGGAGACTTCACTATAACGTTACTCGGTGACTCGTCACAAAGCAACAGTAGCAGTGACTTCTCAGTGAAGTCATCAAATAAGGATCATTTGAGAGTAATAATGAGACGAATGAAAGACATCACATTTTGATTCACCGTATCGACTGTGATACTTGTGACGTCACATCGACTAGTTGTGCTGGAGGGATAGTACCAATTTTCGTCAACTGCTGTTTATATCACTTTCTGTCGAGTGCTCAAAAATAATTTTATTGTTCGAAAATTAGTATTTTGTGTTTGTAGCTTAACGTTTGGACACAGGTGTAATTCCCACTGGATATAAAAATGGTTTGATATTCAGGAAGAAGCAAATGTAACAGAAGTGATTTCACATCTAAAATCTTCCTGCGAGCAAATTACAATTAAAGATAAAACAAAGATGAATCAATGATATATATTCTAAAAATTGTTTTATTTTTAATTACGGCAAAAATTAAAGATTTTTAATTACAAAATTTTCTCCTTAAATTTGTCATACTTTTATTTATATTTGTTTATGGTAATGCTATTTACTCCCAATTATAAGACGATTTAGACTTTCTTACATACCCCTGGTCCTGTGATAATCGGAAGTCTATTGTGCTATATATTTCAACAAGTAACTAAAGTAACTTTCTGTTATACAATTCTTTAAATTACACGCTCTTATTGATACATACTACAGCATATGACATTTAATAAAATTGAGAGAAGAAGCCCATTTATTTTAAAGAAACATTTCCTTTTACTTTTTAACTGTAAGAGATGTTTTTCAACAATAAACAATCATTGCTCAAGACCGCTAGAAGAGATTTTATCTGTATCTTATACTTCAGGTAATCAGATACTTTAAAGTATTTCAACAGTTAGCAAACATATTTTAGAAAGCTACCTCCTTACGCAATTTCTTCATACAAGAGAAAACGCCATACACAAAAAGCATTTCTAAAAGCATTTTTAAATTAGTGTCCGACTGAAACCGAATATTGGTTCTGTTTCCAGCTTCGGCAAAACAAAAACGAAATTCTCTCTGAAGATAATTTTAAGCTATTTATACAGAGATAGATACATAAATATTTTACATATATATGCATGTATGTGTGTGTGCATACACTCATACCCAGGCGCCTTTTCCGGTTTCCTTTGATAAAGGTGAACGCATATTCATTTTCAAAACGTTTGAGATAATTTTCGCGGATTGTGGACTTTGAAAATGAGCATAATTAAAAAAAAAAAATCAATTATATAAAAATCAAACAAAAATCAATGTTTGATTTAAATTTTCCTTAGATAAATTATCTGTGTTCACCTTAAATTAGTCCAAGTTGATTTAAATCTAATCAAGTTTTTAACAGTTTTAAAATCTCACCTATAACCCAACACTGTTAAAAATTTGCAGCAAACTGTCCAGTCATTTGACCGTTTTTGTCGAAAACGGTTAGATAACCGTAATTTAACTATATTCAGACCATAAAATGAGCAATAATACGGTCAGAACATAGTTAAATTACGGTTATGTAACAGTTTTCTACAAAAACGGTCAAATGACTGGACAGTTTGCTGCAAATTTTTAACAGTGAATGGTTGAAATATCCCATGCGAACTAATTTTTCTCTAATCCCTTTCGTATTTATCAAGAACGTTATTGGTTTTATATTTCAAAGAAATGTGCATCCGTTTGTAAAAAAAAAAAAAAAATGATTAATTATCAAAGTTATAGTCATCAAAGGCAATATTAAGAGCCTGCGAGTCGCGTGAAGACACTCATAAATTAATGTTAAACCAACGGCAACTTTCTTTGCAAATTTCTCGTTTGCATTTCAATATTTTTAAATGATTTTTTTTTCATGGAATATTTGAAGAAGGTGTTTGACCGAATATCTTTTTACTTTTTCGATTTTCGTTGCAGATTCTTTTTTTTTCTGAGGGCACTTTCAATTTTGGAAGAGTTTTTGAAAATGAAAATATTCTTACAAAAATAAAACTGCAACCAAAATCAAAAAGTCAAAAAATACCCGGTTAGAGATCAACCTCATACATCCTATGCGAAAAAATCATTTAAAAATATTGAAATGCAAGCGAAATTTTGTAATGAGTGATGTTATTGGTTTATGATTACCTAGGGAGTGTTTTCGCGCATATCGTAAGCTCTTGAAGGCAGAAATCGATAAAACTTGTCCACCATGCGTAAATTTTTTTTCATGCTTTTAATAAAAAATTTTGATTAAAATTATCTTTTTTTTTTTTTTTTTTTTTTTTTGTCTTTAATGTATCTTTAATGGAGGAGCATTTTGAAATACTTAGCAATTTTTCAGATTTATTTTTGTACGCTATTAAAGAATATGAAAAATGGAGGACAAAGAATTAAAAGAAATAATTAAAAAGACACCAAACACCAAATGATGTAGGGACTAAAACACTGAAGAAGAAAAAACGAAAAAAAACGTGAAGATTTAAAATTTCTGTTCCAAAAAATTATTGACCGTGATAAGATATCAGGCAATTTTAAAGTGGATTAGTATACAACCTAAACAAGCTTTTTCTAAATCTTCTGATAAGAATGAGTATTATTTTTACTTTATCTATTTTATTTATTAAACATAAAAAAACCTTTTCTAAATGAAAATTAATTAAGAATCACACTTTTATTATTTTAACACAATCATACTGATTGATAGATAAATCATACAAGTAGTAATTTAATTTTTCCAACTGTGGATGAAAATTGTCCAGTCCCGGGCTCGAACCCAGAACCTTTGGCTTTAATTATCAATGCTCTTCAAATTGAACTCTCTGGACGACATCCTAGCCAGGACAACTATTTGGTAATGACATCTGGTCTGTTATTTGAAACAGCTTGACAGAATAAACCACAATGGATAAAGAAATTGAGTTCCTTTACCTTCGGTTTATTCTGTCGAGTTGTTTCAAATAACTTGTCAGATGTCATTACCAAATGGTTGTCTGGGTGAATTGTGTTGTCTGGGATGTGGGATGTCGTCCAGATAGCTCAAATGAAAGAGCATTGGCAATTAAAGCCAAAGGTTCTGGTTTCGAGTTCCGGGCATGGGAACATTTTCACTCAGTTTGAAAAATTACGACTCGTATGCATTTAAAAATCATTTGAAATTAAATATGAGTGAATAAAAGTTAAATATTTTGAAGATGGAGGTCAAACTTGAACAAATTTTCCCAACAGAGTGAAAAGTACCTGGGCCAGTATTTCTGTTGTGGCTGTTTTTAACTCTTTTAGAAATTTTTTTTCAAGTTTGACCTCTATCTACAAGGAATCTAGTATTTAGGGAGGAAATCTCATATGTCTGAAAATCAAATGATTTAGCTATTATTTCAATTGAAAATTATACTGTTAATTGTTCACCTTTGCACTGTTTATTTAACTGACATTAACGAATTATTTAAAGAATTCGTAAATACAAAAGATCCGTCACGTTACTTATACATTAAATGTTTCTATAAGGCTTGTTATTATTTGAATTATCATTTTTATAAAGAGCATAACTATGTTTGAAAATTTCCAATTTGATTAAAACGTTCAATCTTTTGATTCTAATTGAAAAATATTTATGAATTGCTTGATGTTCATTTAATCGGTCGCACTGTAATTTTTAGAAAAAACTTCAAATGAAATTAAATTTGAAAATATTAACGAAAAAAATAGAAAGAAAAGAACGCTATTGAGAAGTGTGTCTGCAATAGTAACATAATTTTTCTGCAATGGCATTAAATAATTAAAATATTTATTACTTTGTATTCTCTTTGTATAGTTTGTAATAGCTTTCCAATAATTTAAATTTTTATACATTTTCAAAATGTTATTCTTGAGGACTCTAAAATTCTTTTTCTAAAGCAATTATTGTAATAATTGCATCTGTTATTTGTGATTTTCGTAAAAATTGAAGAATTAGAAAACTTTCATTGTTAGCAGTTTTATTTTGAAGTGTGTTAAAATGTAGGTTAATGAAATCAAAACTGCCCATTTAATTAACTAAGTTAAAGCTGCATAAATTAGACAATAATTCGGACTAACATTGGATATTTGAAATAAATTACTTCGCTAGCAACAAATTTCTTATCAAGTAAGTACGCGGCAATTTTAGTAAGATTTTGATGCATTAAAATTTAGATAGGCTGAAAAATAATTCGGTGTCATGCATGCGCCTTGGAAAACGTTTTGTAATTCACGCATAATATATGAAAATTCTCTTTTTTCATGTTCAAAAGACTCAAAATATTTTTTCGCACACACTACAGAAAATCTACGTGCCAGCCCTGCCCATAACCTACCTACAAACATACATATGTATGTGTGAATGTGTGTATGTGTTTGTTTAAAAAGTGAGCAAAATAATTACTATTGTTCGACGATAACTTTTTATTGTTTTACAACAAAAAAATGAGACATGTATTCGTTATTAACTATATAAGTATTAATAATGTAAAAGTTTAACAAGAGAGATAGATATTAGTTCTTTAGCAAAGAGTTGCCAATATTAGATTACTCAAAAAAGTTCAATCAAAACTTTGTTCTTCACTAGAAATAATGAGGAGTTTTCTCAAAATCAAATGATTTATCTAAATAAAAACTAACAAAACTCCTGTGGAGAACAGGAAGTATGTCTAGAAGTAAAAAAAATACTTCCTTTTACCTGTACTTAAAATGTACGCTTTCAAAAGCTTTGATCAGACTAGTCTAAATAAACACTATCAGAGATGCATTTGATTATTTGTTCAGTATAAGTGTTTTTCACAATGGTGAAAACGACGCATGCAATAAAGATTGACTATGATACTGCATGAATAAAGCGATATACCAAAAATTAGATTGGTAACCAAAAAGAATAAGCATATATCTAAAATTTCAAAACCTTTTACTGTTTTACGAAACGAATAGGTATAATTTTCAAAAGTTTAACACGTTACAAGTAACATATAGTGTAATCCTAATACACGAGTAGAAATATGAACGTTTTGGGAATTTAAGGATGATTGACAAATATTTAAACGAAATTGGAAAAAATATAATTTAAATATTGAACCTGTTTAAATTTATTTGAGAAACAACGCATAAGCTCGCATAAAATATTTAACGAAATTTCTGATTTTCCAAATTTTCTGCAAAACAAGACTAGAAGCCCGTAGCATGTCTACAATAGATCTCTTTTATCCAGTTCAGGAAAAATTAAAAATTATTCCTTTGCAAATGCAGATTTTTGCCAATCAGCTCCACAGGGGTGTCAACTTTTGACAATCCTTGTGGATGCTCCAGTCTTATAGCCATAGGAAGCAGACTTATTTAGCTTAGATGAAGTTTGTGTGTGTGGATGTGTGTGTGTTTGTGTGTGTGTGTGTGTGTGGGGGGGGGGGGGTTCTGAGTAAAGAGAAGCCTGTGAATGTTAATATTTTATTATTGTGTACATTATTCCTTTGAATTACATTATTCCTTTGAATTACATTATTCCTTTCATTATTTCTTTTTCATTCTATTCATTTCATTTATTCCTTTGAAAATGCTGATTTTTGCCAATCAGCTCCATAAGGATGTCAACTGTTGGCAATCCTTGTGGGTGCTCCAGTCTCATAGTCAAAGGAAACAGACTTATTTTGCTAGATGAAGTTTGTGTGTGTGGATATGTGAGTGGGGAGGGGGAAGGGGTCCTTAGTAAAGAGAAGCCTGTGAATGTTAATATTTTATTATCGTGTACTAAAATTACATTATTCCTTTGAAAATACAGACTTTTCCAATCAGCTTCACAAGGGCATCAACTTTTGACAATGCTTATGGGTGCGCCAGTCTCACAGCCAAAGGGAACAGACTTATTTCGCCTGATGAAATTTGTGTGTGTGTGTGTGGGGGGGGGGGGGGGGGGGTCCTCAATAAAGAGAAGCCTGTGAATGTTAATATTTTATTATTGTGTACTAAAATTGCATGCTTTACAGAAATTTTAAATTCCATATCGTTAAATATTTTTTTTTTAATCTTTCTATATCGAAATTTCAAATAAGACGTTGAACAAAAAGGTTTCTTCATATTTAAACGAAAACAAAATTATTAATAAAACACCTGTAAAAATTGCATTTATCAATAAAATCTGTAAATATCATACCACTTCTAGTCTTGTTTCTAGTAACCCTCCCTACCCTCCCCCAAAAATGTAACCAGATTTAATTTTCCTATTGCTCATTTTGAGAATGCTCGTTTTTTAACACTTAAAGAATTTTCTCAAAAAACTCATATTAATTTTTAATTTTAATTTTACATAAACAATATTTCTGAGCAAATCAATTTTGCATTCAGATATTCTATAAAACTTTCGAATAATTCAGTAAATAAATGACATATTTTACATTATTCTACATTAAAGTATGAATGGTTAAATCTTAAACAACCAAAAATAATTTATGTATATGTTGCCGATCCCATCTGTTTTTTGTTTGTTTGCTTTTTAATTCTCCCTTTCCCTTCCTTACTATATCTATTTAAACAAAATAATTTTTTCCTTTCAAATTTTGTGAGTGATCGCTACCCACAGAAGAATTCAGTGTGCGCTTAAGCTCTAGAGTACCCACGCAGTTGGCGCTCATGCAGCTTCAAATATTTTTCAAAATTTGTAGAGTTTTCGGTCTGACGAAATACAAGTATTTTCACTCTACCAATGAAAAAGAATAATTCTGAGACTTTTGATAACGTTCCAATGTCATGGGATACAGAAAAATTCAAGGATAAGTTTGATAATGGATTCATAAGGAAGCAGTTAATCAACATACTGTTGAAGAAGAGCAAATAAATAGAATTTTGGGAATCAAAAATTGAACGCTGTCTCAAAATGTCCAAAGCAGCAATCCGAAGCTTTCGAGACCAAACGAAATTCGTAGATAGTGAATGATCATTAAAAATATTTTTGGACTATACTTTCTCGATATATAATTGTCTATATTCTCGTGAATTTTTAGTGTAATTTCTGCGACAAACATTCAGCCCTAATTATATATAGCATTACACAAAGGCATACTGTCCACATTACATGAATATGTACCATAGAATACATGAAAATGTCTAAACAACTAACTAACAACTCTTTTTTTTTAACTATTACGTATAAAATGAATTCAGGTTCCTCCCTTTTTCAGCAAAACAGTTTCAGAAGCAATTGCAGTAAATCTAACTTTTTACCTATTATAATGTGAATATCCGTCCATAAAATAATCTAGTATCTACTTTGTTTCACACTACTCTCTAGTGAAAAACCAATTAAAACTTCCAACTGACCACATAGGAGTATAATTCCACTGGAAACCAAGCTGGAAAAGCCTTTGTTATGGGCAGACTTGAGTATATGCATATACAGGGCATGCAGGAAGCTCATAAGCGTAATCTGTATAGGCTCATTCCATATCGGTACCAGGGCCATACAATATCTGTGCACAGTCCTGAGACCAACCTAAATCAATACCTAACCAAGGGTAAATATCTGTATCCTAGTATTTGATAATAGTACTAATATTACGTTAGCTTCCATATCCATGGAGACGTATGTAGGGGAAGAGAGGCTAGTGTCGACAACTTGAATAATTCCGCTATTTATCAGTCAAAAGATCACTGTAATTTTTTGCAGATTGGCAAAACGCATATACACTTCCATATACATGCACATATGTACCACATGCTCTAAAATAATACACATTAGAGATGAGTTCGGGCTCTTTATTTCGGAGCCCGAGCCCGGCTATTTGATATCGGAGCCGGAAAAAATATTTTATGTCTTCAGAGTCCTCCAGAGCCAGATACCGAAAGTATTCAGTAAACAAGAACGAAAAATCATGCGTCAAGCATAGATTATGTAACACTTTCCAACCCTTCCAAAATAATTGTACAAATCATACCGTTTAATAAGCTAAAATATAACATATAAGTAAACAATTTGGAAAACGCATAACATATTTAAAAACATAATTTCAGGAATTTCCAACATATACAATATTCGGAAAAATATCCGAATACTTTTATTCAGCCTGTATAGGATCTATAGATTTGTATATATACTACATAGGATGCTAAATTTTAGTTCAGTTAAGAAACGCGTAGCACAGTTTAAAATTCTCCGTCTGGAGTTTCTGTCAATAAACGGAAATGTGTTCGCGAACTTTTGTGCTTCCCTGTATAGGATGTACAGAATTTATACACACCACGTAATAGACAAAAAGCGAGTTAAAATTAAAATCGCGTTCAGTAACTTAAAACGCACTTCCAGGAATTATTGTTAACAGACAGTAGAGAATTTTTTGTGTGTCCCTGTAAATGAACGATGACTGCTATACACACAATATTCTGTAGTAAGCCTCTTGTAATGCACCTTTGTGATATATATAAATTTCAATGCGTTTAAAATAGTGAAACATTATTTAAATAAACAGCAGACGATTTTTCTCCATAGACGTAATGTAACGGAATTCTTTTGACTGTCCCTGTAAAGTAACTATAAGTGCTATGCACAACCTATTCCATATTAAGCTTATTCTAATGCACCTTCGTGATATATATAAATTTCAATGCGTTTAAAATAGTGAAACATTATTTAAATAAACCGCAAATGATTTTTCCCCATAGACCGCAATGTAAAGGAATTCTTTTGAGTGACCCTGTAAAAAAACTATAAGTGCTACACACTTCCGTTAAAATAGGGAACATGCTATAGATAACGACAATAACATATAAAAATTGCAGAGCAATCCGAGCATATTTACGGGAGTTAGAGCACGGCCAGACGGCCAGACAAACCGAAGTCATAAACACTTTTCAACTAGGTTGGAAAGTGTTAAAAATTGTTAATAACATTTTAAAAGTGTTTCAAGATCAAATTTCACTTTTACAAATCTCTTCTTACTCGGAAATAAGTATTAATCCTAAATACTCCCTCATGACAATGTTTTGTGATTTTCTTAAACCTGAAAATCTATTGCAAAAAAAAAAAACAAATTTGTTATTTATATCCAAACACTGGCAGAAATCTGCAAAAACACAATTCTTATTATTTAAAAATATCATTGTACAACAGATATCATTGTACAACTACGGCTGAAAGACATGAATTTTGTTTTCCAATAATTGTGGAAAAGGACTTCAAACACAAAACGAGAATTAGACAAGGAATATGCCAAGGCTTCTTAATGTTGCTAACACTGACCGTGTAAAAACTCCAGAATCAGACAGAATATTTATCCTTATATCCTATCAATAACAATTCAATTCTCTTTCAAACTGATTTTTAAAGGATTGTAAAACACTTTTACAAACTTATAGACTACACCGTTGTTTCTGAAATAGCAAGTTTTTTTTTTTCCTTTTTCAATTTGTGAATAAATAAAAGTTTCATTTTGAGCCCGAGTCCGAAGACTGGTATAAAGTGACCCCCTCTCCTCTATAAGAGATATATCAAAAGCAATACTTTTGGAATGAACGCCACTAGTCTTTTTACAAACTGTCTCAAATAAAAGTAACTTATTGAGATTACATCATTTACATACAGATTTAAGAGAGATCATAATCGATACTGCTTTCGAATATACTTAAATAGCTGGGTGTAGTTATAATTGTAAAAATATTTTCTTAAAACTGAAGAACCTCTTCAAAAGTTTTAAAATTTCAAGACTGATAATCATGAGTCTCTGTTCATCAGACCAGGCATATGTATGATAACTGCAACTATTTAAAAAATATATGAAGGAGGGCTGAGCTGCATTAGAAACTGCACTGTTTGCTTTGTCTGTTATTTCTCTTAAAATTTGCTGATTTTTATAAAATCCAAGAAGTTTAACGAAACTATTGTTATTTATGGATAACCAAAGTGGGAACCATTCAGCTAGATAAACCATGAGAATTGCAAGGAATATTTGGTTTAAAGGATTTCATCTTCAAAATTAAAAACGGGTACTCAAAATCTTCAAAATCTTTAGAACTGTTCAATTTATGCCTAAAAGTCTTGTTTCACTTAACTTTTACATGAATGAAACTGATCGAGTATCTAATTTTCATGCGTAATAACTTTTATCAAGTTTATATATACAGACACACACAAATTTACAAATAATTTATGCGCATCTTTTATACGTGGATTTTTCTTGCATCAGAAATGAGAAAAGAATTATGTATACCTTAGTTACAAAGGCTACTTTCAATGACTTCTCTCATTTATGAGCGAAAATTATGTTGTTATGTTATTTTTTTTAACAAATCTTTTATTTTACGTACCTTAATAACATAGTCATTTGACCATTCCTAGAAGTAACCAGTACCCGAACCGGTTGTTGTAACCTTCTCCGCTGAAGACAGCTTTATTACTGTTTTAATCAAGTCAGATTAATATACAAATTACAATTTTGATTAATTGAACGTGCAATTTATTCCGTTGTAAAGACGAGCAAAATTGAAAACGAAAATCTTGAGAGTTTCTAAATTTTTCAGCTCCTTAAGGATAGTTAGAAAAATACACGAAAATCCGTGGAAATAAGATTTTTTATAAACATATGTTAATATTTTACTTGATTATAGAGTTACATCTATAATTAAGTTCATTTTTATTAAGAATAATACTATATTTAAAATATAAGCCTAATAAATTATCTATGCATAAAAGTTTTAATCATAATATAATCATTTATTAGTCGTTGTTTCTTTTTTTTTTTTTTTTTTTTTTTTTTTTCTCCTCACTTATACAGTTTACTTTGTTAGCTTAATATAAAATAATATTATCTTTGTTAGCTTAATATATATAGGAAAAAATAAACTAAAAACGATTTACAAAATTCTGAATGTACTGTATTTTATAAATGGTGCTGCCATCTATTGAAAAAAACTGTACTTTCAAATTTGTAATCTGTCATTTCTCAGCAGACTTACGATTTAACTACGCTTTCTTTTTAAAATCCAAATTATTCCAAATGTATATCTATAAGTTTTAAGAATAATATTAAACTTTAACTTAAATAAAAATATCTGTTGAGAATATGAACATCTGAAACTAAACACAGATTAGCTAGTTTACTTTTAATTTAGAAATTCAGAGAAGTGCATAATGGCATGCCTTCGCAAATTAGAATCCCTTACTATACTTCTTATAACCGTTTTTAGAACTATTACCTCGTAAAGTTTTGGGGATATATTCTAATCAACAAATTTAGTAAGTTTTTTTTTCTTCTTTTGGAATAAATCAGAGAAAACCTTTAGAAAGAATAGGAAAAATGATCTAGTTTTGCTACATATCATTTCACCGTTGGGCCATACTTTGGAATGTGTGATATTTGTGTTGACAAATTACAATAAATCTGTTAAAATTAATTGTGTGATATATGGCAAGAATTTTTTTTAAGATCTAATAACTAGATCTTTTAAAATGATGACAGAAACTTTTAATTAGACTCAAAGAAGCAAATAGGAAACTTTTGTTATTATTTCTCAAGGACGTTTATTGATGGTACAAACGAAGCAGTTTTACCAAACTCTGAGATAAAGAGAGACCCGTCAGGGCTCTCTAAGTGTATATTAAAGGAATATTTTTGAGACTTGTATAAAGATGGGGGAAATAAATATAATCTAAACCAGACCTCACAATTTCTGTCACTTATTTAAATTTTATACATTTCGTTGTATCTATAATCTCTCTAAATATTTATGCATTACACATACTAAATTAATGAATTTCAGCACTAAGCTGAGTAATAATTTCGTCTTGCTTATTCAAAGTTACATTTTCACTTAATAGATGTGAGCATTAAAATTTAAATTATTTCGCATTTACCCTCTTTGAAAAAGGATATATAATGTGCGTATATGTATATATGCACTGAGTGGTCAAAATATCATGACCCCTCCTCACTGAAACTTATATACTTAAGATCGGTTTTAAGATCTATCTAATATTTGCGATGATTCTGAGTCATATTGAGCTATAATTTGTTGTGTTATAGCTCTTATGCTGCTACAAACAATATGTGTCAGTCATCTGGCACCACTTTTCTTCACAAGCAATTTTTGCCCACAATTCCACTTTTCGATCGAATTTTTTTTGGCTTAAATGCAATTCTTGTACGAGAAAAGCCAAGAAAATTAACGATTTCTGATATACTGGAATCAGCTCCTCTGTCGCTCACAATCATGTTTCATTCAAAGTCCTCAAATCTCTTTTTTCCCCGTGAATAGCAAAATGTAAAGTTCACTGGTGTTTCTGACCAAGAGCAAGCTTTTTATCTGAAAATCGAGTTTATTACATTAGCGCCAATGCTGCACATACAAGTCGAAGTTTTAGTGAAAAGCAGTCATAATATTTGGCCATTCAATGCATATATACAGGATGTTCCAAAATTCGGCCGACAAATTAAGAGAAGTGATAGAAGGCATCAAGAGGATGAAAACTTACCATTGTACATGGGGTCACAAACCACGTTTAGTGGGAGAAAATCGAAAAAATATTTATGAAGGGTTTAACGTGAAGTAGAACAAAAAGGGCCAATAATAAAGAGAAAAACATTTATTTGAAGTAAAGCATGATTACAATGCTTTACAGTTCAACTTTAAAATAGAGACGACGAGACATTTTTAAAGGAATATGTTTTAACGCGAACGGCAATCCTTCGTCCGTCGGCCGCAACTTCGAACAATTTCTATAAAAATGTGTCATCGTCTCCTTTCTGACGTTGAACTGCAATGCATTGTAATCATGCTTGACGTCATATAAATATTTTTTCTACTTATTATTGGCCCTTTATGTTCCACTCGACGTCACACCCTTCATAACTATTTTTACGATTTTCTCCCACTAAACGTGATTTACGACCCCATGTTCTATAGTAAGTTTTCATCCTCTTGATGCCTTCTAACACCCCTCTTAATTTGTAGGTCGAATTTTGCAATACCCTGTATATATAGTCAATATAGTATTTTTCAATTGAGAAGTAGGCTCTATAACAACTCAATTTCAGCAGTCATAGTGTCCATAAACAAGAAATTTTTCAGCGTACTTACTAATGATTATGGTTTATAAGACATTTAAATTTTAATAGGGTATTTTATTAACTTTCTGCCCCTCCATTTTTGGAATCTTGGACTGTTCTCCAACACCATCTTATGTACATTATGTATAGATGTGATTGGTCTTAATATGTGTTTTAGAAGGTTTATTTTTTCTAAAGTGCATTTTACATATAATAGGTGGGGGTTAAATTCTCGTAGTTGATCTATATTGGATGCCCAGGTGATTGCGGGCTTAAGTTAAAAAGAATCATAACAGAAATTTCATTAATGGAGCGGTTACTAATGAATTTTTTTTTATTATTATTACCAGCCTGCACTGATCTGCAAGCTGATAACTGGGTATATCTGCAGCTTATGAGATCAAAATATATATTCAAATAAATATAGATCACGCCTGAAATGCATTCATCCTAATTACAGAAGTAAAAGTATATGTTTAACACGTATATTCACCATAAGCCACAGATTCAAGAGTTTGGGAAAATAGTTTAATTTTTTAAACATTATTTGTACAAAAATAATGTTATTTCATTTCATTCGTTTATTATTTAAAAAAATAAGTTATTTAACGCAATAATGTAAAATTATAATATCTTATATATGTCAGTATGATTAGACAAAAGAAATTGCTATTGTAAGATAATTGTAGCTAGTGCTTTTTTAAATAAAATTTAACTTCAAAATTATCACGTTAAAAATGAAGCAAATAAAGGAAGACATTGCTTTTGAAATAGCAAGGAAATGTAACGTAATCTAAAATTAGAAACTGATTAGAGAAACGGGTTAAAGGAAAACCCGCAAAGTAACAGCGAAAGGTAAAAACAGCTAAAACTTTCAAACTTGTAAAACAAAAAAGATCCAACAAAAATATTATTATCTGGTTTATTTGAGAGCTCAGTAAGAGACATGAAAGTATAAAGAATTGAAAATGATTGCATATTAACATCCAATATTGATTGTTTTTAAGAAAGTTGTTGACGAATTAATGCTTCAAGACCATCATTTAGAAAAAAGTTAGCGTATGAAACTTTGGATTCCCACTAAGATTCGTATAAGTTTCGAAACTTTCCATGGTACATAGAAAAAAAGTATCTATGTAACCCAAAAACATTTTGCTCCCATTTGAAAAACTATATGAAACATTTAACCTATTTGTTCGAGAATTACTTTTTGAGAATCTTTGCATTCTAAACATACAACTCTTTCTTTTTTTCGTCTATTATTAATACCTATGGACATATTTGGCATTTATTTTATAATGTTATTGGTTGTTTTAGGATCAGCAGCAAAATTTGCCAGTGGGAAACATCACAGTCAAATGACGTGAAAGTTCATGGGACAAACCATATATAGTAATTAGACTTTATGCAGAAAACAAAGACTAAGTGTAATAGTGGATTGCAAAATGAATTGTTGCTTTTACATTCTATGTATCGTCATTTGGTGCAAAATTGGATTCGGGCTGTTTTAAATTTTGAATAACACTATTTTAAAATAGCAATCTTCTCTTTATTTTAGTCTCAAATTTCTTTAATTAAATAAAACAAATATTACTTTACGAAATTATTGGTACGAACACTGAAAATATATGTTGGCAGGAAATCCTGCCAAGTGGAAGAGATGCCAATAAACAGATATAACATATCAGTTAATATAGGAATAGCAAAATTATCTAAATTATTTACTGTTTAAATACAATCCATAAAAATCTGCTTATATATCCCGTAAAGATACAAGTATGTTAGTGCGTAACTGCCTAAAATTAGCTTCAAAGGTCTACAATACCTTTAAACATTCAAAAAATAGGTTTTCTGTTTTAACATTTTCATTCTTTGATCATTTTTTTAATGCTGTGCCAAAAAAAATTAAAATTAAAATTAAAATTAAATTTGCTTATTAATACAGAGTTATACTTAAACAAACTTACTATTGAACCACATTATTATATTCAAGATTTTTCCCTCTCAAAATGATGAATCCTGTTAGCATGAACTATTATTCAGAAACCGTGTAAGATAAGTTCATAAAAATGTAACCACCGCCGCGGTCGTCCGATGTATTAAGCGTCCCAACCCGTCCCCGCTGGTCGATATCTTAAACTTACAGAATTTAGCTGTTACATTTTTCAGGTGGCATCTTCCGTGATCGGCTCTACTACCATCCCGGTCAGTCTTGAAGGGTCTCCGCGAGTAGCGGCGGTCGGAAAATTATAAATGCCTGAGACATATTTGGCATTTATTGTAGAATGTTATTGGTTGTTTTAGTCCCAGCAGCATAATATTTAAGTACTTCGCGGTACAGGTTGAATTACCCCCCATCCCCCCCCCCCCCTCCTTCAAGACCGAGACTGGTGGGAAAGGCTGTCCCGAACACGAAAGATCCCACCGCAAAAATTTAAGCATATAAGTTTTGGACAGTCTACATATAAAAACGCAAAATAAAGTTTACTTTTAAAAAGAGAAGTTTTTGCATTTGAAAATCATGAAAAAAACGTTTGAGATATTTCACTTTTTAAATTTTTTTGTTAAATTTTAAGTTTAATTAAAATATTTTGGTTTTAGATTAAAATCGAACTGTTTTAAATTTATTTTGACCTTTTTTATATATGCATGGCTATCAATTTTATTTTGTGCGCAATACTTATTAATTTCCTTTCGTGTATTAAGCATATAATCTTTAAATTTATAATTTTAACATTTAATAATAGTTTCACAACTTTAAGCTGTCAGTGCAACATGAGAAGGAATATGTACTTCGGCTATAAAGCAAAAACTTTTCCCCTTTATTAACTGGTTTGAGTTTTAGTAAACAAAATGTGTATAAACATTTCCACAGGCTCAAAGACAGGTAGCCCTTTAAATGCAGATTAAGTATATGCAATCAGAATCAGAGTGTGCTTCATACAATCTAAGCTTTTTTTATTTTAAGTAAATTAATGTGAGAGTTGCTGTAATAACGTAAGCCTCATTTGTTCACATTTAAGAAAGGCGGAAGTATTTCAATTAATTTATACAATGTATATCACTTTATGTATTCAAAAAATTTGAAGCGAAAATACTAGTATATGAAAAGTAGTAACAATTTTTGATAAAATTTTATAATATAATTTTTAATAAAACATACATTTTAATGATATTTTTTTTCTCCATTTTGTTTCTAATCCAATGAAATTCACTTCAAAACCTTTTTCGTTCCTATTCAAGATATTATGTGGAATGTTTAATTTCGAAATTCCAAAATTATCTAAATTATCTATTGTTTAAAAACAATGGATCAGAAAATGCTAATACATTCTGTAAATAAATGAGTAATTATTTAACCGATTAAAATTAGCTTTAAAAGTAATGTATATTAACAAAATCCTAAAGATTTTTTCTCCTCTCATCACGCCACTCACATTTAAATACATTTAGATGTTCAAAATTTACAGTGAGAGAATATTCTAGTTTCTGACAAGCATTATACTTTTTTTTTTAAATCAAAAGTTAACAACATGACATTGAAGTTAATGTAAAAACGCTCGAATTTATTATTATTATTATTGGCCTCAACTATAAGTTGTATGAACATGAATGTACATTGTACATTATATATGTAGAGAAAAGTTCAAAGTGGTATCTGCAATAATTTATAGGTTATTTTCTTTAAAATGACATATACTAAAATGTTCCTTATTGTCCCGTTGATAATAGTTACTTTTTATAAAGACGAAGGAATTGTCAAATTCTTTTATTTATCAGATAACGATTAGCGTAAGTGTTACATAAAAATTACATTAAAATGTTACATTCAAATTTTAAAGGGAATAGTGATAAATGATTAGTTTCTTTACTTGTTTCATTTGTTTACTTGGAGTTAATTTCGTAAATAAAATCTTCAAACTGAATTTGGTCTATGTATATATATAGTTATATTAATTTTAGCTAGTTATATCCTTGAGCTAGTTATATCCTAAAGATAATTTGTTTTTTCAGATCGCAGCTAAACGTGACAAACAGCTTGAAGCAGAAGTGTTAGAATGGATACAAGAAATATTGGGAGAACAACTGCCGAATGGTCCATATGAAGAAATTTTGAGAGATGGTGTCATTTTATGCAAGTAGGTTTAAAATAAATGATGAAAATATTAATTGTAATACACTATAAATAAAGACACTGTGTCAGAAAATAAACAAATTCCTAATAACAAGTCAATATTTGCAGGAAATGAAGGGCTTGGGGTGTAAAACAAGGTAACTAAGAAAATGCAAGTTTCGAGATATTTAAGATTCAGGTTTTCTAAGGAAAATTACAAACAAAACTATTATGATTTCTTCCTCTAAAAGATTTGGACTTTCAATTAATTTATGTGCAACATTTTTTGCCTGGCAGATTTGATTTTATTGGACTTAGGTGCAAAGAGAGGTGCGTTATTGAAATTCACATCTAAAATGTATCTTTGATTATTATAGCATATTTTAACTAAAAAATAAAACTTGTATTTTTTATTTGATTTAACTGCATCCTGACACAAAAGGTTGTCAGGATGCAGTTAAACAATGTTACATGAAACTCAGAAAAAATAAAAAATGTCAGTTACCATGTTTTACAACCCAATCCCTTCAAATATTTAGCCAATGTAAAGCTAATGAAACCAACATTGGGACAATATTGACGTTTCATTGGAAAATTTTCAAGTAAAATAGCAATATTATACAAATATTGCCTTTATATTGGACATATTTGTATAATATTAGTGTATATATGAATTGGAAATATTTTTAATAAAACATCAATATTGGATTTACTGGCTTTACATTGGCAAAATGTCATCACCCCAATATTGGGGCAATATTCCATGCCAATGAATACAATATTGGCTTGCTATTGAAGAAATTTGTTAACCTTCTGACTACGAGACGGCTCCATTTGATCCTAAAGCAGTCTTTGTTCATTTGTACATAACATACACAGTAATTTGTGGTAATGAAACTTCTAAGTGTCTAATCATTACAATATAATTTTTTCTTGCTGTTTTGTATAGATAATATTGTATTGTTTATTACAATACTCATTACAAATCATTTGTATTTTGGTAATCCTATATATTTTCATAAGGATCCAATGAACCCGACTGTTGATTCTTCCGTTGTCTTTTTTTTTCGGTAGTCGAAGAGTTGATTAAAACTTGTTAATTAGCGGATTACAACTACAAATCTGCACAAAATTATAGAGCGACTACTATTTTCAAATAATTATCTTCGTGTGAGATTTCCTTAGCATGCGCTACCACGAAGATTATTGTTTGGAAATAATGGTCGCGAAATAGTTGTCTAGCTGGGAACCCTGGTATGTTAAATTAGCAACATCAGATTTGCTCCTTTTGTATATAAACACATTACTATTTTATTTCATGTTAATTACTTCAGACATGTGAGTAAATGTATCAGTCTTCTTAAATCATATTTAAATAAATGTAACATACCTTTTAATTATAGCGAACATTTAAGTTTCATCAATGTCTGCCCAATAATATGAAATCGCTAATTTTTTGTGAAATTTTAAGGCGAAAGTAGCCAATACCAGAAGTTTTCAGAAGTAAAATTGCAAAATAAATAAATAAATAAATAAATGAATAAATAAATAAAATAAAATAAAATAAACCGCTTCATACAATACCATCGACAGTTTCAATTTTTATTTGAACAAAATATTGGTTCGTAAAATGTGGTCTTTGGGAAATCTAATGCTGTATTGTTTCTTGCTTGATACTATACCATCCAGTACATGAAAAACATGAGTTTTTATGGTTTTAATTGCACAGATGTTTGTTACAATGAAAAAGAAAAGGTCACAGATTTTGGGAAATGACTTTTCTCGAACACCCTATACCTTTTCACAGCATCGTATAAAAGAAAGATAATTGAAGTCCAACAAAACAGATAAATATTTTAACGTTGTTTTATGTAACAACATATTGTGATCAAGAAAAATCGACGCGCAGTCGTGGAAAAAAAGGATACTTCCCTACTATGCTACAAATCATCGTATAGAAAATATGACTGGTACCAACCGATTACTAATAACGTATACTAATTAATGATATGTTTAAATTATGATTTTGGGTTCGTATACATACTAAAATTTTAACAAACTTTGAAATTTTCAATACTAACCCATAATTTGAGATGATATTTCGATTCTTAGGTAAATTTTAACTTCGAATACCAAACGGAAAGTGATTTGGTCAAGTAGTTTAGGATTTATGCAGATGTAAAGTTTGAATTCCAAATGTTAAATTCATTTATAATCACTGAAAAACAGATTGTAATGCGAGTGATTTTTTAAGTATAACTCCAAAATTACTTGGCTAATTGAGCTGTAATTTTGGATTCGCATACTTCAAGCTTCTGGGAATCGATTTCTGTTAAAAATTTTATAGGTTACAATTCATTATTATTTTTTTTATATTAATTTCAAATAATATATCTTTTGTAATTAATATTCGAAAATAAAATTTATTGTAACCTATGAACTTTATAACAGAAATATATTTCTAAAGGCTTCAAATATACGAATCCTAAATTACAGCTCATTCCGTCAAGTAATTTTTAAGTTATACTTAAAAAAACTAAATGCATTGCAATCTGTTTTGCAACCAATAAAAATGAATTTAACATTAGGAGTTCCAAATTTTACATCTGCATAATTCCTAAACTACTTGACCGAATGACTTCCCATTTGGTATCCGAAATTTAAATTTAACGATGAAATCCAAATATTATATCAAAATGATGTGTTTGTATTGAAAATTTTAATATTTGTTAAAATTTCAATATGTAGACGACCTCCGAAGCATAATTTAAGTATAGCATTAATAAGTATACTTTATTACTAATCGGTTGGTACCAGTCACATTTTTTGTACGATGATATTTGCGGCAGAGTTAGTATGAGGTAGCTTTTTTTTCCACGACTGCACAATTGATACTAAAGTATTAAACAGATATCTGTTAAAGGTGCTTTACTGTATATTATGATTATTAAAGCGGCGGTAGTGATAATAAATTTTGATTGTTTTATTGGAAAGGCTGATTTAAAAACTACATTATTAATTATTAATGAGCCTCTTTTAACATAAAAAATCATTTTTTGTTCTTAATAGTGTGACAGTTATATGACAAAAGTTCAACTTTGTTCAGATTTAAGGTGTTTCCTTTATAAACCTATAAGAAGTTATATTATTTTAGGGTATCCACATAGTGTATGCTTCCTTAATTTTACGAAACCCACAAAATTATTCGAAAGTTTTAAAACGAACATTTTATTCGGTGGCAGTACTAAATTGGTACACGAATAAAAGGATTTAAAAAAAAAATTAAATAATTTTCAGCTAAACGAAAATATATTTTCTTATGCTGTCATACTCTAAAATATTAGACCTTAATTTGAAATGAAATTTAATAATCTTCTAGAAAATGAGTTATGCTTTTTTTCCGTTTCATTAAAAGTCGTCTAATGATGAAAAATATATTTTGAGTACTTTTCAAAATCAATAGATTTTTGTCTTTGATTTTATTATTAGTAGTAATAGTAGGGGATCTAACCCGGGCCTCCCGGGTTTACAGAATATATGTGAAAACTATTTTTTATGAAAACCTCATAGATTTTTTTACATTTAATACATATATTTTTTTAGATTGCCCACTAACAACACCAAAAAAAAAATTTTTATGTGAAAAATATTAATTATGCATTCAAATAAAGTTTTGAATTTTAATAAAAGTGAAACTTTCGTATTGGCCGCATGCCAGGAGTTGATAGCCGAAGAAATCGACAAAGATTTCGCTGCTTTTTCGAGCAGCTTTCTTAATTCTGATAATTTCAGTGGTTTAAGCACGTAGCTCGATTACAAGTCTTTTAAATTTGAGTTTTATTTATATTATTTTAATATTTTATTTATTTATGAAGTTGTAATTTCGTTATGGAATATCAGCCGGAGACAAAATCTGAACTACTAGTTATATTGTTTTAAGACCAAATGGATGAATCTTTCGCAATCGGACTGCAAGAAATAGAAGTAGATTTTTAAAAATTCATGCTTGAAAATTATTTTAAAAAAAACATAAAAATCAGTAAATTGTGATACAAATTTCAAACAAATTACATTTGAAAGAATATATTTTTCCTATTCGACGTTGTAAAAATTGAAATTGCGCGATGTTTAGAAGTTTAAAAAATTTTCAGTAAAACTAAAATTTATTGGTCAGGTGTTGCCACCGTTAATATAACGTCAGTATTACTGACAGACATGTATTTATAATATAGATTAGTTAACTGAAAATCTGGTAAAATGAGATTTGTTGTATTTTATTATGTATTTTAAAAGTTCAAAATAATCGAACGAAAATCTATTCTTGAAAACTTTTAAATGAAAAGCTATGCTTTAAATTCACAAAAGCTCGACGCCATATTTCTGGTAGAAAATAATTGAAAATGTAAAGAAATCTATACTTTTGTAAATTTGAAGTGCAGGCAATTTTATTTATTATATATATTTTTTTATTTTACTAGACTTATGAATCAGCTGTCACCCGGTATCATCAAGAAAATCAACATGGGTGGTGGTCAATTCAAGATGATGGAAAACATCAACAAGTTCCAGGAAGCTGCCAAAAAATATGGTGTAGCAGAGATTGACGTTTTCCAAACTGTTGACCTCTGGGAAAGGCGAAACATTCCTCAAGTGACACAATGTATTATGGCACTCGGCAGATCGGTAAGACTCCTATGATAATATATCCCTTACATTCTTCTTCTATTATCAAATGAAAATTATTAATGCCTTAAAATGCTTGACACCTTTTTTGTGACATTATTGTTTTAAGATTTTGGCCTTATTTCATAATTTTGAATACTGAAATCTCCAATTGCCTATTTAGTGCCCACCATATCTTTTTTTTTTTTTTAGGATGAAATGTATTTTTGTTGATAATGAATTGATCTGAAAATCTAATTGAGATTCGATTATTGCAATATTTCCAAATATAAGGGGTTGGCCATGTCATTCATATCTGATCTGATACATCGCCAAAATTACGAGCACTATACTGGCTAGACAAAAAGCTCCCACCATAGCCGGAAGAAAAAAAAATTACACTAACTAAATCTTAACATCACAATCTTAAAATCTTTTTATCGCTACCACTTTGAATTTAAAAAAATTAAACACAACAATATAGAAGTATTGTTTATAATGCAGAATCTTTAAATTTAGCTATCACGTTGCAAACAAATTTGCCTTTCTTTCATATATTTTTCGTTAAATCAATTTTCATCACCACAAACACTATTAAACAAGCAAAAATTGTTTCTTAACTAAACAATATATTGTCATTAGGGCCTGACTATGGCAACGATAAATGGGGCAGCTACCCCAGACAGCCACTTCCAATGCCTCTCCTACCCCCACCCTCAGACTAGAATCAAGTATTTTTCTTAAAATGAGCACAAATTGCAGCTACAAAAATGTCATGAGAGTCCCTAACTAAACCTTTACCCAGTGTCTCACAAAGAGTTAGTCGGGCCCTGGCTATCACTGATTATTATTTCTAAGGATACAGTTGTAGTTTTGGTGTAGTTTAACCAATTTTTTTGTAAGTTCCTATAAATATTTTTTTAACTTAAAAAACACTGCATGAATCAGTTTAAAATCTATTTAGTATACCGATTATAGAATTTCTACATAGAGTTTAGTATTTAAATTGTCTCAGCAATATAAATTAAGGAGAAAATATATACGTGATGCGCGTGAGGAATTGGATCTATATCTGTTCTTAATTACAGTATCAATCGAAGAAAAGAAAATCTTTAAATACTAAAACGTGAAAAACAACGTTGATGTCGGAAAAGGATTTTCATGAAGGTATTCAAACTTTCAAATATCACTTAAGATTATTCATCAAAAGAAATGATTTTTTGTTCTTCAGATTTTTTAAAAATTTATGCAATTCTGAATCGAACAAGACAAAACAATGAAAATATTCAAATTAGAATCGGGTCAGTTTGAAATTGATAATATGTACTTTAAAACAAATGCCAGAGGGCTTTTAATTTAACAGTACATGCGGTTTTCTCAAATCGTGTTTTTGTTACTTGCCAAAAATTCTTTGGAGAAAGATCAATTCTTTTGCGCAGATGTGCATAGTAACATTATACCTACAATATCCGCCTACTAGAAATTGTAGATATAATCATTTTTATTTATATCACTACAAAAGAAATTATCTTTCTGCAAACGAGTTTTTCTTTACAGTGCAAGTAGCAAAAACACGAGTTGGATAAAACTTATACAAAGTTAAAAATCAATTAGAGATTGTATTAACGTGCACATTATCAACTTGAACCCGGTTCTAATTTGGATATTTTCAAGCGTTTTGTTTTGTTGTGTTTTTCCATTAAGAATTGTATAATTTTTTTAGAAATAGCAAAAACAAAACATGGATTTTTTGAAGGTTTAAAACTGACCCTTAAAAAGTTGGACTTGGTAGCGATGCCATAATAACTACTATATACTACTATAACTACTAATAATAAGAATAATAACTACCATAATGCTAATAATAACTCAAGCAAAGTTTTAATAGAATAGAAATTCTGCATTTAATTATTCCAGTATAACATTGATGGTATCATTACGATTTCTTTTCTGCTTTGAGTAATAGTAAAAAAATAATTTTTGTAGAAACGCTTTGCATATACCGTTAAAGCTGAGTGTAAATATATATTTTACAGAATTCAATATCATGAACGGAAAATTAGTTAGTATTCATTGAACTAAACTTAACATAAATCAAGAGTACATTAAAAAATCGTGTTGAATACAGGGTACCACTAAATTCTCGCCCTCGCCCCATTAACTTCACAAAGGCGACAGCTATAGTGATAAACAAGGTATCTAGATATAGTAAAGTGGTTTTACAGCGCTATGTAGCGGAGAACTGCAGAGTTTGCGTCCCTATCTCGAAAAGGCATAAGATACGGAAAAAAATCAATGACAAAGTTGTAGAGCTTCCTCACTTTAGCATGAAATGATGTCTTGCATGTAAAAATAACTTTATTAGAAGCCACAAAATGTATTTTTTATATCCTATCACCTGCTCAAATACTCCACAAATTACATACAGAAGTGTAGCATTCTAAACAGAGGTACATTCATAATAAAACTAACACATGAAAGCAAGGTACAGTTTACTTTAATAAGAACATCACGTTAACTATATGCTCAATGTGTATATCATCGGAACACGTGTAGAATACATGATGCATTGCTGCGCCGATGGAGTAATCAAGAGGCTACTTCATTCACGCGAAAACACCCGCTCACTAATGCTAATCCTATGGGGGAAATATTTTAAGATATCTCGTTCGCATTTCAACACTTTTAAACGATTTTTTTCTTGCATTGGATAGCTGAGGTCGATCTCTATGCAGGCCATTTTGTACTTTTTCGACTTTTATTACAAGTTTTTTTATTAAGACACTTTCACTTTCGGAACCGGTTTCGAAAGTGAAAGTATTCTTAATTTAAAAAAAAAAAAACTGCAACCTAAATCGAAAAATTAAAAAAGGCCTGCATAGAGATTGACCTCAGATCCTTTTTAAATTTCTATAATTTAAAAAAAATCACCCGGTATATTATTCATTATGTAGAAGCTTAGATGAGTAGGCTTTTCTTGTAAGGAAAATTTCAAATCTTAATTCATCAAACCCTTTGTAATCATTATTTTGCCGATCCATATTATGTTATATGCAATCTATATGGATTTATTCAAAGTCTTTTAACATTATACATTTTTCACTCCAATTACCTTCAATAACAAAAAATAAAATTTCATATTTGGTAATTTCTAAATTCGGATTGAGTTTTTTACTTATCTGCATACTCTTTCTATTATCAAATGAAAATTATTATTTTTTTAGACATTTTAAAAATGTTTAACTCTAGAAGTAATACATAATTAACTTATGACGTTTTTATAGAAAATGAAGAGTAAAACTCTAAAAAAATAAAGTATTGTTTAATTCAAATGTTGATCTGGCAATATAAATTTAGTGAATTTTGAATTTAAAAAATAATATTGTTAAAAACAAAGGTTATCGTTTATAATTACAGATATGTATATTCGTTTTCTAAAGGTTCGAAACCTTCCGAACCGTAGATCATAAACATCCAAATACACCTTTTTAAAGGTCAATTTGACGCATATTCTGCGTA
The DNA here is from genome assembly GCA_963931845.1 of Maratus michaelseni. Lineage (NCBI taxonomy): Eukaryota > Metazoa > Arthropoda > Arachnida > Araneae > Salticidae > Maratus > Maratus michaelseni. Next base: position 373,674,999 of record OZ007586.1, read on the forward strand.
AACAAACAGCTGTACTGACAAATGCATTCTGATTACACAAAACGTTCAAGTAAAAAATACACATCTACTGGAAAATCTAACTCGAGAATACTTTGAGTGGAAATATAAAGCATTTATCTGAAAATTAGAAACACCGTTTGAATTACTTTGCCTGACAAACCAAACATTTTCTAAAAATTACCTCCTTTCAATTCACTTAAAGCTGTTACTCAAATCCAAAGTGGCTACTTTCTGCCACTTCATTAAGTCATTTTTAATCTTAGACGCATGATATTAGCGAATGCTCTTATTCAAAAACTATGGAATTTAATAGCGTTTTCCACTTTTTAAAGCAAAGAGTAATTTTTAAAATTTCGTTAGAGAAGGCATTTTGAACCGATATTCCAGGCGCAACATAGTCTGAGAAAGATCGTCATGAGACAGAAATCGCTTATAACTCAAGTAGTAATACATCTGTAGAAAAATGAAAAATGCTATTCGATCCCAAATAACTTCAATAGTCGACTGTCAGTTTTCTGCTTTAAAAATGAGTCCTGAATGTGTCAGAAAATTTTGCTTTGTTCAGCGAAAAAAAAAATATTTTTGAGAACCACTTTAAGCAAAACAAAAATAAAAGTAAGTTGCCAGTTTAAACTCACTCAGTTGTATGTTTAAAACTTTCCTATAAGCATGCAATACTTATAGTTACACTTACAATTATATCCCTAAAGCATTAACATCTAATTTTTTGTTACTATACTGACAATTTTAATGGCTTTAAGCATAAGCGAGATGAGTTTAACAGCTCTTCTCCATTTTTCATGCTAATATTTCAGTGGTTTAATTAATTTTACAATAAATTTTACGATTTTTACTCATTTACCAAAGACGCACGATTGGAAATAAAATAATCGAGAAGAACGAGTATAAGATCTGAAACACAAATGGAACGAAATGGCATTATTTAAATTATATATAATACCCATAAAAAAAAGCGGTTGATTAATATTCTAAGAAATAAGAGAAAAAAATAATTAAGGATTCTGCTTTATGGGTTCTTCTAAATCACATTTAAATTAACTAAAAAACTACAAAACATAATCGTATAAAGCTGGATTTCTTAGTTCGGCAAGTCATGCAAGAAAATTGCATTAAACTGACTGAATTGCGAAACTTTAATACATTAATGCTACAAGAGATATTTTTATATTTGAAGAGTAATATGAAATCTTAATTTTGTTTTATTTAAAGATGATTTAATGTAAAGTTAAATTTAAAATTGGCATATTACTTTTACTAATATCATTTGTAAAACTATTCATATATGAATAAAATAAAATACACAGATGTTTGAGGAATCGCAGACTTATTTCGCAAGCTTCAAATGGTAAATTTATCTGTTTATTTTAGATAAGAATTTCGATTTCATATCTTTCTGCATGTATCCAAACATGCTTTTCAATTTCAGTTAAATGTAGAAGCTTTTTTCAAAAATCAATGAATAAATAATGCTGCCGGCTAGTCGGAATGAAACATATGTAGATCAAGACATCAGATCCAGATCAAGGCATACCTTGAACAAATAAATTTAAATTCACAGATGCTACATGAAAATATATTACTTTTCGTTTTGACATCGTGTCACCTGTATCGCTATCATTATAAGCAGATTAACATGGGTTATTTAAATAATATTTTTGTAGGAAACGCAGTGCTTCTTATCCGAAATTCCCGTTAATAGACACATAAAACGTATCATTACATTTTTATCGCTAATAAATTGAAAGGTTTTCCCTTTCTCCTCTTAGTTGCGTAAGCCAAAAATAAAAAATAAATCTTTAGAAAATTTTATCAATGCGACGTGGTGTTTAAATAATACAATGTGAATTAAAACTTTGAGCTGCGCGGTAGCTTATGTGACTGCGTAACTGGAATGGCTGAAAACGTGCATTTATTGTCTAAAAACAGTGAGAATTCAAAACAGAAATTCGAATTCAATTTTGAAGATATTGAAATAAAAAGAATGCATCAGTGCCTGCAAATAAATCACTACTAGTTAAACTAGCTTGACACGTGAACTGAAACACTGAAAGTTTGAATTGCAGGATAAATATTAAGTCGTTCCAAAGCTACGTTAATGAAAATTCTGAATGTACAGTAACTGGCTAAAAGCAGTGCTAATTTTAAATAGTAAATCTATAATAAATTGGTGAAGAAAGAATGTGTCAATTATTTCAAATGAATAATAATAATTAGCTTTACATGATAAAAAGTTTGAATTGCGCGATGACCGTTAAATCATTGATGCCGTGCAACTAAAACTGCTAAAAAATTAAATTGACCGATTACAAATAATATTAACTTACAAAATTGTCTCTTGTGATCTTTCACCGGAGTCCCTCGATTTTTTATTCACACAATGCTGCCCTTCCTCCTGTTGCTTATTTACAAGTTTATTCAGAGTTTCAGATACCTTTAAATGTTTTTTCTACTAGAAATATTAGGAAACTACCACACGTAAAAGTGATACAAGGTATATACATGACAGACCACACGTGATATAAGATATCAAAAGATATCTTGAATGAGTTTTAATCAATATTAGAGCAATAATGATACTAAAAGTATGAATAAAGGATAACTAAGTTTACAATCTTTTTCTTTAATAATAACACTAGAGCAAACAAAAAACACATTAACATTATTTTATTGGGTCATCCGGAAAGTTCTGTGATTTTTCAAAGTAAAGCCTGGTTTCATCTAGTTATTTTTCTACTGCTGATAAGGAGTGTCTTGAATGAACCAGATATGTATAGTTGATCTTTTCTGCTTACACTACATAATTATCGCTTGTGCTGTGGCATAATTTTTGTTTTAGTGAAGTGTTAAGAATGGTGAACCAAAAAGTCCATTTTCATCAATTATGCTCTTTATGCTTTTTTATTTCAAGAAAAGTAAAAATTCTAGCCAGACTGCTCATAAAATTTGTGCTGTATATGTTTCACATGGCACAGTTCGAAGGCGGTTTGAGAAGTTTAAGTGCAAAAAATTTAGCCTCGAAGATGATGACGCTTTGAACGATCATCATCTGTAAAGGAAGACCCCTTAAAAGAAGCTATCGCTGAAATTCCACGTTACACAGTTACGAGCTATCACACAGACTAAATATTCCAAAAAGTACAATGTATGAATGTTTGATAGCTTTTATTATTTTAAGAGGTCCTATTTTACAGATGATGATGGTCGTTCAGAGCGGACATCATCTTCGAGGCGGAAATTTCCGCGCTTAAACTTCTCAAACCACCTTCGAACTGTGTCATCTGAAACAGCACTTTGTCCATATACAGCACAAATTTTACGAGCAGTCTGACTAGCATTTTTACCTTTCTTGAACTAAAAGAGCATAATATGGCAAAAATTAATTTTTTTTGGTTCACCGTTCTTAGCATTGCACTAAAACAAAAATTATGCCCAACACAAGTGAGAATTAAGCAGCCCAAACAGAAAAGACCGAATTTACATAATCTGGGTCATTCAAGGTCACTCCTTATCAGCAGTAGCAAAACATAAGTAGATGAAACCGCGCTTTGCTTTGAAAAACCGCAGAAATTTCCGGATGACACAATACTTTTAGTTTAAAATTTAGCTTTATAAAATTACATGCTGTTTGCTTTTAAACTCCGCTTTTTTATTTTTGCATATTTATATTAATTATTTATTTAATGCAGAAAACTTTAAATAAATATTCATTAAATGATTTTAGATTCTAGATTAAATAATATTTAAACTGTTTTACAAATTAATTATATATCATTAATCGCATTTAAATGCAATAGGTTTAATTTTTAGAGAGTTAGCTGCTTTAAGATTTGATTTCTGAACAAAAGACAACTAGAAGGTATAATGTCTTCTTTTTGTACACTCATATCTTCTCTTCTTTGCTATAGGAATTTTCAGTCAGCTCATGAGCTGCTGAATTTATTTATCAAAAGTCTTCAAAAATTATACTTTTAAGAAAATTTTAAATATGCCATAAGAATAAAATTTTCGCAGTGAAAAAGATTGATCGATCGAGTGAAATTTTGAGAAATAAACCTTGATTAAAACAAATTGCACGCACTTAATGAAAAAAAAATCAAGATCATTCTAGAGCGAAACATATATATATATTTTTTTTTTTTTTTTTTTACTTTTTTTTTTTTTTTTTTTTTTTTTTTTTTTTTTTTTTAAGATTTAGTATGAATAAAACTTTTTATCTTCTCTTTCGTCGTGCAAATTTCAATATAAGAGATCAATGATTTAATATGTCTAATTACTGTCTCATGAGACCCAAAAACAGTAATCGGTACAGGATTGTTTATATCATGCTATATTAAGATTTAAAAAAAGAATAGCACATATCAAAATACTTTATTATTTTATTTTCTTTCTACACAAAGTGAAGAAAACGGAAATAAGGGGGGAGGGGGAGAGACTGTTCCAATATAATCATTAGTTTAATTTTTCAGCTTTAAACGAATTTTCGTTTAGATTTTATACAAATTAGTATAATGAAAGCTTTAAATGATAGACTTGTATGTTGAAAAAAGGAATTTTGCTTCACACATATACATCGTGCCCTTCCCACCAGATTATCGTAAGCGGCAAATTTTGATGAAATATTTTGTTGTTGTTGTTGTAGTTGGTGGTATTTTAACTTAAGAAGTATACTGCAAGCTTAGAAGCAGTTCTTTTGTGCGGTGTTCAAATTATAAAGAAAAAAATGAAAACGCCAATTGGGAAAGAAAATAATTATAATTTTGAAAATCTCTTTCGTGGAAATTGATATTTTGATGCTTACGATAATTTCGAGGGAAGAGTTTCGCAGAAGGAACTTGATATATTAAAAAACAAAATTTAGAGGTTTTCAGAAAACTGTAATTATTTTGTTAAAACATCGTTATAAAAAACTTTTAAACTATGGTAGCACAGTTATTTTTTTCTTTTTACGTGTGATTTGTAAAAAATCGATATGATTCTTTGGTTACTTTTGTGATATAAATTTATCTAATGAAATTCTATACTTATAAACAATTACGACTTTAATTATTCTTCATTAACGCGCGAAAATATTTTTTAGATATTATTTGTTACAACAGCATTTTAAATCATATTTTCTTAATGTAAAATAATCATTTGCACTTTTGTTATTTTCAGTGTTATTTACACCCTGAATTCCCAGGACCATTCTTGGGACCAAAACCAGCCGAGAGAAATGAAAGAGAATTCACCGAAGAACAGCTTCGTGCAGGTGAAACCATCATTAATTTACAATACGGAACAAACAAAGGAGCAAATCAAAGTGGTATTAACTTCGGAAACACCAGGCACATGTAACTGCTATCTCATACCGTTTGTAAAATATCATTTTAGTCTATTATGCACGTGAGCGTTCTTAGGAAATAAATTTTTGTTATCTGTATCAGACTGAGTTATTTCGATATTCATTAAAGCAAACATTATCAGGGCCTGACAAACGCAAGGACAAACGAGACAGCAGCCTCGGGCACCCAACTCTAAAAGGGTCTCTCAAAGCCAAAAATCGGGTATTTTTTCTTAAAATGAGAACAAATTATGGCTAAACATATGTTATACCCCCCCCCCCCTCTCATTGGATCTTTCCTCAAGGGTCCAATGTAGGGTTAAACTGGCCCTGAATATCATATTTTAAAACTAGTTCAAAACTTAGTGTCCGGTGTGATCAATACCTGCATAAAGATAAATATATTTTTAACAAATGCCTACAGACCTAGATCTTTAATAAAAATGAATGAACTACGGAAAAAAAGAAGAAGAGACACCTGTATCTTGTTTTCCCAATTAAAAGGAACAAGTTGGAAATTGTACGTCAAACGTGACAAATGAGTTGTGTCGTAACAACAACTAGTTTTATAAATATTCAGATCTTGGTGCAATAGCTGTTGCACTCTTATGCAAAAATGCATGAATACAAAATTTATTTTATGCGCAGATTTTCATATTATAGATATTAATTTTATTTTATTAAATTAAGTTTCAATACATTTTTACAAACAATTAATTACAATTCTGTTACATTAAAATTATACTATGCGCAAATATTCAATACAAGACAGTCAATATAAAATAAAATACTTATTTTCTGTTAAATACATTCAGCGCCGTTTTCAAAGACTTGTACTTTTAAACATCAAAACTCATTCTAAAATTTTATAATTTTTCTGAAAAATTCTTGGTTTATTATAATTAATGCATAGAAAGAGTTGTGACTTTGTAATGAAGGATTTAAAATGCCAACTCACGATAAATCTATTTTGAAATATCCGAAAGTATGTATAAAAATGTAACATAAATGTATTTTAAATTACCAAGTACTCGGCGCAAGGTGACATAAATCAGCAGAAATGCAAGTCATGGAATAAATGAGCTTCGAATTACCGTTTCAAAATTTCCACAGCACAAATAGATCTTACGTATATATTTTTTAACACTTTCCAACACGTTAAACATCATGTGAAACATGTGAAGTTATTTTTCAAATTGCTCACAAAGCGTAAAACCGACAGAGTGAAAAAATTGTCCAGGCCGGGAATTTTTCACTCTGTCGATTTTACGCTTTGTGAGCAATTTGAAAAATAACTTCACGTGTTTCACATGTTTAATATATAATAATAGCGTAATTTTACTGCTGAAAATTAAATGAAAAATTAATTCAAAATACTTTCCAACACAGTTGAAAGGTGTTTATGAATTCGGTTTTTCTGTCTGTCTGTCGTCTGTCCATGCTCTAAATCGCGTAAATATATTCGGATTGTCATGCAATTGATATATGCTATTGAGGTTTACTATGGCATGTTCGGTATTGAAAATGAAGTGATATTTATAGTTTCACTTATAGATTTTTTTTTACAGGGACACTCAAAAGAATTCCGTTACATTAGTCTATCGGGTAAAATCATTTGCGGTTTATTTTAATGACGTTACACAATTTCAAGCATATTAAAATTGACATATATCACTGAAGTGACAAGAGGCTTACTATGGAATAGGGTGTGCATAGCATTTATAGTTCTTTTACAAGGACATTCAAACAATTCCGTTACATTACGGTCAATGCAGAAAAATCATTTGCGGTTTATTTTAATAATGTTTCACTATTTCAAGCATATTGAAATGGATATATATCACAAAGGTGCATTACAAGAGACTTACTATAGAATATTGTGTGTATAGCATTCATCGTTCATTTACAGGGAAACACAAAAGAATTCGATAATTTCTGTTAACAATAATTTCTGAAAGGGTTTGTAATTGCTGAACGCGTTTTTAAATTTAACACATTTTTTCTCTATTACTTGGTGTGTATAAATTCTCTAGATCAGATACAGGGCAGCACAAAAGTTCTCGAATACATTTCTGTTTATTGACAGAAATTCGTGAAAAGGAATTTTAAACTGTGATACGCGTTTCCTATCTAAAGTAAAAATTAGCATTCTAAGTAGTGTGTATACAAATCTATAGATCATATACAGGGCTGTACAAAAGAGATCGGATATTTTTTCGAATATTGTTGTTAATTCCTGAAATTGGGTTTTTAAATATTGTATGTGTTTTCTAAATTATTTGCTTAGATATCATCTTTCATCTTATTAAATGGTAAAGATTTGTAAAATTATTTTGAATGTATTGGCAAGTGTTACATAATCTATGCTGGACACGTGATTTTTCGTTCTTGTTTCTTCTTCTCTTTTTTTTTTCACTGTACATAATTATTTGCATTTTTAAAGACTTTCTGTCTAAAGATTGGGAAAAAAAAGCTTTGAAATGCGTACTAAAATTCGTGTGTATAAAACAAATTAAGTGTGTCTACATTTCTTACGCACTATTTTAACATTTTAAATTTCATATAAAAGTATTACTTCTGAAATATACAGAGTATCTCTTCTTATCGTTGACCATAGCTAGTTCCTAAACCGTTAATTTTAGAGGTATAGTTCCAATTGCAAAAGAGGTTCAAATGCTGTTCTTCATTATATTAAAATCCATTTAAGTCAAAATAGTTTTTTTAAGTTATAAAATTTAAATTTTTAAACAGTCCCTTGGTTCTGTAAGTTATATTCGGAAAACTTTCTCCATTCTCTAACAAGTAAAACAGTTAAAATTAAATCTTTTTACGACCAAAATTTACCGAGTTATGATACTTTGAAATTTTTGGCGTTTTCTGGCCCTAAAATGCATTTTTCCGTTTTCAGTGCCAGAAAACGCTGATTTTAGTCGTATAAAAATGAAATGTTCTCTGAATTCCTTGTTAGAGCGTGAAGATTTTTTAAATGTAACTAATAAGACTCAAGGACAGCAGAAAAAAAATATTTGTAAAAATAACTATTTTGGTGTAAAAGGATTTTCGTATAATGAAGAAAATTTGAAATAATTTTGCAATTGTCACTATACTTCTAAAACTAACGAATTAGAAAATAGTTGTTACTCAACAAGAAGAAGGACGTTATATTTTGACGCATATTCTTGTTATAAAAACATAAAGACAATAAACGTCGGGAAATACTGCATCAAACTTCCCCCCCCCCCCTCTAAACAACAATTCTTCGAATACTTTCATTTCAATCCTTTTCAACATTTATTGAAGTTATAAAAAATGAAAGTTTTACCACTTTCGAAAGTCACAGCTGCCTGAAACTGTCATAAATCTGAACAAACAAAGGGTAATAAGAGGTTTGTACTACGCAAAATATGTCGTGTTATTATGGAATGAAGAAGTACAAGTTTTTTGAAAGCGGCGCTGAATACATTTAACAGAAAAGAAGTATTTTATTTTATATTGACCAATATTGGATTTTCAAAACAACTTTTTATATCCACATTTACGGAAGATTTAATATAGATAAGGATATATTAATTCACAAACACAAAACCGAACACTTTTGTTAACTCTACTAATTCATGTAAAGTTTGTTTTATGCAAAATCAATAGCGCTTTACGATTTTATAACTGTATATATTTTTTTTATAATTACAATATTTTGTCGTGAATGTATAGTTCAATTCTTAATTTCAATACTACAGAATCTTAAGATCATGTTGTATTGCGTCTAGTCACTTTTCTGTATGCAGGTTGGTTGATTATTGACGGCCAATTATCTACACTTGGGATATAGGCCCGGGGGAGTGCCCTTCGTGAGGGGTCTTTCTAAGGGAACCTATCCCGTATTTACGCATGGATAAATCCACGGCTCGAAGAAAACCACGAAAACTCCGAACGATTAGGCCGACGGGCGCGATTGGGATCGAACCCAGCACCTCCCGTCTACCATCTTCGAGAACAGAACCTCTCAGCCATTGGTGGGGCTTTCTGTATGCAGGAGTTATATACTTTTTGTTGCTATACCTATCCTAAAAATTATGTGGCTGTAACATAACAATAATCACAATAGCGTAAGTTTAAAAATTTGGCAGTCACATTGCGTTTCACACTATACAGGGCGTTTCAAAGAGAATCATCTGATTTAAATGCGTATTTTTATTTTATTTTATTTTAATTTTTTAAGGAGAATTGCTTATAAACCTATAAGCTACTAGGCTGTTTGACTCGAATTATCCGTATTTTTATTCACAGAAATATATACAAGACGTTGACAAATTACATAAATAATCTTCTTGACAAGTATGGGATAGACCACACTGTAAAAAATGGGTACTCAAAATTGAGTAAAAAGTACTCAATTTTAACTCAAGTAACTCAAAATAGCTCCTATCCAAATGTACTCAAAATTGAGAAACACATGTACTCATTTTTGATCCCATGGATGTATTCAAATATGAACTGCTATGTACTCATTTTTGATCCCATGGATGTATTCAAATTTAAAAAATTTTATGTCGTTAAAATAAAATTTATAGGATAAAAACGAAACTTCCGAGTACAACCTTATAAGGGACAAATACACTTCGGCATCTTTTTTGAGTGAGTTTATAGAATTTTGCCAACCCTTCCAGCGAGCGGATTCAAACCCATGATGTCTCGTGTACTAGCCCGATGACCCAGACCCCAGCGCCATGACAGCTCGCGGTTTTCGCTCAAATACTGTAACTTATTTGAATCGCGATGGATTTTTCCAATGTTTTTAATATTTTCTTTTCATAACTTTCAATAATTCGCTATGTTTTTAATATTTTCTTTTCATAACTTTCAATAATTCGCTATACTATTTGGTGCCTTATAACAGACAAATTTTAATTTATTATGTATTATATGCATTAAAAAATTGTATTAAGAGTAATAATTGCTGCTTTTTGCAACAGTACTAACCAGTGTTGATTTCAGACATTTTTCTCCTGGAGGGATTTCTGTGGCTCCGGGGGGGGGGGGGGGGGGGGACATTGCACTTTTTGCTCATTAAAAGTATAAAATATCAAATCTTCCGGGGGGGGACATTTCAATTTTCCGGGGGATAATGTCCCCTCCGGGCCACTCCCTGAATTCAACAGTGGTACCAACATGTTCTTTTTCGAACATATACTTTTTTTAAATTATTTGCCTGATTATCTATTTATCAATTCTAATAAAAACAACAATTATATTAATCAGACGTGTTTATTACATGCTATTAAAATATATTTTTTAATGTCTTATTTAATAGAAATTATGTAAATAAATTTTTTTATAATAAATTAAATTATTATATTTCAGCTATGCTGAGAGCTTTTGCGTACGGTTCGGTTAAACTAAATAGTTAAAAAAAAAAAAGATTTTTAAAGACAAATTTCAAATTAATGATCTTGGGATAGGTAGGTTTAAATCTAGACTTATTGATTTTATTTAAATTAAATTAGTTTAATTTATAAAAATATAAGCTAAAGAAATAAATTAAAAACGTTATAAAGTTAAAAACTTTATTTTTATAAAAGTAAAGAAAAAATATTAACTAATTTTATAAATTTAAGGAAAAAAAATTATAAACTTTGTAAAATTATAATTTATAAAATAATAAATTTTAACGTAATTCATAAATTTGTAAGCCAAATCAGCTTAGTTTAATACCAATTTGCATAGCTATAATTTGCAAAGATATTATGTAATGAAACTTTTAAATAACACAATATTGCCTCACGTTAAAAAATTTAAAATAAATTTTAAAAAAAATAGTGGGAAAAAATCATAATTTTGAAGTACTATCAAGGGAAAAAAAAAGTAGATGTGTAAAATGTGAGGGAAAAAAAAAGGAGTAAATATGTTGTAGTGGATCCACTTTGATGAAAATCCAGAACAACCAGATCCACTTTTCATTTCTCTTATTCTTCGTTTTTCCTTCAAATAATAGCTTTTTAGGCTCCGAAATTTCGTCATTACACATTCTGAAATATACAAGTATGTTAGGTTTGATCATATGTTCATTTTTGATCCAAAAATACTCATTTCGGTATGAGTACATGAACTTACTCATTTTTGAGAATGCACATGTTCATTTTTGATCCAAAAATACTCATTTCAATATGAGTGCATGGACTTACTCCTTTTTGAGAATACACATGTTCATTTTTGATCCAAAAATACTCATTTCGAAATGAGTACATGGACTTACTCATTTTTGAGTACTTCATTTTTTACAGTGCAGGAAGTAGACAGCACTGAAGACACGCACACACAATGACATCCATGCCTTACAGGATTCAAACCCGAGCCCTCACCGTGGCGGTCGCAACCACGCTGCCGAGCCGGCTGAAATGCGTATATAAGGGAAAATATTGAACATAAACATTTAAGATTAATTTTATATTATATGGCTAATCATAAAGTTTTTTTTTTACAAATCAGATTAAAGGTGCTCAATATGTCCGCCTTTGGATGCACGGCATATGTTTATAGGGAAGTTTCAATCAACTGATCAACCATTGTACTTCAATTGGAGGTCAAGGTACTTCCACCAATCAGAACAGCCTATTTGTAGGGTGTGACCTCCAACCTGACATCAATTGCAACTGCCCTATACATATACAGTAGTCAAATTCGTCCCAAACTTTTGTAAGCATGTCTGCATCCACTGCGTCCACGGTTATACAGGGTGTTTCAAAGAGAATCACATGATTTGAAATGCGTAATGAAAAATATTGAACATAAACACTTAAGATTAATTTTATATTACATAGCTAATCATAAATTATGCGTATCTTCAGTTATGAGTATCTTCCGCTATTTAAATAACACAATTTCTTATTTCAAAAGAAAAAACATTTTATGGAGCCGAATAAAGTTTATTCTAGTATGGTAGAAACTGGTGTAAATTCTAAACAAATCAGGAATTTTTTTAAAATCCAGAATATTTCTTTTAAAAAATGTTCTTCGGATAAATGAAAAAAAAAAAAAATCTACCTAAAGGCGACACAAAAACCTGAAAAAAAAATCACATTTTCCCCTTTTTGGCTTAAAACGTACCACAGAAATTTTAGAATGAAATAACACAAACCTTATAAAAATACAATAATTAGATGATATAACACTTTTTATGTTGTACTGTCTGTACCGCGCCTTGCTCCCAGGATTCAACTGCATTTATCTTAGAAGTATTTATTTTAACATTTGCTATATTTAAATTGATATATCTAAATTTCTATGAAAGATAAAGTTATGAAACTTTGTACAATGTTTTTTAGTCATGTATTCTTTAAATTATTTTGGCAGTTTTCAATTTGAGAGAAATTTTTGAGAATAGTATTCTTGTAGTAAAAAAGTACTTATAAGAAAATTAAAAAAATGATAATTTTTTTCAAAATAAATATTTTTCTAAATCGCGAAGTCAAATTTATAGTTATTATTTTCTATACTCAAAAATAAAAAGGTATTCAAAAATCCTTTCTCCTTTCAGAAGATATATCAAATTTTAAAAATGGCTAAAATTTAAAAGTTTTAATTTTTTTAAATTACATTTTTATTTGTTTATTTATTTTTTAAGAATTTACATTTGAAAAGAAAAAATATATATATATACAAATATACATTTCAAGAGAAATGTGAGTAAAGAATATTTATCAATAAAAGAAAGCAAAAAAAAATTGTGTCCCCCATTACCATACAACATTCTCTCTTATCCAGAGTCTTTTATATTGCTGAGAAGCTTGAATGTTTCTCTTAACGCCTAGATCAAAGCGAATTATTACATTTAATTTATTTCATCAAAAATTATCCCTTGACCAAAAAAAAAGTTATTTATTTTATTTATTTATTTTACGTATACAAATTAACCATTATTCTGAACACAAGATTTGAAAAGCAAATGGCAAAAGATACAGGTGTTGTAAACATAGTACACAAGAGAAAAAATAAGGTTGGCGTGTTCTGCGTCACTGAAATTACGTTTGATCTTACGTATATTTTCAAGCTTGAAGGTACATGCGAACATGCACTGTCGGAAATTTGTGATTTATCTGTTGGTCACGAATTGTCATTCTAAAAGTTTCTAAAACATTTATTTAGTTATACATTTTGCTAAGGAAAAATAATATACTTCTTAAGATTGAAACATCATAAACGATAGATGACACACGATACCAGATCAAATATGTCATTACTGAACCATTAGACCTATATAAGCTACTTTTAAAAATATTTGGTCATCTTTAAATTGGTGGCAGAAAAGTCGAAACTAGTAATTAAAAAAAGAGTGTACAGAAATGAGTTGTTTGGATTGGAAAAGGATATTATCTAAAATAATCAAAGTATATAATTTTTTTATAGCAAAAAGCTTTCATTTCTTCCGACCAGGCTTCTTAAATATGCATAAATAGACTAACCCGAAGCTTTGTTATAAAATGTATATTCGAAAATGCCACGTTTAAGTGGTAGAGGATGCTGTTTAGGTCAGTCGATAAAATCGTTATTCCGCAAAAGACAGCAATCCATCCTCAAATTTTCGACTACCTGACTTGTTAAAAGAATTTCCAGCTTTGTCAAAAAATGTGTGTTTGAATCTATTTTTTTATTTCAGAGGGAGCTGTTTCGATCAATCGATAATATTGTTTCCGAAAATTCCAGCGAGGAGGCGTAACGTCTACTTCCAGAATTTTCAGTGCTATGCATTGTTACGGGAAATCAGATATTTGTCAAAAAATATAATCATCGTTCAATTAAGTAAATAATATCGTTTCTCTGAGATAAATCTTCACAAAACTTTAAAATAAGTGATCTATTTCGAGTTCCTAATAAGTGTAGTGAAGGATATCTTTGAAAATCAGAGCGTGAAATGGTAATTTAAATTACAAAAGGGTGTTTTAGACTGACCGAAACAGTGCTCACTTTCACAGCTGAATTTCTCGCGTATTTTGTGACGGAAAATGTTTGGTTTTAGTTATTGTCTTTTATAACTTAGCTAGATATTTTTGAAGAACCTATTACATCAATTCTTTTTGGGCCACTCAAGAATCATTCATAAAATGGGAAATTGAAATCATGACTTCTTGACAGCAGAACAAACCCATTTTGTGTTACTTATCCATTAAAACCCTTTCCGGCACAGTGGTCCCACTCCGGTCACACCTAATTTTAATTCCAAACTTGCATTCGACACCAAGAATATTTAATAAAATTTTGTTTCTACAATAAAAGCTTAAAATAAGGAGTTCTTATTTTCTAAAAAAGTCGTTTGTAAATTACGGTGTCAGTCAGTAATTTCTCATTTTACGAACAGACTTTGTCTGTGCCGGAAAGGGTTAAAATTATTTCTAATTATCATGAATAACACACTATAGAATTAAATGAAAAAAACATTCACATTGAATAAAATGTATATATTTGACTTTGCGATGAAATATGATTTAAGTTTCAATTTCGAATTAATAAGTTGCATTTTTATATAGACAGATGTGAAGTTCTAGTGAGGAAAAGGGTAAAGACACCCTACTAGACTCTGCCACAAATCATCACAGGAAATGCAATACCGTTACCAATCGATTTAAAATAACGTCTACTGATGCTTTTAAAACTTATTAAGGGAAGGACTATATATAAATCAAACCTAGATTTAATATTTTTTAAATAATAACATCCAAAACAACGTATAAATGAAAAGATGTATAATCGATTAATCTTAATTTAAGACAGTGTTGCCAGTAGGCTACTTTTTTAAAAATTCAGATTATTTGATTCACACCACTTTTTTAAAATAGTTTAATTGGCCTTATTCTCGCATTATTTAATCTGCCAATAAATAAGGCGAATATTTCTACTTAAAAAAAGTGGTGGCAATCAGCAATCTGAATTTTTAAGAAAATAGCCTACTGGCAACACTGTCTTAAATTAAGATTAATCGATTATACATCTTTTCATTTCTAGTGATGAGTATTTTTGATTAAAAGATGAAATGAGTATTCATTTCATCTTTTTATTTATCATCATTTCTTTTCATTTCATTCATAGGAACACTGATTTAAGGCGTAATGCACTATGAAAACTCAACACATCTGTTCCACAAATTAAAACTACATTAACATACTTTTAGAATTTTGATGACACTGCTTACTGCTTACATAACTATTAAATTTGACGCATAGTGACGCATAGAACATTTAAAATGTTTCAATGTACATGTCAGAAAAAAAAGAAAAATAACACACATATTCTCATTAATTTTACTTCACTGATCATATTTAAACGACTTCTAAAATTTTGATTTTGCCTTTTAATGACAGAGATCTTCGTTTTCAGGACATTTTAGATGCATGTGACACTTGACAAAACACTAACATGAAAATAGCAATAGAACAAGACAATAAAGACTATGAAATAAAAATGATATAACCGAATTATTGAACTGTTTTATTTATTTTGGGTCGTAAGATTTCACTGAAGTAAGTATAAAATGAACGATAACATTCATGTAGGGGATGGAGAAAGATTAAGCATAGTAACACACTGAACAACATGACATGGAGATGAAGCCTGTTGTAATATAAATGCTTCATTATCTTGGAAAAGATCACGTTCGGAAAGATTCAGTTGTCTTTAATTTATGAATTTTTGGACATTCATATTTCCATTAATCACACAAATTCTGTCCACACCTTTTGATGTCATACAACCCCATACCATAACACTGACTGGATACTTCACGGTATGTGTAATGCAATCAGGATGCAAATATTCAACGATTCTTCTACTTACCTATTTTATGCCATCACTACCAAACGGGGAAATTTTGGTCTCCTCAGACCAAATAACACTGCCCCATTGTCCCGCTGTCCAGTTAACCCTACAGTGCGTGAATTTTTCTTTTAGAATTCTGTTTTTTATACTTATATTAAGGATTCAACACCAGAAATTTTAAGATAGTTTTTTTAATTTATTTAGTGGCATATTTATGTTACTTTTATTAATATTAATTAATATTAATATTAATTAATATTTCTTTATAAATATAGTGGTTGCAAAGAACTTGATTTATTTATTAAATGTTAAATAGAAAGTGTTGTCAATTGGCTACACTATGCACTGTAGGGTTAACATGAGTTTTAGCCCAGTTTAATCTTTTCAACCTTTGTTGGGGAGATAAAAATGGGATTTTTCGTGGAATTCTATAATTTAAACCAAATTCTTGCGGTCTGCGTCTAACAGTCTTTGCACTCAACATCACATCGGCTTGAGCCATTTCACCTTGTACACATCCAGATGACTTTATTCTATTACCCATGTACAGTCTCTTAATTCTTCATTCATCACATGCTGTTGTACAACTTTTCCTGATTTTACCAGTTTGTTTTTGTAGTGACATAGACTCTTTTTACCACTTCAAAAATTTAGAAAGGCCACCTTTGGTTAGATTTCCCTCAATTTGCCTTCTAATTTCTTCATAACTGTAACCTTGTCCACTTAGTAGTACTATTTTACATCGCTTCCTAGACGACCAGTTAAGTCTTTGTACCAGTTCTTTAATTTTCTTATGTGTTACATCCAACTCTACTATCAATCACATAAAGCACTGACAAATACCATCCTTACAGTCCTCAAATATCCTCTAAAACATGGCAACAACAGTTGAGTCGTACTGTTACCTGATTCACTCTCTGCCAAAACAGGATGACACCTGATTGGCTCTCTAAACAATCATGCTCATTAGCTACATTCAAATAAAGGAAAATTACTTCATGTTAACCTAAGCAAATTCTGTTTCTTTTTTTTTCTTTTTGGTTTATTTGGCTATAACTTTTGATTAAATACTAATAATTGAACAAAATTTATTTATTGCAATCTTGATTAAATTATATTTCCACTGATATATAATTTTATGGTATTACTTAAACAGAAAGTGGCGTTATGAGACATCAATTATCTTAAAAAAATTTCCACAATTTTAGCCACTACTATATATAGGGATGAAAAGTAAACTCCGGGTACACTCAAATATCTCTTAAAAAGATACGCTAGAATTGTGGAACAATTATTGACCTATGGTAAAATGAATAAGCGTTATAATATGAGAGTGACTGCAGCACCCCTATTGGCGAAATTTACGACCCTATCTGTAAAACTATGAGAGGCAGAGAGAAAAAGCCAGGTCCAAAATGGATTGTCCTCCATTTAGTATGAAAAAACGTCTTTCATGAAAAAAGTAAGATAATTAGAATCCCTAAAATGTTCATTTTTCGATAACTAATTACCGGTTTAAATACGCCACTAACTGCTTGTATAAATGTGGCATTATACGGCAGATATATATTTGCTAACATAAATTACAAATGTATCCAAAGTACAATTTGTTTTAATGAGAAATTCAAGTTAAATATGCTCAATGTATCCACCATCAGCAGCAATACACATTGCACTTCCATGCATACATAGAGGAACTTCGGGTATTATGGAATACCATTTACATTTGAGGCAATATCACAGCTCGATGTTGTTTAAAGCCCGAAAACTGAATACAATCACTAACTTCAACTATCTGTGATTTGTAATTTTGTAGACATAAATCATTTTACGAAATTTCATCACACGCAAACAAATAATAATTATGAAAAACTTTTTTGGAGGGTATTATAAGATAGTCGGGAAATATGCTTTAAAGGAATAAAAATGAAGAAAACGAACAAAATTTGACGAAAAACAGATGCAATGGTATCAAGAAAGCATGATCGATCAAAATATGGTGTCTGGGTAGTCAGCCAATATATTTCCACAAATCACAAATATAAGGATCTGTCTTTGCGCCACTTTAAGCATGGACTATTATGAGTTATTGGTATTCCATATAACCCGACAATGCCAGTTTTGGAAAAAAATTACTCTATGTTTATTGGTGTGAATCGCCAGCTAAAAAACGAATATTACATCATAAACTGTTAGTATTTTGGTGTACATTATGCTTAATTTAAATGTAAAAATATTGTTTCTAATAATGAATAAAAAATATTGAAAAATTATCTCATGAAACTTACCAAAGACGAAAGACAAATATTTATTCACAAAACGCGCCTTGAAGCCGACCGACGAACTGCACGTTCTGGGGGGTATTCTGGAAACGTTCTTAAGTAGTTTAGGATATTTCCGCTTGGTGGCAGCACTTTACCAAACAGAAATCTTGGTATTCCTTATTACCCTACTATTCCATAATACCCGAAATTCCTGTATATATTGTTGCAGATGGTGAACGCACTAAGCATACTTAACTTGATTTTCTTATTGAAATAATTTGTACCTTCCTTACATGTATTAGTTTTATTAGTAAACTAGCTGTTGTACCCGTGGATCCGCCAGTGTATATCTGTTTAACATGCGTATAAAAACGAAACACATATGTCGTTTATTTAAAAATAAAAGTACCAAAGCAAGTTTGTATTCAATGAACAAAATAAAAGTACAACTAGCCTTAAATATTGAAGTTTTATTATAAAGAAATAGAGTAATCTCCATTTATATCTTTCGATGGTCAACCGAATTTGGCATCTAAGTACTCTAACGCTTTCGGTACAGTATAAAATAAAATATTCACATTGAAGAGTGACGTGTCGCGCTGCAGCTATTGCCAGCTGAAACTATGATCCCAACCTTTTATTTTGGCGTATGAAATTGAGCTATTATCAGGTGTGTTCGTCAAATTACTCACTGCTTAGGTTAATTTACTACTTGGAATTATGACTGAAGATTCATATAAAATGATTTACATATATATATGTATCAGGGTTGGGTTTCTTCCAGGACAGTGGAAGAAACTGGAAGAAAACGGAAGAAACTGGAAGAAATGGAAAAAACTGGAAGAAATGGAAGAAACCAACGGAAAGCAAAACTGATGCTCAAAATTAAAGTATATTAACTATATATAAGAATTAAATTCAAAACCTGAATATATGAAATTTAAATTGGAAATTTTAATTAATATTAAAAATATTATTTATGGAAAAATAAGTTATTTTTTAATAACAAACTTCAGGTTTAGCAGATATTTACAGGTTATGTTTTTTTTTTACAACTTTAGAGGTAGGGGGGTAGGGGATATTTTTTCATTGTTTATGTCACTTCTGTAAAAAAAAATAAAAAAATAAAAAATAAATAAATAACTCTACCTACCATTTTTTTATTTATTATATAAAAATGCAATATTTCAAAAACTATTGTGCAACACTTAAAATAAACAAATTTGTAATTATGTATACTAGCATGCATATCTCAATGCTGATTTTCAAAGATAAATGTTCTAAAAATAAACTAAACAGGTATGCCAAAATTATTTTAAATTCTCCAAGTTCTGCAGGACTTGAAAGAATTTTTTATCGTTTCCATTCATCCATTCTAAGTTGAGAAATTGATTGCAGCATCCTACTGCTAAAATACTTTTGTTTTGTTATACCATGTTGCACTGTAGTAAGGAAAATGGACATTTTAATGAAATATTTCAATACAGTAATTATTGTATACTAGCTCCTCTAATAAAATGGATGTAAATTAAAAGCACTGTCTTTTATTTAAAGGAGTTTCATTCTACAGCAGGTAAATGATCCACATACTATTTACTACTGGTTACAGAAGTTTAAATAATAATGCCTGTTTTGAATTGAATTATTTTTAATTGATTTTGTGTATTTTGGATAAATTTATTTGGTACATTTCCGTTATACCAACACCATTGTCGTTGCCAAGCGTAATAATTGGCGTAAAATGAAATTCATGTATAATTAATTCATTAAAAAAAAAAACATTGTTGGCACAAAATGGAGCAATTAAAATATAACATTTGAAAATTAGACTTTCACAAACTATTTTATTAAATCAATAGAAATCTAGACTTAAAAAATAATATTATACGATAAAATAATAAAATAAAACTCAATTTAAATTACAGGCATGGAATTTTAATTGTTTGCATTGCAGTAAACATTTCACTTTTTGAATGACACCCATGTTTTTTTTTCTTTCTTTTTTTTTAATAAAAACTTTTTTTTATGTATCCAAAGTCCTGAAACAATCTTATTGCAGCTTCCTCATCATCTGGTAACTGCCAAATGGTAAAATCCATATAAGTCACAACTATAAATATAAGTCATAACTTAATGTTAAATATTTTCTATTTGAAAAATAGCAAATTAAGATGTTTTGCGAGGTTACGATTAAGTAATAATAATAATAATTAAAAAGATTCATGTTCAATAAATAGCAAATCACAAAGTTTGGCATGGTTTGCAATAAAATCCTTTGCATATTCAGTGTTGAAAAGAATGGCACATTAGCTTCCTTTTTGCATAGTGTTAGTATAACAGAACAGCACCATTTATTTTATTCAGGTATGCAATGATTGGAAAGCTTTAGACAGGTGTGTAATCTTGGCTAAAAAACTGATGTAATTATCAATTTATCATATTTAATTAAATTTTTATAGGTCTAATTAAATTTACGTAAATTATCTATTAGAACAATGCATTTATTTTTATTGTATATTACAAAATTGCAACTTATACGGCAAATTCCTAAAGAAAAACAGTTTCTTCCATTTCTTCCACTTGGAAGAAACCTATTCCTTCCGGCCGGTTTTTTCAACGGTTTATTCCACTTTGGAAGAAAACCCTAATATATACACTGCTGGCCATTAAAATTGCAACACCAGAAAGGAATGCAAATAACCGAATGATATTTATTGAACAAATACATTATAATAGGAAGAACAAGTGATTACATTTTCAGAAAATTTAGAGGTATAGTTTAAGAGAAAACACTATCCAGAGTTGCCACCCCTGGCCGAAATGACAGCATTTTTCTGCCTAGGCATGGAGTCGAACAGAGATTGGATGTCATGTACGGGTACAGCTGTCCATACATCTTCAACACTATGCCACAGTTCATCAACAATGGTGACTGGCGAGTGGTGGCGTGCCAGTCGCTCAACAGCCATTGACCAGGCATTTTCAGTTGGTGAGAAATCAGGAGAACGTACTGGCCAGGGCAACAGTCGAACATGTTCTGTATCAAAGAAGTTCAGGATAGTACTGGCAACATGCGGTCGTGCATTGTACTTCTGAAACGTAGAGATCCGGAGGAATCAAATATAGGACAAAACTACGGGCCGTAACACATAAGAAATGTAACGGGTGCTGTTGAAATTGCCGACAATGTGAACAAGAGGTTACTGATACGTGTATCCAATGGTACCTCATACCGTCACTCCAGGTGATATGCCAGTATGACGATATCGAATGCAAGCTGGCAATGTGCGTTTTCTATGATGCCGCCAAACACGGATGCGGGCATCATGATGCTGTATATGACGCAGGACGTCTCACGTCGTCTTTTCAGATGAATCCAAGTCCTTGTATACAGCATCATGAAGGACGCATTCGTGTTTGGTGGCATCTTTGAGAATTCACATTGCCAGCTTGCATTCGACATCATCATACCGGCCCATAACATGCAGTGATGGTGTGGGGTGCCATTGAATACACGTCTCGATAACTTCTTGTTCCCATTGCTGGCAAAATGAATAGCAGCCGTTACATTTCTGAGGTGTTACTGCTCGTAATTTTGCTCTATTTTTGAGGCCTCCGGAACTCTACGTTTCAGCAGTACAATGCACGACCGCATATTGCCAGTACTATCCTGACCTTCCTTGATACAGAACATGTTCGACTGTTTCACTGGCCGGCACGTTCTCCTGATTTCTCATCAATTGAAAATGTCCTGTCAATGGCTTCTGAGCAACTGTCCGCCACCACTCGCCCGTCACTACAGTTGATGAACTGTGGCATAGTATTGAAGCTGCATGGACTGCTGTACCCGTACATGACATCCAATCTCAGTTTGACTCCATGGCTAGGCAGATAAATGCTGTTATTGCGGCCAGGGGTGCTTGCTCTGGGTAGTGTTTTCTCAGGATCTATGCCTCCAAATTTTCTGAAAATATAATCACTTGTCCTTCCCATTATAATGTTTTTGTCCAATAAATATCATTCT
This sequence comes from Maratus michaelseni, assembly GCA_963931845.1. Taxonomy (NCBI): domain Eukaryota; kingdom Metazoa; phylum Arthropoda; class Arachnida; order Araneae; family Salticidae; genus Maratus; species Maratus michaelseni. The sequence continues at coordinate 373,697,434 of OZ007586.1, forward strand.
GTTATTTGCATTCCTTCCTGGTGTTGCAATTTTAATGGCCAGCAGTGTAGATAAATATTGCCTACAGAAATAAGTTTTAATTATAAATTATTTAAAATGTTCGTTATTTCCCCGCCACAGAATCAGTATGGGAATGACAATATCCAAATAAAAAATAAACTATTTATACAAACAGATTATGACTTTATAAATAAATGGTCGTAGAAAAATGAAATTTTTACTGTTTTACTCATGAGAGCATGGACAATTTTTTTCTGAATATAACTTATAGGAGCCAGGAACAAGAACCGTATATAATTTTAAAAATGTAACTTTTTCAACATTAATTGTAAGACTATTTTATCAACATAATCTTAATTCCTATATTATTTTGAAAATTTTGAAATTTACATTGTCTAAATATTTCCAACAGTTAAAAAATAAAAGCATGTTTCAATAATTTTGGGACATCCTGCATTATAAGTTTTCCAAATCAGTGATAGCAGATGATATTTGAAATATATTTAGACATTATGTGGCAACTATAATGAAAGAGCGGTTACTTTTTACAGGAAAAAAAAACAATTGATTCTGCATGCAAATAATGAAATTAATAAATTTATTTAAAATCTATATATTTAAACTGAATAAAAAGTAGTTTAAATTTTATTCTGGGTTATAGTCTATCTATATACAACGTTTCAAAGGAATCTGCCAATTGGTATGGAACTGTATAGCATTTAAACACGGACACTTTCAGATTTATACTATACCGGGTACGCCATAGGTTCGTTAAAACTTTAAAAATTCATTAAAAAGAAACAAATGATGCTACAAAATTGCGGTTTGGAAGAATGGGATTAGAAGGAGATCGGATTTTTTTTTTTAATTAACAAAAGAAATTTGTTTAAAAAATTACCGATATATGGCGCAGCATGCATAATATGCAGTAGATTTATGTAAATCAGGCTGTCAATAAAACCCCTCAATGCACACAGATTCTTCATTCGATGCCAGAAGTATGCTATTGTTACCAGATCAAGCGCTGTTGGTTAAACTCTTTTACAAGAACGGGGAATCAGCAACTGGTGCATTGCGAAAATTCTGCACGGCAAAATGACTGAAGACGAGAAAGGGTCTGTTTCATGTGCTGTAATACTGAATCTTGGCAGAAATCGGTCTTTTACTATAAACCTAATTTGCATACATCTGCTTCATATTATACATGCCAGCGCCATCTATCAGTAATTTTTTTAACTAGAACTTTTTTTGTTATTAAAAAAATCCGATCTCCCTCTAATCCCATTCCTGCAAACCGAAATTTTTCAACATCATTTGTTTCTTTTTAATGGAATTTTTTTAAGTTTTAACGAATTTATGGCGCATTCGGTATATAGGTATGTGCATCTGACTTATAATGCCAGACTTCTACAAGACATTAGCGACTTATTTATCAACGTTAATGTCTTGTATATATGTATGTTTTGTAGAAATTACATAAAAATTGAAGAGGGTCGAACAGGGATGGTATCCGAATTTAGGCCACATGACATGAAATGACCCACAGGTATCTTTTTTCTGTTATTTTTGTAGCAGAATTAGTAGAGAAATTTAGCTTTTTTTCTCTTAGGACAATACATTGATTCAGATTAGTAATTTCCGATTCCAAACGGTGTGTCGCGTAACCCTTAGGTCCTGAAAAAATATTCAGGGTTTCATGAACTAGAGACATATCAGTCTTTCAAGTATGAAAAATGAAAAACAGTTTTAACCATTCAACCCTTCTTTACAAAAAGTTATATTTTTCTTGTATGCATCGATCAAACTTACTTTGGTTTATATAAATGCTGTAACACATTTTTTCATATTTAACTTATTTCGCATAACGACTTCTTATTAATATAGGTGAGATATTTAGTAAAATTTCCAATTTACTGTCTCCTTGTCTCACCTACCATTACCCTTGTCCCTGCCTTTGCTGCGTGTATGAAAATATTTTAAAAATTTTGAAAACTGGTAAAGAAATTCAAAAAATTTAATTGCATTTTTAAAAATTAATTTTAATTACAATATTACTGATGAATTTGTATGTGATTAACGATTTTTAATATCCATTTACAGATTTTTCACACAGTAATGAAAACTAGATATGACGCATACGTTTTTCCAGTTTTGTGATCTCTCTATGGCTCACATTTTTTTTCCATGTTTAGAGGCAGCAAACCATTAAATACTCATTCAAATACATGTTACGAAATATAATTGTATTAAAAACAACCACAATTTACATGAAAAGCAAAGCATTTCGAAGGAGATAACCTTTTTTTCTTCAGGCTTAAGTAAGTGCAACCTGCACAAAAGCAGAAGCGAGACTGAAAGAAAACAGAAGAAAAAGAATTATACATAAGGCAGAACAACCAACAGAAAACAGAGAAAAATTAAAACAGCTAGTAGAAAATGAACCAATTGTAACATGCAAAATGAGAAGGAAAGATTTTTAAAAGTTATATAAAAAGAGAAAAATGTCACAGGAAGAGCTGAAAATAAATGTGTAAAAAGATGAAGGATATAAGTTAATTAAAATTCATGCTGAGGAAAAGGTTTAATAACAAAATGAGAAAATAAGCATGCATAAGAACTAATAATTTGAATAAATAAAATAATTTAATAACATTTTTTAATAAATTTATGTTAATTTTTTATGCGTTTCTATACACAATTATTATAAATGTTGATTAATCTATTTTCAAAATTATATGCCTAAGACGTAGTATATTACATAAAGAAAAGAAATCTATTCTCATATTACATTGCTCGAGAAAGTTAAAGGGTAATTTGAAAAATTGTGCTCCCTCATTAAAGTCATCAACAGATTTGCAATGGCGATAATTTATGTTACGTATATGTTATTGTACGTAAAATGGGACCTCTGCGTAGGAGTTAGTGCAGAAAATATGGAAATTAAGTGACTGGTCAAGAGTCACTCAACAAGAGCATATTGGAATTTGTACATGCGTGATGTTATTTAAAATAAATGAAGCTTCTTTGAGTGACCAGTCATCATTAGTTATTACTCAAAGGCATCATTTAAGAAGGGAAAATGTTGTGGTTGAAGTTAATTGGTAGACTCGAAACGGGGAAACTACAAAAGGAGGTCGCGCAAGATCTGAATATCCCTCAAAGCTCTCTTTTTAATTAGTCGAACAGCTACACCCAGAAAAAGGAATTGATTAAAACAACAAAACATGTTTTGTTGAGTACATTTGGTTGTTTCAAGCAAAATTTCTAGTTGAAGTAAAAAGTTGGTTTTGTTGCAATGACAAAAAATATTGTTAACACTCTCACAAAATTTCATCAATTTTACTTGAATTGACAAAATCTGTTTTTTTAATTTTACCATAATTTTGTAATTTAAATTTGTAATTTATACAAAATTTAAATTGTTGTGTAGTAGCCATAACTCTCTCACGTAACTTAGTTTATTTGACTTATATGGCTATATAATTAAAGGATTAACATAATTTTTGGATAATTAAAACATTTTTAATTGGCACGGACCAAGGTAGTTTTAAAAATCACCCTGTCCCATTTATTACTTTTTTCTATTTTTACAAGAAGAAAGTATTGGAGTCATGAAAATTTTCAACTTCTGGCTTTCGACGGATTTTAGAAGGTCCTGAACACGATTTGACTGTTTTTAGAAAATGACTGTCTATGACTCTATCTGTCTGTATGTGACAAAAATTTTGTGGGCGCTCTATTTCAAGAACTAATGCACGGAATTTAATAAAACTTTATATTCAGTTACTTCCTGATATAAATTGGTGCTTATTAGACTTTGGCGCAAATAGCGCAACAGGTGGCGCTGCTATGTTGCAATTTTCGCGATTTCTGCAATAGATTCGCGATTTCTCAAGAACTAATGCACTGATTTACATCAAACTACAGATTGAGTTAGACCTTGACATAAATAAAAGCTGATTACGTTTTGGTGTAAATAACCCAACAGGTGGCGCTACTATGCTATTTTTTTCATGATTTTCACTATAAATAAATCTCAAGAACTAATGCATGGATTAATTTTTAATTAATTTTCAGCAGTGATTTACGCCTGTAATTCTTAAATAATAACCAGTGAATTTTTATCCTGCTTTTTTTCAAGCGTACACCGACAGAGTGAAAAATGTCCCAAGCCGGGAATCGTACCCGGGTCCTCAGAATAGCGCTCTGAGGCCCCAGCATACGGCAACACAGTTAATTTTTAATTAATTTTCTGCAGTGAATTACGCCTGTAATCCTTTAATAATAACCAGTGAATTTTTATCCTGCTTTTTACAGGCGTAATTCACTGCTGAAAATGAATTAAAAATTAACTATATGTTGCCGTATGCTGGACTTTGTATTTTCGTCTCATGTTTGCCGCAGACATTTGCATGCTCATCCAGGGCCTGATTACCGAAAAGGCCCGGGAAGCCCGTGCTTACCCAAAGAAATACAAAGGTACCCGCAAATTTATTTTTCAAAATAACTTTTTACGAAAAAAAAAAAAAAAATCAATCAGGGTAAAAAATTTACCTTTTCTTTACGAAATTTTTATCTAAGAAGCTCGCTCTTTCTAAATTGTTGTTTACTCGAAATTTTGATGGTAAAATTTCAAATTGTTGCATCATACCAAAAATGGATTTAGTAAATATCAAAGCAATTATTAGAGGGGGGCCCCAGAGTAACGTCGGGCTTCCCCTACTTTTATGTCATAAGAGGGCCCTGTGCTCATGAAGACATTTCCATCTTGTGCTGCGGTTGCAGCCGGTCCGACATATATAAGAGTGAGAATTTTCGAATTTGGATATCGTTCCTTGTAGCTCAGTGGTATAGCCTCAGATCGTTATTCTGAGGACCCAGGTTCTATTCCAGGCTTGGGACATTGTTCAATCTGCCGGTTTACGCTTGAAAAAAAGCAGGATAAAAATTCACTTGGTATTATTCAAGGATTACAGGCGTAATTCACTGCGGAAAATTAATTAAAAATTACCTAAAAAAATAGTTAAGTTTAGATTGGTTCTAATACAAAAAATAATTTTAAAATAAATATTATAATTGTTTCTGTAACAAAAACCTTTTGTTGTTAAAACAAAGAAAATTCTTAAAATTACACCAAACAATTGTTCTTTAAACAAAAGTTTTTGTTACCGAAAATGAAAAGAACCCTTAAAGTAACAGATAATTATACTTATTTTGAGAAAACTTTCAACAAAGGAATTTTATTAATTCAAGTAAAATTAAACCATTTTTACTTGAATTAACAAAACATTTTTTTATTGATGATACAAAATTTTTTGTTGGAACTGCAAAAAAAATCAACAATATTTTTCTTGTTGATTCAAACAAAATTTCCATTGACCCATATTTAAACGGAAAGTTTTGTTGGGCCAACCAAATTTGTGTTGATTCAACATAACTTTTCTCTGGGTGTAGTTGACAGCCTCTTCAATGGTGGTCAAGAACAACAACCGCATCTGGAGATCATTTTCTGTCAAAGAAGCCAAGAAGCGACCACAAGAGCGTTTTAAACTTGAAGGCTGCCATTGGAACTTGAATCAGCTATTCTACTTCAGAAAGAAGGCTTCACGAGATTGGACTTTATGTAAGAAAACCAATGATTTGTGTTCCACTCACTCCAGCTTCTAAAGAGGTCCGTTTAAGATGGTGTAGTCTTCAGTTTCAATAGAGTTAATAAGAATGGGACTATGTACTGTTTACTGACGAGTCGAGATAAGAGTCTAACTCTAACTTGTGATTCTAGAAATGTTTTGATCTGGAGAGAGCGAAGAACATGAAACTTGTCTTCACTTGTTCATTAATGATCCAGTTTACCTAGAGGGGTTTAAAGACATGAGGAAGAATCATAAAAAATAGGCGCACTGAGATGCATATCTATGATGGAGATTTTATAATAGGTCAGAAATCAGTGGATTTTTCGCTAGTAAAGGGGCCGTAGCGTCCTATCTATTTCATACATTTCTATATCCCTACTTCATAACAATCACCTTCGTCGTAGATTTCTGTTAAAGCTACCGCGAAGATTATTGTTTGGAAATGGTGGTAACAAAATATACATATAAAAATAGGACATGCTGCGAGCACTGCTAATGGACGGCGATACTCGTCCTTACCGAGCATGTCTGTTGTCAGAATGCTTGAAAATCGAAGATATAACTCAAATGATTGCTCAACTTACTCTTCAGACTTATTTATGTTTTATATAACAAATATTTTCGGAATTGTAAAACACAATAACAAAAGTTACAATAGCGTCAGGCAATCGGCGCTTTAACTGCACACAGAAAAAAGTTTTGATGAATCAACAAAAATTTGGTTGACCCAACAAAACTTTTCGTTTAAATATGGGTCAATGGAAATTTTGTTTGAATCAACAACAAAAAAATTGCAATTCCAAAAAGAAAATTGTATCGTCAGCAAAAAAATGTTTTGTTAATTCAAGTAAAATGGTTCAATTTTACTTGAATTAACAAAATTCTTTTTGTTACATTGATATATGCTATGTGTTATTTTAACAATCTATTTTCTTTTTTCAACAAAATATATTTTGTTTGTTTAAATAATAAAATGTTATATTACGAACTTGTTTTGTTTATACTACAAAAACTTTTGTTAATTGAACCAGTCTAAATATGCAATTTTAACTATTTTTTAATTCATTTTCAACAGTGAATTACGTCTGTAAACCTTGAATAATAACAAGTGAATTTTTATCCTGCTTTTTTCAAGCGCAAACCTAGAGAGTGAAAACTGCCCAAGCCGGCAGTCGATCCCGGGTCCTCAGAACAGCGCTCTGAGGCTCTACCACTGAGCTACAAGGAACGAGATCTGAGCACGACATTTCTCACTCTTATATATGTCGGAACGGCTGCAACCACAGCACAAGATGGAAATGTCATCAGGAGCACACAAATTTCTACGGCAAACATGCGACGACAATACAAAGCCCAGCATACGGCAACACATAATTAATTTTTAATTCATTTTCAGCAGTGAATTACGCCTGCAAAAAGCAGGATAAAAATTCGCTGGTTATTATTCAAAGATTACAGGCGTAACTCACTGCTGAAAATGAGATAGAGCTATTGCAGAAATCGCGAAAAATGCAACATAGCAGCACCACCTGTGGCGCGATTTACACCAAAAACTAATCAGCAACAATTTATATCAGGAAGTAACTGAATATAAAGTTTTATTAAATTCCGTGCATTAGTTCTTGAGATAGAGCGCCCACAAAATTTTTGTCACATACAGACAGATAGAGTCATTGACAGTCATTGCAAAAACAGTCAAATCTTGTTCAAGACCCTCTAAAATCCGTCGGAAACCGGAAGTCGAAAATTTTCATGATTCCAATACATACATTCTTGTAAAGATAGAAAGTAATAAATGGGACAGGGGTATTTTTAAAACTACCTTGGTCCGTCCCAATGAAAAAAGCTTTAAATATCCAAACATTATGTTAATCCTTTAATTATATAGCTATATAAATCAAATAAATCGAGTTACGTGAGAGAGTTATGGCTACTACATAACAATTTAAATTTTGCAAAAACAACAAAATTTTGCTGGAATTACAAAATTATTGTAAAATTAAAAAAACAGATTATGTTAATTCAAGTAAAATTGATGAAATTTTGTTAAAATTTTGTAAGAGTGTTAACAATATTTTTTTGTCCAAGCAACAAAACCAATTTTTTTACTTCAACTAAAAATTTTGCTAAAACAACCAAAATGTACTCAACAAAACATGTTTTGTTGTTTTAATCAATTCCTTTTTCTATTTAAAATCCTTATATGAAAATGTGTTACCAATGCATAATAAACTGTAATACTACTATAAACTACTGTAAAAGAAAAATAATAAAATTGTAAGAAAATAATATGTAGATTTTCTAAAAAAGTACTATTCAACATATTTATTTTCTAATACAGTAAAGGCTGTTTATAACGGATTTCTGCTGTAAACGGAGAAAAAATCATGGTCTAGCCAAAAAAAATCCATGTATTTATACCTTTTAAGACGAAAAAACCTATTTAAAAAGGAATTTCCTGTACGTTTTCGTCTAAGCAGGTTTTATTTTATCAGGCTTATGGTGGGGAGCCCGCATTGGAATTATTACCGGGGCTCGCGGTCTTTCTGTACTGCCCTGATTATGGGGTTTAATTAATATCTCGGCTAATTATCAAAAAAGGAAAAATCTGAGCCTCAGATGCGTTCAGACCTACCTTGGACTATCCTCATACACATTTTCAGACCTCAATGTGCGTTAAATTTTTCTAGTCCTCGCGGACACACACACAATGAGAGAGAGAGGCATACAGACAAACACATGGACAGACATCTTTCTTTTATTAGTATAGATAATGCTTTTGTATCTACAATCTACTTTAATTTTGACGAGCAGTGTATTTGATAGTCAAATATTCTCTGATAATATAAAGAAAAGGTATAATATTTCAGCAATGCTAGTAATGCTTAAAGATTTAATTTCGAAATCCACGAATGTTTAATCAGCCCAGTTATCTATCTCATAAACTGTTTTTAGAAAATGAAACAACATAAAAAAGACTTAGTTCGCAAAGTCATACCATCTGCTTGCGTGAACTGTTTAGTGAACTTTTGGACTCTGATAAACTAAGAAATAAACACTCTGAAATTCTTAGATGCAATCTTTTTTATCTAATACAGTGTCCTCAAAAAATTTTGTGATCTGCGTAACTACTTAGAGTTAATTTTAAAAAATCCTTAAATTTAGGTATTTAATATCATAGCATTCTTGGGCTAAAGTATTATTCTAGTACTTACAATAATTACTTTTATGAGATTATATGCATATATTCAACTTCAAGTGTTTCTGATTAAAACAAGTAAAACAATGGGCTAAAAATCGAATTGCAATGCTTATGATTGATGACTGTTCAAAGTAATTTCAAGTATTTTCGCTTAATTTATTCAACACTTCAATGACAGATTATTATTTTACACTTTAACAAAATCCTTAGTATGTTAAATAAGCTAGAAAATAAAATAAAAGACACAGGATTCGTGAAGACAACAGAAAAAAAAAGACACAATTCAATACTTCTTAACATATTGCGGACCAGTAATTCCATTGCTAGATTACGTCAAAGACAGAAAAAGAACAATGTTCTTAAATAAATTGTCTGGTTTGAAATATGTTTATAGACGCGCGTTGCAAACAGAATTCTCGTGACACGTCTGCAAGGTGGTAAGTTCTTAATTTAGGCTGACAGACCCATTAGGAGAGACCGGGGCATGTTGGCCATAGGGGCACGTTGGCCCATTCGCGATATTTTTCAAACTATACGGTGGATAGCATTACTAGCTAAGTGACATGTGTCTTATCACGTCTTCTTTCACCCACAACATCGTCAACCGTGAAAAAGCAATCAAACGAAAGCCTTTTCAAATATTTACTCAGGTAAGTTTTTTTTTTTTTTTTTTTTTGCACTTGTAAATAGTCGTTTCTGATTTGTTTCTAAATTAAAGTCTGATTTTGGTGAATAGCAGTCTAAAAGACCATTGTGCAGAGCTTATTTTCTACCTACTGATTTTTAAAAATATTAACGTAATATTTTGATCCGACGATCAAAAACCAAGATGGCATTATCGGGAAAGTTGACCCATTTAATCTGGGGCATGTTGGCACAGGGCTAACATGCACCTCAGCCTAAGAGTTTGTTTTTACATTCATAAGCCTATAAAAGTCAATAAAATGCCTTATATAATTAAGTGTGTTACTGGGTTGGGGGGTATTAACTAATAGGCAATTAAGACAAATCGGAGGAGCCCGGCTTTATAAACAGAAAATAATAATAATTAAAGTATTATTAAAATTACATAAAAATCTAATTTTTATACAATCTAAATTTATAACTTATCTGAATTCACAAAATAATTTTTCTTTTATTGCGAAATAGCTGACGAAAAAACGGTGTAATGTAAAAGAGACTCGAGGACTAGTTGTTCCTTGAAAGCTAGGAAGTTTCCGAAAGTTTATTTAGAGAAACTTTATCATAAAATTATTGTATTAGTTTATTATATTCTATATTATTAATAAAAACTGCAAGTGACATTACTTAAGATTTCTCCGAAAGCAACTTGCATTAATATGGGTCCCAATTTAAATTTTGTCTATAGCTCTCTATAGCTACTGCCTCATTTTTAGATGACAAGATGACTCGTAATTATGTTAAAAAAATCAGACAGAGGAAAGGTTCCAGAAGAGACAGTGAAAGTGGCTGTTTTCGAAGTGAAATGCACAATAGATCAATCAAAGAAGCAGTAGATCTATCCAGTGAAGAAGGACAAAAAGACAAAGAGAAAATTCTCTGTGTCTTCGCCGTTTTAAATCATTTAAAAATAGTAAATCAGGTAATGAGTGGATTCAATGCACCAGTTACAAATGTTGGGCACACGAATCATATGTCACTGTGGATATGATATTTTATGTTTGTATTTATTGTGATGATGAGAAAGATTTTGGTGAAGGCAGTAGTTAAGTTGAACAAAACATCTTTTCTTTTCCTTTTGTACCTTTTATATACCAAATGAAATTACATTTGATATGTTATGTGTTTTTCATTTCCGTTAGCAATCCGAAAATAAAATCTATTTAGTGGACCAATCTACCGCGTTCGACGGGACAGGTTGGCCCACTGACTTGATGTCCTTCTGAGTTTCATATAGAAACTATTAATAATTATTTTTAAAAAAATTCTACGGTGTTATGCTTTAATGTGCGCTGATCGGCCAAACTAAAAAAATTAAATGTTAATAAAATAAAAAATATTGAAGAAAAAATGGGCCAACTAGCCCCGATCTCCCATACATATGTGAAACATGCAGCATGACGTGATTCTGGGAAAAAGATAAAAGAGACAATAGATCGAACCATTTTAACATTCAATTAATCAAACTTATTTTTAAAGAACAGACATTTTTTTTAAAGAGCCGTTCTATTATAAAAATTAATGAATAGATTTATGTTTATTTTTTAAGCCATTTTCGAGGACACATCTCGGCAGTGGGATAGATTCCCGGAGTGTCAAGCTGAAATTTACAAATGAACAAATTTAGCGGCTGAAACTGTCTAGTAATTTTCTATCGACATATTGGGGAGCACCTCGAGGTTGCCGCAAAAATTATGTCAAGTTATATCAGGATTTTAAAAATTGACAGAGAGAACTGTTGTTACTTAAAACATACATTTCATATTATATATGTAATGCAGTTTAGTGTCACAAAGTTGCATTTCTTGGAAGTTTATTTGAAAGTTTATTATGTTTGTATATTATTTGTACGAGTACGTAGAGAAATGATGGAAATTGGTCTCATGTCTGCAGGTACATTTATACTTCTCAGAGAAAAATTAGTCATCTATATAATTTTTCTTTGAAGCCATCTGAAGCCCTACATAAGTGTACTAAAAATGTTTGAATTAATGATGTAATGTAATCTAGATAAGAATCGTAATGAACAAATTTTACAAAATTTAGTTTTCTACTGTGTAAATTTTGAAGAATACATCCTCTCACCAATGTTTGATACAATTTCTCTAGGTTAGAATACAAATGCTTTTGTGCTCGTGTGTATGTACATTATCAAATCTATGTAGTAATACAGAAGGGGAATTAGCAGAAATTTTAAGCAAGAAAGAAAAGTCATGCATCAAGCATGGATTATGAAACACTTTCCAACACTAACAGAATAATTTATCAAACATTCGCTGTTTAATAAGGTAAATAAAGTACCTAAGTAAACACTTCAGAAAACGCAAGAGCCATTTGAAAACTAAATTTCAGCAATTACAGACCATAGTCAGAAATGTATTCCCATTATTTTGTGCAGCCGTGTTTATAATGTACAGATTTGCATTTACTCTATATAGTATGCTGCAATGTAGTTTGGTATAAGAAAACACAAAACACAGTTTAAAATTCACCTTCAACAGTTTCTACCAATAGACGGAAACATATTTGAATTCTTTTGTACAGCCTTGTATATAGCATTAAGATTTTTACACACGCCACATATTAAACTAAAGTTTAATTCAGGCAAAAACACGCTGAAAAGTATTGAAATCACACTTACCAGAAATTATCATATAGAGGCGAAAATGTATCCAGTTCTTTGCGTGGCATCTCTTAGTATACTAAATATATTTCACGATGCATAACTCGATTATAAAAAACCTTTCAGCAATTTACGCTGATACACAGTAATTCTTACGAATTCTTTTCTGTAGCCCTGTGCATGACGTATAGTATTTATGCATACCACATAGTATGCAAATATTTAGTTAAACGTATACCTAACTGAAACCGCACTTCCCACAATTATCGCTTATAGATAATACTTCGGATACAGTACTGTATCCGAAATCTTTTGTGCGTCCCTGTAAATGAACGATAAATGCAATGCACATCATATTATACAACAAGTATCTTGATTGAAGTTTCCCCCCGAGATTGCACTACAACTCTAAAGCGAAAGCTGGGTTTCCGGAGCGCTCATCTCTGTTCATCTCTCTGTAGTAAACATCAGTAACGTATAACATTTTCATTTATATTTCAAATAGTGTAACATAATTAAAACACGCTGCAAACAGTTTTTCCCCGTAAACCATTATGTAACCGAATATTTTTGTGTGGTCCTGTAAATAAATGATAAATGCTTTACTCTCCATATTATACAGAAAGCATGTTTATTGCACCTTAGAAAATTATATCAATTTGAATATGTTTATAATAGTGTAACATGATTAAACTGCACCTCTAACGATTTTTCCCCATAGACTATAATATAACAGAATTATTTTGAGTTATCCTGTAAACTAACTATAAATGCTACACATGCTATATTCGATAGTAAACATGTTGTAGTGCACTTCAGTGATGTATATCAATTTCAATATATTTCAAATAGTGAAACATCATTAAAGCACACTGCAAAGGATTCCCCCCCCCCATAGACCATAATGTAACACCATTCTTTGGAGTGCCCCTGTACACGAAGTATAAGTGCTACATACTTCATTTTCAATACCGAACATTCCATGGTAAACCCCAATAACAAATATCAATTGCATAGCAATCCAAGTATATTTACGCGAGTTAGAGCACGAACAGACAGCAGACGGACAAATCAAATTCCTAAACACTTTTCAACTATGTTGGAACACTATGTTGGATAAGTGTCCCATGAAATATAAAACGTTGAGAAACACGGGTCTATAATACAACACGCTCTGAAAAAAGTACACTGGCCTCCAAAAGTTAAGGTACAACATGTTTTTCGAAGCTCAACAGACAAAAAATGGCAGTCACATTAAACTTCATAGTTTATATGAATGACAATAATAAGCTTTAAAAAAACTTAAGCAAAAATTACAGCTACCACTTTTATTTTATAGAAAAGAATAGGTATTTGTGAATGAGAGAAAAATATGCAATTACGAAGATTTCGTAATTTCGCGTGTAAGTTTTGTTGTATTCGAACTATTATTGTCAGTTTTGTTCACAACAGCCAGTAGAGTCTAGAAATGTCTAGAAGAAGTCGTTTGCCCGATTCATTAAGGTGGCGGGGGGTAGGATGGATGGAAATGGGGTTGTCACAGGCCGATACTGATAGACGGCTCAATGTGTCTCGCAGTGTAGTCCAACGACTCTGGGATCAGTATGAATCCGAAGGTTCTGTGTCCAGAATACATGTTCCAGGCCGCCCACGTGTTACAACACATGCAGAAGACCGGTTTCTAGCTCTTTCGGCCCGAAGGAGAAGACGCACTATTGTGCCGCAACTCATTGCAGACCACTTTGCAGAATCAGGGAGAAGAATCTTCGCTACTACGGTGCGAAGACGTCTTCACAATGCAGGTCTCTATGCAAGGCGACCAGTTGTGTGTGTCCCCCTCAACAGACGACAGAGAAGGGCCCGCTTATGTTGGGCAAGAGAACATGTTTCCTGGACCAGACAACAGTGGGCTTCTGTACTCTTCACAGACGAGTCCAGATTCACACTGGAGAGCGATTCAGGACGTCTTCTGATCTGGAGAGAACAATGCACTCGATACTATCAATCAAACACTGTCGAAACACACAGGTACAGAAACGGTGGAATCATGGTTTGGGCAGGGATCTCACTCGGAGGCCACACTGACCTGCATGTGTTCCATGGAGGAGCTGTGACTGGTGCGAGATATCGGGATGAGATCCTTGATTCATATGTGCGCCCATATGCCGGTGCTTTTGGCAATGGTTTCATTCTAATGGATGATAATGCGAGACCACACCGAGCTGTGGTTGTTGAGGATTATCTTGAGGATCACAGTTTGAAGAGAATGGAATGGCCAACTCACTCTCCAGACTTGAATCTGATAGAACATCTTTGGGACTATCTTGGAAGACAGGTTGCGGCTTTAAGTCCTCCTCCAAGGTCATTAAATGAGCTGGAACAAGGCTTACTCCAAGTCTGGTCAGCGTTACCCATTTCGGTGTCCGACAATTTAATTGAGAGCATGGAAAGTCGATGCCGCCAATGCATTCAAGTCCGGGGTGGACATATTCCGTATTAGAACCAGTTTTTTAATGTTTCTGTCACATTTTACTGCATAATACTGCGATGTACTGATTTCTCCAAGAATGGAATTTTCCACCATGAGTGCATTTTTGTTGTAATTTCATTTATAAATTTAACTTAAGTAAATTTCTATGTCGCATTTAATAAATAACAGTTTAGCGCACATTTCCTCCAAATTTGTTGTTTCTATATTCATTCATTTGCAAATTAGACGCAAAAAACCGGTTGTACCTTAACTTTTGGCGACCAGTGATTATTCAAAGAACGTAAAAATTATTTTTTTAAATAGAAAAAAGAACGTGAAACCGGCATACTTTAAAATGAAAATTTTAACACAAGGGAAATATGCAGGGTGATTTGTAAACATACTTAAAACGTCAGGGAAAAAACCCCCAAATCTAACCTACAATATACCTACAATAAAATATGTTATGCACAGATAAACTTGAATCTATAATTAATTATTTTTCTAGACTTTATTAACCCCTTCGCGACGAGCGTCCTTTACAGAATTTTTAATCATTCACCACCGGTTTTTCAAAACAGAAATTTTCGCCTAACTGAATCGCAGAAATGCTCAGATTTAATGAGGCAAATCTTACAATAAAAAATAACTGGTGGGAATAATCGAGGATTCTGAGCATCTTATGTGTCACGTATAC
Organism: Maratus michaelseni; assembly: GCA_963931845.1. Classification (NCBI taxonomy): domain Eukaryota; kingdom Metazoa; phylum Arthropoda; class Arachnida; order Araneae; family Salticidae; genus Maratus; species Maratus michaelseni. Next base: position 373,712,740 of record OZ007586.1, read on the forward strand.
GTGTCGCTCGTCCCCAAGGGGTTAAAGTATTCTGAAATATTTCAACAAAAATTGTCTTATAAATAGTAAACAGATAATTCTTAAAAAATCACTTACGTCATCATTTCATCTTCTGTCATATTAAAATCATCCGAAAACATTATTTCTTCTTCCTCCGCCATTTTTTAGAAATAAATGCAGTTAGAAATGCAAATAGGAAGATGAATACAGGAATCACACTGCTTTAAAAGAAAGAAAATATCATTAGTAATATTCACTCTAAACATTTACCTCTATTTATATAAAATTTTTAACATATATCTCTTAAGAAAGTCACTATACATTTAACAATTTTTAGAATTGAAGTTGAAAATTTTAAGGCTTTTACTTGTTTATTTTATTTAAATACGTGCAGTAAAATTATACCCACGTAAAGACAAGTCATATGAACAAAGAAAAGGATGGCCGAGTTCTCACTCGAATGTTTTCTTAACAATAAAAATGTTTGAAAAACTAAAATAATGTCAAATTACTTTTGTGTAGTGAGCTCGGATCCAGTATTTAAAAAACATGAATAATAATAATAAAAAAAATACTGATGTGAATAATTACACAGATTCGAACTTGGCCAAGATTTTCCCCCCTAACTTTACGTCATTGAGTATAAAATCAAACTCAGTTTAAGCCTAAAGATGTATAAAAAAAAAATTACCCTATCTCATCTTTTAGGGTGGGATGGGGGGAGGGTCGATGGCGTAAATTCGCACGTTAGAGGCAAAATGGAAGTCTAGCCTCCGAGCTGTTACATAGCGCTGATTGACACCGCGCTGATTCTTTTCATGTATGTAAAAATTGAATTTGGTCCTATTTCATAATTTTTGGTCAACGTAAATTTATTAATAATTTTCATAATTAAAAATGTTTTTTGAACTTTAATGCCGAGATTATGCTTGGGACCATTAAGTGTGTATCTCATTTTAATAAAAGCATTTCAATAGGATGATTTTTCGGTAAGATATAAGTTTCTCCAATGGATTTAACATCAGCATCCTCAAACTTTGAACCCTTCTAACTCTATGAAAATTTAAGAAAATGTGCATAATCTATGTACTTTTCTAGGTTACTTTGATCCAAGAAATTCAAATAAGGTGTCAAAAGTGGATGTTACCATTTCAAAAGTTAACGTTGATACAAATTTTAATACGTATTCTAATTAAAAATTAGCATTCATATTTGGAAAGAAGACAATTCCTAGTTGAATGGTACCTCTCGCATCTCTCTGCAATAATTTTGCGATAAATTAGCATGGGGTAGTGCGTTTTTTTTTTTGTTGTTGTTGTTTTTTTTAAGCGACTGTAGATATAGGCAAAGTATACTTGAGTTTTGTTTGCAATTTTCTTGTTAGCATTTTACTAAATGGAGTTTTAATGCATGAAATTTAATGCATGAAATTATAAAAATAGTATAAGTAAATTTAAAATTTACGTTAATTCTCAAGTACTTGGTGACCCTCTGAGTTTCGGAGCCTGTGGCATTTGACACCTCACTCACTCTGTAATTATGCTTCATCTTGTAATGAAATTCTCCCACTTTCTGTATGCCATCTTATTTCATCTCTGCTATACACACTGAATCCAATGATATTTTCTTTGGTTTTCATGCACGCGAAGCGCTAATACAGACGTTATAGTGATGGCGGCATTAAAATATTTCATATTTTTCGAAATTCCTATACTGCGAATCAGCTAAATCCACTGAATTGTATTATTATTATTGTTATTATTACTATTTCATGGGTGTGAAGTCTTTATACACGCGTTATACTGATCGCGACTTTAGCAAATTTCATATTTTTGGATTTTTATATAGCCTGGTAATTGTTTTAAATGAGAATTTACAAAGACCATCCGATTGCTTCGATGATAGGTCAGCTATCCACGCATCCTATACCAGTTGGATTCCATTTTTATGATGGACTGAATGTAAAACTATACTTTATCTATTTACTTATTTTTATGTAAAATTTTTAAATTCTACACGAGCCGGAAAAATTAAAGGAATAAGTATATAAACTGGTGTAATTTGAATGATTTTGCAGCTAAGAACATGGAACTTGTACAAGATCATTATTTGCTCATGGCTGGCATATCTTTAAAATGCAGAATATCCTATGTCTGCAAAAAAATAAAGTTAAATAAGAATACAGGAAATGCTATCTAAAAGTGGGGTAAGGAAAATTTTGTGTTTCTTTTACGACATTTTAGATACATAAAAAAAATTATAAAGTGTGCGTGGAGATCACTGACCGAAATGCAAGCTTTACAAGCTTACTGTCCTCGTTCCATTCTCTCAATTAAACACCATTTCTCCCAATCTGTCAAACGCCTTCTCAATGACAAGTTCCCTCTTTCATACGTTAAAATTTTATCAAAATTGCATATTTCTGTGTAACGAAAGTGACTACCATAAGACTACGTGATAACGTTGACCTTGAGATAGGATTCATTGGACTTCACTTAATAGAATTAACATAAAGTAAAGTACCTTTTAATAGTTGTTCCTTTAATTTTTCCCGCCAGTGTATTTACAGTGGAATTTAATTAATGTATCTCCACTCTTAAGACCGGTTAATGAGGACAATTTCGTTTTCCACATTATTTTCTAGTTCAATTGATGTTAAGGACATCGCTTAAAACATACTATTTATCGTAATGCGTAAAAAATTTCTAAAATTGACCAAGCAGAATCGAAACTGACTTTGTATATTATTTCTTCAAAAGCACCTTTGGTGTAACTTATCTTTATGGTTATATATGTATCTATTTGGTTATTGAGATATCAAAATAATGTCAGTGACAGTGATGAAGAAAAAAAAATATACTATTATCCCCAGAACGTAAAAGATTCAAACTGTTCGCCGATATTACCAACAAAAATATTATGTTACAGACCAAATTTTCAAGTGTTTTGCAAAACGATGTATGTATAGTAAAAGATCATTTGTTCAACTATCTCAAAGAAAAGTTCCAGATTTTTTTAAATTAAAGTTAAATTATGTAACTACGTCAATTTCTTTACATATTTGGTTGTCCTGAGTATTTTTTTATATTAAAAAATTATGATTATCTGGCTTTTTTATTAAAATTATTTAAAGAAAAAGTTTTTTTTCCTTTAGCATACAAACGGTAACCTATTTAATTTCAGTCAAAAACTGAATTCAATTTGTTTAAAGCAAGGGATATTTTACACCATTTAATGCGGATTTCGAATTGTGCAGACGAAAAATGGCCTCTCTTGTAAGTACGCATTAACAGGAGTTCACTATAAGTATTAGTTGAAACTATACTACTTGAGAGGCTGGTAGAATTTTACTTTATTCATCTTTTCAAAAATTAAACATAAAATTTAAAGTATATTTCTTTATATAATTGTCCTTTTGAGTCCCATTTGTTCGTGATGATTCATGCATAAACACCTAAATCTATAGTTCACTTCAAGCAAAGACCCATATATCCAAAAGTAAATCAAGATTATTATTAATTTACTTTAATACTGATATATTGTGAACAAAATATTTTAATCTAGAAATCCCAAAGTCGTCTTAACCAGTGAATGACATAATTTTACTCCATCAAAGTTTCAAAATGTGTTTTTTTTTTCTAAGAATTTTGATTCTAAAAATTATTTTTTATCAACAAACACTTTTAAGAAAAGGCATCGTGTGAAATGCACTATGGTTTAAAAAATTGGAAGAAACAGACTCAAGGCAAATGCTTTAAAAGAGGAGAAAAGAAGGAGGAAATGTTTCTTCACTTACATCTTTTTTTTTTTTTTTTTTTATGTGTCTTTTTTTTTTTCGATAATATTTTTCCTATGCTCATAGTTACTTATTTTACTTATATTTCATTGAAAGTACTTTTATTTAGTGTAGCATGTTAATTTTATTTCTAAACCTTTGATCCTGAATTCGAGATAACTATATCCCTTATTTCTAATTTCCTTTTTTTATCTTTCTTTTCGCATAAACAACTGTTTTTTTTTCTGTTTTTTTGTTGTTGTTGTTGTTTTTATTGTAACAGTGAATATGACCATGAGGCTCAATTTTCACCTTTAACATTATCTATCATACTTTTTATTTTATTTTTTAAATAAAATATGTATCTAAATGCAGCTCTTAAAACTGGATTTAGAATAGCACATATGCTATACAGTAGATTCTGGTTGTTTGGGACACCGTTTAGTTGGAACAAAATAATTAAAATCAAAAAATATCATTAACTTTACTTCTGATAACTGGGGCAGCCGCTTTATCGAGACAAATCGTGCTGATCCGATGTATCCAAATTAACCGGAATCTAGTATATATGTTTTTCTCTATTTAACTAGATTGGAATTTTATCAGCGTTATTTCGTGTCTGAAACCAGGTAAAAAAGCAACAAAAGGTTGAGTGACGAAACACGCAGATGGAAATTTGGCCAGATGTTTCTATATTTACAGGAAATTTCGCTTTAAATGATCCGTACGGAATTGTGTTTTGTGAATGTAATGCTATAAAAATTCCTTCTTCATATTCATCAACAAATATTAGAGCCAACTTTTTCAGAGACCATTAAATAGTGGTGGTTTATTCACAAATTCTGCATTGAAGTTTTTTCTTTTTTATTCTTTGAATGATTGATATAATTTTTCTTTTCATTTTAAGTACGAATAAAGCTTTTATATGGATACTTTCACTATCGAAACCGGTTCCGAAAATAAAAGTATCCTCTCAAAAAAAAAAAAAAAAAAAAAAAAACAATCAAAATCGAAAAAAAAAAAGACAATCAAAATCGAAAAAGTAAAAAACGGTGGTTGTAGAAATTGATCTAAGCTATCCAATGCAAAAAAAATCGTTTAAAAATATTAAAATGCAAACGATATATTATAAAATAACTGTCCTATAGGATTAATATTAGCGAGCGAGTATTTTCGCGTGAGTGAAAGGGAGCCTCGAACTACAGAAATTTTAAGCCTCAGCTCCTGAGTGAAGTCCGTTCAACTCAAACACTGCGACCATGTGGTTATCGTACCGCTATTCATTATAGTTTTGAAAAAGAAAAACCAGTTTTCATGTGACTAAAATTAGTATGCAAAATACATTTGTTGTATTTATTTTCGAATTTTGCATCAACCAGATACATTCCTTAAGAGTGTCTACTACTGATATCCCGACATATCACCATAGACAGTTGTGGAAAGAGCTGTCCAATATTTGTTCGTGTGCTTTTTGTTTAACGCCTTTTTAAAAACTTTCCAACGAAGATAAAAAGTGTTTACGACTTCGATTCGTCAGTCTGAGCAATTGTTACCTGCCGTCCCATCTCGCCGCGCTCTAACTTTCGTAAGTATACTTGGATTACCATGTAACTGGCATATGTTATCGAGATTTATTTTAGGCGTTCCCTATGGAACATAGAGTGTGCAACATTTATAGTTCTGCTAAAATATAGTCTATAAGAGAAAATTGTTTGTAGTGTATTCTACTCATTTAACATTACTTAAAACATAATGAAATTTTTATGCATTATTGAAGTTCACAACATGTTTTCTATAAAACATAGTGTGCGTGGGGTTGTGCCCCCCCCCCCCACTGGAGCTTTTTTTTTTATTTCTTTCTTTATTCTTTTATTTCTTTCTTATTTATTTATTTATTTTTTGGAGAACCAGCTTAAATTAATTATCATACATTTGAAACGCAAAAGTTTGCCGTGTATATCTGAAAATTATTATTTTGTTCTGAGGGAAATTTAGATGAATTTTTCCATTATTATTCACAATATTATTTACCTTATCTCTAATTATACTGAAATCGAATAGTATTAAGAATCTGAAGGGAAAGATCCTTCTATATTTTTCCATCTATGTGTTCAACAATTACAGAAATTAAATTGGTTTATATCGATTTTCAGTAACGGGTAAATAATACATTCTTCCCAATTTAAAAAGAAGCTTGAAGATTTTCATCAATATCTACATAAATAAAAGATCCTACAATCTGGAAAGAAAAGATCCTTCTATATTTTTCCATCTCTACTATGTTCAACTATTACAGAAATCAAATAGATTTTATATCGATTTTCAATAACGGGTGAAGAATACTGAAAGGCGATTTTTAGCCATAATTTTAATAATAATAATAAAAGCTTAATAATTTTCATACATTATCTACCTAGATAATTATATGTCGAGTCTGGGCCTGAATTTCAAGAGCAAAATATCAAATGCCCCATGCCACTATTTGTGGATATTATCGTGAAGTCAAAAAATATCAATTTACAAAATAAAACGATAAATTTTGAAAGAAAACTCACACTGAAAACACGTGTTTTTCAGTGTAATCCTAATTTTTTCCTAATCCATGATACCGCTATACATTTGCTAATAGTAGAATCAGATATTCAAAAATTAATGGCATTGAAATACAGTTAGAAGAAGCACTGTACCTTTGGAAATGTGGCCAAGAATTGCCGATGCCTTATAAAAGTTCTGCTTATTTATGATAACTTCATACAGATTATTTTTATACAATAAAACCTCTTAAAACAGAACCTGTCTATAACGTAATCTTGTCTTAAATGAAAAAAAAATGGTTCCAACGGAAGCAATGCCGTACACTTATCCTGCTAAGACGGAATCCAGTCTAAAACGGAGTTTTTTCGGTACCCAACGATTCCGTTTTAGGAGGTTTTATTGTATTTGTATATCTTAAGTTCAGACATGAGATGTAATCTTCATTAATAATGTTGCTGAGCATTCAGAGATTTTGTTGATTTTCACAGAATAATTTTTCATTTTGCACAGAAATTAATAGAACAAATCATCTATAAAACAGAACATAATCGAAAAATGCTATGTAAAAAAATTTTAGAAAAATAATGAGCTATTTATGAAATGGTGCAAACCAACAGACATAAAATAACTTTATAAAACAAATCTCTTCTAAAAAGTTTCATAAAACTTTCATTCAGAAGACAAAATTAAACAATTTTTTTCTTTTTTTTTTTTTTCAAATACCATTAAAGAAATTTCTTAAATGAAACATAAACTGGGTTGGGTTGATTATTGACGGCCAATTATCTACACTAGGGATATAGGCCCGGGAGGAGTGCCCTACGTGGGGGTCTTTCTAAGGGAACCTAATCCGTATTTACGCATGGATAAATCCACGGCTCGAAGAAAACCACGAAAACTCCGAACGATTAGGCCGACGGGCGCGATTGAGATCGAACCCAGCACCTCCCGTCTACCAGCTTCGAGAGCACAACCTCTCAGCCACTGGTGGGGCGAAACATAAACTGGGAGCAGGAAGACTTCTCGTAGTGGTAGGACGTCTTTTTTGCGCCTGAAGGAGAAATATAATTTTTCCCGGCATATTTAAGAAGCTTATTTTAGTGGTAATTTGTTTTACACTAGAAATATTTGCCTGTAATATTGTTACCTTCTCTACACTGCAATTTTGCTGAGATTGTGATAAGATTAATTAAAATAATTTTAATTGCTATATTACTTACAGAATGGCAGAATTATTTTTCTTGAACGATTTAAATACATATATCAAATCCTAAACCAATTTTTCTTGTAAAGTAATAATAATAATAACAATAATAATGTTAATAAATAAGCTATTAAAAAAAAAGAGCAAATTATACATTTGCTCTTTTTTTTTTTCAAAGAATCCTATTGAAATCGATTATAATATTGCTCTTTGCAGTTTTTTATACGAAGAAAAAAAATAATAAAAAAATGTGTATTTAAAATTTCAGAACTCTTAAAATTTAGAAAAATAACTACAATAAAATAAATAAATGTTGTCCTAAATGAAAAGAACGCCTTGTCAGGAAACCAATAACATAAAGATATAAAAAATGCTCTTTGAATAGCTGAATCAGATTTTTTATCGATTATTAATATTAGAAAGAAACAGCAGAACTTAAATCAAAAACAGGTCCTCCTTCAAGAAATTAATTCGTTTAAAACAAAATTGATATTTATTTCTTATATATGTAGAATAGTTACTAAAATATGCTTTTGAAGATTTTTCGTCAAATCACAGATTAATGAAAAATTAAGCATTATTCAATCTGCGGATTACAAAAATTCAAAAGTATTTTCCAAAGAAATTACTTATTAATACTTGAAATATTATAAATAGTAAACAAAAGTTACAGGGAGCAGAATCTATCCAGATTGCTCTCTCTGATCAGGAAGTATGGCTCAAAAACGTATGTTCTTATAAATGCTTAACTTATTCATTAAATAAGGCGTAACCCATTTAAATAGTAATTTTAATAACAGAAAAAAAATCACAACTCACTTAATCTAAAATCAAAATAATCCAGAATCCATAATTCTACATCCCGTTACTGAAGCTATTACAACAGAAACGACAACCGGCATGTCCAACCACCGTAATAGGATCACGGTCTGTTTACAGTGCATGTCGTTAGCATGCTCGATGGATTGTTTACGTTTTTCCGGTTACAGTTACTTTAGCAGTTAAGAAGAACGAAAACATTCACTGCTTTCCTAGAGAGCGTAGATTGGATTCAGGTACAGTTTTGCATTTTCGCAACGCAAAATATCTCTCATTATTATTCGAAAATAATAATAAAAAAAAGAGACTTACGCAAAAGAACAATAGATATCTTGATTTATGAAACTTAGTCTGGATCTCGGCCAAAAATTAATGCTAGGAGGGAAAGATGAACGGTTAAGTCGACGGTATTCCGTAACAAAAATTACTGGTCGTAAAAATTGATGGATTTAAAGTTTTCCTATAATTTTTAAAGGAAATTAGAGGATTATTAAATTAGGCCTCTTTAATTAGAGGATTTTCCGAGAGCTGATATCACAAACTAGCTCATTGGCCGCGAATGATTTGGAAAGTTGAAGGAAAATTTTAACAGCGGCATGGAAGATCCAAGGAGCAGTGGCGCAGCCAAAATTCCGCTCTGGGGGGGGGGGGAATTTTTGATAAAGTTGTTCGCCGGTTATTTGAATCACTTGTTAATATAATCAGTCTTTTAAATGAATGAAATCATAATGCTTTTTTTCCCGCAGTTACGTTGGTTATGTTTCATTTAAACAGCTTTTACAATATCAGAGTTAGAAAACTTAAAATGCACCAATGAAATAACACAAAACTAGGTTAGATTTATAAAAAGTGTTTAAAAATGATGAGGCAAACTTTAAAAAATGGAGAAACACAGTCCAGCAAATAATTTTTACATAGAAAATTATAGGGTCCAATCCACTTGTTCAATCAAAAATACACAGGGTTTCATTCCAAGACAATCTCGAATTATTATTCTTAACTTTAATAATAATGAAGTCATTTTAACAAAATTTTTAATAGACTTACCTTGCTTTTGTCAAATGTTAACATTATGAGAATTGGTGGAATTTATCATCATCCACGTCCAATTAGTGCTCAATTAGGTGATCATATTTTGGAATGTAGTTGATATTAAACATGTTATTGTTGACTTAATTACTGTGCACTTCCAGTACTTTACATGATATCGAATTTGACATTAGCTAATGTAAATCTGTTGAAAATTTCGTTAAAATATCTTTATTAAAGTTCTCTAAAAATATCCGGGTTCAAACTGAAGTCGTATCTGTACTAATATTATAAAGAAGTAACGTTTGAGTTTTCTTGGGGTTAATTCTGAAACTACCGAACGGATTTAAAAAGATAATTGGTCGTGTGCGAATTTTACTTGCGTACAAAGGATTCCATACAATACCACACGTCATAATTTAATTCTATTGGAATGAAAATCGATAAATATTTCTCACTCTAAAACACAGACCTTGTACAAAGTTTAAACTTGGCAGAGAACCAATCAGCCACGCTTCGGAAAGAGGTCGCAGAGATTCTCACAAAAAGTCACTTGTCAATCATATTCCATGTAATAGTAGACAATTTTAAAGCAATTTTTTAAAAAAGTATGCTTAACAACGTGAAACTTTCCAATTCATTTTAAAAAATAAAAGCATATGCAAGTATGATTATTCAAGTTATTTCTAATCGAAAAGTTTTGTTCATTATAAATGAATTACTTACTGAATTATAAGTGATTGTTGCCTCAAAATTACAGACTTTTAATGTCATGCAATTATTATATGAATTATTTTTTAATATTTGCCTTCAATAATTGAATTCAGTTGATGAAAAATGTTGCTTATCACTGTAATTCGCCTTACCCAAAACAGAGATCTTGTACAAAGTTTAAACTTGGCATTGTGCCAAGCGCACTTCGAAAGGAGGTCGCAAAGTAGCAACACTGTTTCGATAGATGCTTTTGTTTTCTAGATAAGTTTTTAATTAATATCTCGACTAATTACAAACAGTTTTTCGAAAATCATTACCAACAATCCTTGAATGATTCCACGTCGATGGGTACATCGAGCGCCCTCAACGCCCCCGCTGAGAGCCAGCAAAATAAGATACACAAAAAATCTTATAATAGTTTCTTTTTACTTTTTAAGTGTGGAGTGGAACCTTAATAATGGGGACAAAATGCTGGTGACCATCTCCACTCCAACATGAGTTATATTTTACTTCGGTGCAACAACCTCTAAAGGGGTGCAGGAACAAAGTTGCGGTTTCTGCGATATTGTTGGTTCTAGAAATTTGAAATTTGGTCTAGTGGTTACTTTTGCTCACTAAGAATGGTTTCTAAAAAGTTCGAAATTTAAAAGGGGGAAAGGAACAGGAAACGTTCTGAATTACGATTTATTTGGTACAGTTAGGGCTAGAAATATGAAATTTGGCATGGTTGTTAATTTAGACTTAAATGCTTGCCCAGAAGAGTTTTTTAAAAAATCGAAATTTAAAAGGGTTCAAGAGCAAAAAAACGTTCTAAAATTGTGATTTGTGTGATACAGTTGATATAAAAGGTTAGAATCTAGCACAGTGGTAACTTTTGGGATTTATAAATGCTCAAGAACGGTTTTAAAACAAATTTTCCATTTAAAAGGATGAAATGAGCGGAAAACGGTCTGAAAATTATCTAAATTATGATTTATTAGGAATCGTTAGAGCTAGAAATTTGGTATGGCTGTTACTCTAGAAACGTAAATGATCACCAACAACAGTTTCCCAAAAATTCAAAATTTAAAAAGATGCAAGAGGAAAAGTCGTTCTGAAATTGCGATATGTGCGATACAGTTGGTATAAAAGCTTGTTTTTTGACACGGTGGCTACTTTTAAGGTATATAAATACTCGCTCAAACCAGTTTTTAAAAAATTTGAAATTTAAAAGAGCGGAAAACGTTCTAAAAAATATTCAAAATCATAATATACTCAGAACTGTTAGGACTAGAAACTTTTACATGGAACTTACTTTAAGAGACGTAAATACTCGCCCAGATTTTTTTTATTCGAAATTTAAAAGAATGCAAGAGTAAGAAACACTCTAAAATTGCGATTTATGTGATGCAGTTGGTTTAGAAGCTTGGAATTTGGCACAGTGATTACTTTACTGTAGTAAATGCTACCTTAGAACGGTTTTTTAAAAATTCGAAATTTAAAAGGGTAAAATGATATTTTGTTGTTGTTATTTTAAAGGACCCGACGCAAAACAAACAAACAAAAAACAAGCGAGAGGAAAACATATTTCTTTTACAACTATATCAATATCTTTCCACAGTCTGTAAAACTGTTATATTTATAATCTATGAAAATTTTATAGAATTCAGACAACAAGGACTATTTTTTTTAAACTATAAAACAAACCTACGAGAAAGAAAAAAAGAATATGTTTTCTTGAAAATGCTTTTACCTCTAATAATCAAAATTTTTTGCGAAAATTCATTTCAAAATATAAAATTATATGAAATCGGTTCAAAGATATAAAATCATGCAAATTTGAGGTAATTATCATGGGCCCAGGCAACGCCGGAGGATCAGCTAGTATAATTTTGATGATATGCAGGTAGCATTCTTTAAAAAGTAATAAGTGTAAATCAGTGTATAACTAATTTATTGCTTATTAATTAAAATTAATGCATGATTAGCATAAAATTGTGTATAATTATAGATAGTATTTTTTTTAATATAAATTCTAAGAAAATGTCTTACATTTAACCCCTCTCGTTTCAAAATCTATACTCACATACATGTATCTATAAATCAATGAAATTACAATCAATGCTTCTTTCCGGGGTGGCAGTATTTCCCCGAGAGCAAGCACCATTACTCGTTGCTACATTACCAACTAATGAAATATATTCTTTAAATTTGTGTACTCCTTACGGAACAAATGGTACGAAAGAAACACTGATTACAATAATTTGTTCAATCATGCTCAAAACAGCTTTTTATAACTTTATAGTAGTATTTTTTAAATTCTTATTTTGACAAAGATTTTACCAGGGTATGCAAAAAGCTTGGTCTTGGATATAATTGAGAGCAAAAAGTGTAAAACAGGGCGTTTGAAACTGAGAGATATCTACAAAGTGTATGTTTTATGTTTTTCTCTGGAATTCGATGGTCTATTATTGTTTCGAACATAGAACAAAGACATAAGAGCAATTAAGAAATGGCCCACTATATAATAATTAAACTCAAAGCGTCAGTGTGGCAGGAAATGACCATTCTTTTAACATAAGACGTCTTTGAAAAAGTGACTTGGTCCAAATAACCAATTTTCACTTAACCATTGTATGTAATATGCGCTTTCACAGTTTTAAGTAGAATTTTCGCCGTTCAATTGAATCACTTTGTTAAACAGAATTGGATTTAATAAAGTGCGGATTCCGAAAAAAGCCAAAAAGTTCAAATATTAACTTTGATTTTGATTCATGTAAGCAGCAATTATAGTAATTTTTTTTAGTTCTGGGGGGTGTTTTAACCCCCCCCCCCCCATTGGCTGCGCCACTGCTAAGGAGGTAGTGATTAGCCCCTTTGATGTCAGTGACATGTTGCATAATAGAAATACTGTAAACCTGTGAAAACGGAACAAATCTATAACGGAAAAAATCTATAAGCGGTATTGCATAAGCAGAAAAAATACACAGCTCTGACGAAGAAATACCATATAGTTTTATACCTGCTAAGACGGAATTATTTTTTTCCTGTCTCTAGCAGTTCCGTTTTCACAAGTTTTAATATTTCGGGATTTTTTTATTTTTTTTTTAATGTAGTAGAAGTTAGGAAAATGAAATTCATCTTCAAAATAAATTTTAATTAAATATATTTTATTACTTATTTAAAAAAACACAGTTTCACAGAAATATTTCCAATAGTACGATTTTCATGCATTTCGAACGAAACTGAAATTGTAAAAACACTCAGTAAATGCGCAGAATTTTTAAGCTCAATAGCATTCTTTAAACAGCAATTCAAATATATATGTAATTTCTTATGCTTTCTGCAGAAGCAAAAATCGATGGTTCCGTTTAGACTTCTGCTCGAATCAAATTGTACCCGACATGAGCCTGAAAATTTCTTTTGAAGTTAATGATATAGAGAAATACCGAATCTAAGCAGAAATTAGAAATGAAAGAAAATTAATGCCATATTTTAAAGCAATTAAGGAAAAACAGACACAATGACATAGACTCACACAGACTCTTATATGAATTTTATCTTTAACAAAGAAATGTATCAAAATAATAGATACACCCAGAAATAAAACAAACATATTTATTAATATGGTGTAGGGTCATGTTTAGAATGCAATACGCCCAGAATTCGTCTAGGAATTGAATTGTATAAATCCTGGATTATGGCAAAGTATATTATACCATTTCCATATGGAGATATTAGGAAACATAAGCTTCCATATGTTAGCAGAATATCGACTATGGACTCTTCTCCAAAACAGACCACAGTGGCTCATATCAGGGTATCTAGTCCAGCTCAGCTAAAGATTTCCCTGACTTTTCTAGGTTTTTCATACCAATAATTAAAAAAAATTTCCAGGTATCAAGTTTTTGTCATGTTACATACAAACAATCTTAAAAGCTGTAAATCTGAGAGTGTAACTTTCAAAAATGATTCTGAAACACAAACTACTGATTTTTTTAAACAAATTTTTGCAAAATTTACAAATTGTTGAACACTAAGATATTTATTTCATGGTAGGTTTATGATTGTGTGATGTCACTATATTTCTTAATGAGAATGATTTTTTCCATTCTAAACATATTCAGATACACACATTTAGCACCAGGTTCCATACATTTTGTCCAATCCGGATGAAATTCTTTATAACATCAGTCACAATTAAATACAGGATTATTTAACATATTTTGATACAAAATAAATAAATAAATAAATAAATAGAATAAAAAATCTTCATAAATAATATAGCTGTTCTGTAACGAACCTAATTTAAGGATTATAATAAATATTCAATAAATTCAACAAATATTCATTTCCCAAACAAAGATAAATAAGCAGATTAAATCACCTAAAAACAACCCTACAAAATTGTAGAAAGATTCAGTGAAGCTGGTATTAAAAATCTTTGTGTAAGGAAGAACGGAAAAGGGGATAGACAAAAGGTATTGCATGAGAGGTTGAAATACTACAGTGCTTATAAAAAACAAAGGTACATTTTCCTGGTGCTGGAATTTCAAATCCTTAGTTTTATAATCAGAAAATTCCTTAATTTTACTCTGAAGTTTCAAATTTCTCTGACTTTTTCTCAGAAATTTCTACCTTTCCTCAGGAATGGTAAATTGCCCAGACTGTTCCAGGTTATTCAGGGGGCTAGACACTGTCAAATCTATTGTGGTCAGGGGACTGTGAGGGCCAAGTGAGATGTCTAATTTTGTAGTTATGCTTTTCAAACTATGATGTGTGAGGCCTAGCAGTATGAATTGGATAGTTAACTTTCTGAAAGATGTCATCTCCTGCAGGAAACAATAGTTGGACCATCAGATGAATATGGTTACCTAAAATTCCTTTAAGGTTTCACTTAATTTAATCGGCAGTAAAAGTTCCAAATTTGATAGGATTGGATGCATACTTGTAGTTATAGTAGTAAACACACTGATAAATAATTCTTGTAAATATAGTGGTTTATTTAAGTCTAAGACTAAGAGCTAAGGAATGAAAAAAATAAACTTTTCATACATGAGATAAGCAAAACCTGTCACAATTTTAATTTTTAAGGAGCTTCGTATGAAAAAAACCCCTACTTATTTATGTATACATAGACACAAAAACAAATAAAAAATATTTAAAATATCTCCATAAAAGGACATTTTTTTTACTTTTACTGTTTCATTTCTGAAGGGGTTAAGACCCAATGGACCCTTCCACTGCCAGCAAGATGGCTGCCCAATGCATCACAGATTTGCCTCCATGCTTGACAATTGGCAGATTGTAATCCAGATCATATACTCACTGCAGTGTTTTCCAAACATACAGATGTCCAGTTGTGAGGAACAATGGGAATAAGGATTTGTCAGACTATATCACTTTGTGCCATGCATCAATTTATCTTAATTTATGCTGACAACATCATTGTAACTGACATTTTTCACATTGACATAATTAACGAGTTACTTTGAAATGGCTACTATGCTACAGAATTGAATTTTATGTAGTTCTTTTCTAAGTTTATTCATAGATACTGGATTATGTAGAAGCTGATTGAGTTCTACAGTCAATTTGGCTGTAGCAGTCTTCTTTATCAATGCTACAATACACTTCAAAGTCTAAGTTTTTTTTTTTTTTTTTTTTTTTTTTTTTTTAAACTGAGTTTCAGCATTTTTCCCTGTGATGCCTGGGAATTCAGCATTTTTCCCTGCTACAAAGATGTTTTCTTTTTACTCATGACATCATGATTTTGGAGATTGTAGCCCAAGAAACACCCAATAAATACCCTGGCAGTTATAGTGAAAACTAAAGCTCTCAACAGACAAGGGCAACAATTTGGCATTTTTGAAAATCAGACATCTTGCCCCATACACACAAAACCAGAATGCTCACACCTTTACACAGAGGGTACAATAATATATATATATATATATATTTGCAGAAAAAAAATTCTAGTAACCAGATTTGTTTTTCTTGAATGTGAAATCATTTATTCAACCACTCATAATGATTTCTGTTTCCATTATTTTGATCACCATCTGTGTAATGTGTCTGTGATCACCATATGCATACATTATATGTATACATATTCATAGATATTCAATTTTTAGCTTTTTAATCTGAAACAATATTTCATTTAAAAAACTATAATCCCCCCTACCCCCCCCCCCCCAAAAAAAAAAAAAAAATAAATAAAGACAAACTGATTTACAGTCAAAAAGATTTCCTGACAGAAGTTTTCGAACATATTTAATTCAAACATAATACACAGCATTTCCAAATTTTGTACATTAGCCTTATCCAAATAAGGATATTTCAACCTATTCTTTCAACTTTTCATTTACAAACTAACTTCGAAATGAGAACTTTGTTGCATCTTAGCTAAAACTTTTGCAAGAATAAAGGTGAAAGACAAAGTCATTAAGTCAAAAAATAATTTCATATTAATATGTTCATTGTAAAAAAGTGTCATTATCGTGATGACCTTTATAATGCAATTTATGTAAGACGACATTCATAAACATTTAGGATTAATGTAAAAGCTTGGGAGGAGATTCAAATTTATAATGAGGTTGAAGGTTATGGCCCTTGCTCTATAACTACCCTTAAATAAAAATCAAATGCAATTGAATGCAGGCAGAACAGAAAGAATTAATAAACAATGAGTTATTGATAGAGTAAATCAGATAATCTTTTATACAAAATGTGCATAATATAATTAAGTGGATCTGTTGCTGCTAGAGTAGCTCTTTGCTCTTGGGCTATAATACAAATGTTCATAATATACAGTAAACTTTGTCTAAGGTGGTCTGCCTGTAAGTCAGAAATCTGTCTAACACAAAAAGATTTTGAAGTCCAGCAGAACGATTTCCAATACACTAAAGTATATCTAAGGTGAATTTTTTTTTTAAATCCCTGATCAACTCTGCCTTAGACAGAATTTAGTGTATTTTGATATCTAAGAGAGGCATTTGCTTCTATGTCAGAACTACTTCTCTTGTTAGCTTTGACTCAGTGTCTTTTTTCAACATAACAGCTTCATCAACTAAGTTCAGAATCAGGAAGATGCAGAAGATTGGTAATTACATTCTGCATTAACATAATAAAAAATTGTTGATCAATTTGACATATTTTTGTCAATGTTACAGATGCTTTAACAGAACTTCTTGAGGGCACACTGCAAGACAGTGCAGACAAACCTCGAAACAGAATCACCTTAGGGAACAATACAAAAAAAACGTAACATGTGGGGTGTTATTTAGGAAGAATAAATTATGTTTGAAATTCAGTAGCAAATTATGAAAAATTGCACTGTAAGCAGGATGGCCCTATATCAGTGTGACCCTATAATGAGACTAAATCTATAAGACAGAGAAACAAAAATTTATTATGATCATGTGCAAGCATCAACTAACTTCATATGCAAGCAATGGTAAATAGGTCCAATCAAGCAAGATATCCATGCAGAAAAATTTATTTTATGTGCGTAGCTATAAGTTGAAGAATTGTAACCAAAAGCAATAGTAAGTTTACAATTACAAGTTGATCAAACTAAATATCAAAAATAGAAATAAATAAGAGCTGTCAATTGATATTGATATATGACAGTGCCAGGCTTCATGCTAGTAACATATTTTTCCCTAGAGGTATTTCAAGGATTGGGAGAGATTGGAAGCAACAGTATAGAAACATGATTATCTCAGAATGTAGGAAATCATAAAACTCCCACGCCCACTCCCAAATCATCATCTTATTGGTTATTACTTCGTAAAATCAACCCTTCAGCAACTTAAATGCATTATCATTACATCATCAGATTTACATCGATTTTCTTCTATGCAATGTTTCTTAACCACTTAGTGACTTAACACAGTGCCAGGCATTGAAAATTTCCCCTCTACATTCTTCATTTGAAAAACAGACCTCCTTATAGGGTAGGGACAAAATACCTATTTTGACAAAATTCCTTCATCACATTTTATCAACTTAATCACTTCTGATATCACAATTTGGTAATACTATTAAAAGTTGAAACAACAATAATTAAATCATTGTATATCAAACATAATTATATCATAAAAATCTTGAGCCCATACTCTGTAAATTCAAAAAGAATTTATGGCTTATATCATACAATCTTGAAGATGAGTTATCATCAGAAGTAGTTATTAAGAGCCAATAAGGTCCAGTTTCACCAGCAAAATTTTAATTGTTTTCTTTTTAAATGAATAGCTGTTGAAAGGTAAATTTGTATAATAATTTAACTTTATCAATAACAATTTGTGATGACACAATCTCGTACGAGCAGTAAAACAAGTTTCTAGCAGGAAGCAACAAAGCTAGCCTTTTGCATGGCACTATAGAACTGATCTGATGTTCCGGGGTCCTTGGTTCGAGACCCCCCCCCCTTCAAATTTAAAAGTGCTTTGCAAAAACGTTGATGCAGTTCTTTTTTTTAGTTAAAAAAATTCTTCTTCAAAATCTGCAACATGTCACAGAGGCTAAATCTAACCAATATATAAGAATAAGAAGATTTAACCCTTTCACTATCAACATTTTAAAAATGAAATAAAAATTATGATCTTTTCACACATTGTTAATAATGCTCCCAATAAGCTAAAAACCACTTAATAAAATATTCTTGATGATATTTTTTTTTAAATTAGAGAATGTCCTTAATCAAGGACATTTGTATTAAATAGGTATGGCATAGACCAGGGTTGGTGAACTTATGGCACATATGACAATTTCTCTGGCATGCAAAAAATTTAAATTTGATAATCTTTACATAGATAAAATTTATTTTTCTTTATGATATAGTAAATAAAATTTTGTTTAACACATACAGACTATCAGAAATAATACAAGTATTTTTGCATGAAGTAACATAATAGAATTTTTTTTTTCTGTGATGCTATGCATTGCCATGTAACTATATTGCCTTTTTATGTTAATTTAAAAAAACCTTGTATTCAAATGAATTTCAAAATATATCATTGAGTAATATGAGAAGTGGGCCAAACTTCCTATGTATATTATTAAAAATTACAAAAAATTAACCAGATATAAAACATTTTTCAACGAACATTCAAAAGCAAAAATATCATTAATAAATTGTTAATACATTTTTTATGCAACTTGGATTATATATGCACCATTTTTATGTTACTTTGAAATTTGTGTATGCAATTTTGATACAATAACTGAAAATTTTATTTATTATATCAATGCAACATAATAAGTTAGAAGTTGCATTAATGGTACGTTAAAAATTTCATATATTTTTCCTTTACAGTGCTTGCCACTTAAATAAATTAAATTTCCTACTTGTAATTTCATTAAATTAATGGCTGATTCTAATATAGAAGAAAGTTATATGTTGATTTCTGTCATTTAATACATTAAACCGACTGATTCTATTATATTGTGTTTCCTATAAGCAGCTCATATTGCATTATCTTTTTATGTAAACATTTGGCATGTTACAATGTTGATAGATATTATTTGTGAATTATTGGCATGCCTTCCCAAAAAGGTCCATCACCCCTGGCATAGACTATAATGAAAAGACACTGTTGGTGGAAAAACAAATTTATTTTATGGTTACAAAATTTTGTTTCAGAATGTTTACATTTAATATGTTATGATAGCTATGCATTTAAGTGGAATTCTTTGAAACAGTTGTGTTCTTTACTCAGACATAAATGCATTTGGCATTTTTCACACTGGAAATGTGATTTCTCCTCACAGTACTCTTTTTTACAGTGGCCTGTTTCCTTGCACCTGTTATGGATAGGTGAATGATCTATTGCATGGAGTTGTATTGCCTTATAAGGTTGTAACTTTTGTGTTCTTACGCAAAATATGGTGTTGAGAATTTTCTGTCACGTCTTCGCTTTTACTTGGTGACGGCTTTCCAGCTTTCACTACATACTGAGCTATGGTCATCCTGAAGTATAACAAATCCATAACTTGTGCCTTTGGAATATTGCACTCCATAGCATCTCTTTTATATTCTAGCCAACTATTACATATAGCCAGGTATATTGCATGAAATATAAGTCCAAGTGTCCATTTTTCATGGATCAAATGAAAATTCTGTACAAGCCAATTAGAAAATCCATCTTATTGACACCTCCCATTGATGCATTATATTTCTTCACTATTTCCAATTGCATTAGATCATTGTATTGTTTAGAAGTTTTGTTCTATCATTTAACAACATCAGTGTTTCCTTTACCCAAACAGTTACTTGCAATATACCCACTTTTGTTATCATACCATCTTACAAGTTACTATATTGTTGTCCTTACTATACAGGGTGTCCAAGGATTATTGGGACAAACTTTAAAGGGAGGTAGGGGACATCACAAGGATTCAGATTTGCATAGCAACCCATGGTCAGAAACAGCTTCATTCGCCGTTAGGTGGTGGTGTTCACAAGAGCATTGAAGGAAACCAGTGTTCTCAGATTAGGAAATTTTCTGGCGAGGAACCCCATGGCGTGAGACCACATACTTACCAGCATCGCTTTTCAGTGAATGTTTGGGCTGGTGTGGTCAGCGATCTCTTAGTCGAACCTTACTTGTTGCCAGCACCTCTAACATCTGCAGATTATCCCATCTTTTGGCAAGAGGTGCTACCAAGCTTACTTGACACTATGCCACAACATGTCAGATGCCATATGTGGTTTCAACATGATGGGGCACCTCCCCATTATGGCAGATGTATTCGTGAACATTTGAATCAGGTGTTTGGTCACCGATGGATTGGACATGGTGGACCAGTTCCCTGGCCACCACACTCTACTGTTTTAAGCAGCATAGATTTCTTTCTTTGGGATGCACTGAAAAGAGCTGTGTGCCTGTGGATTTCGATATGGACCTGGTTGCAAAACTCGTCTGTGCTGCTGCAGATATCCAACAAAATCCAGGTGTATTTGAGCGAGTCAGCCAATCCATGTTCCGACGGTGTAATGCAATCATCGCTAGAAATGATGGAAACTTTGTACATCTTTTGTGACATTTTCACATATCATCTACTACTGCACATTTAATATCCTTGACCAATAAATTATTTCAGATGATCCCAGTTTTGTATCTCTTCGTTTCTTGTACCTGTCATACTACTTTCCCATGACGTTTCCGACCATGGGTTGCTATGCAAATCTGAATCCTTGTGATGTCCCCTACCTCCCCTTAGTTTGTCCCAATAATCCTGGGACACCCTGTATAGCTCTTCTGTAAAACTCCTTCCTTTTTTTTTTTTTTTTTTTTTGCTGCTTTCTCCGAAATGAAAGGTGGATTTCCAAATCTATTCACTCTTGCTGCACAAGCTGCTAATATTTTATGACTTTTCATATTCTGCAAAAAAATACTTTTCATATTCTGCATAACAACTGCTGCTGCCTGACTTAATCTGTTTTGTAGATCTTTATTTATTTTTGTGGTTGTTCCCTGGTATATTATAAAATCATACGCAATTTCACTTTCCCCACACAAAAGAAATATTTTTACTCCCCATTTGTTCGGTTTGTTTTTCATGTATCGTTTTACTTTTAGCTGTCCCTTGAATAGACACATCTGCTCCTCAACACATAGCTTCTCTTCTATTTTGAGCTGTTTACAACTACTTCTAACAGCATCAAAAAGTGGCCTAACTTTATAAAAGATATCAGTGTTCTCTCAAGGACAGTCTAAATTATTTACAATATGTAAATTATTTTGCAATGAATAAAATCTATTGCAGGTCATAGAATTTATTCAAGAGTTTATTTAATAAAATTAAAGAAATTGCAAGTAAAAATGGTTTTTCAAACAAATTTATCAGAACGTTAATTAATGAGTATAAAAATAAACAGCCTACAACAGTTAAGAAATATATACAAGCTATGAAATTCTACAGTATTGATTATATCCCACAACTTTTTGAAAGAGTTAAATATGCATTAAAGAAATATAATGTAACTATCATTGCAAAGCCCCAATAAAGTTAAAATATCTTGTACATAGAATGATAGATGCCATTGATAACGGAGATAAATCTGGTGTTTATATCATCCCTTTTAAAGTTAATAGCAGGCCTAAAAAATATTCATATGTGTGCATGACAACTCGTAAATTAAAGGAAAAGATCAAAGAACATACAGCTGATATAAAAAAGGTAAATTATCCACTATTCTATCCAGGTTAAATCAAGTTAAGGACATTGATGTATGTTTCAATAAAGCTAAAATAATTGCACATGGTTCACATTATATCAATTGTACAATCAGAGAGTCCTGAAAATTTTTGAAAAGAGGTAATAAATACATGTAATAATGTATTATCTTATCAGATCCCGCATATTTGGGATAATTTACTTGATATCACTGGTGTTTTTAGTTTTGACTGACCTGCCGCCCTCCACCCCACAAGCTTTCAATGGCATAGCCTCATTTTCCTTCACTCCCTCTATTTCATGTTATTTAAAATGTTTAAATACTTTAAAACGTGATGCCAGAATTTGAAACAATATAAACACATACGAAAACAAAAATTCTTATAACATTTTTAACAGACAGCAGAAGTTTCTGAAAAATTATTTTTGCTAATCGCTGAATAGTGGTCAGGCTAAAAAAACATTGAAACAAAATAACAGTCTCTGATAAATTATGGCATATCAAAATAAAAACTGAGCTAAAAATAATTGTTCAGATAACATAAAAACCACTTCTATTAAATACACCTTTTCTAGATCTAGCATACCACCTTAGGAAAGATTATATGTAACAAACACTAGTCATACCTGAACACAAAATATTTCATTTTATATTTATTTAAATGAATCAATTTGCAAGTATGAAAGATATATAAAATAAATAAATAAATGTATTGTGATTTTCAGAGACATTTTATGGATAAACAAAAACAGCATCAATTAACTAAGTGATTTAGTCAAAATGATTTAGTACATGAAGAGTAAATAATAAGGTACTTAAGAGGTCCGAGTCATGTGAATTTCCATTATTATTTTTCAGCTTTTACAAATAAAGTCTGTAAATCTATCTAAAGAATTAAGTTTTGAAATAACTCTAAAAATCTATCAAGGTAAATTATAAATATTCTAGTTGAAAAAAAAAGAAAAATGAAAGAATTATGGTTAATGCATAAAAAGGGATAAAATAATTTCATTTCGCCTTTTAACAGATCACAACAATATATATCATAATATATTGAGTAACTACATAACCAAAGAATAAGATTTAACATGTTGTTTATGTAACTGAAATTAAAGATATAACAAGTTTTGGAAAAAGAAAAAGTCAAGCATAAAATATATTTATTTAGTAACAAATATGATTTATAACAACTTCAATTTTTTCTAATTGAAGAAAAAATAAAAACCTCCAATGTGAGGAATGCAATTATGCATCAATATTTACATGTACAAAGTTATTTGCCATTTCATTTATATCCAGTAATTACACAAAATTAAATGGTGGTATCCATACAGAGCAGAAATTATTTAAAGCATATTTTTACTTCTATAGCATGAAGAAAGATGATCACTTCCGTTTCTTTAATTCTTCAAATCGCTTAGCTAAATCATCAAAATCAACTTCATTATTTCCTCCACCAGATCCACCTAGATCTGGCAAAATAGTATTAGGAACTGATGGCAATTCTGGCAGAGTATCAACTGGGAATTTTGATCTTGGAGCTGGTGTAGGTGCAGCAGGAGGAATATTTGATGCACTTGAAATATTAGCTGTATTAGGGATAGTTGAAGCAGGTGGATTCACACCAAAGACACTTTCATAAGATGGTGCTGGAGTATCAATATTAAAACCAATTGTATCTGGATTTGTACCCGGATAAGGTCCACTAGGTTGCACAGTTGGAACTGGAGGAGGCACTTCAGCACTTTTTGAAGAAATCTGAAAGAATTTTATAAGTATGAATACACTTATGCTTAACAATTAAGACACAAAATGCAGCTGAATTGATTTTAGAGCAAAATGGGGTAGATTAAAACTTCCTTAAACTTGTATAAAACTAACTTCAAAACGATTAGGCTTTGAAAGGTGTAGAAATTTTTCTTTTTTTACTTTACATACTTTATTAAATTATATATTTAGCAAAATATCTTGACAACATTATGTTGCTCCTTTGTGAATAAATCAACAAGAAGACCTTACAGAGAAATCATGAAGAGGCACATACAACTGAGCCTATGCCATATACCCTACCAAGTTCTTTAAGAGATGGAAATTCTATGTACTATTTCGAAATAATAAATTACAGTCTCTTATTCATTGTAAACATTAATAACTCAAATACACCCATTCAAACATAGCTAAAAATAAGAAAATGGTTAAAAATGATGTACCACTTTTAGTCCAGTAAATACAGGGAGGAGGGAGGGGGGGGGGAGGCAATGTCAGAACAAATTTGTATAAAAGTAAATTTTTCTTGCTGACAGACCATGGTGAAAGATGCATTTTCTGAAAAGTTCCTATGTCTCCCTACTTGAATTTCTTCCTTCTGCCTCCAACATTAGAAAATGCAAGACTTTCAGAAAAATGCTTTTAAAAGGAGCTAGGACTACCTGATATTACCCGTAGGCTACGAAAAACATGCAGTATGGTGAATAGCTGTTCCAAATTCCACTTCAGTTATCATTATTTGATTTGGGTATCGGTTTATGCTATGTTAATATAGTTTTGTTTCCTTAAATATTTTTTTAATAAATCTTTTGCAGTTTTTTCTTTTTTTTTTTACTTTTTTTTAAGGGTTTTTTTTTTTTTGTGAAATTAAACTAAATTATTTTAGTTATTGGATTTATTTGTTACTTACTGAATTTTTAAAGAAATATCTACTGCTTGACCAATCTTAAAACAATGACCCTGGCATGCTGCCAAAAAATAGACCATTCCAAAGGGAACGAAGCTTGGTATTTGGAGGAGAAATTCAGATTTCATTTAATTCATCTGACCGCATGTCATTCCTTTACTTGTACTATTATGTACGAAATTATCGGAATACTATTCATCTTCTACAAAAGCAAAACTAGGGGAAACTTCCTTTCATTACCTACTTTCCTATTATCAAGAATAGACTCGTCTTACTCAGACCTGTTACGCACGTGACCAGTCTTTAAAGCGTGGGTCAGCAGTACTGGCATTTTAATGTTAGTTTCACAGAAGGGTAGGGAAGTCATATTTTAATTCTTACATGAGCCGATCCGTAATCTATTCCTATTATTTCAATTTAGCTAAAGCTAGAAGCTGTAGGGCCCTAAAATCAAGGTAATATATGCAGAAAATAGGCCAATGCCAGAGGAAATTCAAATAAATCTTATTTATCTTTTATCAGTATTTTACAACATGATTAAAGAACAATTTTCTGAAAACTCCCACTATGTTTCTTTCTATTTAGGATTTTTACATCTATCGCATGGAGATTCGGATATGAGGATTTAAACTTTTCCACATGATTAAATGTACTGATTACTCATAATGGTGCAAAGATTTTTACTTGAATTCCTACAAATCTAGTAAAAATCTGTATCCGTGCTTCCAATCAAGTTACAAAAAACTACAAATGCTAGACAATATCAATTTTCATTCCCCTTTTGAAATCTACAAGCTGTTTAAAAAAATATGAATATTAACCCTTTGAAAAAAAAATTTGTTTGCAAGACTCACTTTTGTGAATCCTCCTTTCTGCAATTTTTAAAATTGTGCATAGGCTTCCTAAATGGGAGGAAAATAATAATAAAGACACATAACTACATCTATGATCAATTTTGTTTAAGATGAAGCCTTCAGTTTGAAAAAATATGAGTACTGTTGACCCTAGCTTTAAAAACTGGTCACATGAGCGAAATTTGAGATTTTTTTCCTGCGTCCAACTGACAAATTTCGAGATTTTTTTCCTGCGTCCGACTGACAAATTTTGCAAACTTTTCCTGCAACCGACTGATGAATTTCACAATATTTTCCCAAAACTGAGTAAAGAATTTTGCAATATTTTCCCGTGACCGATCGACGAACTTCGCAATTTTTTTCCTGTGACTGACTGACAAACTTTGCAAATTTTTCCATAACCGATTGGCGAATTACACGGTTTCTTCTGACGACAGATTGTCAAAATTCACTATTTTTTTCCTTGCGCCTCACTGAAAATTTTCACAATTTTTTGAACATAGAAATAAATAAGGATTTCTAATGAGATAGCCTTTTGAAGAAGAAAATCGTTCCTCGAAAAATGTTTCAAATACAATGTCTGTGCAGGACAGTTGTATTAGTTCGTCTGCTTCTTCAAATCGTCTGCTTGACAGCCATTGTCTGGTAGATATAATACATTTATTCTATGCTATGTATCCATATTGTTGTTTGTAGATGACGTTACCTTAGCACAGTTGTACACCAGGTGCCATTTAGTTTCAAAGTCACAAATTGATATTAACACTATATCGTTAGAAGTCCTTATCTATTTCTATGTATGTTCATGCATACGTAGAATTTCATGATTTTATTCTCTCAACCAATTGACTAAATTCACAATTTTTTCCTACGACCGATAGACATATTTAAAGATTTTTTTTTTATTCCAGTGGCCAAAAAGGGAAAAGAATTAAAAAAAGCAGTAAGGTCCACCGGTTGCTACACCCTGTCAAATTGGCCCACTAAACAAAAATGAGATTAGAAGAACTGCAAAGATCTTATGGTGCACATGAAAAAAGAAATTCTGAACTCCAAGAAAACTTTTTAGAAACAACAGACAAGTTGATGCTTGCAATTCACAGAAATTAGGACTTGAGAATTTAAAGCCAACCTACATTTCTTGTGTAATAGAAGAAATGAATCAACGGTTTCCCTTTCAAACTTTGGACATAGGATTGAAATTTCAATGCATATATAACCTAGTTTAAACAAAGAAAATAAAAGGGGTTCCTTGTGACAAAGAAAAAATGTACCTTGAAGGAGGAGGAGTAAAAGTGTGAGGAAATAATACTTTTACTCCTTGAGGTAAAGGAATAAACCCTTTTAATTCTTGTGAAGGAGTAAAAGTGTACCTTATGAAAGAGGCTTCAGCACCCTAAATCAAATAAAATCTAAATTCTGAAATTCATTTAACAACCTAATTGTTAAGAGCCCATAATATTTGGTAGAAGTTGAAAAATAGACATTACATATATAAAATTTAACTTCCTTCCCTTTTTTATAATAAAAATAAGCATTTTATATAATTATTCCGAGTTGACTTAAACTTTTTTCAATGGTATTTTGTCATGTCTGTATTAATGTAATTCTTTAAATAACACGTAAAATAATACTGGGGTTTAAAGATATTTTTCTCCCACTCCCAAACATTACAACTTCCCTCCATTTAAAAATGTTAGGAGGGAGATTCCCCTCTTTGGAAAAATATTCCTGAAGCAATGTTATATAGTAGCAATTCAGTTAAGGTAATTTTTTTCAGTTGTGTTTCTATTTCAAATAATGAATGATTTTCTAGTAAAAATTCATGTTTAATATTTGCACGTCATACAACATAAAAAAATCAGTATACTTTTAAAGGATTTGAGAATTCAATTATAAGCATTTGAAAAATTTGTGAAAAAAATTTTTTTTTGCATTTATGATCTTAATTTTTATATTTACATCAGAAAGTGATTTAATGCTGGATATTATATTCATTAGTTTTAACTTTTATAATATAATTTTTATAATATATAATTTTATATTGTATTTTAAATGGACTCCTAATGTAAATCTTTCACAATACTTATTTCAGCATGTATATTTATATTTTCATCAAATAAATAATTCACTCACAGCTAAATAACATTGGTAAATACAGCAATGTGTACATGTCAAGACATAAATGCTTAAGGGAGTCTCACTCACTTGAAAACACCCGCTCGTTAATGTTAAACCTATGGCCAGGTTATTGTCAAATTTCTCATTTAAATTTGAATATTTTTAAACGATTTTTTTTTTTTTTTTTTTTTGCATAAGATAGCTGAGGTTGATCCCTAATATGGTTATTTTTTTTACTTTTTTGATTTCATTTGCGGATTTTTTTAATAAAGGTACTTTCAAAACCGGTTCCTAAAGTGAAAGTACCTTTATTATAAAAATCTACAACTGAAATTGAAAAAGTAAAAAATAGCCAGATTAGAGATCGACCTCAGCTATCTTATGCAAAAAAAAATCATTTAAAAATATTCAAATTTAAACAAGAAATCTGAAAAGAACCTGGACATAGGTTTAACATTAGCGAGAGGGTGTTTTCAAATGAATGAAAACTCCCCATAATTGCAAAATGGCATAATTTTAATTATTGTCAATATTTTTGTTGGTGCACAAATGGAAGTAGAAGATAATTAAAATACTGTGGCATTTGCACTATCAGATTTTGTATTATTGGAATACTTCTTTTTTTATTATCATTTTCAAAGCATTTATATCTATCATTTTATATACAATGTGTGTTTTTTACATTTATAATTTAGCTTGACTCTACATCATTTTGTTACCAAATCTTATGCAAAATCCTAATTTGAATCTGAACTGCACCTGATTATCGCAGTGGCAAACATCTATCATTATTTTATAACAAAAAAATGTTGCCTTATTTAAAACAAAAATTAAGCATTTACAAAAGGCAAAAAATTCTGGTGGAAATTTTCCCTTGCAGTAAACAGGCCCTTGCTGCACCAAGAAAAATAATATATCTGATCCGACAGTGTCGTATCCAGATCTATTTAAACCTGGTTACCTGGCTCTATATGGAATTCTGATCTGAATGTGATCTAGCCACAGTGGTGTTGGGTTTTGGTAAAATCTGGTTACCCAGCTGCATATGAATACTTACTACATCCCATAACAAGCTGTTAGAAGAGTTAAAATCTGCCAAAAATGCTGATTTTTGAAAAATTTCAAAATTTCAATTATTATAATTCAGAAGAGAAGAAGATAGCCTGTTTTTTTTTTTATGGACATGTTTGGAAGTAGTAATAACATATATAAAAAATGCATCCTGTTATCTGTTTCCCTTCATGAGGTATAAATTTTTAAAAACTAGCATTTTGACTAATATTTCAGTTTATTTAAAGTACTCATTTGGAAAAAAAATACAAATAAATCTACAACACTTACATGATCTAATATAAAAAAGTGTGTAAATTTCAGAACTTTTCTAATTTTTTGTTCATCTGTATTAGTTTAAAAAATATGCAAGATTTTCTAAACCTTTGAATTTTGTAAAACCCCGTAAAATCCCAGTTTTCAAACCACTCTAATTAAAAATATTTTTAAGATAGATAATTTTTTTTTCAAATGGATTTTAACTTCTTTTCTATATAGGTTTCATATAGGTTCTATATGGGGGGGGGGGGGGGGAATACTGTAGCTACCGATGTTTGTCGATATTCTGTGGAATGACCGGAAGAATAATGGAACTAAATGAAGAATAAGTTAACAGAACAAGATGAAGTTAGAACAATTATTAGAACAAATATTATAAACGTACTTGTAAATATTAAAATTTTAACATCAAGAATATCGTCTAACAAAATAGCTTTTTCAAAACAGCAATGGATGGAAGTTCTGAAATGCTATTACGTTTTAAAATGGCAGAATATAAATTTTGACAAGGAGGGGAATGATCATTAAAGAAATAACAAGTGAATACTTATGCTTAAAGAATAAATAATGTAAAATACCAGTTGCTGTTAGTTTTTACCTTCAGATAATTAAACAAACTACATAATAGTTAGGATGATATGACCCTCAATTTTAAGCTAGCATTTTATATCTATAAAATAATTTTAATATTTCAAATAATTCTTTAAGCTGCAAGAAAACAAAGTATGTAGGCCTATGTTGACTAAAGCTAAAATTTAAACTTTTGTTAAAGCATGAACATTAAAAATAACATCAAAATTAGTAAGTAAGAATACAAAATGTAAGACAATTTATTATTAAGAAATTCAGGTTAACAAAACAAATATTTAACATAGTGCTAACTCAAATCCTGTTCATAAGATAATAATTGAAGCAGAAGTCAGGAAAATATTTCCCTACATTCTACAGATTTTCCTCACACATGCCAACTATCATGTGAGTATCTTATTTATAGTTCATATAACCATATTAAACCCTATATTATTTTAAAGCTCATAATTTTTATCTAAAATACCTTTTTGTGTTTTTCAAAATTTAAAAGCAAGAGGAGAAAAATTAACTATTTTATGGTGAAAAAAAAAATCACATTTTTGGGGATTGCAATTTTTTTGTTTGGACTAAACTGTTAACCTTAGAAAGATGTTGTAATTAGAAAAGTTGTAAAATATATTCTTAGGAACAAACTTTAAAAAAAAAAAAAGAAAATGAAGAAAGTCACTAAAGTCCTTAGAAACTGATTTAAAAGTAATTTTCTAAAAGTTGACCTATTCTATTTTTGAATTTAGAGGAAGGGAGCTCAAGGGAGAAGCATGAGAACTTTCATTGGAATACATCCATTAATAGTGTCTATTAACAAAGAAAAATTCAGCTTTATAAGAGTTTGTTCCAACAAAAATCCTTCATTCACTGAACTATTTATCGCCCCTCCCACCCTTACCCCTTAAGATTCACTGTTTTGAAAGAAGATATTAATATTTCTTTTTTTATCAGACATTCAACTCTCTCTCCTCTACTCTTCTCTCACAAGTCAAACTCTTATTCAGCCAGAAACAGGGCTTGACTAAGTGATTTTTGTGCTCCCTTAAATTGGTTGTTTGGTTGCTTTGGGGGCTCTGTGGTCATGTTTTGTACACAATGAATAAAACCCTGCTCCTTTTGATTAATAGGAAGCTGCCTAACCACCAAAAAAGTATTGGGATTCCAGCAAATTGGTCTTTTCCATATTAAATATTTCATGACAGAATAGTACGGATTGTTAACAAAAATTCATGCTACTCTTAAATTAATAAATAATGTAATGTGACTTTAAATTTTATGTTTTTTCGCTGTTTGCCAAACAGAAAAAAATATATATATTAAAGTAAATGCAGAAAAAGTGAAATACTTGCATCTTAGTGGGTAACTTCACCATTTTTTACATTCAGAAATGAATATTTTTACAGCAAAAATATTGCAAGGTTTTGCTGAGCTTGCTTCAAATTTTCAAATGAGCTTGAAATTAAATTTGCTTAGAAAGAAACACAAATTTATATGCATAATTAAACAAACTACTTTGCTAAATACCTTTTTGAGACTTTTAATTACACCTTTAAGTTTATTATAAAAAATGCACAATACTTATACAGTTTTGCTGCAATAAGCAATTAAATAATACTGAAGTTGTCAGCACATTTACCAAGAAAGTATTCAAATTACAA
Source organism: Maratus michaelseni (assembly GCA_963931845.1). Classification (NCBI taxonomy): domain Eukaryota; kingdom Metazoa; phylum Arthropoda; class Arachnida; order Araneae; family Salticidae; genus Maratus; species Maratus michaelseni. Next base: position 373,744,194 of record OZ007586.1, read on the forward strand.
CAATAATAAATTTCTGTCTTTAATTGTTGATTATGCTTATCAAATATTAGTCTGAGTTTTATTTGCGACACTGACTACGTTAATAAATTTAATAGAGCCAAGATCACATCAATATTTTAAAAACAGTATTAATGGGCAATAAAACTAGTTTCATATATGATCAAAAGAGAATTGATAATACATATTTAAAGGAACTTTTTTAATAAAAAGATATATACTTGAAGATAAAAGAACAATTATGAATTTAAATAATTAAAAATATTCAAAACCTATAACTTTAGTTAAATGTTCAGGTAAATTATGCATGTTGCTAGTTTTGAATATTACATTCTGGTAGTAATTTTATATTACTTAAAAGGACTTGGTATCCTCCATTTGGCAAAAAATAACAAAAATATAATTTTTTCATTTTTTTTTATATTAAAATGTCTTAGACATCCTTAATACATTCTGGTGAAGTTAGATAAAGATCCAATGATCCTAAATATGTGAAAAAGGCTTTTTACTGCATCTATTTCCCTTTAAATTATTCCATGTTGCAATTTTTAAATTTATTTTTCTCAGTTTATTGTTTCTTCGTGTATTAGTATGATCAAAATGCTACACATACTTTCCAATTAAGTCGCTATTTTTTTGGATGATCCTTAACCCTCTCACTGACATGCCCGTGTTAATACGTTCACTAAGCTCCAGGTTTCACAGCAATACAAGCAATATTTAAATCAATATAATTCTACAAATATAATTGAGTTTTAATACATTGAGTAATGATTAATACTCTCAAGAATTACATTCATATATATAATTGCAGTTTTTATATAATTTTGGAGTTATCTTTTTTTAGCAATTAAAACAAAATACAGAGAAAACAACAACATTACAATTTTGCCTTTTTGCTGGACAGTCAGAGGGTTAAGGTGCATTTCATAAAATTAGCAATAGGATTTTCAGTAATATAAATAGTTCATTTATAAAAAATAAAAATGCTGAGTAAATAGTTATTTTTACTGTATTTATATGTATGTCTTGACATTTTATTTATTTTTTCCTAAACTAATTATCTTTATGGAAATAATATCCCTACTGTTATAGAACACACTTGTACGAAAAGTACATAATTTTTTTTCTTTCAAAAGTTTCAAAATTGTAGAAGCAGTAGGATTTTTATTTATTTTTTTAATTTCTTTAATTAAATTTTTCAGTTTTTGCCAAAACAATTACATTTTTTATTACACCATTTTCCTTTATAAAACCATTTAATAATATGGCAAAAAAGTATTATAACATACTCAAATAAAAAATTAGTTCAAAGGGTATCATGTCTCCTTAATATATGAAAAGAAAAAAAAAACAATTACATTGGGCGCAGGATAGTTGAAAGGCTTAGGCAAATCAGGTGGAGGATATTGAATTCCAGGATACATTGACTTATCACTTGAAGGTAAATTAGTCACAAATCCTGCTTCTGGTGGCTTTGAATCATCAAATTCAATTAAGGGAACATTAGCAATAGCTTCATCTGCTTGTTCTTCTTCAGCTAATATTTCAGCATCTGGCTCATATGAAACATTGTGACTCTTAGCAATTTCTATTTAAAAGAGATTAAAAGTTAGTAAACTTGATAAAAATAATAATTACATAATTATTAACTTAACATAATTACACACTTTTAAATTTAAAAATGTGTCTTGAAAGTATTTATTAAGAAAATTAAAACTTTAATATAACACATTCAGTAAAAGAAAAGATACATTACAAGTCAACAGAAAACAAAAATAATGAAAAATTGTATTTATTAAAGAATTTAAACAGCATTAATCACTGCATGATATTAATTTATAAAACAAAGTAAAATCTTGTGATGTCAAAAGAATTCCTTAACAGTGATAGAAATTATTTTATGAGATTAATAACTTTTTCTGCATTGATACAATTAGCAGGATGATATTCTGATCAAGTTACTGAATGGCTTAACTTAGTGTTAGACAATTAATATTAGACAAAAGACAGAACAAACTGAAAATTTAAAAAAGCATGACTAGGTTTTGGAAAAAAAAGAAACAAACTAATAAATTGTTAACTAAATAAATTATTGTTATTCTCTGTGCTTTTAATGCATCATGAATGAAAATTTATATTATTTATTGAATCAGTAATTTAAGATGCAAACCCTGCAAAATATCCTAAACAGACAGTTACTTCACAGTTATAACTATAAAAAAGCATACAGACTTATACTGGTTGGTTTGTAACATTTTAAATAAAATAAGGTCATTATTATAGTGTTAGACACATTTCGATCACACTTGAGTAACTAAATGTTGTATTCACAAAGAAAATTAGATTTTGAATTTAGTCTAATTTTTAAAAGGTAATTTGTATGGTGGGTTAAAGAATTTAAGAACATCACAGACGACTACTTTACACATCACTAGCAAGATATTTCTCACCAGGATTACAAATTCATTTGTTTTCAGAAAGAATACTTATAAATTTTGCCTAATTAATATTTCCAATTAATTGTTACACAATTAACTATAACAGGAATAAATTATAACCATTTTTTTCAATTCTTCTAGATCAAAGGTCATCAATCTTTTATTTTTTTAATACAATGGGGGCATTTGAATGTTTAAACATCTTCATAAGCATACCTTCTTCATTATGCACACATCAGACAAGCTCACCAAAAAAAAAAGACTGAACTTTCACAGCCTCACATACCCCCTTCCCTTATCTTCTCCAAACAAGAAACAAGGATGAAACTCAGAAAATAACAAATAAAAGGAAATTACATGTGAAGTAAAATTTACAACATTTTTCACAACATTTACGCATGAATTTTGTAAACTACATTGTTTAAAATTAACTAAATACATTATTGTTATTCTTTGTGCTTTTAATGCATCAGGAATTAAAATTTATGTTATTTAGTAAAGAATATAACTATATAAGAATTTAAATAATAAACACAATTTCCTTTCAGTTCATAGTATTTTATATCAATTAAGGTTACCCAGCAACAGATTCAATGATCTCAGTGATGATTTTTACTATTTATTAGCATGAAAATATATAATCCAGAAATATGGAAAAGGTTTTATTTTCTTTTAAATTTTAGATTATAATAAAATAAATGTAACAAATTCTGGCATTCATATTATAGATGGAGAAAGATAGAACACTATAAGCCACACTCAACATTTGTTGGCATTAAATCATTAGAATTTTTAAAATACCTTATGTAGAAAATAAATTTCAAATTTTGTGCCAAATTGCTGATTTTCAAGATTTTTTGACAAAATTCACGATTTTTTCATGATTGCTTGATGAAATTATTTTTTTTCACGATCGTTTGACAAAATTCACGATTATTTTTCATGATCGTTTGACAAAATTCACGATTATTTTTCATGATCGTTTGACAAAATTAGAGAGTTTTTCACAACCATTTGATGAAATTCAAAAGTTTTTCACAACCATTTAATGAAATTCGCAAGTCTTTCATGATCGTTTGACCTTTTTACAATTGTTTGACGAAATTCACGCTTTTTTTTGGTGACCGATTGATGAATTTAAAGATTTATTTTTTGCGATCGATAGATGAGATTTTAAGTTTTATTCCATAATAGTTTGACAAAATTCCCGATTTTTTCATGATTGTTTGACAAAATTAGTTTTTTTTCCCATGATAGTTTGGTGAAATTCACGATTTCACAATCATATTATGAAATTCACCATTTTTTCACAATCGTTTGACAAAATTCATGCTTTTTTCGGTGCTGATTGATGAAATTAAAGAATTTTATTTTTTTCCATGGTCAATTGATTGAAATTCGCAATTTTTTTCTGCTGCCAATTGACTAAATTCGTGTTTTTTTTCGGCAACCAATTGACGAAATACATTATTTTCTTCTGTGATTTTTTCCCCCACGACAGATTGACAGAATACACAATTTTATCTGCAATTGATTAATAAAACTCGTGTTTTTTTCGTCCGATACATGAGATTCGAGATTTATTACACAAGCAATGGATAAAATTCACACTTTTATTTCGTGAGAGATTGGCGAAATTCGTGGTTGGATTTGACAAGCAATCGACAAAATTTGGAGATCTTTCGATGGCAGTTTTCCCAAAATTTGATAGATGCATTTTTCTTTATCAAAAGCTCTTGTGCTTTTGTTGCATTTTGTCAGCTAACCCCCTCCCCCCTCCCAAAAAAAAGGTCGGGAAATTTTAATGCAGATTTGCATTAAACCCAAGAATGATAAAATTTAGTGTCGGAAAAGCAGAATTCCACGGAAAAGTAACATGTCTGACATATACACATTTATTTATATGTGATATATTGGAGAGCTGGGGAATGAATGGGACAGTCTCAATATTTCAGGCAATAAACTTTTTTTTAGTTGCTTCCTATCTTACTTATAATAAAATCCAAAGGCGAGAAAGTGCAATCCGGGCTGGACCACTCTGATCTGCGAATTGACCGTAGTTAAATGCCATGTTAGGCTTAGTGAAGACTCTGTTCTAACATATAACAACTAAACGATAATTTATCCTACTTGAAATCACGTCTTTCAAAATAAATTAATGTTTGTGAGATGGCTTACATTAAATTACATTTATATTCTGAGATAACTTCAGTTGAAATTAGGTTTATTGCTCCATGAAAGTAAACAAACAAATGATTCATTCGTCGTGAACGTTTAAAATATTAAACCATGAATGCAACTGTTCGGAAAGCGATTGCAAACGGAGGAAGTTACTTTTTTCCGTGATACTTGCTAAACTACTTCGTTCATTCGTTGTGAGCCTTTATCGCCATCTATCGGAGATTAATATAAACAAAATTTTAAAATGAATACAGTGACCTCTCACTTATACGCGATACACTGTAATTATTTTTCAGCACCAGTTCCTTTTTAAAGTAATTTTCTCCTTATTTAATCGCAGAATTTATAAATCGAATTTTACTGTTTTAAAATAGTGTACAAAAAGTAATTACTGAACATCGCGTATAAGTGAGAGGTCACTGTATTTCTTATAAAACGTAATTAGAATATAAGGAACATATAATTGTAATACCGTGTACTACATATATTAATTATATCAATGATTAGAATATAAGGAACATGTAATTGTAATACCGTGTACTACATATATTAATTATATCAATGAAATAAAATTTTGTATTTTAGCATAGTAGAAACTTTGTAGTGAAAATAAATTTGTAATTTAATAAGAGATTTTAAAAAAAAAATACTTATTTAATAAAAGCTGATCTTTAATGATCAAAATTTATCACAGATTTCTTTAGGCATGTTTATAAAAAATCAGAATTTAATTTGAGATAAACTTTTTAAAATTTAAGTTATTTAATTATTATTTTGGCAAATAAACTTTCTGTCGAAATTGCACTTTGTTCTGTATTTAATCAATTTTGCTTACATTGTAAATAAAATGAATATTTTATATCAAACATAATTAAAATATAAGGAATATAATGTAATACTGTGGTACAACAAGTATTACTTATATCAATGCAGATAAAATTTTGAATTTTAACATAGTAACTTTGTAGTGAAAAAAAAATGATCAGTCATATTAATACAAATAATAGATGAGATTTAATCAAGAAATAAAATAAAAGAAATTATTTTAATCATCGAAATTTATTACAGTTGTACACAGTTGTGAAATCGGAATTTGAATAATGAAATGTTTACTCTGATATAGCAGGGCAGTTTAAAAGGTCAAAACGACACAGATTGCCGAAATGACTCGAAATTTTTAATGTCGCTTAAAAATATGCTTTGCAGCGCTGCCTCGTGAAGTAATAGAGCAGCTTTTTATGAGGTTTGTATGCAAGGCACCGCCCCGATGTAATTAGGGGCCCGCTAGCGGGCCTGGAGATGTGTTAACCCAGCAATGGGTGTTTAAACAACTTTGTTGATCTAAATAATGTTTTGGAGATTTTATCGTTCTTAATCTTTACAGAAATTTTTTATAGTGAAATCTTTAAACTATTGAAGTTCAATCAAAACAGTTTATTTCCTTCGGGAATGGCGTTGTTTATATCAAAGGATTGAATATTATTTCATAACATCTTAATGCTGTTTGTTTGTATGAAGTCTTATGAAAATGAAACATAACATTCCGTCATTTTTGACGGGGGTTATATGCTAGTTCTCATAGATTTCTCTATCATAGTGTGCTTCAGAATCAAAAGCAAGACTACATGGCTGTTTCTGTTTCATTTAAAGTTGCATTTCCTGAAAACTCTGCTTAAAAGTAATTTTTTTAACATTTGAAGTTGCTTAAATATCTTATGCAATATAAACAATTAAGATATGTTGTAGTTGTTTATTTCAAGGCTCAGTATTGGTCATTAAAATGAATGAATATTAACTACTGTGGCAAAATAATTCCTGAGTCAAAATGGTAGGCAATTGAATATATAAATCATGGGGATGATTGGGACATTTCAAATAGGGATGAATGGTACTGTCTCATTCATCTTTAGAGAAAGTTGAAAAACCTATTTATTAACTAAATAATATTATATAGGTTGATAAATTAATAATTTATGGTAATTATTCTTTTAACATCTCTTCCTCATTGTAGCCAGCGTCTTCAGCCATTGAATACTTCTGTTTATGGGCCTTTTAATGCAAAGCTGAGATCAGTCCAAGATGATTGGCTGACAAATAATTCTGGAGAGCATATCAAAATTTATAATCTTTCAGCTTTTGTCAAGGAGGCATTTTTGTCAGCTTTTAGTAATAGCAACATAAACATAACCAGTGGTTATAAGTAAACTGCCATTTTAACTTTTAACAGCAATACATTCATTGAAAGTGATTTTATGGCAGCTTATGAAACTGACAGACCACATTTAGAAGAACCAACAACTGAAAGTTCTAAAAATATAATTCATTAAAATATGTTCGCAGTTAAAATACATAATATAAATCACAGTTTTTTCGTGCATAATTAACTATGTTTTCACTTTTTAGATTATGAACACTGATATATAACAGCCATATAAGATTATATATTACAAATATAATTACATATAAGTTTGTAATTATAAATTTTAATTTGGTAACATTGAATACAGGGAGGAAAATGCTTGTGTCCCCCATCCATCCCTGCTGTGGGGATGATTGGGACAGAGGGGAACTTTTTTTTAATTTCATAATATATTTCTGTATAATAATAATCTTGAATAAATATTGTGCATAAGATGTAGTCAAACACCTAATGCATGAAATGTGATACATAATATTGATAATAACTGAAATAAAATATTTAAAATAAATATTTTTTGTGAAAATGTCCCATTCATCCCCATCTCCCCTAATATAAAAATATGCAATCTCATACAGATTACAGCTGTTGTATGGATACAGATACATATTTATGAAAATTTTCATGTAAAAGATACAAAGATACAAATACTGAAATTAATGCCCAAAATGATGTAATTTTCCATGCAAGTGAAGCATTCAATGTTTTGTATACAGCAGATTTTATTTTAAGAAAACAGTAGACACAAAACATTCTATTTTTGATAAAAACAAGTATTTACTATCCATGAGTACAAATTATGTATTAATACATGAATTTACAGAGGTTTTTTGAGCACAAGAAAAAGGGTTGATGAGTGCAAGTGTGCCAATAGATAAAAGTTTGATGACCCCTGCTTTAGATGATACAGTGGAGTCGCGGTTATCCGAGTTAATGTGGACCAAGCTCACCTCAGATAAGCGAAAAACTCGGTTAAACGGGATTTATATAAATTGTCACTAATTTAAGAGATAAAATATAAATTTACTCACAATTTATTAATTTGTATAGTATACTTACAGTCATTGTGATGTACACTGCAAATGCTTGTAGAATAAAAACAGGTAATGAATTGTTTATTTGAAAAAGTCCTTGATACACATATATTTTTTGTTTGTGGGATGATAAACGTTTTTTTGCTGAAATATTACGCCATTTTTTTAGTGTCATCAATATTGTAGGTGTAGCCTCTTCTTGCTGCTCATTGTAATAAATGGTTTTTTCAATAAAACTTAGACCTTCAGAATGCGTAATCTTTTTCTAATTACCATCATCACTGCTCTCTTGTTCGCGATTTTCAACCATATCTGTAATCACGTTATCTGTAATTTCTTGCTGTTCATCTGCATTCATCCACTCAGAAGCAGGAAGTGTTTGTGCTAAGCTCAATAAAGATTTGTCATCAGATGCTTCATTTTCATAATTTGATTGTCAATGAAGTGTAAGGGGGAGATGAAAGAAAATTCATAAAATTGTGATTTTTAATCAAAATAAGAGAAAAGGATATATATATCTTTTTTTTTTTTTTTTTTTTGTGACTCGGTTAAACCGAAACTCGGTTAAGCGGGACTCGGATAATTGCGACTCTACTGTACCATTGACTAGTAATATAAATGGACAGCGGACTCCTTTCTTTTCTTCCAACAGACTTGAAGAAAATATCTTTCACCTTTCATCGCCAAAAAAAAAGGCGAAAGGGTGCTGCTTTCTGGCCGTAATCCCTTTCTTGGCAACTTTCTGTTTCCGCTCTCGTAATAAAAGAAACCTGTTTGGCATAATATTTCCCCACCACACCTGCTGGTAGGGAAGGACATATTTTCTTCAAAAAAGGGTTGCTGGTCTACTGTCTATTTATATTTCTAGTCAATGGATGATACAAAGGATTGATTCTGTGATAAAATGCATTTTGCAGCAAACTTTTATAACAATTTTAATAAAAGTAAATCATATATTTACATTTAATGATATTTAACTTGACTGTTTAAACAAACTTAAAATCAATGCTAAGCTAATGCAGTGGTAGGATTCAAATAATTTAACAACTAGTTCTATGCTCTAACTTTCCCAAGTATAAAGAATAAAAAATGATGTGCCACACATGAAATACGAAACATATTCCAACATTATAGAAACATTGTTAACAACTTTGATCTTTTGATAGTGTAAAAAAAAAAAATGTTGTTGAGCATTTTGATTCTCAATAAAAAAGAACAATTTATTTAGTCAATGTTTGGCAATCATGATGCCCTGATCAAAATTTCTGTCAGAAAATTTATCAAAACAACATGATACAATAAGCAGAATACAAAAATAGCAGAAATTCAAGCTGACTCTCTAAATTGCAAGCAGTTAGCTATTAACAACCCTAATTGTACTAAGAAAACAAGATATTGCTGAAGTCATATGTTGTGAGAATACTAACATAATGACTGTTGAGAATTCCTATTTATACATTTCTTTGGCAAGAAACACTTGTAGCTATTTCCAAGTTAATCTGAAATAGACTCATAATGGCTCTTATGGGTTGAAAAAGCTTGATTTTTCTGGATTTTTTTTTTTTTTTATATTTGCTTGTCGCAACGGTTTGTTACTAAAGTCACCATTTTGCCAAGATCATCGTCACAATGTCGACTTTTATAATTAGACACAAATGCCTTTAAAACTATTTTTATAGCAACAATAGTGCAAATGTTTGGACGATATATCTGGCATTTTATTTCAATAAAAAGATTTAGCTTAGTTTAATAAAATACAACATCCTTTAAAAACATTTCATGCAATAATTGCCCAAAGTAGGATTCCATTATTTTAGAAGTAGTCTGATTAGATTAATTGTCATTATGTTTGATATATTATATTTAGAGCAAACTTCTGTGCTCTTAATGTATCATGTTTTACCGATCGACAAAGATTAGAATACGATTCTATGATAGTAACGACATATGGATAGTAAAATTTGATTGGCCGAAGAAGATATTGAACTAAATTAGGCTGCACATAGTACCGAAAACTCCCAAAATGTTGGCTAAAATGCAAAAATAAGGTATATTTTCTTATGCATGAAAAAAGCATAATTATATATACATATATATCATTGTCCTTATAATATGTTCAGCCTACTCAAAGACATAAAGTAAAGGTTATTTTAGCTCATCCATTGTGCTGTTGAATATTTTTTTTAATTAATGACCTCCATTGTTTTAAACAAGTAATATTAATCTTTTCTGGCAACAATTTTTAGTATTTTATGATGGACTGTGTTTCAGAAAAGATGTATCAGTAAATTTTGTTCACATACATTTACGAATTTCTGAAAAATCCATCACAGAATGAACAATTTCATATTTTTTTTATACTATCTTTATAAAAATGTTTGAAATCCAATCAAACTCAGACAAATTAATAAATGAGAGAAACCATCTGTTATCTGACTTTTACAACATGATTCATTTTAATTACTACTTGCTATTTTGAGAAAAATGCTGTTTTATTATTTAATTATTTTACTCAATAAATGTACAAAATGAATAGATTTTTGCACTGAAATTCATACAATTACTTTATATGGTACCCATGAACTCTACATTTCGTAAAATACAGACCCGCTGATTATTTAGTAATGCAATTTTTTATTCTGACTGCTATCTTGTTTTCAGAGAAGACTGAAAAGCAGAAAATGTTTGGCCAAAAGTTTTTGAAGAAGAGTCCTGACATTAATGCCAGACAATATTTGAATGGTGTAGTTGTAAAATAATACTCTCTCACAAGTGAACTACTGCCGAGTTCTGTAATATAGACCACCACAGTCAGGAAAAATATTCCAAATCTGAAGATTCACAGTGTGTGTAATGTTGTTAACTCTCTTATAAAGATATTTCATGGAACACCAGCACATTTCTTTAGTGGAAATTCAGGACATAACATAATGATGGAACAAATAAGAACATGTGGTGTGTTTAGAATACTCTGTTGTGCAGATGACTATTTAAAGAGAGTAAAAAATTTTAATTTGTGATCGCCACACTACTAGTTCCATTTAACAACTAGTTTGCCAAATTCAACAAAAAATTAGGAAGTGGTTCTATCAAACTGGCTGAATCCCACCACAGAAATAACGGAAGGATTTTGTTAAACAGACTTGGCCATATTGCTACAGGAGAGATGCCTTCAGGGAGGACTTTGAATGGAAAGTAACTTGAATTATCATTGTTATACAGGAAAACTCTGAAAAACCTTGCACAGTCATCCTGTCTAGACCACACTAGTTTCTAACCCACAAACATCAGCCCAAGCTCCTCATTTTGTGGCCAGCATGCTAACCACTGGACTAAGTGGGCCCCAATACTCAACTAACACCTACATTTGTGCTAGTGTGATTGTTATAAGAAATGAAGGACAGATTGGCAAACAGTTTAAAATTCCTTCATTGGCATTTTTTGTGATTATGAGGACAAATATTCTTTTTTCTGATACTAAGAGTGTAGTTTTCGTTCAGAGGTCCTGCCACTTACCTTGTACTGTTGGCATTTGTCCATTAAAGAATAATAGAAAAAGATTGAAATATTTTATTATTATTATTATTATTATTGAACAAGATCTGATATGAACTTTTTAAATTTTGAAATAAAAAAACTTGCTGAAAATCTTGAATTGAGAAAAGAGGTAGACACTGTCCAAATACTTCTAATTTAGTTTGCAGACATAAAGAACAATAAGAGAATATGTCAATTATTTTCTTTCTTTTTAAAAAATGTATATATGTTAAAACATGTGCATTAATTTCTATTTATGATTTAAAAACAGTAGCACAACCATTGGGAAAGGTTTCACCTGAGAGTGGCATCAAACCATTATTACTTGTAAAATGCACAATTTTATTGTTTTTCATGTTCATGAAGCATTTTTTAGTAAATAAGTGACATGTAAAAAATAACTTAATGAAAAGCACAAACAGCCAAAATAAATTTAGCAGTCAGCTGCTTCAAGTCTTCATGAAAGGAGTCTATTTTTTAATCTTCCAGGAAAAATAAAAGAAAGACAGGGAGAAAAAGTAGTAGAACACACATTACTTTCTGCTATTATGGATATTTCGGCTATTTTGTTTTATTAATTTTAATTAATATGTAATATATGAATTTTCTAATATGTACTTATCGAACAGCAATTCATACAAAATAAAAATCTAAAGTATTTTATGAATGCATTTATCTGTATTTATGCCACATCCAGTGACGCAATATGTAAACAAATGCTACACTGCTACTTTTACACCACATGATTCCCACTGTGGCGTTAATTGGATATTGACCATTCCTCACTCTCTCTTTCACTCATTTTGCACTACAGAAATTTGAAGACTTCAAACAGTTGTACATTAAAAATTTTTGGCTGTTTATGATTTCCTTTATGTTATTTTTTACATATGACGTATTTATATACACTCTGAGTTTTGTGTGCATCTTATTAGTTTCAAATGCTCTGAGATGGGTTTTGATCCCTAATTCCCCTTCCCTCCCCCCTACTTCGCCAGTGCAAAAAAAAGAATTGTGGAGGTATGATTTTTCTGCAGCTTCTATAGCATACTCGGCTTTAAATAAAACGACATGCCACTGATATATCATAAATATGCAGAACCCAAAGCACCTTTTTTCCCAGAAACAGTAAGAAAAAAAAGCAAATGAATAGGATAAAGTAGAACAAAATTGTTTAAATAATTGGAATACAATTATTAAAAAGAATAAAATACAAAATTAAATCAAACGTAAGATAATTTATTTCAACATGATCTCCCAACAACAAGAGATATCCTCAAAATTTTCGCCTATTATAAGAATTGCCGGTAAATGAATGGTAATTGTAAAGAAAAATTCACATGATATCGTCAACAAAACTGTCAAATTCTTTAGTTGTAAATATCAAAAGCAAATGTCGGCAGTAAATCAGATTGTCAGGAATAAATTAGTCGGCTAATATTGTTAAGTTTGTAGCCTGCCGATGTTTGTAAACGATTCAAAGTTGAATCATTTTACTGGCACCATGTTATCTCTGAGGTAATCCCCCCCCCCCTTCCCCTGCAGTGAAATGTGTCACATGACATAAATCCACCAATATCCGTGAAGATCTTTATCTCACAACTCTTCAAAAAGCTGTTTCCAGGTTTCAAGGACAGAACAAACTGCAGTGTTATACAGAGGACGATAAAGGCAGAACAAGTCAAAAATAGTTCCAAAGGAAAATGTTTCTTGGTGAATATAAATAATTCTTTATGTACAAATCAGTAAACTTTAATCCGATAAAAATTTACCAATACATAATGATATGAAAGAAATTGAAAAGAGTTTCTTTTATTTTTTTTTAAATAATAATTATTTATAGTCACTCATAATTAAAAATATACTTTGATAAATGGAACATAATAAATTCACTGATATATTTGTAATAAGCGGTTAGAAAAACTTGCTGCATTATTGATTTAGATAAATAAACTGACAAAAATAAGAAAATATCTGAAATTATAAACTACAGATTATTTGCCCTAAATGCATTTTATAAATTAGGAATTAGAAAATACTGAGTTAACAAAATAATTTTTTTAGGCACTTGCTTATGACTATAATCTAGCTATCCTGGAATTATTGTGAATTTTTATTTTGATCCACATTAAAATAAAGGTTTCAGCATTGTTGTTCACATTGCTATAGGGACTGATTTGGCATTCTTCCAACTTGAATTTAATCATGGCAGTGGCAAAATTTATCAGAGAATTATTTTTTTTTTCCAGAAAAAAATTCCAAAAATCACTGTAAAATGAAAAAAAAAAGTTTTTTAAAAAAAGTTAAAATGCAAAAAAAAATTATGAAAAAATTAAAAATTGTAGATAATAAAATTTACTATATTGGGGTAAAAAATTGAAACCAGATTCCTTTTAAAAATGTCAAAAAATCACTGTGAAACACAAAAAACCCTATAAAAAATTGCATAAAAAAAATTTCAAAAATTGCTGAGGACAAAATTTACTACACTGAGCTAAAACATTAAAACCAGATTCCTTTCATGAATGGAATGTCAAAAATTTGCAGCAAAATATAAAAAACTAAAAATTGCATTAAAAAATTTACGAAAAATTCAAAAATCGCTGTATGAATTCCGAATAAATTTTATTCAAAGGAGAACAAAATTGTTGACTATGTTAGGCTAAAAAATTGAAACCGGATTCCTTTTGCTAATGTGGAAAAATTGCCAGAAAACATGAAAAAACATTAAAAATTGCATAAAAATTCAAAAATCATTGTACGATTTCAGAATAAACTTTATTGAAAAAAGGACAAAATTCATTATATTGGTAAAAGATTCAATCCAGATTTCTTTTATGAATATTAAAAAATCAGCGCAAAACACAGAAATTGCATTAAAAAAATGCCTCTTATACAGAGCCACTGAATTCAGACTTTTTACCCAGGAGAGATTTCTGTAACTCTGGAAAAGGGGGGGGGGAGGAGATTGCACTTCTAGGCCATTATTAAGCATAAGATTTGAATTCTTTTTGGAAGGAAATTCTGATGCTGTGAAAGGAGGGTGAGGATTGTTTTTGTGGTGATATCAATAAATATTTCTACTTTACTCATGAGAATATACTTAATAAAATCACAACTGTTTACTTTAAAAAATCATAAATTGACTTAGCATAACTTTAATTATCTTTACTAATTTGTCCTTTATCCTACAAAAGAAAACTAACAGCTATGCCATCTACCTAGAAAATGCTTGTGTACCCACCCAACATTTTTCGAAAGTTGGTGCCACTGACTACAATCACATTTTCACAAAATGCAAAATCTTTACAGAACGTGAAAATAAAACAAGATCTTCACTTTTTTATGCTAAAGTATTTGCAAAAATATCCTTCCAAGAAATACAAACTGTTCCAAATCAGCTAAGAGGAGTATATGTTATTTTTCATTATTTATAGTTATCATTAGAGATCGACCGAAATTTCGGTTTCGGCACAAAATCAGAGTTTTCCTGAATATTTGTTTTCGGCGAAACTGCTGCCAAAATTTCGGCCTGACCGAAACTATCTGTATTTCAAAATCTTGTTCCTTCTTTCGGGAACTTTCAACTTTGCTCATTGATATGAGTTGTATCGGCTCAAATGAGACACTGTTTATTGTTGGGAACTCCACTGTTTATCGTTATCCGTCATGACTGATTTATGATGCGAGTAAATTATAAAGCAAACAATGCATATATGACGTGATCTTTAAAAGATGCAACCTTAACAGTAATAGAACATTTTTACTTTGAAACTCCAGATTGTTTCGAATGCTTTATGAGAAAGGTTTTGCTAAAACATATGAAGATTTACAAAAGATATATCAAGGTATGTATAGTTAAAATATTTTTTATTAGATGAAATTCGTATAATTGGAAACTATTTCTGTCTTATTGATAAATTAATTATGTTTTATTTTATATGAAAATAAATGGTTTTGGATAGAGGCACAGAGAGTCAACTTGGCACAGGACCAGCAGATAAAATTCTCAAACAGGGGTGCCATTTCAATACTTTCTTAGGGAGCCAAGAGTGGCAAAGCTTTTTTTTTTCAGGGGGGGGGGGGGTAATCAATTTAAATGCAAAATATTAACAAACTGAAAATATGAATAGATTTAAAAATTAAATATTCATTATTGAATTTGTTTTACATTTTTTAACTACATTGTTAATTAATTATTGATAAATACCTATAATTATTGGTTGTTATAAAAAATAAAATACAAAAGTTGAACTATTATTTATGTTTCATTTTTGTTTGAAACTTATACACACACACACACATATATATGTACATTTGTTTGTTAGAAATGTGGTTCAATACATGTATAATTAAAAAATTAATTAGTAATGTAATTAGTTATCATTAAGTAATTATTAACTATTTGGTCTTAATTAATTAATAATTATATGCAGTTATGTCTGTATAAATCAATTTTTTTTACACTTTCGGATTTGGCCGAAAGTGGGAAGATCACCAAAATTTGGTTTTGGTCTTAAAAACCTGTTTCGGTTGATCTCTAGTTATCATATTACAACTGTGAAATCTGAACCTGTCTAAAAGGAATTCAAAAAATGTCATTGTTCTAGTGAAAGGAATACCATATAATTACACTTGCCAAGATAGAAATCTGTCTAAAACAATTTTTTTTCCTGGTCTCTTGCAATTCTGTCTAGTTAAAGATGTGATGATTAATTTTTAACATTTAGTTTGCAAATGAAACTGAAACAAGACATCAAGAAGAATGGGTGAATACATTTATTCATAAGTATACTGTAATTTTAGCATTTGGTAAATGTTTTATTTGATTTTCAATAACGAAATTTTGAACTCTGCTTAAACTCTGCATGAGGGGTATTCTTGTGGGTCATTTCATATCAAATCAACCAAAAATTTTCAATATTCAACCTGACCATTTCAGATTTGAATGAAACCTTCGGAATCATTCTCCCTGATGATACAAATGAGAATATACTTTTATAATTTTTTTATCTCAGTAAATTTTCATACAACTAATTTTTTAAATTCCGAAAAATCATCCTTTTCTGGCTTGTACAAATGTTTTCAATTTTGAATTTCTAAAGTTCTATCAGGCATAGATAGTTGTTTGACCCCTCATTTTAAAGAGAATTTCATAAGCTTTAATTTGATATGAAAGTTGACTATGCTTGGTTAAAAAAATTAATTTAATTTAAAAAAAAATAAAATAGTGTTTTTTAAAATTTTTGAATAAAATATGTTTTTTGTAATATTATAATCTTTAAATTCTGAAAGTTTTAGAGTGGGATCAGCAGTTATAAAAAAATAATGTTTAAAATTAATAAGACAATACTATCTTTAGCACAATCATAAAGTTGGCGAGGTGCCAACTTTAAATACCAGCCCCAACTGGTGTTTAACATTAGTTTTTTTAACATAACTGCTGATCTCATTGAGATCCCACTCTAAAACTTTCAGAATTTAAAGTTTATAATATTACAAAAAACATATTTTTTTTCACAATTTTTAAAAAACGCTATTTAAATTTTTTAATTAAATTAAATTAACTTTTTTTTTTAACCAAGCATAGTCAACTTGCATATCAAATTAACCCTTATGAAATTCTCTTTAAAATGAGGGGTCAAACAACTCACTGCGCATGATAGAACTTGAGCAATTATAAATTGAAAACATTTATACAAGCCAAAAAATGATGATTTTTCGAAATTAAAAAAATTAATTGTATGAAAATTTACTGAGAAAAAAAATAATAAAAGTATATTCTCATTTACATCATCAGGGAGAATGAATGATTCCTGTAAGTTTCATCAAAATCTAAAATGGTCAGGTTGGGTCACTGGTTGCTTTGACATGGAATGACCCTTGTGGTTTGAAGTTTAGTCAGCTGATGAAACTCATGGATTACTACAGTTTGACAACTGGAATACAGAAATACTACTTCTGACAAGGAATAATACTTGATCGGGACAAGGTCTTTTTTTCAACATTTTTATCCTAAATTATGCTGTACAGAAAATCATATTAAAGAGAGATTTTGCTCATATTTGGATCCCTCATTTATATTTCTTAAAAAGCATGAGTAGCTTAATGTAGTTATGTTGAACCATTCCACATGCAAATTGCTCACTTTAACTATGCTCAGATTAAATTAGTTCAACTGTATTCAGAATTATAAAAAAACATTTTGATTTTATAATGTGGAACAAAATCATGCATATGTTAAAGTAATTTAATAAGAAAAGTTTTTATCAATAAGACTTATTTAAAAAACTATGAGATTTCAACCTGAACCTAGATATGTATAGTGGAAAGTCGGGTAGCCGTGGACAGCGGGTAATCACAGACATTTCAATTTCTAAGAAATTCAAAGTGTTACATAAATAAAGAGTTATTGTAAATGAACACCCCCTAGAGTCGATACAAATACAGTTTAATTGCGATGTGGGCGCCGAGTAAGTTAGTCATGAGTGAGTGTTTTGTTTTCATCAAGAAATTTTCGAAAAAATGAGACAGAATGCATCATATGTGGAGAAACATTTGAAGAAGACAGGATTCAGTGTCAGGAATGCAAAGACTAGGCCCATAAAGATTATGTTTAAATAGATGCATCGGATTTTTATTATAATTGTGATGTTTGTAAGGCCAAAAAACGGTTGGGACACCATTGATTAATATGTCCGGAGCTACCTGCCATTTCTTGTGACGCCAAAAAAATAAGGCGAAACTATTTTCAGTATATTTCGTTAAATAATCCGATATTATTAGCAATGTTTAATTAAAATCACTAAAGAAGTTCATAATTTTATTTTAAGTATAAAATAAAGACAGAAATTTCATTCATTTGTTTTTTATTTGCAATTTATCCAAGTGTCCGGGGCTACCCAATCTTCCCCTATATGAAATTTCATTATCATACAATACATTAAACAATAAATTGGTTAACGTGACTTTATGTTTTATCTCAGTTCTAGTATCAGAAATACAAAAAATAATTTAAACAGCTTAAATGAAAAAAAAAATGTAAGAATGACCAAGAAATGCTAATGCAACAGTGTAAAACTCACCAATTAAATATTTTTCAACCAGTATCTTAGGTGGTGCCTGAACACTAAGTTTGTGCACCAGTTTTTCATTCACTGAGTTCAAGGCATTCTCTCTAGCTGCAAGAGCATACTGCTTTCCATATTTAACAGCAAGTTGATCAGAAATAATCTTCAACTCAGCAACATCAGTTTGCAGACGAGGAGCAGCCCATATCAAACTAGAAATGGCTTCAGCAAGCCCTTCATCCAATGTCCTAAATTTTAAATATTTACAATAGGTTATCTTTTTAATTAATAATATCTAGGGGAAAAAATAAATAAATGCAAAGTTAAATGTATTTTTAAAATATATTTTTGTTATTTTTTTCATTACTAAATGTTGTAAACACAAAAATTTAGTAGGTATGTACTTATTATTAGGAAGATGCCAGATACAAAAGAGTTAAGGAAATTAGAACATAGCAAGTAGACTGCATTATGAGACCATTAATTTTCAGCTTAATAATTTGATAACCCTATTCTTTACATATATATTTTAGAAATAGTAGTGCTTATTATTTTTCCTTTCCTCAAACTGTTACATTAAAATACTGCTTTTTTTATGTTAGAATATACAGACAAACTAAGTTAGGCTTAATTTTCTAATGAAATTTTCCATTCAATGATAAAATTTGGTACCTTTATGTTAGCTGAGTGCAAATCTGACAATGACATTTTTTTGGTCCTACCAAAAACTTGTCACTATAAAAGCTGTAGATAACAGTAAGAGGATTTATAATAAAGGATCAGGATCCATAAACCTTGTTTTTGGCACAAGAAATAAGACTAAAATTTGATTTTGTTATACTGACTTAATTATTTCACATGTTAATATTAGAAGGTTTATCCTGTACAATTTCGACAATAGTTTTTGCGTTTTGTTTGGATTTATATGACTTATACAAGCTCAAAGTTCACATTATTCGTAGTTTTTGATGAAAAATAAGCGATTTCTCCTAATTTTACCCCAATGAGCGCAAACGTGCAACACTTTCTTCTTTACATATATTATAAAATACAAAAAAATGTACAATATATATTAAAATAAAAGTGTTTCAAAGCTGGGCTCATAGTAAAACATTAAAAATAGAGAGTTAAGTAACTGCATTCCCTCACGTCACTAAAGAGACTTTAGGATGCAGCAACATGTTTAAATGTGCTAAAATGAACGTAACTATTGCTAATGTGAAGGAATGAGTTATTAGCATCGGTTACATTCATTTTAGCACGTTTAAACATGTTGCTGCATGCTAAAGTCTCTTAGTGACACGAGGGAATGCAGTTACTTAACTCTCTATTTTTAATGTTTTACTATGAGCACAGCTTTGCAACACTTTTAACATATATTGTACATTTTGCTGTATTTTATAAATATATGTAACGAAGAAAGTGTTGCACGATTGGGCTCATATAAATAATTTATGTAAAATTAGGAGAAATTGCATATTTTTCATAAAAAACTATGAATAATACGAATTTTGAGCTTGTGTAAGTTATATAAATCCGAACAAAATGCAAAAACTATTGTCGAAATTGTACAGGATAAACCTTCTAATATTAAAAAGGGAATAATTAAGTCAGTATAACAAAACTGAATTTTAGTCTTATTTCATGGACCAAAAACACAACTTATGGACCCTGAACCTTTAGATGGATTTGATATATTGCAAATTGACGAAGTTATGAATTTTTTTCTTCTTAAACCCCTAGTTTTTTCGCTCCTTGGGGCCATTTTTAATAATATAAAAAATCTGTCATACATAAATTTTTGGTCTTTTACTTAGAAGTAATAATAATTCTAAACTGATTCAATATGTATCATAATTAAGGCGTTATGGGGTTTTCTGTTTTCACAAATCCCCTCCCCATTTCCACCTCCTTGGTCCAATTTTGCCCATTAAAGAACTTGACCACGATTTTCTGCCCCTTGATTTTATGTATTAGTTTCGAAGAGATTTGTGCAGAATTATGGAAGTTATTGTGTCCATAAAAAAGTTATATACATAAGATAGATAAAATTTTGAACTAGGGCTGGTTTTGGGTTCTACAGGTCATGATCGACGTAAATCTGAAAAAAAATTTCAGAAATTCCAACATAGGAAAGAATGTAATAGGTAGTATTTCTTACGAAATCTACCTAAAATACTACATTTCACAGGAAAGGCAAAAGAAGATTAGCATGTTTTTACTGCAAGATAAAATTCTCTACATGAAGCTGCAAAAGCATAAAACCCTCAAGAAGTAAGACGTAGAAGAGTTTTAGAGGATTGAGTAATTTTATGTCCCCACACAGTTTGCTCCCCTTTTGTAGTGACAAATGGAAATATAGTGAAATCTAGCAGTTTTTCAGATAACTACAGTTATGAAACTTTGTAGTTAACTTTGTGAACTTACTGTGTAGTCCCATAAGTCCATTGCCATTCCCATTCAAAATATTCATAAAAATGTAACATGTTGCCATATCAAAGTGTGGCTTTCACATTAAACTTGTCAAAGAGTTAGATTTTTAATGTCAAAAGAAAAAAAAAGTTTTCAAATTTTCCCCCAACAAGTAGCACTATTAAGGTCCACATTATAAAAGAAATAAAAATTATTATGCAACAGGTAATTATTTACACTTGGGAATATAGTACTTACTTGAGAACTATGTGATTTAGAGCTAAAACATACAGGCTTGCATAAAATTTCTTCCATGTGTGATATTTGCCAGGATGCTTGCGGTTGGCTAAAGTCTTATCTAATGGGGCAAATACATGATTGAAAAAAAAATCTTTTAAAAGTAGTGCACTTTTTACAGCCGAATGCACTTTCATGTGTTGTTATGTAACCTTTTCAAGAAAAAGTGTACAGCAAAATACAGGCATAATACTAGGCCAGTCCCAAATTTTTCCCACATAGAGGAATCTTGGTAAAATAATCATGTGACACAGAACAGTTGTTAGAAATGTGCAATGGCAGTTGGGAAAAATTACTTTTATTTTGTAGCAAACTGTAACTACTTTAAATGAGTTAGTAGACATAAGTAGTGAATAAGTAGTTAACTACAACTAGGGGTTCAACGGATATCCGGCTGATCTGGCCAAAATGCCGGATAATTGGCAGTAGCTGGATATTAGGATTATCCGGCAGTACATCTGGCCTGAAATTATTTCATTGAACTCATTGTTAAAATTTCCAGATTATAAAGCCTAGAGTTTAATCTTGAAAAATATAAAGGATTAATTTATTAAACAAAAAATAATTTACTTATATTTATGACAAATTGTGTTTTTAAACCTATAAAAAAAGCAAACATGCAGAAAACTATAACTATTCATACATACGTTCCTGCATATATGAGCAACAGACACAGTTAAAAAGGACTACAGTTATATTTTATTTATCAAAGGCAGTAAATACAAAACAAAATATTTCTTACTATGTTAAATAAATTGTTATTTTTATTTGTTTACTTTATTTTACAGTTAAATCTACTTTAAAACAATCTTTTTTTATAGAAAATAAGCAATTATTAAATATTTTGAACATTCTGCATTACAGGAGCAGAGTGGATTGTGGACCACTGTGCCCCAGGAGTAGGTGGTCCACTGTGCCCCATGTTGAAGTTCAATAAATAATCATATTAATATTGTTTATAGCTTTCTTTTAAACATATTAACTTTAAAGTACAGTAATAACAAGTATCTTAGCTTTGCAAAAAAGCTGTTTTATTTTATTTATCTACAACCTTTAATTACTAAAAAAATTTTAAATATGATGACGAAAAATTTTACTTTTAGAAGCTCAAAAGAACCCATCAGGATAAAATAGTTCAATCTGAGCTAAACATATTTTCTGAAGGCTATAAATAATCATTGCAGTGATGTTGTCTATTAGAATAAAAGAGAAGCTTAAAAAAAATTTTAATAAATAAAATATTAGGGGGTGGTCCACTGTGCCCATAGGTCCAGTGTGTACCGGTCTCCCCTATTCTAATCAGGAACAAAAAACGTGAATATTAAATAGTTAACTATCACTTTTGTATGACAGAAAACCATAACTTGGATCAAATTTAGGATTTTTTTCCACAACAGACTGTTAAAAAAAATTTTATGCAACCTGTTGACAATTTTTTTTTTCACGATCGTTCGACAGAATTTGCGATTTTATTCCACAATCATTTGACGAAATTTGAGATAAATTTCTGCAATTTTTTTTCTGTGATCATTTGATGAAATTTGCAATTAATTTTTGTAAATGTTTGACGAAATTCACAATTTTTTTTGCTACGACTGATGACAAAATTTATGAATTTTTCCATAAGCGATTGATGAAATCAGTGATTTTTTTTTTCTCGAGCAATCAACAAAATTAGAGATTAATATCTGCAATGGTATGACAAAATTTACAATTTTTTTATGTGACCGCTTGACAAAATTTGCGATTTTATTCGACGATCATTTGACAAAAATCACAATTAATTTCTGGAATTGTTTTACTTTTTTTTGTGACCAAAAGACGGAATTTAAGAATTTTTCCCGCGACCGACTGATGAAGAGTTTATTTTTTACTGCAACCGTTTGAAGAAAGTCCCGATCTTTCCCTCGAGTGATTGACCAAATTTTGCGATTTTATTCATGTATCGTTTGACGTAATTCTCGGCTTTTATCTTGGCAAACATCAACACAATTTCTTTTTTTTTAAATTCTACAAAAATCATTGATCTGAAATGGTTTAAAGGGATAAAATGATTTGGAGAAAGTTTTCTCTATGTCTCACACTTTATGTTATTTTGTTTTAATATCAGCTAGTTTCCATACTAAAAATGTAAATTAGAAGAGACATTTTTAAGAGAATCTGATCCATATAATATTATATGAAAACTAGAGATCGACCGAAATTTAAGTTTCAGTTTCGGTGCAAAATCGGAGTTTCGACGAATATTCATTTTCGGCGAAACTGCCGCCAAAATTTCAACCAGACCGAAACTATCTGTATTTCAAAATTTCGTTCCTTTTTACTGAAATTTCCAATTTTATTCATTGATATGAGCTGTATCGGCTCAAATGAGACACTGTTTATTGATGTGAACTCCACTGTTTATCATTATCCATCATGACTGATTCATGATGCAAGTGTAAATTATAAAGCAAACAATGCATATATGACGTGATCTTTAAAAGATGCAAATTTAACAGTAATAGAAAATTTTTACTTTGAAACTCAAGATTGTTTCGAATGCTTTATGAGAAAGGTGTTGTTAAAACATATGAAGATTTAAGAAATTTATTACAAAAGCTATATCGAGGTATGATGTATACTTAAAATATTTTTTTATTAGATGAAATTTGTATAATTGGAAACTATTCCTGTCTTATTGATAAATTAACATAATACAAATCTTTTTTATCAAAATGTTTCTTGAATATATATAAAACAGGGTTCATACTCATTTTCCTCCAAAAAATCCCCTGAGAATCCCCTGATGTATTTTCCAGGATGAATAATTTTCCCATGTTGACAATTAACGACATTTTTAAAAACTTAGTAAGTATTACCCCCCCCCCCCCCAAATAAAGGAGGTAATCACAAAAGTTAAGTTTTTACATCCAAAGGTTAAAAAATAAATATATATATATATTTCCCAGATCAGCAGCAAATTTTCTAGGTATCAAGATTTTGTTATGTTACACACAAAAATCTTAAGAGTTGTGAAAGTTCCACTCTCAAGTTCACAACTGATTCTGAAGCACAAACTACTAATTTGTTAAAGAATTTTTTGCAAAATTTACAAATTGTTGAATATTTTGCAGATAGATGCTTTTACTTCACGAAGCATGCGAATAGCAGCAAGTGCCCTCATTTCCCAGAGTAGTCGATCGTTTTGCCAAATTTTCCCAGGTTTTTGATATTTTTTAGAAAATCCCCTGAGATTCCCCTGATTTTTAAGACACAAAATTTATCCCCTGATTCCCAGGTTTCCCCTGATGAGTATGAACCCTGTAAAAGCATTAAATATTTTATATAAATACTGTCATGAAACTAAAATATTATGTTTGAGTGATATATTATAATTAAAATATTACTACCATAAAAATTTTTAAAAAATATATAAAACTATTAAATATGTTTTGTAAATATTGTGATCTAATTAAAAATTTCTTGTGAGTTATTCATTCATAATTCAAATTTTATAAAATTGTTTATAATATAATATAATGTAATGTAAATAAAAAGTTACCGTATGAATGTAAAAAAATGTCAAGTAATCATGTTATTTAATCATATGATGTACCATAAAAATGTTATACAAAATTTTAAATAATTAATAATAATATTCAGCAATATTTAAATAAATATAGGGAAGAGTTCTGTATCCTGTGCTGCTTGGCGAATTTGGCAGAAAAAATTGCGTCAAAATGCTGTTTCGGCGACATGAAAATTTTTCTAAGATTGCAGAAAACATCATTTTTAAATCTTTTGTTATTTAGAAATCAATGATTTTGCACCATTTTTAAAAATAGAAAAGGATGTAAAATCATGGAATTATAAATAACATAGATTTAAAAACAAAGTTTTTCCGCCATCTTGAAAAATTTGTTACGATGCAATTACACAAATTTTAGCAGCATTCTAAATAAACTAACAAGTAAAAAGCTAAACAAATGTGCTTTTTCAGATGAATTTTTGTTATTGTCAAGGGGGCTCTACCCTCCAGATCCTCCCATTCTTGAAACATTTTGGACAATAAAAAGAGAAAAAAACTTACCAGAAACCTTTTGTCAATCTTGATTGAACTTAATTTTTAAAAAATTTAATGTTATAAATTTAATTCAGGTCGTTCACAACTGCCAAAAAAATTTTTACTAAATGTAAAATATAAGTAAAAGGATAAATGTAAATAAATACCAATAAATAACAACGGCGATTCAGTAAAAAAAGAAATTGCATACAAAAAAATATATAAATATTTACACAGAAAACAAAACAGTTAATATTTACAAATAAATAAATAAATAAATAATTCAATGTTTACAAAAAGGAATCCCAGTCAGGGTCTGAAACATCGTCAAGATAAGGTACTTCGCCTTCTAACTGAATTGAATTTAAATTTTGAGGGACTTTTGGTAATGCATCCTTGATGTTTTCAGACTTTGCTGTGGGTCTTTGAAATTCCAAAAGCTTTAGCCCCTCAATCCCGTACCCTGGGTAGACTTTAATAATGTCATCTATGAGAACTTGCATTTTTTCGGCAGCCATTTTTAGCTTGCATCGGCGATAAAAATGAAGAGCCATATATTGTGACAACATTTTATCGCTCCTGCGACATTTTATAGATCTCTTAAGCCAAGGATTTTCATTTTCTAGATCATTAATGGTATTTGCTTTATTGGCTTTTGACACAAATTCGCCTTTACTGTGATTCGTAACTTCGTGTGTTGTCTGTCTGGAGAATAATTCTTCTACGTCAGGATACTGTTTGGCCGAATTTGTATAGACAACACGTGTATCTTTATGGCATCTTTATAATAGTCTAGAAAATTTTGAAGTGAAAGAAAACTAATTTCCATCTCAATACAGATGAGATGAATAATTAGTAATGTGAATTTTCTTGTCTCCATCGTAGTAAACTATGCCAATTTTATAAATAGAAAAGTTTTTATAGTTATTCGTAAGCAGACAGTCACTATTTTTCACCTCAAGATTTTCACACATACTCTTAATGGGACACCAATTCTTAAAAATTTACAATCATGATATAAAGACATTAAATGGAACAGATGTGTTACTATCACGCTAAAATGTAAACAAAAGATTGGCGACTGTTTGTTTGGCGCGATTTCCAAGACTGCGCCAAACGAATAACTTAATACAATGGCTAGGTTGCCATTAAAGAAAAAAATCCCCTAAATTTGGCGACTTTTTTCTTTTTTTTAACCGATAATTTTTTTTTTTTTTTTAGCGTGAGTGTAAAGCATCTAAGCCCATTAAATTAACAAAGTTAATTAAAAAGTAAAATAATATTTCGCAAATATTTTCAGCAGAGTTGAATTCAGACATTTTTCCGCGGTAAGGATTTCTGCATCACTAAAGTGGAGGAGGGTTCCTTGGTGTTTTTCTCTTATGACATTGATAATGTACTTTTAAAACAATAACCAAAGCTACATATCCAATTCTCCACATTTTCACATTTTGAAATTTCAATCATAAGAACACATAAAGAAACACTAGCATCATAAATTAATGGTATAACAGAAAAGGTAATATCAAAGGAATTATAAAATAGTAATAGGAACATACTTCATTAATAATAACAGGAACTTACTTCATTTGCTGGACGAGGCCGAAACGAGCTAACAAAAGATCACAGTACATTTCCACAACTTCCATAGCCTCGACCAGATAATCTTCACGAATAACATGTTCTACACGTATTTTAGCCCGCTCTAGTTTACCATTTGCAAGATAATCGGCAATTTCTTTACGTGATTTCTGGGCTAATTCAGTCTTTTTCTTTTCAAGCAGTTTCAACCGATTAATAGACAAACGCAAGTTAGTTTTCAATTTATTATAGTTACAACCGGACGACAGCATTTTATATATTACTCCTTTAGCACATATAAATTCACAATTAACTCATATACTTTACGAAATAGAACCAAAACAACGTTGAATGAATCAAACAGATACTACAAATGACTCAACTCTAAGATCATCATGACTGACAGATTTCATGTGTTAATGCAAGATTGTGTATTCAATGACGTCATAAAACGCCGCTTGGGTTCGAGTTAAGGCTGTCTAGGTTCGAGACTACAAAAATTCATCTGCTTGGGAATAACATACAGAACCGCGCCATGAAAAGCATTGTGTTTAGATTTTTTTTTTATTATATTTTACCTAGATGCAGGGCCTGATTAATGCACAGGCCAACTAGGCTGCGGCCTTGGGCCCACTGCTGATGGGGCTCCCAAAATGAATAAAATGATTAGAAAAAGTTTCTTATAAATGAAGTTTTCTGCAATTATTTCACAAAAACAAAACAAAAAGATTTTGCTTAACTTGGCAACTTTATCATAATATCTAATAATAATTCTCGAAAAAATGTTTAGGTACTATTTTAATTTGAGGGGGCCCCAAAATGTTGCTGGGCTTTGGGCCCCAGATGAGCTTAATCGGGCTATGCTTAGATGTATTATTTTGGACCTTTTCAGAAACATGTATGGATTGTAAATGAATTATTTTTTCTATTTTAATACAATTCCATGCATATTTTTTTATTTTAATTATAAAATAATATTCAGAATGTACGAGGTAGAGTTAATAAATTCCTGGAATGGTCGCCTACATTCACGCAGGTGTTCGTTGGAGAGGAAATATCATTTTTGGAGGTTGGCAGCACTGATAAGGAAAACACACAGGCATCTGGAATTCATTTCTGGTACTGTTGGCATTAGCTGCGGATCATTTCTGACAAAGCGAATTTTTCATTCTTCGGATTTTGAAATGTCGTCTTTAGAGCAGCATGCACACATCAAATTCTGCGTTTTGCTCGAGAAATCGCCTTCTGAGACGCTCGGGATGCTTAAGAAAGCATACGGAAACGATGGCATAAGCGTTCTCGTAAATGTAAGCAAAAACATCACCAAGGAAGGAAAATTTTCGCTTGGACAAAAGCCGAAGGAAAGTGATGTTGTTGGGGGTGTTTTTCGATTACGAGAGTGTCATTCACTACGAATTTATTCCTGAAGGCCAAACTGTCAATAAAGAACTTTACCTGGAGATCCTTAAAGACTACGAGATGCAATCAGACAAAAACGACCTGAAAAATGGGCAACAAATGATTGACAATGCTCCACCACATCGCGCTCTGATTTTGAAAAAGTACCTTACCAGACATAGTGTTACCACTCTGGAACACCCTCCTTATTCTTCCGACCTAGCACCAGCGGATTTTTACCTGTTTCCACGGCTGAAAATGAAATTGAAGGGACACAGTTTTATGGATTCAGATGAGATGATCAAAAATGCGACGAAGTTACTGAAGGACGTCTCAAAAATGGATTCAAGGAGTGCTTTGAATAGTTATACGAACGCTGGAAGAAGTGTGTGGATGCAGGTGGAAAGTACTTTGAAGGCCAATAAGGTAAAATTATTGTTCTATTTTTTAATAATTTGTAATTGACCTATTCCGGGAACTTTTTTACTCTACCTCGTATGTGATCAATGGCTAGGTATTCGGCGGTCAGTCGTCTTCTAGTCTACGGACCAACACGATAAATCATAAAAAATACCTGTAACGTCACGAGAGAAGGTCTCGAATCTCCCGAAAGAAGGGAAGGTTTTAGTTACTATAGCCATTTCAGCTGGCATGATTTATTATCTCGAATGTTTATAATAAAAAAAAGCAATTAAACAGTCTTATAAATATCCATTCGCACATAATAGCGTCACAAACAATACAATGGAAAATATTTAGAAACACGCCGAACGGTGAGCCCACTGACAGTGGCGGGTCGTGACTGCCTTTATTTGGGGCACTAAATGTATAATTGAAAAATTTACCATTTTCTTACCACTATTTTGTAAATGAAATATTTGCCTTATTTGTTGGTAGAAAATTTTGCCATTAAACCAACGAAAAGTTTAAAAAAAAATAATAATGGTAAGAAAAGAATAAAATTGTCAGCCATGTATTTAATGCCCCAAAAAGAGCAAGTCACGAGACAACACTGCCTACTTATTTTGCGCGGACGGGAGATTTCATTTATGTTCCTATTCAGTTCTATGGCCATGCCAGCATTCCTTTCGCTGGCTTGTGAATATGTGCCTGCAGCTGTATTTTACATCTTCCTAGTAAAGCTAATTGTAAGTAATTAAATATTAATTTTACTTGAATTTTTCTTACCTATCGAAAGACTATAAAGGCTAATAGTCAAATATAATTAAATTTTATATGCAAAAAATGTTTTTTTTATTTGTTTAATATAATACATTTTTTCAATGTTTGTACAAATATGAAAGTTGTTAGTTGGTTGGTTGGTTAGCACACAGCTTGAGACCTGTGCTACGCCAAAGGCGGCATCGTCCCGACTAATCCAAAAGACGCATGCACGGCCAACAGCGGTCGAAGGCGCCTAGCCGTCCAGCACCACAAGGAATTTATCGACGGGCGACCACATATGAGAACCAAATCAGAATATTGACACTAGTACGAGAGCGAAGAGGCATGGAGAAAATTTCAGAGTAAGTGGACTAGGGGTCAAACGAAGCGTGGAGAGTAAAGCTGATATGTTTACAGACTACCATACCATATGGAGTATATGCTGTTGCCTCTCGCTTGCTTGGAACTACACTTTCGCGATACAACTAGGGTTATTTTCTATACTGAAAGTTATCTGCTAATGTAAGAAGAAGGCGTAATATTTGGCGAGTAATTGCAGCAGGTATTTTAATATTTAGTGTAGAGCTCGATTGATAAACAGGAAGCATTATCGCGTACTAACATTTTATATATTGCAGTTTCTTTTCGTGTCTGTTCTATATATATGATATTATGATCATTTTACTTAAAATTCCGAGATTATAAAAACAATATTCTTGCTAATATAACATTATAATTCTAAATTATAGAATCCATAGAAACTGAATCTTCACTTTACGTCTTTCATTACCTGTAAATATTAAGAATTCTCAACTATTAGAATTAAGTGATTCAGAAAAAAATAGTATATTAAAACTAGTTTTTTGTCACATGTATTGGAACCGCACTTTATCCCTAAGCCGAAATCTGTAACGCAAAGAAAGATTTTAAATTAAGTTTAGTTCTTTTGCCAAAATCACTATTATGACATTTTTAGTCAATATATTTTACATATTTTAAATGTAATTCATGTTACATATTGAATGTAGTGTAAAACTGAAATACGTAATAGAATTTAGATATAGTTCCCACTCTTTTGCAGTGTTTTCTTCCTTGGTTTTTATGATTTTAATCATTTTTCGAAAATTTAAATGAGTTTTTGATATATTTCGTTTCAAAAACACAATCCTTATTTTTATACATATTGTGTACAGTCCTGGGGAGGGGGGGAGGAAAGTTATACTTTCTACTAACTCTGCCGCAAATCACTGTATAAAAATGTCACAAGTAACAATAGATTAGTACTGCTGTACATAAATTTTGCTGGGGGGGGGGGGGAAGTTACGTATAGCAATTGTAACATATTCTAAAACTTTTAGTACTAAACCCTAATTTCGACAAAATATTTTTCGGTAAATTTTACCTTTGTGTATTAAACTGAAAGTCCCTCGTTAAAGTAGTTTAGAAATTACGCAGGTTTTATGTTTGCACCTCCTAATGTTAAATAAATGTTCGATCGTCGCAAAACAGATTACAAGACAAGTGCTTTTTTAAGCATAACTTAAAAACTATTTGGCGGAATGAGCTTTAATTTTGGGTTCGCATATTGGAAAATTCTAGAAATCTATTTCTGTTACAATTCGTTTTTGTTTTCGAAAATATATAAATTTAATTTTTTTTAAGGGAAGCAAAATATTTTAACTGAAAAAAGGGGGGGGGGGGTATATGCGTTATTTATTATTAATACAAAGTAAAAAAAGGGTACAATTTGCTTAACAAATTGAATAATATATAAACGTTTAAAATTTATACACCGTTCGCAGGGGAAAGGCAAAATTTTAGGGTGGTTGAAAATCAATAATTAAAAAGGAAAAAAGGACTGAAAAGGACATTTTCACTCCTGAGTCTGAGGGCCCTTAATCCCCAACTGCTGCGACAAAAATTGTCGCTTAACTTCTGTGAGTGGTCTATGCGATCGCTTTATTGAAATATGAATGAAAGACTCGATTAACTTGTAGGATACTGTTAATGTACTAAACTTTTTATACAGGCCTATTATAATTAAAATTTACCATTCAACTGATTCTAGCGATAGTTCGAAAGCTCCAAACGAAACAAAGTGTCTCTAGTATCTATAGTTAAACTGGAAATTTTTAGTGAATAGTCGTTTTTTTTAAAGGTTAATAAATTATGTTCAACCTTTAACTGCTGTTAACGGTCTCCCAGACCACTGCTATTTTCAATTTTCGCAGTTTAACTTACAATTTTAATCGAAAGAAACTTCTGAATAAGTGAATTTTGATTATTAATATCTTGTACATAATGTTTAGTACAAAAATAGTATCTTCTGAGTTAAATTTTCCTTTTATTCATGCTTCAATTAAGCTGCTTCAGAGACCGCTCACAGTAGTTATGCAACAGTTTCTTGGACAGTAGTTAAATTTTAAAAAAAAACTAAATAGAAATATATTTGAACTAGTGTAAAAATGTTTTTAAAGAAATTTTTGCATGATGAGATCTATTAGATGTATATCTTATTCTTTCATTCGGTTTTCCATAATCTTAATTTAAATATGCTGAGGAAGTTTAATTCTAGATTTAAGTGTGACGCACAGGTTTAATTATCACTTTAATTGGCCTGTGAGTTAAAAAAGTTTGAGAAACACCACCTTAAAAACAAAGAATCTTTTTTTTCTTTAATATCCTTAGCACGGACCGCAATACACCGGATATTATGTTTTTCTACAAAAGCGTACAATTACAAAAAGTATGTGCATATTAAGTATCTTTCTAAAATTTGTAACGGATTATCAAGATTGTTTTAAAAGAAAATTATTAAAAGGGAAAATATAATTAACTATAAATAGCTGCTAGATTAAATTTTCATTTATTAAATTTTATTTTCTAAAGTATAAGAAAATTTTCTGTCCCCCCCTCCACTACAAAATTTAGACTCTGAACGCTGCATGCTAAAAGGAGTCTAGAATAATTTCTATTGCAATAAAATACCTTGGTGCATGTTTGTTTGCATTTTTATCTTTGGCGACATAACTTGGCAACAAGTACGAAATAACGCCAAATACAGTTTCAGAAAGTAGTTAAAGAGTACAGTTTGAGAAGTAAATAAGTGACTACACCAGTGCAATTATAACATATAGCAAATAATATAAGGAATTGAAATAAAATAATCGCAATAAATAACTTTAAATTAGTAAATAAAGTTCTTATCGGTAGTGGTAAATAATGAACTCCGAAGGGACAATCGGCGCATACGTAATTCTTTAATTTCAAAATAACTGCACATTTTTAAAGTTCGTTACGTGTATAATTGGTCCCGGTGTTACCAAAGATATTGATATTTTCTTAATTATACTGTATGTTCGGTTTTAATATCTGCGGTTGGTTGGTTGGTTGTATTGGGTTTAATGGCACAAGGTCCCTATGGGGACAAGCTGCGCCAAATAAAAGAATATTAAAGAAAACACACAAAATTTAATGCGAACAAAGGCAAAAAATAAAGCTTAATGAGAGAAATAGCTGGATGGGGTTACCCATCCAGATATAGTCAAACAGTGTATAAACCAAACATGAAGAAATCTTAAAAAAATAAGGTATGAAATATCATCTGGATGGGGTTACCCCATCCAGGTGTCAAGTTAAATAAATATAAACTAACATTGTTATATATACAACATGAAGGGTATATTAAAACTATATATCAAAATAAAAGCCAGTTTGTTTTAAAAAATGAAAGAGTGCCCCATGAGGTGTTTCCCCAATGAGGTTTGTCAAGATTGGTGATGATGAATTAAAATAAATTCTGTACAAGTGCCGGAGGCCCGGACAGTCTGTTAAAACATGATAAATTGTCAGGTGATCAAAATGACAATGTGGACACATGGGTGTGTCCTCCCGAAGTAAAAGATGTTTATGCGTGATTCTTGAATGTCCAATTCTCAGACGAGTCAAAAGAACATCTGTTTTTCTTGGATAAATCGGAGGCCAGGTAATGATTAAAGGTTTGATTTGGTGCAGCTTATTATTGTATTCTAAATCCCAACTTTCTTGCCATTTATTATGAATAAAATGTTTTATAAGTAGTTTAACGTCTGAGAATGGAATTTTATGTCGTAACGGATTTAGAGCGTGTTTTGCCGCCTCATCTGCTTTTTCATTTCCAGGTATACCCATGTGTCCAGGTACCCAACAAAATAAAATATTATATCCACGTCTAGTCAATTTATTATAAAAATCAAGGATGACTGAGACATAAGGATGTTTTTTAAAAGATTTCATTGCGTCAATAGAACTATTTGAGTCAGTATATATGATGAAGGATGTGTTATGATGATGAGATATGTGCAACATGGCTCTCTCTATTGCAATCAACTCAGCCGTAAAGATAGAAATCGAAGCATGAAGCCGATAACTCAAACTACTGTTATCGATAAAAACACCGCAACCAACAATATCCCCACTCTTGGAACCATCTGTATAAACATCAGTGTAGTTTTTAAATTTTGCACGATGTGCAGCAAATAATTGTTGGAAAACAGCAGGGGCCAAGTTGTTTTTGTTATAACCTTTGAAAGGATGGAGTGTTGTAATCTTAGGAGGACTCCAAGGAGGGAACACATGTGAGGGACATGGACTCACCTCAAAATTAATCAAAGGGCCATTATTAATAATGTTTCTGATTCTGACTCCAAAAGATGGGATGCAAGATGGTCGATGCTGATAAAGAATATCATTGTCGGTATTTAAAATATATGTGTGAAGAGGATGACCAGGATGAGAGAGGACACGGTAATATAACTCTAATGAGAGTTTTTCACGTGTATGGTGTAATGATGGTTCATTACAGTCAACATAAAGACTTAAAATTGGAGATGTACGAAATGCACCAGAGCAGACACGCAGTGCGCTATGGTGCACAGTTTCAAGTTTTTTAAGAACGGATTTACTAGCAGAACCATAGACCTGGCAGGCATAGTCGATTTTAGTTCGGATCACAGCTCTATAGATTTTAAGGAGAGCAGTGCGATCAGCTCCCCAAGAGGTATTTGAAAGTACTTTAAGTAGGTTAAGGGATTTTTCGCATTTTGTCCGTAGCTGTAAAACATGTGGTGAGAATGTAAGTCTATTGTCAAAATGTATGCCAAGATATCGAGCTTTGTCCACAACTGGAATTTGAGATGAACTGATAAAAATTTCAGGATCTGGATGCAGACCCCTACGTCTACAGAAATGCACACAAGATGTTTTGTCATGAGAAATTAAAAAACCATTTTTGTTAGTCCAGCTAAGAATATTCTTGATTGCAATTTGCAGTTGCCTCTCAATAAAACGCATATCCTGTCCCATACACATAATATGGAAGTCATCAACATAGAGATCACCCTTCACAGAAGGAGGAAGTTGTTTCAGGATGTCATTTATTTTAATAGCAAAGAGGGTGACACTCAAGACACTGCCCTGAGGTACACCCTCTTCTTGTACATAAAAACCAGACAGAGTTCCCCCAATTCGAACTTGAAAAAGTCGAATGGCAAGAAAGTTTTTAATAAAAATTGGAAGATTCCCACGAAAGTCCAGATTAAAAAGATCGCGAAGAATACCATACCTCCAAGTCTTATCATATGCTTTCATCATGTCGAAAAACACTGAGACCAGATGGTTGCGTTTTAAAATAGCTGTGCGTATGTGAGTTTCTAAAAAAATGAGGTTATCAATAGTAGACCTACCACGTCTGAATCCGCTTTGAAAAGCTGCAAGGCATCTATTAGATTCCAAAACATGCACCAGGCGACAATTGACCATTTTTTCCAAAAGCTTGCAAAGGCTGCTAGAGAGTGCGATAGGTCTGTAATTATTTGGGTCACTGGAATCCTTTCCCGGCTTAGGAAAAGGAATAATAATGGCTTTATGCCAGGCATCAGGAAAAGTGTGATCTGTCCAAATCTTATTGTAGAAATTGAGAAGATTATTGAGAGAGGATATGCAAAGATGTTTCAGCATGGTATAAGTGATCCCATCGTGACCTGGAGCAGATAAACAACTTTTTTTCAAACACTTCAAGAGCTCTGAAATAGTAAAAGGTTGATTGTATGTATGAGAGTGACAGGAATTAAAATTGATTCTGGTAGTTTCCATTTGTCTTTTGTAGGATAAAAAAGGTTCTGGATATGAGTCAGAGCTAGAATTTGATGCAAGGGTATTTGCTATTGTTTCAGCTATGTTTTTTGGGGATGCTATTGTTTGACCATTGTGTTTTAATATTGAAATGTGACTTTCAGAATACAGGCCCATAGAATTTTTCACTCTTTTCCAGAGATCTCTACTTGAAGTATTAGAATTTATGCTAGAAACATATTTTATCCAGGAATCACGTTGGCTTTTACGTCGCACTCTTCTAGCCTCAGCCTTTGCTTTTTTAAATGCAATATAGTTCGCATTGTTGGGGTACCTCCGGAAGATGCCCCACGCCTTCTGTTGATTTTTTTTTGCTTTTTGGCAGTCACTATTCCACCAAGGTTTTCTATGTCTGTGTGTGCAAGATGTTTTTGGAATACTAATGTCTGCAGCATTGATAATACACTGAGTGATATTATCAAGCGCATCGTCAATATCACCATCTATCATATCATTTGAAATTTTAGCAAGATCTGTAAAAGCTCGCCAATTGGCTTTGTCATAGATATAGCGTTTAAAGTAGTTATTAGAATCCATGAGAGGAGTAGTCTGTGAAATAAACGTTGGAAAATGATCACTGCCGTGCAAGTCATTTGAAACCCAGAAATTCCAATAAGGATATAATGATGGAGAGCAGATTGTAAGGTCTATTGCATGAAAGGTATGTGTTGGCTCATGAAAGTAGGTATGATCTCCATTATTGAGCAAGCATAGGCCATTGTCAGAAATAAATTTTTCTATTATATCACCACGTTGATTAGAGTCACGGTTGCCCCACATTTGACTGTGTGCATTAAAATCTCCAACAATGATATAGGGAGTAGGGAGTTGGAGAAGGAGATTATCAAGATGTGCCGACTGAATAGTTTGGTTTGGAGGTAGATAAATGGTACATATTGTTATGAGTCTTTTTATGAATACCCGGATTGCAACAGTTTGTAGATTTGTATTTAAAGCGATATGTGTGTGTGGTAAACTGCGAGAAACGAAAAGAGCCACACCACCAGTGGCCCTATCATTCCCTGTAAAATCTTTTCTATAGGTCTCGTAGCAGCGTAATTTGGCTTTGTCACTGGGTTTTAAATGTGTTTCCTGTAAGGCTAAACATAGAGGTTGGTGGTCATGGAGAAAACCACGGATTTCATCATATTTGTTACGATAGCCACGGCAGTTCCAAGAAATTATATTAGTCATTATTTTATTTTTTAATTATTAATTAGATGGAAACATCAACACCATTTCCATCTGTTTCAGATGACGTGGACATTCCTTCCTCATCAGAAGGAGTTGGGTGAAGATCAATTTCGAGATCTTCATATATTAATTTTCCTGTTTTAGTTGGTGTGGGATTTGTTGGTGTTTTATCATTAGACAGTCTTTTATCTGGTGGAGTGATTTTTGCTAAGCTTTTTCTCCTTTTTCTTAAGCTGTTGGGAGTGGACTTTACAGATAATTTATTAATTTCATCTTCTGAATGGTGAATATTTGCAGATTGTGAGTTTTTGTTGCAAGAGATGTAGGAGTTAATTTTCTGAGAATTGTCATTTTGTTTAGTTTTTGATGCATCTTTTTCTCCTTTATTTTTACTATTATTTGTTGCTAGAGATATAGACTGAGAGTTATTATTAACCAGCAAGGATTTCATTGTAGAAGTATCTTTTTGATTTACAATGTTTTCCTGAACAGTTGTTTCGGTTTGAGTGGCAATTGATTGATATTTTTTGTTACCAGTTAAAGCAGCAGAGTAAGTTATACCTGTGTTTGGTGTGCGAGACTTGACTATTTTCCTTGCTTCTGGATATGAAATGTTCTGTTTTGTGCGTACTGTTTGGATTTCTTTCTCAACTTTCCAGATTTCACATGATTTATAGTATGATGGATGATCTTTTTCGCAGTTCACACAATGAGCAGAAGCTGTGCAGCTTTCACTTTCATGTCCTTTTACTCCACATCGAGCACATGTTAGGGATCCACGGCAGTTATTTTTGGAGTGACCAAATTTCTGGCATTTGAAACAGCGTAATGGGTTTGGTATGTATGGTCGAATTGGGCAGCTTAAGTATCCGGCTTTTATGTTGGTAGGTAAGTTAGGTATATCAAATGTAAGTATTAAATGTTTTGTTGGGATGATTTTACTATCTCTTTTAATTGTTATTCTTCGAACTTCTGTAACATGCTGTTCTTTAAGATTTTCAAGTATTTCTGATTCTGAGACATATGTGAGGTCTTGTTCTGAGATGACACCACGTGAGCTATTTAAGTAATTATGAGCAGATACAGTAACTGGTATATTTCCAAAGAATTTACATTTCATTATATTTTCAGCTTGAGTTGAATTTTTAACTTCAATAAGCAAGTCACCAGATCTTAGTTTTTTAATAGTCTTTGGTTCCCCAACTAGTCCTTGTATAGCTTTTTGTATTAGGAAAGGTGATTTGAGGGCAAAGTTGCCTTCAACACATTTTACGATAAAGAAACGTGCATTTCTATATGACAAATCTAAGAGGCTACAAGCTTTGGTTGCATCAGAGGATGCACCTTTATTTTCCAAATTGGAAGAAATATTTTCCTCGACTAAATTAGCCCAGGATGTGTTTGGTTGTGGGGCCTCCACATCGCATGTCTTATTTCCTTTAGTTGTATCCATAGTTTAGATTTTTTTTTTTTAACGCTAGGCGTCGGGCCTGGTCACCGACCCTTCTTCTTAACCTTACTTCTGGGCGCAGGTTTCAAAAGGGTGAAAACTATCAACAAACCTCCACGTTTTTCGAACATTGGATTAAACTCGATAGCACTTCCTAATATCTAGTTCTTTCACATTGGAATCAGGTAGTCAGTAGGTAAGCCTTTACAGCTCTGTCCAAACTACAACCCCTTTCACCGAAAGGCACCAGTCTCCCGGCGTTGGTCCTAACAGCCACCATACAATGTATGGCGTCCTCCGATCACGGAACCGGAATTCGGAAAATGCCCTGCACTCTGGGACTCAAGATCAGCCTAAAAAGGTAGAACCGAGTCGAAGAGATTAAAAAACCTCAGCACCCAGAGTGTCTCACGTGAAAATAAAAAAAAATCCACTATTGTATAAAAAAGAAGCTATGTGAGAGAAAACTTAGAAACAAGGTGTATTTTTTGTCTTTTTCACTCTTTTTAAATTGTTTTTTCTTTTTTTTTTTTTTAAACTCAAGAACAAAAACAATGTTAGTGGAACAAAGTGAACAAAAAAGTTAGTAAAACAATCAAACATGAACAAGAACAAAGAGGTATAACAAACTGAAAAGAGAAGATTAAAAAGTGTGAAACAAAGAAAAAAGGATAGACAACTAAACAGAGAAGAAGGCAGGAAGGGAGAAAGATCGCTCAGGAATCCGGGGTCGCGAAACCCGTAAATACCTAAAGAAGGTATTCCCCTGGGGGCTTTAATATCTGCGGACCACGTTAAACATAAAATGTTCATCTTCTGCTGGTAGCAATCTTGGATAGAACTGAGAAACACAATTTTTAGAGAGCTCTGATTGGTGGATTTCGAGCTGATATCTATCGTAGTAGATACAAACAGCCATGAGTTAGCGCTTGATGAAGTTACGAGAGGCAGTCTATCACACGTAGAGTTGCAAAAATCCAGTTTATTTCCAATAGACCCGGTTTATTCCTCAAAGACCTGGTTTATTCCCAAAAACCAAGTTTATTCGCAAAAGACCAGGTTTATTCCCAGGTTTAAACCGGGTTTTTTCTAGTCTTTGCAACTCTAATCACATGGACCGTTTTCGAGAGTTTTACTCTTGAAAAACGTGTTTCAGAGGAAATATCTGATATTGACTCCGTTTTCGAGAGTTTTACTCTTGAAAAACGTGTTTCAGAGGAAATATCTGATATTGACTATGATAGGAGAGTACGTCTGATAGCAGCGTAACTTAGCCCTTTCCGGGCTGTATTTGCCACAGTGGAGTAGAACGTGATCCGGTGTCTCCACCTCGCAGCTTAGAAAGTATAGAGGAAACTTGGCAAGCTTCATCTTAAACAAGAGACTGTTGGTGAGCCATTTACGTGTGCGCCATCGAGAGATCCAGATGTCCTCCTGGCGGTGGCTGGTCCATTGTCGAAGGGTTGCTTCCTCACCTAAGTGCGGGAAATTCGGCAAGTAGTTACCGTTTAATCGCGAGAATGCCTTATCACTTATCCAGTCGCGGCAGATCTGTGACGCAAAGTCTTAAGGGGCGATCCAATTGAGGGTGTGTGTCAGGTAGGAGCCGTTGCGGGCAAAGAAATCCTCCACCTCATTAAAGAGAATGCCTTTGTGGCCAGGGCACCACATAAGACTTAGTGACATAGAGTGTGACGACAGGAGCTGAGGAATTGTATAAGGAAAGAGCATGTTTACAAACAAACATTCCCGTCAATCAGTCTCTCCTTCCAACCAATCAGACAAACGCGTCCCTGTTCGTACACTAATCAAATCATCTTTTTCCCTGAGTGACGTCGAAGTTTTTCCCAGAGTGACGTCAGCTGATCTTTCCTTATTTTAAAGAAGCAAGACGACTCTGGATAAGCGAAGCGAGGGCTTTTGCTGAGCACTCAGCATGTAGAGGCTGCACGTGAGGAGGAAGTAGCAACCGTCCGAAGTCACATAGAAAGTGGGGGTACCTGGCCAGGCCCTCGACTGTGAGGATAGAATTTAGGCATGGCGAAGCAGGAACCCGTTTGCACGTTGTAAGCTGCAACGTTCGAGGCATCCGACGAGAGGAGGTTACTAACGGGAATGGAAGCGTACCACGAGGACCAGGCTTGAAAAATGGCCCTCGGCGGGAGGGAAACGGTGCGGAAAGAAATACCATCAATGGTCAGTTGGTGGAGGCCAACTCGCGGGAAAATTTCATATTTATTTCTGTCGGTATCTAAGTTACTCCACCTCTCTTGCCATTTTGACAATGTACGGCTAAGGAGATGTTTCTTAGCCTGGCGGTGTGTGGTTCTGACCTTGACGTTGACAGAGTGTAGGGTCGTGGTGGCCTTGGCCAGCACATCCACACGTTCATTGTAGGTGTGTCCCACATGAGCCTGGACCCAATGCATATGAACGTCGAATTTAATCATTTTAATCAAGTCCTTAATCTCGGCAATATCCCTGTGCTGAGGAACAAGTCCATACAGTGCTTGAAGCGCCGATCTCGAGTCTGAGTAGACATCGAGTTCACCAAGCCTCTGTGATGGGCATCTG
Source organism: Maratus michaelseni (assembly GCA_963931845.1). Lineage (NCBI taxonomy): Eukaryota > Metazoa > Arthropoda > Arachnida > Araneae > Salticidae > Maratus > Maratus michaelseni. The sequence goes on from OZ007586.1 coordinate 373,784,937, forward strand.
TAATTGCCGCTTTGATTGCATAGCCTTCAGCAGAAAGTACTTCTGCACAATCGGTTAGACGGAACTGCCATTCCCTTGCGATTCGTCCCCCAGCCACAGCGAGGAAAGTACACCCCACGGTGTTGTCCTGCTGTTTTGATCCGACCGTGTAGTAAGAACACGGTATCTTTGGAATGAGATCCGAAGTCCACGGGACCCGTCAGATGTCTTCTCGCGTAGGGTTAGGCCGCCAGAGTTCAACGTATGTCAACACTCTCGGGAGTTAACCCGGTGTTATCAATGTTCGTTTGAAAGCGGAAAAGCGCCGTGAAGTTCCTGTCACGTAAATTCAGGGGCAAAACCCCAGCTAGAACGTCGAGAGAGTCAGTCGAAACCATGGCATAACACTTAGTTACGCAAAGAAGCACTGCTCTTGGCATGATGAGCAATCTATTCGCTTCAACTACTTTGCCAGAGTACAAGATAGTGGCCACATATACGACTCTTGCTCACACAAAATGGAGTAGAGCATCTTACGGATTTTTGGACTTACAAGGGGATCGCCAAAAATGATGCATACAGATTTTGATGATTTTAAAGTATATTGTAGGGGCCATACTCCTAATTATTCAGGTCAAAGGTTTCCTTCAAATGGGCCTAATCACCCAGCCAGAGCGCCAGACTGTTAGATTTATGGCAAATATGCTTCGGCGGTAAAACCCCCAACAGCCATTTAGAGCCCCACAGCTAACCAAACAAGCCCTTAACAACGGGCGACTATTAACAAAAATCATACATACAAAATGCTTTTCAGCGAAATGGCACAAACTTGATACAATGACAATAGACCCCTGCAAAATAAAATATAAGTACTAAAATCAAATTAATTAACTAATAAATAAGTTGCAAAACAAAAAAAGAAACTCTAACATGTCTAACAGACAGATATTGTTACATAGTCGGTTTAAGAATTAAACTTACGTAAAGGCTAACTTAAATATATAAACTAAAAGCATGTATAACAGCATTTAATGATTTATTTAGTTACATCGTCGAGACTAATAACTAGCAAAGCTAAGGTTCATAAACAATAAAACATAATCCCCATGATTCAACGACATACTTTTTACAGTGTCGATTACAAACACTCAGCAAATTCAGTTGGTAATATCCACCAAGTCACATTTATGTCCAAACTATGTCAGTTTTAATAATAGTCCACGATTTCAAATAAAGTTCAAAATACCGTCAAACAAATGACTTTAAAAGTTTTATACACAAAATTGCAAAGAAATTAAATTTCATCACCAGACTAATGACATAACCAAATGCACAATGATCCATTGCATTCTTCAAACATAGTTAAAACAATAAATGCCGATTAGACGAATTTAACACCAAATATACTCAAAACCTATAACTTATTGTAGAATACAGTCTATTAAATATATTATAGTTTTCCGCAAGCTTTGAATAGTTCGCAGGGTCCAGAAGAATTCTTTGTAAGTTTTCACGCAGCGTGTATTTTCTCACAAATCTAAAGTAATGTCTCATTAAAAAGCATCTACAAAAAATGTAAGGTACAACTGTGCCCCAAGAGCCACAATCTTAACTATCTGATTGTATTTTACCTATTTTACACAAAAAATCCGAAAAACTTCCTTGGCCTGATAAGTAATGTGCAAGTAGCTGTTTTGTACACACAAACTCTCTGTCAACTTTCTTCAAAATTTCGTAAGTCTGTCTACCCTTGTCAGAGGCAGACCAATACTCCTGCCAATACTGCATCAACTTCTTTTGAAATACCTTTTTACCAGTGTGGGTGGAAGCGTAATTCTGATACTCAATATCATACATACCCTCCAAAATGACAGATTTCGCTAAACAGTCTGCTCGCTCGTTACCTTCAAAGCCAATATGTGCATTGATCCATCCGAGATATAGTACTTTATCAGGATGTTCCATAAGCAGCTTGTAAATTAAAAACAACAGTTCATTAGTGGGAAACAGATTATCAAGAGCTGAAACCGACTAAAATCTATCAGTATATAATATGACACTTTTAAACTCAGAGTGGACCAACCCTCATACTGCATGATAAATAGCAGATAACTCTGCCTGATATATTGAATTCAAATCATTTAGTTTAATTCTATAATCATATATAAGTGTGCCCTTCCAATAAACTGTGAAGGCTGCTGCCACTCCCAAGGGCATACGAGATCCATCTGAATAAACTACAGACAAATCCAAGTCTAAAACCACCTTTGTAACTGGTACAATTAATATTAAATTTTCACGACCTATTACTGGAAATTCATATGTTCTTTATTTATCCAGAATTCTTCTGCGTGAAACTCTATATTATTGATAACAAATGACCCATCTTCACTGAAAAAGAGAAATTTATCGTAGTAAGCTTGATATTCTATCTTCAAAGAGGAACACCTGCAAGAGTACATTGAGCATCCGTTAAAGTCGATCTATATGTCTTAATCACTGATAGTAGACCAATCCTCTGGCAAGAGCTAAGTCGCTTAAAAGTCGGAGTCTTCAAATCTCCAAACCATGCTTGATATCCATACATAATTTGTTTAACTATCACGGAGCTATACCAGATCTTGCGATACCTTGCATGAACACCACTATCTCTAATTTCCGTTTTTCGAATATTTAAAGCAAAATCCTTAATTTTCTCTCTAATATTATCCAGATGAGTTAGCGAATTAAACGCACTATCAAGGGTAAGACCCAAGTATTGCAAGTTATACCTCAGTGCTACACTCTCTCCATTAATTTAAAAATTGATCTTCTTCATTCTAAAATATTTTTGCCGAATAGCATTGCCACATATTTTGTAATACTTATCTTCAAGCCGAGGTACTCAAAGATTTCTGCATAACGATTTAAGTGACCATTCATATTAGTCTCGAACTGTGGGGGGCTGTCACCCTCGGCAAACAAAGCGAAATCATCTGCGTAGGAGATGACTTGATACGATAATATAACTTCAACAGACGATCTGCCACCACACGCCATAAAAGAGGGCCCAGACTCTACTCCTGGGATGCATACCTGGAATAACACAAACCATTCAACACCAAGTGCAAGACTAAAACCTATAAGTCTATTACTTATGTAACTCTTTAAAGTCGATCTCAAGTACAATGGAAGAGGTAAATTGTCAATTATACGTGCTAAGATATGCCAATGTGATGCGTCAAATGCACCCTCTATGTAAATGGATGCTGCAGCACAATATTTTGAATGACCAAGAATCTTATTAACTTTATTTTTAAATCCAAAATTGCAGAAACCGTTGATCTACCTTCACGAAAGCCATGTTGTGCTATATCCAAATATCGAATACCTTTCAGTCTCGACATAATTCTAACTTTCATCACTCATTTTATAATTTTTCCCAAAATTGGGAGAAACGTAATTGGGTGGTAGGCCCTTGGGTTTGATGAGCTCTTGTTCCTTTTCCAAAAGAAAATATCTATTCCCTTTTTCCAGCAACTAGGGAAAAATCCCAATTTTAAACACTTATTAAACACACCCAAAACAAAAGCGGAAAACTTTGTGCAAAGATTTTTTACCACCAGAGGGTCCATAAGTCATAGCCAGGTGCCCTGTTATTTGCCTGACTTTTCACTGCATATTTCAATTCACGATGTGAAACAGCTTTAAAACCATGATCTGTAAATATTTCTGCATCTGGAGTGTATTCAAATATGATTTTTGGAATATTATCTACACCAAAATGTTCCTGCATAAGCAGCATAGTCACATCGTCGTATGAGTCAAACACTGTGCTATTTTCTAGCGTAGTGAAGATGATGTCCGTATGTTTAATATTCTTCCCATCGATATATTTGAATAAAGTACCATAAGCATCAATAGTTTTTTTCACAAAAATTCATCCATGCCGATCTTTTAGCTTTTTTAACATTTTTCTTATAGATGTTTCTTTCTTTTAAATATGCATCATTATAATGAATATAGTCTATATTCCTACGATACCTTTTGTAAAGGGCACTGAGTTTATTGCGCAGCCTTCCTAAATCGTCTGTAAACCAATAATGTTTAGGTTTACATCCCATCTCTTTATATCTAAAACATCGATTCATTACATCCTGGAGAAATATTTGTAAATTGTTCATCCAGATATCCATATGAACAGCACTTGTAATAGGAAGCACCAATAGTTCATGCATCTTCTGACGAAAAAGATTATTGAACTTCTTGAACGAACGAAATTTGGTCTTGTATCTTTTCACAAGTCTTACGACAGGTTTCAAGTTCAAGCTGTATCGTATATATCGATGATCACTAAACGAGTTATACTCAGTGCCTACCTTCCCAGGTATCGATATAGTTACATATATTCTCCCCGGCAAAAGTTATGTCCGGCCTGCCCTGGCGGTCATCTTGAGCGTATGTTGGCGGAGCCTCAGTATCGTCACTAATAGCATGTTCTTTATAGAATGATACTCCAACAGGACCTCTGCTCTTTGATAATCCCGGCTATAGCCTAAATTCTTTATATGCACATTGAAATCACCCCCGATTAGTACATTTGAGCAGTCTATGTATTTTTCAGATCATGAAGCAAAGGCAGTGTCTAAAGCATCCGACGAAGCCGGCTTAGAATATTGGGAACTCAAAGAAATAACTTCGTTCTCGACATTGACATTAACAAACACAGCATTATCTACTTTGAGAGATTCAATGACAATAACCACCATTAACAATTAACATAGCAGAGGTTAGTTTGAGAGAGATAAAGGATCTCCAATTCGGAGTAATACCAGCAATTTAACCTGAAACCAGATATGGGTCTTGACACAGAACTACGTCAAAAGAAAAGTTGTTTAAATACCTATCCAGCTCTTCATTAGCAAGTTTGCAGTAATTCAAGTTAATTTCTAGCACTCTAATCCCAGAACTAGCCGAACGCACCAAAGGGCCGCCCTTATAAACGTTTTGCATTTAACAACTTAGTTCAATAAGCCTGGTATGCCGGGCACTCATAGCTATCTGCTCTGTGGTTCACCTCATCCGAATCCCCTTCAAAATAGCATTGTACACACTATGTAATTAAATTTACATTGCACAGTCTAATGCGAATCCGAGCACTTAGCACATCTCATCCCTCCACTACAATTACTAGCAATATGACCATATGATTGACATTTGAAGCAACGAATTATATTTATATGTTCAACCACCTTATAACGCTCATAATCAACACAAATTCTCCTTCGACTAAATAAACAATCCCTGCCCCTCGTGTCTACACCAATAAGCCCAATAACTCGACCATTACGTGTTTTTATCTTGCGAATTATCTCAAAGTCATGTGAATGCTCCATCACCAATTCCTCCAAAGCCTGCTTTGTAGCAGCAGAAAAACCTGGATCAATCAGTTTTGCCCGAATTTTATCCATAGCCACATAACCAGTCTTCATCTGATCCGAAACTCTGTCCAGAGAACTTGTCATCTCCTCTTCCTCTACCCATGGTCCACACTAAGAACCAAGATCCTTTCCCTTCTTCTACTTAGTATATTTATCAGTATTTTAACCTTCAAGTCTTCATCTCCCTGCAATAAAGTCCGAGCAGCGTCCGTGTCTCTTTTATTACTCATTTTTAAAACAACATGCCCCACCTTTCTTATCAGAATGTCGCTGGGCTCTCCCAAGTCAGGATCCGCTTGAGATACTCTCTTTATCTCATTCTTCACTGTGGTAATGTCCATTTCCTTAACTTTAGTCGAAACAATCACAGGTTGGTTGGTTGGTTGTATGGGGTTTAATGGCACAAAGTCCCTTCTGGAACATGCTGCGCCAAACAAAGTGAATGAAGAATATAAAATTATATCAAGAAGTTATCCAAAACCTTGTCAAAAACAATTAAATAAATAAAACAACACAGTTTAGTGAAAAAAATGTTGCGATGATATATGTAATTAAAATCATTAAACTGACTTCATAATGATGTTTAAAACGCACAAAGAAAATCTTTACATTCTGTAAAGTAACGATTATCAAAAAAGTATAAAATGTCTAAATAATGCAGCATAAAGACAACACAGAATATTAAAAAAACAAAATAAAATCATGTCGGCTCAAACTCTTCAAAAACAGTATTTTCTTCATCTGCATCGGAATCATAGCTGAAAGAGTGAGACTCCATAGCCACTTCCACATAGTGCAGCAACTGTTTGGAATCCTTCTTATTGATTGTTAATGGGCTGAGACATGATTTCCTGTTTTTTCTCTTCACAGTTTTTCATTGTGGAGAGGTTTGGGTTGAGGTTTTCTTTCTCTCTTTCTGTGCACATTGTTTTTGTTTTGCTTTTTCTGTAGGGGAAACAGGTTTTTCCAATTTGCTTGCAGATGAAACAAAAGTTTGATCTGACTCATGTTCGGTTGACTGTTTAGATGGATAATTAGGATATTCTATTTTCAGTGGATCGAATGATGGTGGCAAAAGTTGTACTGCAGGCAGGGGTCTTATTCTAGCAGAACAATACATACTACGAGTTTTTTCTTTATAGTGCTGGTTAGTGTAATAAAAGAATAATTTGGTGGTAAAGAGAATTCAGTTTGGGTGCTTATATGTCTTAAGGATTTTGTTTGTTGCTTGAGTAAACTGGAATAAGAAACTCCTACAGATGGTGTTCTGGATTCAACAAGTTTTAGAGCTTCAGGATAAGAAAGTTTTTGAGGGATTTTGACCGCAAGAATTTCTTTCTCACGAATCCAGTTTGGGCAAGAGCGGGAGTATGCTGTATGGTCACCCTTACAATTTGTACAACGTTCAGGCTTTCTGCCTGACTTACCATCGTGGCCGACTTCCGCACAAGGTGCGCAGGTAACAGAACCACGACAGGTAGCTGTAGTATGACCATAGAGCTGGCATTTAAAACAATGGAGCGGGTTAGGTATATAAGGTCAGACAGAACAGCTAAGGTAGGCAGCTTTAATTCTGGTTGGCAAAGTAGGGCTATTGAAAGTCAGAATAATGTGCTTCGTAGGAAGCACTTGCTCATTTCGACGGATAGTAATACGGCGTGCATCTATGAGATTTTCATCTTTTAAGTTTTGTAGAAGTTCTTCATTTGTAGAAAATAAAAGATCTGGTTCGGATATTACACCATGGCTTGTATTTAGAGTTTGATGGGCCTGAACAGAAACAGAAAAAAGCCTATTGTTGTGCAATTTGAGAGAAATTGTGAATGTTTGGCTTTAGAAACCTCAACAAGTAAATCCCCAGACTGTAGTTTTTTAAGTGAGTAACCATCTTCAAATACAGATTGGAATGTTTTTGCAATGAGAAACGCCGAAGTTCTCTTAAAAGAACTATCAGAAACACTGCCAGTACGTTTAATAATAAAAAAGCGAGTGAATGAAGTCATCTGTACAGTTTGTTGCTCTCCACATGGGAGAGAAATAGAAGAAAGTGAAGTATTTCCATCCATATTAGAGAGAAAAAAATAATTCAGACCCCGGCCGCACCGCCTACTACTGAGTCCAGCAAGGGGATGCACATTCGTGCACCAGTGCTATCCAGGGCTCATACGTTCAAAAGACACAACTATTTCAGTCTCCACCCTTAACGAGATTAGTAGTATATGTGCCCGCTCACTTGATTTCCAGCCAGTGACAAGACAGCTGACCAGCCGATTGATGCATACGGGACCAATATGCACATCCCGTCTACCCGAAGCAGAGGCCAAAGCAATGTGTTGGTTTCCCTCAACTGCCAGAATCCCCCTTTGCAGGGACACGGGTCGCCACGTACGGCAAACACGTGGGCGGTTAACAATTCTCCATAAGTTGATATAAACAGGATGATATCGGCCCATTCAGAATCACCCTCACCTCAGAAGAGGAAACTAGAATGAGAGTGAAACAAAGAAGAAAGATTAGACAAGAGAATGGAGAGGAAAAAAGAAAAGAGAAAGATCGCTCAGGTGCCCGGGGTTGCGAAGCCCGTGAACACCTAAAGAAGGTATCCCCCTAGGGGACGAAACAATCACAGAAAATTCATCCTGTCTCTGTCTACAGGGTTCCTCCCTCCTAGCCGAAATCTCATCTGTACTAGAAGATCGCGTGATTTTTGCAGCCATCTCCTCCATCTTCATGTTATTCCTCTCCATTGCTTTAACTTTAGTGTCATAAACCATATTTTCTCTGTAAACTTTGATTGATCTCATGGTCATGTAGTCCAGAGTTTTCTTCGTCGCTGCCGTCATAGTCGCAGACACCTTGCTCTGTTCACTCTCATACCTTCCCACGTATCATACACCTGGGCACACAAACTCTGCATCACCTCCATAAAGCATCTGCATCACCTCCAATTTTGCAGCTTCCTGAATAGGTTCATCAAATTTCTCTTCCTTAGTTGATATAATAGTAAACCCGAAGAACAAAACACCCAGAACAGAAATACAAATCAAATCCAGCAATGAACGAATAAAGCGGCACAAAATGATAAAAAAGGCACAAAAGGATCCAATAAAGCGGCACAAAATGATCCGATAAAGCAGCACAAAATTATTCAATAAAGCGGCATAAAATTATTTAATAAAGCGGTACAAAATGATACAATGAAGGAGTACCCCTGGAAACTACAATACACCGAAAAGACAAATACAAATCACTATGGCAACCCTGACACAGTAAAGATAAACAAAACACCTCTCAAAACCAGGCATCCTAGCCAACTCTGTAGCCAAGGCAACAGCAATGCAACAAAACCAAACAGCTACAACTGAAAGTGACAAAACCTCCAAAATAAAGGCACCCGATATCACAATAATAAAATTTAGAACACAACATCAGCTCCACTCTACAAAACAAGATAGTTTTCAAAACAAAAGCGGGAACCGCCCACCAAAACACATGAAATGGCCAATAACTCCAAAAAATACACAAGATAACTGAACCAAAAGCAAGAAAAAGTACAATTAGAGGGCAAGTAAGATAATTACTAAAGATGAAGCCAATTAATTAGGTTAAATGCGCAGAAACACGTTAATTGCTCGACTGAGTGCTTGTACAAAAAACAATTCAAAGTACAATAAAGTAAAAAAAATGGTAATTTAAGAAAATAACTACGTAGGATTATAGCCTTAACAATAGAAAGAAGATTATATGTCATTGAATAACGCTGAATATATAATTACAGCCTTTACAAGACTTTCTAACCACAGCCAAAATTTGCCACGCAACACACAACATTACCAGTTGGGAACTTTCCTTCAAATGGACTTTAGTTTTTAAGAAAATTGTGGTTAAAGTTCAGCAAGCGTTTCAAACATCCGCTAGTTTGACATTCCGAACAAGGCCTCCGTGGCGCAGAGCTAGCGTTCGCGTTTCTAGTCCCAGAGGCTAGGGCTTTGTCCTGAATTGTACCTTTTCCCTTTTTTAATTAATTCTATATTTTTGACGCGATACAAGTTTTACTCTGAATTATGAACTTTTTGATATTTTCCTAATAAATTACATTTACATTTTCGAATTTTTCATGAAAATTTATATCTTTTGTGCAATTTTTAATCTAATATTAAGGTCCTAACTAATTTATGCCTTGATATCTCGTCTTTTTAAAACTTACTATTATTGTTTACGTTTATTGATTTATTTATCATATTTATTAAATAGTGCAGATTTTTTTTACTTGCATTTTCTGTTTAAAAATATATTTAATTGATTAGGAAAATATTAACAAAATAATGTATCCTTTTAACATTTGATTTGTTCTAAATATATTTCAATATGTTAACTGATTAAATACAAAAATATTTACTATCACCCACATCGATATTTTTAGTTCATTAAATATGGAATTAATTGTGTGATACATATCGTAAAAATATTCAAAACAAAATATCGCACTAAAAATCCCCATTAAAACAATTTATTTGCATAAATTGTTTTAACAATATTGGAAGAATGGATAAATTAAGATAATATATATTCTTTAAATACCTGAATTGTGATAAATATAGTAATAAAAAGAAAACTGACCAGTTAAACTGAGGGCATTGAGCTCTCAGGCTATTCACACTAATTGTATATTATACTCTTATTTCAAAGAATTTGAAATAAGCCCCTCGAAAAATAAAGAAATCGACAATATATTAAAGGGGGATCATACCCCCGTTCCCCCTCTTATAGTTCACCAATGAACCCCCAAAACTAATTAGGGAAGTCTCTTATTATTATGAACATATATACAAAATTTGAAGCAAATCGGATAATTCTGCATGCAAAACCCATCTATCTAAATTAAGGGGAGGGGTTAGCCCCCCGTTTATACTTCAGAATAAACCCTCAAAACTAATCAGGATAGCGCCTTATCACAATGAACCTATATACAAAAATTGAAGCAAAACGGATAATTCTGCATGAAAAATTCTTTTATCTAAATTAAGGGGGGGGGGAAATTAGCCCCCCGTTACCCCCTTTATACTTAACCAATGAACTCCCAAAACTAATCAGGGAAGCGCCTTATCACAATGACCCAATATAAAAAATTTGAAGAACATCGAATTTTTCTGCATGAAAAACTCATTTATCTAAATATTAAGGGAAGGGGTTTAGCCTGGTTTCTCCCTTTATACTTAAACAATGAACCCCCAAAACTAATCAGTGAAGCGCCTTATCCCAATGAACCTATAAAGAAAATTTGAAGCAAAAGGGTTATTTCTATCAAGAGTTATCGCGTTACATACGTACATACATCAAGCAGGGCGGTCGCTCTGCCAAGCCAAGCTATAAAAAAAAAACCCGCCAAACAAACAACGCCAAGAACTGGACTACAAACCGCTACTGCTTACTTACAGGAAGCAACTTCGCAATGTTAAATCGACCAAACATGCCAGATTAAAATATCAGATATCAAATGAACCAAGCGTCGCAGAAAAATAAATCTAATACTAGAAGAATCTAATGAAGAAATTCTTCAATTTGAGACCAAACTCATCTTCATAAATGATTTATAAACAGAGATATAGATTTTTTTTAAACGCCCAGTTACTTAAAATGATAACTTTTTTCTTCGCCAAACTTTTTTTTTCAAACAACCTACAGACTTAAATATAGGGCAGAAATGAGAAAGGATTGCATTTTTGGACAAGTAATAACGTAATCTACCTGCTTTTATAAAATCCAGTGAAAAAAAATAATAAATTTCTATCCTTAATTAGCAAAAAACTGTTAATTAACTTGGCAATTAAAAAATTATGCCAAAACAGAGATAAAACCCCGCCAACGACCGTGTACCATCTGTATTATAATAGCACAAATCAGTTACGGGTTACTCATATCAAATTTCATATGCAAGTCAGCCATTTCTTCTGCAGATATTTTTATTTAATAAAACTTCATAATTATATAAGAACACACATTTTACCAGACAATTAAATGTGACTGCAAATTGTGGCCGATGACTGTTTCCAAAATGAATAAGAGTGAGAAATTTCCAGATTAGGATATCGATCTGGATTAGAGCTACTAAATATATAGGCTGACTCGTCAGGCATTTCTATTTCCCGCTGGACTGGTTCACGCAATGTGTTTCAATGGCGTTGAATTAGTTTCTGTTTATTTTTTAACTTTAAAGGTTTAATTATGGGTAGTTGTTCTGCTATTAATTGTACGAATCATTCAAGAAAGGATCCCTGCATGCTTCAATTCCCTCATAAACATGAAAAATTGTCAAATTTAACTATTAATTGTAGATTTTATTCTTCCGGAATTTTTTTGTTCGCCAGCTTGGCGGTAACGCGATTTCAAGGGCGTAGCGCCATCTAGTTCATTTTCGGGAAAACAATGTTTATTTCCGACTTTCTTTCTTTCTTTTTTTTTTTTTTTTCAAAAGCACAAAATTAAATTGAAATTTTATGGAAAACTTAAGAATATTGATATATAATTAAAATTTATGAGAGTTTTCGAAAGAACTATAATATAAAATAGAATAGTTTAAAGGAAATTTATTTTAAAAAGTACAGATTTCTTTTCTTTTTCTTTCTTTTCTTTTTTTTTTTTTTTTTACATATTCATTTTCACCAAATAAATGGGTTCTATTTTGAATTTCGAAAAAAAAAAAATCCCTAAATTTGCTTAAAGATAATTTTAATATTAATATTTCATCAAAATACAGTTATATTTAAGAAAATATATAAATAAATATTTTAAACAATTTTCATAATTAAAGGTTATTAAGAAATGGAGTATATTTTTATTATAACTTTAAGATATAAATTTGTTTAAGATAACGAAGGAGATCTGGATACTGTGAAGGATCATTACATTTTCCTCTTGGAAAGAACAGTTCTCATATTATTAAAGTAATGAAAACTTGCTACACATGAAAACTTTTTAAAAATTACTTTAAATAGAAGTTTTTAAATATTTATCACAAAGTAAAAGATGAAATTATATTTTTAATATTATTTTTCTTCAATTATACTTTTACATCAGAAATTAATTATAATATTTTTTCATTACACTGTTAAGTGTAACAGTGTCTCAGAAATAACACATACACTAAAAAAAAATCATTATTTTTTGGAAAAAAGTACACTTGAAGAATAAATTTTAATTGTTACACTAAGGTAAGAAATTGCTGCTGATATTCTGAAAATAATAATAATAATAATAATAATAATAATAATAATTTTTCTATGGACAAATAAAATAAAACTTTTAGAAATATCTAAGAATTAATTAGATAAATTATGCAAAAAAAGGGGGGGGGGAGTAGTTAAATGTAAAATTGACATTCCGAATTGCAAAACTTGCGATGTCCAAATTGCAAAACTTGTATCCGATGTTTCAAAGATTTTTCTCCGGGCGGGGGGGGGGGGGGGGCTAAAGTTTCGAAAGGGGGAGGTGTGCTTCTAGACTTCAATTACTCTATACTACTATACCGGGTCACTCCATGAATTCAACACTGCTTGTATAATTAATTCGTGAAATGAATGTTCATTGTAAAACCAAAGGTTTTTTTAATAAAATTAAATATATCTATTGCTAATTTTATTGAACAATAAATAACCTGCAGGCTACAATTTGCAGTGAAAATCGATGCTCAAGAGTACGCATTTTATTCGAAACTTTCATTCCCTATCGTACTTTTTGATAAATTCTGCAAAGCAACTAAGACGACGATAAATGCGCCAAATGGGTTCTACAGGAAAACTAGCGCCAACGTTTTCCCACTTGGGAATGTTAATGTCGGATGATGCGCCAGCTCTTTAATATAGAAACCTTAATCTGGGTGGCTTAGTGGCAAAGCGTCAGGACAGTACACTGAAGGTCCCAGGTTCGAGTCCTGGCCTAGGTCGATTTTTCACTCATGTTGGTTTAGTGCATTTAATTGTCTGTTCTACTATTGTAAAATAAAGTAATCAGACGTAGTGTTTATGCTTTAATATATATAAATAAACCTTCATAAAATTTACATTTTTAGAAAGATCTTTAAAACTAAAATTTTTTTGAGTGACCTTCTAAAATGTATACATTAAGAGTTATTGGCATTTAAAATTTATTTCCAAACGTGAACAAAATTTTCGTAAAGGAATTGAATGTGATTAAATTATTTCTAAAAAACCATGGTAAAGGACAAGCATTTCGTTCGCAGGCCACCGCCCTCTATACTAGGCCTGCGCGCTAAAAAAAATGGCGGCTGTCGCAGGCGGAATCGTTTGTAAAGTCCCTCGAACTTCAACACCAATAATATCTAAAAGTTATCTTTGACTTGTTTCATCTCCGAAAAACAAGGCGAAGAAAAAAAAAATAAGTTGAAACTGGTGTGAAACAATAATAACTAAAATAACTTCTTAAAACACCATCAAAATTTTTAAAATTCGCTAGGCCTTTCGAAAGATCTGAGTCTTTCTTCGTCAGGCGCAAAAAGACGTGCTTCTACTATGAAAGCAGCAGCAAGACTGAAATGAGAGATAAGGGAGAGGAAACAAGCTGAAACAACAGCCAATAGGAAAGTAGAAATCAAATGCCAATAGGAAAACAGAGGGAGAGGACAACAGCCAATCACAGAAGAGTAAAATCAAGACAATAGAATACAAAATAGAAGGGGAAAAAAGCACAGATATATTAAAAAATGGAAACAGATGAAAATTAAGAAATAAATAAGTAACCAAAATATATTAATATATATAAAAACAGACTAATATTAATTAATACAAAAATAAATTATATGGTAGTACTGAAGAGGTTTTTCCAAGCAGCAGAGAGCATTGATTGAGAGAGCATAAATTCCCCATTTACGAAGATCAGGACATTTTTTAAATTAAAACAATGGCCGGAATCCCAAGAGTGCTTGGCAATAGAAGATTTAGAAATTTCTTGATTAGTTACATAACGAGAGTGTTCTTTTAAGCGGATTTCGAGATTTCTTTTAGTTTGACCAATATAAGATAAATCACAGCCATTACAAGGAACTTTATAAATTCCCCATTTACGAAGATCAGGACTGATCTTCGTAAAAGCTTGGAAATTTGATATCACACTATTTTTTAGCCACAACTTTCTTTTTTTTTTATGCTTGGCTGTTTTTTTTACTTTTGAAAAGTTGTTTTTTGTAGATACATACATACGTACGTACTTAAAGAACGGGCGGGCACATTAGCTCTCATGCTTTGATAGCCTGTGAGCTAAAAATTGCATTAAAAGTTGAAAAACAATTTACTTCAAACCTTGTAATTGTCTACAAAAGAAGCTAAACGAAATGAATACAAAGAAAATTTTATTTATTATGATATTACCGTGAAAGGCAATGCAGTCGATTCTATTTGTAAATATTTTTATATGTATCGAAAATTTTATCTCTCATTTACAGACGATTTTTGCATTTCTAGCAGAAATTTTCTGTCTGACATCGACAGTGTTTTCACTTGTTAGAATGAAAACAAATTTGAAATGTAATCTAAATTTATTTGTGCAAATGAAAAATGATGTTGAGTTTGAACTTTACAGTTAAATGTATTTAGAGGTCATTAAAAATTTATATAACTGGATAAAACTTGTATATAAGCGTTACTGCTTTAATATATTATTACTCCTTTGAAGATACGCTTTTGCCTAATCATACATATGTTTAAAAGATTCGAGAGGAAAAATATTTTGTATATGTTATAAAAAAATGACAAATTTTCATTTAAAATTCCATGAAGTTAAAAAAAAGTATTATTTCAGAACGGTTATTAAAATATAAAAGGTAAATAGTAATAAATAAACAACAACAACAAAAAAACCTAGATATAAATTAGTTTGAAGTTTTGTCAATAGAAATATTAATTTCAAAATTGCTAAAAAACTATAAATTTTCATGAAATATTCGAAAATGTAAATGTAAATTATAAGGAAAATATCAAAAAGCTAAAAGATGCAGTATTTATAATTCTGCCTAAAACTTGTAACATGACAAAAATATAAAATTAATTAAAACACACACGGGATAGGACAGAACCCTCACCTCCGGGAATGGAAATGCGAACGGAGCACTGCTCTGCGGCACGGAGACATTGTTCAGAACGTCAAACAAATTGGTATTTTGAGGAGTGGAGTTGAGTTGTGGAGCTGCTGTTGTGTTCTAAATTTTATTATTGTGATATTGGGTGCCTTTATTTCGCAGGTTTTGTCACTTTCAGTTGTAGCTGTTTGGTTTTGTTGCACTGCAGTTGCCTTGGCTAGAGAGTTGGCTAGGGTTACTGGTTTTGAGGGGTATCGGGGTTGCCATAGTGATTTGTGTTTGTCTTTTGGGTGAATTGTAGTTTCCGGGGGTACTCTGCGTTTGGTGACTTGGACGTAGCGGGGGTTGAGTTACTGTGGTCTCTGCGGTCGCCACTTTATTGGAACATTTTATGCGCTTTATTGGATCATTTTGTGCCGCTTTATTGGTTCATTGCTGGATTTGGTTTGCTGTTTTGAGTGTTTTGTTCTTCGGGGTTACTATTATGCCTACTACGGAGGAGAAATTTGATGAACTTATTGAGGAAGCTGAAAAATTGGACTTTATGGAGGCGATGCAGAGTTTGTATGCCCAGATGTATGATGTATGAGAAGGCATGAGAGTGAAGCAGAGCAAGGTGTCCACGACTATGACGGCAGCGACGAAGAAAACTCTGGATTACCTGACCATGAGATCAATCAAAGTTTACAGAGAAAATATAGTTTATGACACTAAAATTAAAGCAGTGGAGAGGAATAACACGAAGATGGAAGAGCTTGCTGCAAAAATCACGCGATCTTCGTCCAGTGCAAATGAGTTTTCGGCTAGGAGGCGGAACCCGTAGACAGACACAGGATGAATTTTCTGTGATTGTTTCGACTAAAGATAAGGAAATGGACTTTACCACAGTGAAGAATGAGATAAAGAGAGTAGGTAAAGCGGTTCCGGACTTGGTAGAGCTCAGTGACATTCTGATAACAAAGGTGGGACTGGTTGTTTTAAAAATGAGTAATAAAAGAGACACAGACGCTGCTCGGACTCTATTGCAGAGAGATGAAGACTTGAAGGATAAAATACAGATAAATATAACAACTAGAAGAAGGGAAAGGATCTTGGTTCTTAGTGTGGACCCTGGGGTAGAGGAAGAGGAGATGACAAGTTATCTGGAGAGAGTTTTGGATGAGATGAAGACTGGTGATGTGGGTATGGATAAAATTCCGACAAAACTGGTTGATCCAGGTACAAAGCAGGCTTTGGAGGAATTGGTGGCAGAGCATTCACATGACTTTGAGATAATTCGCAAGATAAAAACACGTAATGGTCTAGTTAATTGTCTTATTGATGTAGACACGAGGGGCAGGGATTGTTTATTTAGTCGAAGGAGAATTTGTATTGATTATGAGCGTTATAAGGTGGTTGAACATATAAATATAATTCGTTGCTTCAAATGTCAATCATATGGTCATATTGCTAGTAATTGTAGTGGAGGGTTGGGATGTGCTAAGTGCTGTGATTCGCATCAGACTGTGGAATCGAAATCTTATGACATAGTGTGTACAAATTGTTATTTTGAAGGGGGTTCGGATGAGGAGAACCATTGAGAAGATAGCTATGAATGCCCGGCTTACCAGGCTTATTGAACCAAGTTGTTAACTTCAAAACGTTTATAAGGGCTGCCCTTTGGTGCGTTCGGCTATTTCTGGGGTTAGAGTGCTACAAATGAACTTGAATCACTGCAAACTTGCTAATGAAAAACTGGATAGGTATTTAAACAACTTTTCTTTTGACGTAGTTCTGTGTCAAGACCCATATCTGGTTTCAGGTCAAATTGCTGGTATTCCTCCGAATTGGAGATCGTTTATCTCTCTCAAAATAACCTCTGCTATGTTATTATTAATGGTGAATATTGTCATTGAATCTCTCAAATTAGATAATGCTGTGTTTGTTAAAATCAATGTCGAGAACGAAGTTATTTCTTTGGGTTTCCAATATTCTAAGCAGGCTTCGTCCGATGCTTTGGACACTGAATTTGCTTCATGGTCTGAAAAATACATAGACTGTTCAAATGTACTAAACGGAGGCGATTTCCGTGTGCATA
Source organism: Maratus michaelseni (assembly GCA_963931845.1). Taxonomy (NCBI): domain Eukaryota; kingdom Metazoa; phylum Arthropoda; class Arachnida; order Araneae; family Salticidae; genus Maratus; species Maratus michaelseni. The sequence goes on from OZ007586.1 coordinate 373,802,503, forward strand.
AGAGGACGTTAGGGTATAGAGAGAGTGATCAAAGAGCAGAAGTCCCGTTGGTGTATCTTTCTATAAAGAACATGGTATTGGTGAAGGACACTGAGGCTCCACCAACATAAGCTTAAGATGACTGCCAGGGCAGGCCGGACATAACTTTGGCCGGAGAGAATATATGTAACTATATCGGTACTTGGGAGGTAGACACTGAGTATAACTCGTTTAGTGAGCGTCGTTATATCCGATACAGCTTGCACTTGAACCCTATCGTAAGACTTATGAGAAGATTCAAAACGAAATTTTCTTCGTTCAAGAAGTTCAAAAATCTTTTTCGTCAAAAGATGCATGAACTATTGTAAACTTTGTTTCCTCTTAAAACTGCTGTTCATATGGATGTCTGGATGAACAATTTACAAATATTTCTCAAGGAATTAATGAATCGATGTTTTAGATATAAAAGACGGGATATAAACCTAAACATTCTTGGTTTATAGAAGAATTAAGAAGGAGGCGCAATAAACTCAGTGCCCTTTATAAAATGTATCGTATGAATTTAGATGATATTCCTTATAAGGATGCATATTTTAAAGAAAGAAACACCTATAAGAAAAATGTTAAACAAGCTAAAAGATTGGCATGGATGAGTTTTTGTGAAAAAACTAGTGATGCTTATGGTACTTTAATCAAATATATCGCAGGGAATAATATTAAAAATACGGATATGATCTTCACTACTCTAGAAAATAACGCAGTCTTTGACTGATACGAGGATGTGGCTATGCTGCTTATGCAGGAACATTTTGGTATAGATAATATTCCACAAAACATATTTTAATACACTCCAGATGCAGAAATATTTACAGATCATGGTTTTAAACCTGTTTCACATCGTGAATTGAAATACGCATTGAAAAGTCAGTCAAATAACAAGGCACCTGGCTATGACCTTTTGGAACCTCTGGTGGTAAAAAATCTATCTACAGCGTTTCCCAATTTTGTTTTAGGTGTGCTTAATAAGTTATTAAAATAGGAATTTTTCTCTAGTTGCCTGAAAAAGGGAATAGATATTTTCTTTCGGAAAAGTTTCAAGATCTCATCAAACCCAAGTGACTACCACCCAATTACGCTTCTCCCGATTTTTGGAAAAATTTTAAAAAGAGTGAAAGTTAGAATTATGTTGATACTGGAAGGTATTCGATATTTGGATATAGCACATTGAGAAGGCAGGTCAACTTTCGAGCTTTCAAGAAGGTAGGTCAACGGTTTCTGCAATTTTGGATTTAAAAAAGAAAGTTGATGAGATTCTTGGTCATGCGAAATATTGTGCTGTATCATCCATTGACATATAGGCTGCATTTGACGCGTTACATTTTCATATCCTAGCACGTGTAATTGACGATTTGCTTCTTCCATCGGCTTTAAAGAGTTACACAAGTAATAGACTTATAGGTTTTAGTTTTGCACTTGGTATTGAATGGTTTGTGTTATTCCAGGTATTAACCCAGGGGTCGTGCCTGGGTCCACTTTTATGGCTTGTGGTGTCAGATCGTCTGTTGAATTTATATCGACAACAATCGGATCAAGTCATCTCCCACGCAGACGACTTTATTTTGCTTGTCGAGGGCGACAGTGACTAATATGAATGGTCACTTAAATCGTTATGCAGAAATCTGTGAGTACCTGGGCTTAAAGGTAAGTATTTGGATAATATTCATAAGGATAAAGATCTGGTTAATGTTAGAGAAAAAATTAATGATTTTGCTTTAAATATTCAAAAAACGGGAATCAGAGATAGTGGTTTGTGTTATTCCAGGTATGTACCCCAGGGGTCGTGCATGGGCCCTCTTTTATGGCTTGTGGTGGATGTGGTGGTTGGACGATAAGTTCCCTTTTTTTATACAGTAGAATCTTGTTAATATTCCAAATAATATATACTTGGGCTTGTGATCAAAAGAATATAGTGGGTACAGTGTTGTTAGGGCCGCAAAAGACCACTTCGACATGACATTAATTATTAAAACAAAGATTTGTTAAATAAATTATTCATGCAAATTTATAATCAAGAACAATGAAGATAAAATTAAAATATTACCTGCATCAAACTAAAAAGGTACACAAGTGAGAGACGTGATTAAAAGAACTTGCACTGAAAATTGCAGCTTCAATATTAATCTTTATTTATAAAGAATCTTGAAAAAGGAGTATTTCTGAGGGAATCTCTTCTTTATAGATTCACCTCTATTTCTTAAATTATAAGTACACAACTGACGTTTTAAATAAACACCATCATAAAGAAATTAATGACATTTTTTCTCTTGGGAAACTCGGATATGTTCATTTAAAAAAAAGTAAAACATACGAATTTATCAAGCAATTTGTAGAACAAAAAAAGGTATCACCACTCGAATGACAATAAGCCATTTTCGCCATATATGCCAGGTTCCAGTGAGCTACCATCACACACAACCGTCCTTTTTTTTACGTTGGTGGAGAAGATTTTTATTGTTGCCGTACTCAGAGTAAACTAATAAGGAGGTCAAATTCATCATAATTTCTTTTAAAAAAGAAATATTTTTTTCATATCGTAGCTTTAGACGCATAACATTTTTTTACAGCCAGGCAAGTCATCACGTTACACTCTAGCAGCCAACATCTCTGTGTGAGTGTCGAAAGCGTTCAGCATCCGCGCTGACAGGGCACGCAGGAGAGGGGGTGCCAAAAATTGAAAAACACCAATCGGCAGAAATAAAAAAAGTACGTATTAGAAACATTTGAATTTGATTGGCGAGGGGCGGAGTTTAGAACAGGAAGTGAGCATAGGCAAAGAATGATATCGAAGCTTCTAGTAAAAATCCAATACCGGAAGTACAGAGGTAACAATCACTATCATTTTTTTAAAAAAGCGAAATGTTATGAAATAAAGAAAAGTTTACAGGGGAAGTTTTAAAAAGGAAAGAAATAAAATAATTTTGAATGTGAATTTTAAAATTAAATGAATAAGGACTAATAAAATATTTCTTAAATTACATTAAAATATGGCAGTGGTTGTAAGAACCACAACATATACTCCGGCCTCCCCAAGAGAAAATATTGGTGAGATGGAGAAATTTAACAATTTTGACATCGAGTCAATATTTTCTTACCTATATACAATATACATATACTTCAAATAATGAGAAAAAAAAAATTACATTCTTCTGGCAAAAAGTACACAATGTCCTTCGAAATATAGTTGCTAACAGTCCAAAAAAATAAAGAGTCTTTCAAAACAAAGATGCTGAAAGTCCAAAAAGTAAATATAGTCTTTCAAAATAAAGTTGCTGAAAGTTCATTGACTGATATGTGAAATAGCAAATACAATACTATAAAGTAAGTTCAGTAGCAAAAAGTGAACAAAGTCTTTTGAAATAAAGCTGCTAAAAGTCCATTCACTGATATGTGAAATAGCAAATACAACACTATAAAGTAAGTTCAGCATATACTAAAAGAGTAAAAAAGGTTGTAATATTGTATACAAAAACAGATAATATTATATGATACAAATTGGTAATCATACTAATAATGGCTTTCCTAATTCAATATAGCATAACATTAGCAATAAAACATTTCCATTTTGGAAAAGAAATAGCAACAATAAGACCTTTGAATCACAACTGTATTTCTAGTCACAGTCGATGAACTATATTTCAATTTTACATTAACATCAGAAATCAACTTTTCTTAGTTGAACAACTCTAATACAACAACAATAATACTTTCAAAGTAAATAATGGGCAAAAAGAGGATGTTTAAGCTCTCAGAAAAGTACATAAATAAATGTATCATTCTACCACATAACTTTAATAATATTGACCTTGTAAAAAAATATCACACAACATATCTATACAAAAATATCCTGAATGCTTATTGAATGTTTAACTCTCTGACGACCAAGAGCAAATTTCTCTTATACCCTTAAAAAACCAGAACGGCCGAACTACCAGAGATAAATCCCTTCCCCCATTTCACTCTGTCTAGCCGAAGTCAGTGGGTGGGAATTCTTTACAGAAGTCTACCGCCTCTCTTGAGAGGGAAAATGAGACAAGTTTTCCTCCCCGCACAGGGGAAAATCATCCTCCGTCACTGTTATCAAAAGAAATAATAGTTAATTGAAGATACACGTTTTAAATGGAGCCTAAAAATAACATAAGAAACAAAAATGTAAATATTTTAATGTAACCCTTCTCAGTAGTACACAAACAATTAAAAAATTGAAAAAGATAAATAAAAAAAAATATCAAAACATGTCTAAAACTTTAATACGTATGTATGTATGCAAGATTTGTTTTCTTTCTTTTATCAAAATATATAGTTTTTGTTTATCATAAATAATGGGAACTTGCTGACTGATAATTTGATGCATTGAATTTACACTGCATGAGATCTTTCGACTTTGTAAAAGACAAAGAAATGTAATAAAGAAAAAAAAATGAAAGAAAATAGCAAAGAAATCTTATTTATTTCTATATTTGGAGAAGATATATTAATTTTAAGCATATTAAACATATTAATTTTAAGCATGAAATCGTATTACAATTAATGTAAGTTGGAAAAAAAAATACGAAATTTGCATGTTGATCTTTTTTCATTTGATACATTTATAGTAATTACTTTCTCGGTTTTGCTATAAAAATTCACATTTTTATTGATGCCAATTTCATTTATGAAAACATTTGTCTTTTGGAAATTTAATTCAAATTTTTGAAGCTGGTCGAATAAAGTCTTTGAAAAAATTATGTGGTTGAATTTATATATATAAAAAAAAAATATATTAAATTTTGTCAATTAAAATCTACGCTTTATTTTAAAATTTATGTAAATTTTGTTCGAAAAAAAAAGTACTTTTAATGGCGTTTAAACATCATTATATTCATATTAAAATTAAGTTTATTTTTATTATCTTTGAGAAAATGGCATCAGCAAACATATAATAATCCTTATTACCACCTTACCCTTAAAAATAGAATAAAATTGTTTCCCCAATTTTAATTCATTAAAATATTATGTTTAATAAAAAATGATTAATAAAAATGATTAATAATAATGATTAATAATAATCTTTTAAAAAATCATTATTAATGTTGGAAATATTTTTTTTTTTTTTAATTTTTAGAAATGTTTTAATATAGCTTTTTTTTCTTGCAAGTGATAGATGTTTGTTTCGAATCGCAAATCGCTCTATTTTCCATGTATTCTCATTGAATTTCCAAAGAGTGTAAGTATATAAAATGCATACATACATTCATATTTTAATATATACAGTATAACCTCAGACGATGTCTCAAATTTCAGGAAAAATCTATTTCAGACAGGTTTTATTCTTAAAATGCACTCCAGCTATTGTGTTCTTTTTCCAGATATCATGAAAGTTTTCCATTTAAGGCAGGGGTACGTTGTATATGTGTTTTTGTTACACATATTATTAAGTTTTCAAAGATTTATTTTATAGCGTTTAGTGTGAAAAAGTGCATGGTTGAAATTTGTTTTGTCTCTTCAATCACAGAATAATTTTAAAATTTTCGTATATTGCAAATATACATTGCAAGGATAATTTTGAACTGTGTAGCAAAATATTTTGGAAGCAAAAAAGAACTTTTCTAAATTTAATCTTTTTAACACAATAAAAATATTATAACTTCAGTATATTTCTTTTCTCATATAAACGCTTAAATATGCCTAAAGGATTTTAATTATTCAGGAGGAAATTATTTACTGTACATATTATATTAGATTATAAATTATATTAATTATAAATGTTATTAAATATATTAATTGTATTAACATCCTCCGTTATGACTGTTTGGCTGCTTCATAAAAGTATGGAATGTAGTTTTAATTTTATTTTAACGGATTTTTTTTATATTTCAAGTATTTTCAACCTTTGGAATATATTATTCTTCAGTTCAGACAAATATATTTTTAATAGCTTACTTAACCACTATACAGTATTTTCTGTATTATGAAAAATTCCAGAATATGGTATCACATAGTGGCCGGTTAATTCTGCATTGCATTTTAATGGCGTCATAGCATTAAAAACTCAAATAATTTTGTTGTGTCATTTAGTTATATTCTATTATACAATAAATGTAGATCCTAAATAGGATTTGCAACATTGGGACATTTTAGCTGCATTACTAAAAAATAAAAAAAATTCTAAATTTCTCAAAATTACTGTTTTAGAGATTGTTTTTCTTAAAAGAAGTTTCACATTTTCTTGAAGGAAGCTCTTTATAAAGACGTGAGCCAGAAAAACAATATATAATATCTGTATTATCACTAAATGTGCATCACATCCTATTCGAAATTGTTCCAATAGAATAAAACAATTATTTTTTACAAGATTTTTTTTTTTATGTAATATTTAAAATATCACCTTCTTTTTCCTTCCAAATTATCAAAAATTATATTTTCTTTTGAAAATGAATTTCAGTAAAATTTAATTAATCTTTAGCTTATTCAATGCATATATGAAAACACTGACAATCTTCACGTAAGCAGCTCACACATAAAAATTTTAACTATCAATTTACAGATTCATATAACATAAAACATATATTTCTGATATAATTATTTTAAGAAATTTATGATAAATTTAGTAATTTTGTACGTTCAGTTATGACATGTTGGCACAGCACACACACTAAGACGTTTGAAATATGTATTTGACTTTAGCAGAAAATTAACAGATTAAATGATTCTTCTTCTGGAAAAATCTTTGTTAACGAACAGTGCAAGGATATTGTATTCCAGCAATAGGTATTTAGAAATGACTTCCTGTCTTGCACGCTGCGTGTGGTCAAATCGGCAGACATAAAAAAAAGATCGTTGATAAAAGAAGAAAGTGAAAATAAATAGGACGCCCTGAGCATTTCTCCCTACAAAGTTAGGGAGTTTAACTACGTTTTCTTATCGAAATGTGTGGGAAAATATTACACCTCTTGGGTTTTGTTTGAAGCATGATTCGTAAACAGAAAAACATGAACATTTGTTCTTGATCTCTTAAATTTTATAAACGAATAATTACAATATTTATAAACTTAAGAGGATACGAATTCATACAGTATCGTATTTCATAATTTGCTATGCTAAAGAATATTTTAACAGTAATAATCAAAGAAAGAAGCACACTCCAACTTCTTACAATAATAAAAAAGATAATAATAATAAATATTTAAGAAACATTTAGATCTATCTGTTGTAAGCATATAACCAAATAGGTGCATTTGTGTGACAATAGCATTACGGAGCTTTTTCCATTTTCACGTCTAAGGGTTTTTTTCTCAGTAATTTTTACTGTTTGCTCTCACATCCAAACTTCACATATTTATGAAATAATTTTTTATTCTTAAATGAGTAGATTTTACAGGTATGCTTATTCAGATTAGTAGAAATTGAATAACGTCCTTTTTCGCCTGTAAAGGAAAATATATTTAAGAAAATGCTGTCAAAATGAATATTTTGAACCAATTTTAGAAACACAACAATCCCCAAAAACTCTTCACCAGAAAGCGTTTTTTTTTTTAATTTTTTTTTTTTTTTTTTTTTTTTAAATCTTATATATTATTTCTGTTGTCAACATCCCTTTTTCTAAGAAAAAACAAAAAACAGAACAGTAAATGAGATACCATATGAAAGGATTTTGAACAGGCTTCTGACATAGTACACTTACATTTCGTTATAAAATGTTTTTTGATTAAAAATTGCTGTTAATTAAAAATTAAATCAGCATTGTATTCATAAATGAAAGGTTTTTTCTCAAATCAGTGTTGCCACAAAACTTAAATACCGCACTATATTGTGCTCAACGATGATAATAATAATAATAATAATAAATAGTACAACAAAGATATATAACAAATATTAGACTGCAGTGCAAAATTTTCTCACGTGTCTGCTGGTCATGATGTAATACACAAGATTAATTTTAACACAATTATTTCAAATTGGTAAATAAATCATACGAGTAGTAATTTTCCAACTGGACGAAAAATGTCCGGGCCAGGATTCGAACCTGGGATCGCTTGGCTGAAGCCGCCACGCTCTACTACTGAACTATCCCGGTCGAATCTGGAGGTCATAATTCATCCAGTTAACCTTATTGATCAGAGAATCTGGTCTGATATTTTAATCAGCTCAACAGAAAAGATCGCAGGTAAAGGAACTCCAGTAAACGCTGGATACGTGATTACACTACGTATTACGTATTACTACTCGTATGATTTATTTACCAATTTGAAATAATTGTGTTAAAATTAATCTGTGTAATCACGTATCCAGCGTTTACTGGAGTTCCTTTACCTGCGATCTTTTCTGTTGAGCTGATTAAAATATCAGACCAGATTCTCTGATCAATAAGGTTAACTGGATGAATTATGCCCTCCAGATTCGACCGGGATAGCTCAGTAGTAGAGCGTGGCGGCTTCAGCCAAGCGATCCCAGGTTCGAATCCTGGCCCGGACATTTTTCGTCCAGTTGGAAAATTACTACTCGTATGATGTAATACCTTTATTGAAAGATGAAAAATACTGTAAAAAATGTAGATTATCACTTTAATTTATTTATCATCATTGCAACTGTAATATTTCTCTTTCTTAGGATTTCAACTTATTGGTTCAGCAGATAAATTAATTTGATATCGAATAAAAAATTTAAATCGTATGGTACATTAAAAAATTGCTTGTGTTATTACGCACAATTTATCTAAATACGAAAATTTACATAATCATTTTGTAAAAAATTAACAATACTACTTAAAAAGTACTATTGCTCCGTTTTATAGATTTACTTTATATGTAGGTAAAATTTCCAATGTGATTGAAATAGTCCTTTGAAATTTTACTTGGATATATTGTTTTGTTGTTTAAGGGTACTACCTATGTCCAAACCCTATTGGCTCTAAAAACACGCCGATTTTCTCTGTTTTAAAATGATTTCCCGGTGACACAAGATTGAATTATATTATCACGATCAGTGGTGATCTTCTGTAATCGGGTTGCCATGCATTTACCCCTTACTTGAGATTTTTTTATTTCTAAGGTCGCATCCACCGTTGCCATAACAGCTGACGGCTTGTTTGGTGGTTGATTAAGTAAGATCAATTACATATTCGAAAATTAGCTTGTAGGAAACGTCATTGACTCTTGGACTTTTATAACGGCTCTATGGACAATAATCTATCTTTTGGGTTTGAGGCTATAAAAAGTAGTCAACTTGGAAAAAAGCATTCAGTACCGTGCCAATGAAAAGTGCTGTGATGAGAAATTTCACGCTGATATATCTTTATATCGTGTTTTAGAAATTTTCAGCAACAGGTATAAAATATGCATGAATTATTTTATTTATTTTAATGCAACTTGATGTATATTTTTCATGCTATTTATAAAGTGAAAATCATTTATTTGAATTAAGAAATATGTATAAATTTTATAATATAAATTTATCGAATAATAAGTAATTTGTACAAAATAAATGTATTTTTTTGTATGCATTTACCGTTATTTATGGCCCCACCAGTGGCTGAGAGGTTCTGCTCTCGAAGCTGGTAGACGGGAGGTGCTGGGTTCGATCCCAATCGCGCCCGTCGGCCTAATCGTTCGGAGTTTTCGTGGTTTTCTTCGAGCCATGGATTTTTCCATGCGTAAATACGGGTTAGGTTCCCTTAGAAAGACCCCCACGAAGGGCACTCCCCCCGGGCCTATATCCCAAGTGTAGATAATTGACCGTCAATAATCAACCCAACCCAACCCGTTATTTATGCTGCTTTAAGTGATGAAATATGTAAACAAATGGGCTAGCCACTACTTTGACTGCACGTGATTACCAGTTTGACGTTACATGAATAGTGTGTCCACATGAAAATTGTTTAAAATGCATCGTTTTAAAATATGACTTAATTTCCATCATTTAATGTTCTTCGTACGAAATAAATAAATTAATTTAAAGGTTTCTTTCATATTTCATATTAATTTGTAAATATATTTTTCAATTAATAAAGTGTTTGTAACGATTATTATACGCGCTTTTTAAATTCTGCCAACTTTTAAATGGCAATTTAAAAAAAGAAATTTTGAATAACAAAAAAAAAATATATATATTTAATGAAATTAGACAATTTTTTAAAATGTTCGACAATGTACTCCACAATCTAGTCAAGTATGTGTTTTAAACAGGTAATTATATGGCTGTGGATAGTTTGTGATCCTCTAAAACTTTTTTAACAGGATTACTTTGACTGACTTCAACATTGAATAGTGTGTAAACTAATTCTTCGATTTAAATCTGCCTTCTTCAGTTTGCTTATCATGCATTTCTGTATAAAACTATCAGTTTTCTTGTTTTTATATGGATTTTTTATGATGATCTGACAAGTCGCAATAAATTATGTCACGACAGCGACTGCAGCATTAGTTATAGTGATTATTGCTTTTTTTCTTTTAGAACAGAGCGATATTTCATGGTGAGCGTTATAAAATTAATCATACTTAAACACAATTCCGAATATATTTAAGTGATTTTACGATATTGAAAAGTATTCATTGATTAAAACAATATTCGTCAAACTAACATCCGATATTATAAAGATGATTTAATTATTTGAATTGTGCATGCATGAAAACAATATAATATTGGAAATATAAAATGAAAAAACATGTATTAAGGCATGGAAAAATATTCACATGCATGTGCATTAAGCTTTTATTTCGTTTTCTCTTTCTCCCGTTAATTATTATTATTATTATTTTACTTTTAGAGAGCATAATAAGTATTTAGAGTTTACCATTACATTTCGCAAATATAAAAAATGTTTTTGTAATATTAAAAGCAATAAGAAACTTCTTAATTTCCCCCTAAAAATGCTCAAAAATAAATATTAAATATTTTTTTTCTTTACCCTCAGCTTGTATGTGCTCAAATGCACAATATTTTTGCATCACGGGGTAAAGGGTCTTGAAAAAGACCTTTTTTGCTAAAAAAAGGTTGTTGAAGGAAGATGACGGAGTAATCAATGAAAATAGAACGAAATTAAACAAAACAATTTTTGCATAGGCACATTTTGCAGGCACTGCACTCCCACGAACTTTCAACCCTTCCGCCTGAAAGTGTCTTTTTCCCTAATTTTCGGCACACAACACAAGTTCTCTTACGTCCACTAATTTTTTGTCTTTTGTATTCATGCGAAACGTTCTCAGGGGGAGCAATCACACGTTTTCTAGAGGAAGTAATTTCCTCAGAAAGCTCTTCTATGATTTTTATTTTAAAATCATACAATTGAAATGTTTGTTTTGGCCGTGGATAATTCGAAATTAAATAAATTATGTATGCATTATTCATTGTTGTGTCAAATAAAAAAGAAAATAAATATTTCCACCATTTAGATGATTTCCTGGACATCGTATAATGTTTACGGCCACTTCCCAACCGGCTCGCTTACTCCCCCCTAAGGTCAAGGAAGGGAGAAAGACGTAGATTAAAAGGAAGATAGGCTGAATTCGAACTCCGTAAATGATTGCGGTAACATGGCTTCCTTTTTACCCGAAAATTTTCTATCTGGAAAGAATATGAGGGATCTTTTACAAATCAAAATACGGAAACGAGATTCCACTCTCTTCGCGGAATATAAATACTCCTGTGTCACATGCTGTAACAGCACAGAAAGGCAAAATAAAGAGGATAAATACTGTCAATCTACAGATGTTTATAGCTGATCAATTTTTGAAAGAATTTTGAATGTTTTCTTTCTAACAATAGCTTGTTAATTCTTGTGGTAATAAATAGACAATATTTCCTATGTAATTAATTTTATTCATCCTGAATTTAAAATAGGATTATTCTAGTACGTCCTGGTTACATTCAATTTACCTGCAGAAAAATTGGTGTATGCTTTTAGCTCATGTTTATAAGAAGGACAAGGAATTAAAAAAAATGTAAAGTTCTTGAAGGCCAGCTTGGGTTTAGATGGGTGGTAAAATGTCCACAATGAGCCTATTGTTTGTGTAATTTTCACCAAATGCTGCAAGGATTGGTATCTTGTGGATTCTATTGACACATAAGAAAATTCACACAGAACCGAATATACCTTATAAAAATTGCTCATGAAGTAATATTAAAGTGCAAAGCTGGATGTAACTGTTTTATTGGTAGCCTTGACACATATATTGCAGCAAATGTCAAGAGCATGCATGATGAATTAAAAAAGATGCGATTTGACTGAGATCGGAAAGAATTTTTTTTTTTAAAATTTGCTAAGAAGAATAAATTTACTAGTAGTTTTATAACTTTAATCATGAGATCCCCAGCTAAGGCAGATCCTTTTTATGATTTTATTTTTAAGCAAAATACTGTATTCGAAATGTCTCCTTCGGAGAGGTGGAGAGCCCATTTCAAGTCAAGTTTTTGTGAAATGTCAGGTGAAAAAGCAATAAAGCAACTCTGTAGAAAGGACTATTTTCTACTTACGTTTAGTACATTCTAAACTTAGAAACAAAGTGGGGAATGAAAAAGCAGGAAAATTGTTTTTATTATACAAAGCCTTGCATTCCAAACCCTTGAGTGTTTTGAAAAAATAATACATTTTTCATATTTTCTAAAGTATTCGTCTATTTTTCATTTCAATATATCTACTTATTAAAAGTCACCAAGGCAGTTCCAATGTAATTTGTTTCCATTGACTTTCAATATCAGGTATTAATAAAATTAGAAATGAAAATGGAGGTGACTCTAAAATACTATTAATTGTTACATTTTTTAACTTTAATCTTTTGAGAAAAACCTTGAACATTTATGTCATATATTTAAATTAAATTGTATTAACCAATGTGTATATATGCATATTTTTTATGAGAAATGCAATTTCAAAAGATTTTAGGTATCTTATATATTTTACACTTACACATTTTAATATTTTTTAAAAATAGGACATATCTTATATGCTGACAAATATTATCTAATATTGCAAAAAGGAAAAAACAATGTTTTTCTTTTCTTCAAATATTTTCATCAATTTAAAAATTAATTAATTTATAATTATTAGTTTTCATATGGTACTTGCATTTAAAATAAAAAAAATCATCAAGCATTCTTGCTAAATTTATATGTATAATTTGTAGAAAAGTTAACTTTCTAACATAATAATTTAAAATTTAAAAAAATCCGATTTAAATAACAAAAAAAATATATGATTTAAATTAAATAAATCCCAATTTTCTTAAAAACAAAATCATGAATTTTGCGTACCCTGATTTGAAGCCTTCATGAATGTTTTAAAATGTATATCAATGATTTTTAACTCCCAATTAGTAATTTTTAACGTTAAGACATTTTTACAATATTGACAAGAGTACTTTACAGTATTACAATATCAATATTTATATTACAATATTTATAATACTTTAAAAAACAATAACTGTTTTTCCATTGAACTTAAATATTTTTCGACATCGAAGCGAATCAAAAGAGTATTTCTGAGATTTCAATTCCCATCGATAGTATTTGTTTTCTATCCAAAATAAAAGTTATGTACATCTATAAATAAATCTTTTTTTTTATGGGGAGGGGCAACTTTAGAAATTATAATAATTATTTCTTTATTAAACTGGGCTAACGACTAATTATTGGCAAAAGAATATAAAACGTTTTAATTGCTTTAAATATATATATTCGTTTTTCTTATGAATTTGGTTTGTCTGTCCGTCTGACAGTGCTCTAACTCACATAAATATACTCGGATTTTCATGTAAACGATGTTATTGAAGTTGGCATGTTCGGTATTGAAAATGAAGTGTGTAGCACTTACGGTTCATTTACAGGGACACACAAAAGAATTCCGTTACATTTTGGTGTAGTATCAGGGAAAATCGTTTGCGGAGTATTACAATGATATTTCATTATTTTAAACACATTTAAAATATACATCACTGAGGTGTGCTACAAGACGCACTTACTGTAGAATTATGGTATGCATAGAATTTGTCGTTTTTTCACAAATACACACAAAAGAATTTGGCTTGAGTACTGTCTATGAAAAGTAATTGCTGGAAGTGCGTTTTCAGTTGTGGTACGCATTTTAACATTTAAGGTTTTTTTTTTTTTTTTTTTTTTTTGCATACCACTTGGTGTTTTCTTTCCGCTGAGCTTAATCGCATAAAATGTTGCATTTAACTGGGGAATAAATTTCCACATATATGTGTAATGATGGTATTGAAGAATTCAGAAATGTATTGTAGTGAAAGGCTGCAATTGTTTATTGAAAATATTATTCTTGATTATTTTACAAATTAAGAATAAAAAACTAATTATTACTTGTGTAAGAACGTTGAACTTTTCAAATTCATCAAAACGCACTTATAAAATATTTCTTATAAGAAGTTTTAAAATGTGTTTTCATAGAATAAGTTTTTAAAACCTGATATTTCCATTTCTTAATTCACTTTTCTTCTGATTTACTTACCAGATATATGCATTATGAAGATTTTTTAATAAATGGTTAAGTTTCAGTATCTGTACGTGCAGAATAAAATCCATTGACTATTGACACAATAATAATAAAGTATTTTATTCTTATATGTCAAAAATCATTTTTCTTCTTTTTAGAATGACTTCATTATCACTACCTAAATTATTACCTGAGTTAAGTATATTAATTACTTCAATCATTTTTAAATGTCTGAGTTTTATAGATTTACTTATTTTTATTTCAAGGAAATAATGTAATTTTAGGAAACTTTTTATTTGGTGCATATAAAATTTATTTAAAAAAAAAAAGGAAAATATAAGTAGGAACTTTATTTGCAGAACTAAAAGTTATTGAATATGAGTTCATACTGACTCAATCATACTAAATTATTCCATTCTCATAAATGAAAATGATCTTTTTCTTTGAGAATGATGTCAATATCACCATCCGAACTAAACTGACAATCAATAAGACTACTTGAATCTTTCTGACACATTCACGGACTCATTTTTAAACGGAAAATTGATGGCACTTGCATACCTGATTATTGAAGTGATTTGGAATCGAATAGTGTTTACCATCTTTTAATAAATGAATATTGTCTATCGCTATAAGTGATTGTTGTCACGTGAACAAAGGCTTTCTTCTTTCCCGCGTTGTTACGTCCTGAATGTCGATTCTAAACACAAACTTCGACAGTATTTTGTAAAACATCTTCTGTCTTTATCAAAAAACAGCATTCGTTTGTATAGTATCATAATAAAAGCAGCTGCCAATTTCATTCGTTTCCAAACAGAAATGAATCCAGAAATGTGTCCGAAAATGACTCCTTCGGATTTCAGAACAGACTTAAGGCAATCTTTTAATAAAATTACAGATTTATGAATCCCAATGCAATATTTCTTGAAATATAACGTCATTTTCATTTGTCGAAGCATGATTCTGATGGGTGATTTATGAGCATGAAATCAAAATTCATAGTCCAATATTAAAAGAAACAACATCATTTGCTTTATATTAGTATTATATTACCTGTATAAAAAGAAACTCCATTTAACAATATGAATATAATAATTCAAATACAAATAGAGCCAAAAAAAAAATCGTCAAGCATCGATTATGAAACAGTTTTTGTAATTTCCAGTTCAGCAATTTCCGTCAATAAACGGAAATATATTCGAGATCTTTTGTGCTGGCCTGTATATCATCTATAAAATTTATGCCCACCAAGTAATTGGCAAAAAAGTAGTTTAATTTAAAAATATGTACCACAACATAAAACGCACTTACGGCGATTATTGTTCTTACACCGTGCTCTAATCGAATTCTTTTGTGTGTCTTTGTAAATGAACGATGAAATCTGTGCACACTGTATTCTTTAGTACGCCTCTTATGGTGCATATCAATGACATATATCAATTTAAACATGCTTGAAATGGTATAACATAATCAAAATTCACTGCAAACGATTTCCCCCATAGACCGTAATTTAACATAATTCTTTTGAGTGTCCCTGGTAAGTGAACAATAAACGCTACATACTTCATTTTCAGTGCCGAACGTGTTCTCTAATTAAAATGTATTAATTGCATGGCAATACGAGTATATTTACGCGCGTTACAGCACAAAAAGGCAGAGAGACCAACCGAATTCCTAAACACATTTCAACTATGTTGTTGGAAAGTGTTAAAAACTGATACAATAAAATATATGAAATATATGATGAAAATACATGCAGATGCGCATACGTCGAAAAGTAGTTGAATTTTCACACACTTAATTACTACATATATCCACATTTAAATATTTATTGGAAATATATTCACATATGTGTTTATGTATATATGTAATAAATATGTATAGAAAAATTCATTCACCTATGAATACATACTAAACTAGTCGGATGTGTCAATCCCAAACCTTTCTTCTATCTCACACAGGTTTCGCATACACTAAAAAGAATCAGCACCAATTTATATCAAGGTCTAACTGAAACTCAAGTTTTATTAAATTCCGTGCAATATTTCTTGAGATATCACTATCGCTAAAATCGTGTAAATCCTGCAAAAGCTGGATAGCAGCGCCACCTGCTGGGTGATTTTTACCAAAAACTAATCAGCACCAATTTATATCAGAGACTAACTGAATATAAAGTTTTATTTAATTCCGAGCATTAGTTCTTGAGATAGAGCTATTGCGGAAATTGCGAAAAATGCTGCATAGCAGCGCCACCTGCTGGGCGATTTTTACCTAAAACTAATCAGCACCAACTTATATCAGAGACTAACTGAATATAAAGTTTTATTAAATTCCGAGCATTATTTCTTGAGATAGAGCTATTGCGGGAATCGCAAAAAATGCTGCATAGCAGCGCCACCTGCCGGGCGATTTTTACCAAAAACTAATCAGCACCAATTTATATCAAGGACTAACTGAATCTAAAGTTTTATGAAATTCCGAGCATTAGTTCTTGAGATAGAGCTATTGCGGAAATCGCAAAAAATGCTGCTTAGCAGCGCCCCCTGCCGGGCGATTTATACCAAAAACTAATCAGCACCAATTTATATTAGGGACTAACTGAATCTAAAGTTTTATTAAATTCCGAGCATTAGTTCTTGAGATAGAGCGCCCACAAAATTTGTGTCACATACAGACAGACAGACAGACTCACAGACAGACATTTTCTAAAAATAGTCAAATCGTGTTCAGGACCTTCTAAAACGTATAAATCCGTCGAAAACCGGAAGTCGAAAATTTTCATGAATCCAATACTTTCTTCTTGTAAAGATAGAAGAAAGTAAAAACAAAACAAAGAAATGTCTATGAGTAATATTTTAAAAATACGGGAATATTTTGCTTCAGCCATCGACATAGTAAAATACGTTTGGTGATTATTGCTATGCTTGCCATAAAAAATAGTCATAAATTCCAATTCTAATTTCAAATCTTGTAAAAATTTTACAAAAAGAAAAAAAAAAGCGAAAGAAATAAAGAAAATCTGTTTCTAGTTCTTTTTTCCTTGATACCATTTTATTGCTCAAATGGTACATGATACCACAAACAATGCTGAACCTTCGTCCAAAAAGACCTGGAAGATGAAAATATGAGAGTCAAACACGACCCCCTATACTTTACCATCTTAATTACTTTCAACTGGTAAGAAATTCGACTAGAAAGGAATAAACTAGTTTTCTCCCCACCGGAGTTCAGATCTGCCGGGAGATAAGAAAGGGTACTGTGACCCGCGCCCCGTGGGAGTGAATCACTGTGACCCGCGCCCCGTGGGAGTGAATCGTTTCGGCCGCTTTCGTCGCCAGAGAGTTAATTCGAATTCTCAAACATTTTTAAGAATAAACATGTAATTTTAATTTTTTACATATAAAATACATAAGTATTTTATTTAAATGTAATGACTTAAAACAAACTTTGGATCCAAAGCATATAATTTGCATATGCATAAACATTTTCTTCAATTTGTGGGTTTTCAAACACCTATAGAGCTTAATGTATTACCAACCCTTTTACATAATACACCAGCAATAATAATATTAGAAGTATTAGCATGCATACTCTTTAGATGTTAAAAAGAGGTTAGATGTTAGGGCATGCAAGAAGTAACATTTGTATTATTCTAAAAGTCACAATAGGGAAAGTGATGACATATGTACTCATATTATACCTTATATCAATAACTATTTACTTTTTAAGTTAAATTACCTTATCAAAATAATTTAATCAATGACATTTCATTTCCAACTATAATATTGAATTATAAGTTTTAAAAAGAATTACAATTTAAACCAACCACTGAATTTTAGAGTTTTAAGCTATCAGCACATTTCATATTAAACATAAATTCCAAGAATGAATATGGTTTTGAAGAAATATTTCAGTGAGAAACATAGTTAACAGGAGAAACCAAAAAAAAGATTTACATACTTTTACCGGATGACAATTCCATTGTGTCAAGGCGAAGGTGACTTAAAAAAAAAATAAACATACACAAATGCTGCCTGCAGCTTTGGTAGAAGAAAACAAATAAACAGTCAGTCTTCACATTTGACAATCCAATCGAGCTAGCATAGAAAAGATTTTTACAATGGTAAAGACATCCTAAAAAAAAATGAAGATTAGTTTACAAGTTATACTGTTTATGATTACGAGGGCGAAGATCATAATGTGTTGTGCTTTGAGTAGATTTGTTTAGAACTGTAGTGTTACTACCAGATGTTTGTGAAGGCACTGAACTAAGTGAATGCGAAGATGTTTGCTGGTACTTTGAAGAGGTGTGAATTTGAGGAGATGTATTGTTATTAGTGTGAGAGCAAGAAGAATCACAATCAGCAGTATGAGCACGAATATGTCGTTTCACAGGAGAAGATGCACTATCAATAGCTGGTTGATCATGTGTTGCACTTCTAGATGAATCCGCAGGATGAAGCAATGCTTCATTTCTTTTCTGGAGTTTCAAGATTCTGTTAGTATGAATTAACATAGGTGATGCTTGATTACTGTTGCAATCTTGAATTTGAATAAGTACAGGTGAAATTATTTTCTTTATTATATAAGGTCCTTGTACTTTTTTGTTAAATACACTGGGAAATTTTACATAAACAATATCATCAACTTTGATATTAGCAAATTTTAAATTTTCCCTTGATTTTTGATACACTTTTTGTCTAGAAGACTCGTTATTTTTGTAAGCTTGATAGTATACTTTTTCAATAACATCCATTAATTTGTGAATTTCATATGCAGTGTTAAGAATTTTCCAGGAAGAATGGGTTTTATAATTAGCATAAATATCATTCACGTCCCTTCCAAAATGAAGAAGATTTGGAGTGAATTTTGTTGCTGGATGAGGCGTAGCGTTATATATTGAATGGTAGATTTTTAAAGCAGTTGGAACATCAAATCCTTGGGAAGCCATTGTATTCACAGATGACTTTATTTGAGTGTTACATCTCTCACTCAATCCATTATAACGTAGGATACACAAGTCGAAGCTGTTTAGTCAGGCGATATGAAAAATTTTTTATGGACTCATTCGAATCCAATTTTAAATTTTGAAGAGATTTGAGAGTATCAGTTTTTTTATTTGGCAGAAAATAGTTAATAAAATCATTTCGAATGCTTTGTAAGTTAGAGTTTTTAAATTGAAACTGTGTCTCAAGAAAGAAATGTGATGCACTACCCTGTAATTTTGACTTGAAGAGAGCAAAAATTTCTTTGTCAGAGTAATTATACAATTCATGCATATCTGATAACTGATCGAAGAAAAATTCGACCGTCTGAGGATTCCCATCAAAAAGGTTGAATGGAAAGGTTTAACTTTGCTTTCGGAGGCATGGTGACAAATTTGAGAATAATTCTTAATAAATTTCAAAATAATGTGCTTTATGAATCAACCGAAGTTAAACAAAAATTAATTATCATATGAAATCACCTTTTAAAATAATGTCAAATCACCAGAATAATTTTTAAGAATGCAATGGTTCTCAAAATATTATAAAAACAAAATGGTATAAATCGAAATTAATCATTCACTTATAAGTAAGAAAATTATTTTTCTAAACTCATCTTCTTTTGTAAATAACAACATAAACAACCATTTTTTTAGTAATAAAATGTAAATATTGCATAAAAGAACACCATGGATTATGTAGAATCATATGAAAACGTTTTGTTTTCAAAACAAAAATCCTATTATAAGTCTAGAATTTTTAGAATAAAATTGTAGTTTCCTCATAAAAATTTTGAAAAATATGCATGAAACATTACTAAAATGACTTGTTAAAAGTAAATAAAACACACAATGCAATTATCTGGCAATATTATTTTAAATCCAAGCACTTTAAAATACTTAAGTAAGCCACTTATCAAATATTTCAATAAGAATGCAATTTTTTAAAATCAAATTTTATAATATAACAAAATATAATTTAATAACTGTCATGTCGTTAAGGTTTCTAACGGTTTAGGCACCAAACCAAAGAGGGAACTGTGGTGGTTGGACGATAAGTTCCCTTTTTTATACAGTGGAATCTTGTTAATATTCCAAATAATATATATTTGGGCTTGTGATCAAAAGAATATAGTGGGTACAGTGTTGTTATGGCCGCAAAAGACCACTTCGACATGACATTAATTATTAAAACAAAGATTTGTTAAATAAATTATTCATGCAAATTTATAATCAAGAACAATGAAGATAAAATTAAAATATTACCTGCATCAAACTAAAAAGGTACACAAGTGAGAGACGTGATTAAAAGAACTTGCACTGAAAATTGCAGCTTCAATATTAATCTTTATTTATAAAGAATCTTGAAAAAGGAGTATTTCTGAGGGAATCTCTTCTTTATAGATTCACCTCTATTTCTTAAATTATAAGTACACAACTGACGTTTTAAATAAACACCATCATAAAGAAATTAATGACATTTTTTCTCTTGGGAAACTCGGATATGTTGATTTAAAAAAAATAATAAAACATACGACTTTATCAAGCAATTTGTAGAACAAAAAAAGGTATCACCACTCGAATGACAATAAGCCATTTTCGCCATATATGCCAGGTTCCAGTGAGCTACCATCACACACAACCGTCCTTTTTTACTTACCCATCATACGTAGTATAGGGTAAGTCTTGTAATCGTTTTGAAAATCGAATTTTTTTTTTTTGACGGATTTACACGTTTCAGACACTGGAGATTCCAAAAAACATACTTTTAGGAAAAAATTTTTGCCGTCCGTCTGTGTGTCTGTGTGTCCGTGTGTCTGTGTGTCTGTGTGTCTGTAAACGCTCTATCTCCCGAAAAAAATAAGATAGAAACTTGCAATTTGGTATGTACTTAGTATGTAATAATGGGAAGAAGCCTATTTCATTTCAATAACCTCGATTAACCGGAACTATTTTTTTCGGACTCTCGAAATATTCGTTCTGATAAAAGGTATATAAAAATTTTCGAAATTGTTTATTTTAAGGAATGAATATAAAAGACAATAAAAAAACATAAATTTTACATAAAGCAAGAAGTCGATCGGATAATTAGTTGCCGAGATATTTGTAATCCTATTTTCCACACTCTTCGATTTTTCATGACCCTGTATTTCATCCAAATTTCACTTTAAAGATATATTTTAATTGGAAATTTGACGCTTAATCAGATGCAATAAACCGCTAGTTAATAGGATTATTATTTTTGGAGTTATAAGGATGTTTCTTTCAAGCAATTCAGTAATCGAGCCTTTAAAGTTTGTGACGTCATCAAGCCACGATTTTATTTGAATTGCAATGCATTTTATAAGTAGTTTACGCATTTTTATTTTAATATTTTACATTATGCATATCCATGATGGGTAAGTATTACGGTGGCCCCCAACGACTAGTTTTACGTTGGTGGAGAAGATTTTTATTGTTGCCGTACTCAGAGTAAACTAATAAGGAGGTCAAATTCATCATAATTTCTTTTAAAAAAGAAATATTTTTTTCATATCGTAGCTTTAGACGCATAACATTTTTTTACAGCCAGGCAAGTCATCACGTTACACTCTAGCAGCCAACATCTCTGTGTGAGTGTCGAAAGCGTGCAGCATCCGCGCTGACAGGGCACGCAGGAGAGGGGGTGCCAAAAATTGAAAAACACCAATCGGCAGAAATAAAAAAAATACGTATTAGAAACATTTGAATTTGATTGGCGAGGGGCGGAGCTTAGAACAGGAAGCGAGCATAGGCAAAGAATGATATCGAAGCTTCTATTAAAAATCCAATACCGGAAGTACAGAGGTAACAATCACTATCATTTTTTTTTAAAGCGAATGTTATGAAATAAAGAAAAGTTTACAGGGGAAGTTTTAAAAAGGAAAGAAATAAAATAATTTTGAATGTGAATTTTAAAATTAAATGAATAAGGACTAATAAAATATTTCTTAAATTACATTAAAATATGGCAGTGTTGTAAGAACCACAACAGTGGCAGATCGTCTGTTGAAGTTATATCGACAACAATCGGATCAAGTCATCTCCCACGCAGACGACTTTGTTTTGTTTGTCGAGGGCGACAGCGACTAATATGAATGGTCTCTTAAATCGTTATGCAGAAATCTGTGAGTACCTGGGCTTAAAGATAAGTATCTGGATAATATTCATAAGGATAAAAATCTGGATAATGTTAGAGAGAAAATTAATGATTTTGCTTTAAATATTCGAAAAACGGGAATCAGTGATAGTGGTGTTCTTAAGATCTGGTATAGCTCCGTGATAGTGATACAATTTACGTATGAATATCAAGTATGGTTTGGAGATTTGAAGACTCCGGCTTTAACCCTTTCAGGGGCACAGGACTTTCAGTACTAAAATGTTGAAATAAATGACTGGCACCGAAAATTACAATTTTTTTTTTTTGGAAATAAGAAAATGGTTATATTTCACATACATATTACACGGAAAAGATTTTAGCAAAATTCTGGTGTTATTGTGGCGTTTGCGAATTAAAATTAAATGGTTTCATAAACATACCACTGCCCCTTGGGTTAAAGCGACTTAGCTCTTTGCCAGATGATTGGTCTATTATCAGAGATTAAGACATATAGATCGACTTAAACGGATGCTGTATGTACTCTTGCTGGTGTTCCTCCTTTGAAGATAGAATATCAAGTTTACTACGATAAATTTCTCTTTTTTAGTGAAGATGGGTCATTTGTTATCAATAATATAGAGTTTCACGCAGATGAATTCTTGATAAATAAAGAACATATGAATTTCCAGTAATAGGTCGTGAAAATTTAATATTGTTTGAACCAGTTACAGAGGTGGTTCCAGACTTGGATTTGTCTGTAGTTTTTTCAGAGGGATCTCGTATGCCCTTGGGAGTGGCAACAGCCTTCACAGTTTATTGGAAGGGCACACTTATATATGACTATAGATTTAAACTAAATGATTTGAATTTAATATATCAGGCAGCGTTATCTGCTATTTATCATGCGGTATTGTGGTTGGTCCATTCTGAGTTTAAAAGTGTTATATTATATACTGATAACTTTTCGTCGATCTCAGTTCTTGATAATCTGTTTGCCACTAATGAACTATTGTTTTTAATTTACAAGCTGCTTATGGAACATCCTGAAAAAGTACTATATATCTCGGATGGATTAAAGCATATATTTGCTTTGTAGGTAACGCGCGAGCAGACTTTTTAGCGAAATCAGTGATTTTGGAGGGTATGTATGATATTGAATATTGGGTTATGCTTCCACCCTCACTGGCAACAAGGTATTTCAAAAAGAAGTTGTTGCAGGATTGGCAGGAGTACTGGTCTGCTTCTGACAAGGGTAGACAGACTTACGAAATTTTGAAGAATTTACTGAGTGTTTGTAATCGACAATGTAAAATATATGTCGTTGAACCATGTGAATTTTGTTCTATTGTTTATGAACCTTAGTTTTACTAGTTATTAGTCTCGACGATGTAACTAAATAAGTTGTTAAATGCTTTTATACATCCTTTTAGTTTATATATTTAAGTTAGTCTTTACGTAAGTTTAGTGCTTAAACCGGCTATGTAACATTATCTGTCTGTAAGACCTGTTAGAGTTTCTTTGTTTTGTTTTGTAGCTTATTTA
The DNA here is from genome assembly GCA_963931845.1 of Maratus michaelseni. Classification (NCBI taxonomy): domain Eukaryota; kingdom Metazoa; phylum Arthropoda; class Arachnida; order Araneae; family Salticidae; genus Maratus; species Maratus michaelseni. The sequence continues at coordinate 373,826,608 of OZ007586.1, forward strand.
TTAGTTAATTAATTTGATCATAGTAGTTTATATTTTATTTTGTAACAGTCTACTGTCATTTTATGAAGTTTGTGCCTTTTCGTTGTAAATGATTTCGTATATACGACTTTTGTTAATAATCGCCCGTTGTTAAGGGTTTATTTGGTTGGCTATAGGGTGCTGAATGGCTGTTGGGGATTTTTCCGCCGGAAGATAGTTGCCATAAACCTAACGGTTTGGCGGTCCGGCTGGGTGATTAGGTCCATTTGACGGAAACCTTTGACCTGAATAGTTAGGGGTATGACTACTACAACATACTTTAAAATCATCAGAATATGTGCACATCATGTTTGGCGGCCAACTTGTTAGTCCCTAATTGGCTGCGGAGAGATGGCTAATTTTTTGCAGAACCTTGAACATCTTTTCCTGAACAGAGTTCAGGTGAGGCATCAAACTCAGGTTCGCATCGAAAGTCACCCTCAAATATTACAAACTCTGTTTAAATGCTATCCGGTGACCGTTCAGGAGATTTGGACGAGATGGCGCAATGGAATATCTGCCCTTCGGGGTGATGATCGTGCAGTTGCATTTGGCATAGCTAAATTCTAGGTCTCATTCCTAAGCCCAACGGTGGATCTCAGAGAGAATCGGTTGGAAAATGTCCGCAAACTTATATACAGCTTTGCTTCTTGCAACTACGAATGTGTCATCTGCGAAACGTTGTAGAAGCCACGCTTTTTCTTCTGTGAGCCGTCCCTAAAGTTTGTCTATGAGAACCAACTAGAGTTTCGGACTGAGGAACGAACCCTGCGGGACTTAAATATTGTAGAAAGTCCTCTCCCTCATGATGATCGAGCGATGCCACAAAATGTCATCTATCATTCCTAGGAGATAAAGTTCGATTCCGAGGGCCTCCAGAAATTGGAGTACGTTGGCTCGTCGAATGCTGTTAAATGCACTCATAATGTCTAGCGTGAGAAGACATGTGAATTCTTCATGCCTCTTTGATTCTACAATGTTTTCCAAAACTTTATGAAGTGTATCAAGCGTACTGATATTCTTACGAAATTAGTACTGCCTTGCATTAAACAAACCGTTGGTCTCTAGGAAAAGACCAACGTATTTGCACAAACCTTGTCTAAAACATTCCCTAGGGCCAGTAGAAGACAAATCGGGATCTTTTAAGCGGGATCGCCGGCGTCTTTACCCACTTTGGGAAAAAAACCGCAATTGCCCTCTTCCAAGTCCGCGAGAAGCAAGACGTCCTGTCGAAGTGATTATAAAAGGACAGTAACAACTTAGGGTGGTACTGAAGGACCTTCCTGACAATCTCGAGACTGATCCCATCGTAGCCGGGAGCCTTATTAGACGACAGCGATTCTACTGCAAACTCCAGCTCTTCGACGGTGAACCAGTCTCGTTCGCCGGTCCTAATGTTTTCGACCGGGGAGACATCGGCTTGTAGGAAGTGATATCTTGCAAACTAATCCTGAGATTTATCCCAGGTCCTCTTCACCGTTGGGCAACACCAGCATAACTGGCGCTTCCCGCCTTTCGTTTCCAAATAGATTTTAACATCGTTTACCAACCCCTCTCCCTTTTATTTTTTCAAAATCATTTTTTAAAAGTATTATTTATAAAATAAATAAAACATACTTTAAATATGCTTTTCTTTAATCCACATTTTATCCAGGTTTCAAACAAGGAATTCTCAATATAACAGCTTTTCTGTGATAACTATACACAGACTAATTTCACTTTTGTTTTATACATATTCAAGCAACAGCTGTCTAAAGTCGATAGCATTCGACTGCTCAATGATTACCAATTGTTTTTCCTTTCTTTTTAAAATATAATAACCTTATAAAAACTACAGAAACATGCATAAACCATTTATAAAAGTACTTGCTGTATTCCATCTCAATTACATATTCCAGACTTCCAAAGATATCTGTGCTTTTGTTTCGAAAGACGCAATACAAACGGGTGTATAATTACAGAAGCATAGTATTTTATCAGATTCTATAAGACTTACACGGAAGCCCATTCGAAATTTCACCTTGTCAAAAAATGAATAGTGAAAATCGGTGCTCTTAATCCACAATTATGCTCTGAAATATACCTGTAAATTCAGGTAGTACATGTAAACCGAATATTTGAAAAGCATACCATATTGTTCAAATTAAATAATCGCTCTTAAAAAAAAATCAAAAAGCACAATGAAAAAATAAAACAAATAAAAACGAAATTTATTATACAGATTTTGCATTAAGCAGTCCAAAAGTTTACTATCTTCCATAGCGAATTTTGTTTGTATTCCGAAAACTACATGCTCTCTTGTAGAGGGCTGCACGGGCCCGGCCCGGCACTATGAAGGCAAATTTTCAAAAGGGACGGGCCGGCAGAATAAAGACAATTTTTTTAACGATCCGTGCCGGGATGATAAAAATTAATAAACGGGCAGGCCGATAATAAAAGTTAAACGGACAAGCCAGGACCACAAAATAATTAAGCGGGACAACCGTCCCGATATGACAAATTTAAAAGGATCAAAGTAGATTAAAATCATAGAGCGAAATGCAAATTAAGGGGTCGGGTCAAGAGAGTGCTAAGTCACATTTTTGAACTTCTGAGATATTTCAATTTGAAAATTTGATCAAATACTCAAATCCAGATATATAACAAAACGTTTTTTCGCCAATGTCTTAGTAACATTTGAAATATTCTGAGTAACAATATGGCATTACTTTAATGATATTACTATTACGTTGTGATGGACCGACTACTCTGATCATGTTAGTAGGCGATGTTTTGAATGAGAACGTAGTTTTTGTCCACTAATTGTCCATGTGCGTAAAAGTTGATCAAGGCTATCCTTTTTTAACATTCCACGGATGACTGTGAAAAAATCGGAACTTGTGAGTTTCTGTTTTTCATCGATATTTATGCAAATTATCATAGCTGGTCAATCGATGTTTGGGGTATATAAGCTTTGGAAATACGTTTGGAAGTCGGAACTTGGGTCGAGTCCTGCCTCTATGAGAGTTAGATCCTGATACTGAATCTTCAATCCGAAGCTGAATAGCGTATAATCAATTCCATTAGTTTGGATGGACATCTTGAGATCAGTGTTCGCGTAGTCTACAGCGTGGAATTGGATTCTTACTGAAGGTATCCTGACTTGTGGTAATCTTCAAAGTTGTGAGTTCGTTTTGAATCTTTATATTTAATATATTGAAGTTTTATTTTACTTTGTACAGTTTCGGGAACATTGAATTATTTTTGGAGTAAGGGAAATTTAGTACTGTCCTTTCTCAAATCCCAGCCCGATTAAGTTTCAATAAACTTCACTTTTATTTAAACTTTACCTCTTTTGCTCTCCTTTAAGTCTGAACGGCCTGGTTCATTCTTACTGACAGCAATGGCCGTCACAAATGGCACCCAACAAGAAGGATTAGGTAGCCGTCTAAATGGATCACGACACCCATTTGTCGGTTTAGCTGACGGTGCCTATGACGAATGTCCACAACCCAGAGGAATTGTCCCTCGCGTGTACTTTACTGGAAATTCTGATGTGACTGAGTTTTTAAGTAAATTAAACGACTATATTTCGTTCAATAGTATCTGGAATAAAAACAAGTACACAGTGTTAAAATGTTCATTGAAGGAGGAAGCTCTGTTAGACAATATTGGGCAATTTCTAGTAACTAACGACGCTAAATGATTCGACCAAACCTGTACTGAGTTACTTAAAGCCTTTCCGAATGACCGTAATAAAACTGATTTAAGACGTGAATTTTACTGCAAACGCCAGTCTATATAAGAGAAAGCGTCAGTATTCTTTCTCAGAAAACTGGAACTCAAAGATAAGTTAGAGATGATTTTCAGCATACTGAGTTATTGGAGGATCTTCTTCCTCTATTTTCCTTGCCTATACAGGATTTTGTCGAGTTTTGTGCACCGGTGACTGCAGGGGAGCTTTATCAACTTTTAATGAAATATGAGGCACGACGTGAGGGTGATAACCAGGAACGGATATCCACACGAGAATTTAATGAGGGGGATAGATTTGTAAATAGGTCCAGAAATTATGGTAATGAGTTTACTGGTGACAATAAGAATCATAATTTTCGCAATGGTGGTTTAAGAAGAAATGAGGGGGTGAATACTCGTAATAATGGTTTTGATAGAAAGACCGAAGTCAATCAAAGGAATGCTAACTCATCCAGGGTTCGGCAGTTAATGGTTGGTAAAAAGTTGGTTAAGTATGACGAGGATAGGTCCTTTGGAGTTAGAAATTGTCAGTTGGAGTTAAACTTCTAGGCGGTTGTTGTGCGGAAGGTCAGCAGTCACAGATTAATTCTTCAAAGCCTTCTGTAATTAACTTAAATACAATAGTGGTTAACCCAGTTGAATTACCTGAATTGTTAATTGTATTGAATGGAATAGTTCTGAAAAATGTTTTGGATACGGGCGAGGACAAAAGTTTTATATCTTTCGAAGTCTATAAGAAATATTTTTCGTATAAAAGGTTGAGGCATTCTAATTTAGTAGTTCAGTCAGCTCAGGGGGTAGAGTGTAGCATCAAAGGTCTTGTGGATTTAGAAGTAGAAATACGATCAGTTAAAGCAAGTTGGCAATTTTTGGTGTTAGATGGTTTAATGGCGCATTGCATTCTCGGGGTTGATTTTATGAAAGGTAGAGGAATGAGTTTAGATTTCTTTACACGGACATTAGGGGTGAATGATGAGAATACTTGTACAAACGAGTCCTCGACAATATCAATTGATTTAACTGAATCTGGTTTGAAAAAAGGGTAGAGAAATAAATTTAATAAATTAATGGAGGATTTCAGGGAGGTATTTTCAGATAAACCGGGTCTCGCACATGTTTCCTGGCATGAGATGAATACTGGTTTGAACGCGCCAGTCGCGAGTAAACCGTACCGATACGACAAAGTTAAGTAATGAATAATTGATTATCACATTGAAAAGATGCTCCGAGACGATATTATCATGCCAGTTGAATCACCATTCGCGTCACAGGTAGTCTTATGTAGAAAGAACAATGGGAAAAGCATTGGGGATCCTGAGACGTGGAGCTTTGCAATAGATTATCGCAAATTGAATTCAATAACACAATATCCACAATATCCAATTCCACTTATAGACGACATTTTAGCCAATATCCCTGGCACAAAATTCATGTCTACACCAGATTTAACTTCCAGTTATTTTCAAATTGGCATGAAACCTGAAGATATACCAAAAACTGCATTTATCACACATAACGGAAGTTTTGCATTTAAACGGATGCGTTTCGGTTTGGAGCCCTAGCCACGTTCCAGAAAACCGTGGATACAATTCTGAAACTCCTCCTTGGTTTCGGAGTTTTGGTTTATGTAGAACATATTATGATTATGTCAGAAACATTCCAGGAACACATAATTTATTACACAAAGTATTTACATTACTAAGAAACGCAGGTATCACAGTAAAGTTGGAAAAATGTAAATTTATTCGTAAAGAATTGAAATATCTTGGGGTTAGAATCACACAAAAGGGCATACAAACGGACAAACAAAAACGGATGCAATTACTGCAATGGTACCTCCAAAGAATGCTAAACAAATAGCAACATTTTTAGGTATGGTGGTTTGGTTTCAAAAAATTATTCCTCACTTTTCGGAAATATGCAAACCATTATATGCTTTAAAACGAAATAGGTTTAAATTTGTTTGGTCGAAAGCGGCTCAAAATGCTTTAATTTTTGCACCTGTTTTGGCCCATACAGATTACTCTTCACAATTTACATTATACTGTGACGCTAGTGCAGTAGGTATCAGAGCGATGCTAGCTCAGAAAGGTCGCCTCATAGCTTTCGCGTCCAGAATTTAAAATACAGCAGAACGAAATTATTCAACTACTGAACGCGAATGTCTTGCTGTCATTTGGGCCTTAAATAAATTTAGATGCTTTTTCACGAATATCCCTGTCAAAGTAATCACTGATCACTCTGCTCTCACTAAGACACACGGTAAAGGTTTATCTTCTCGCATGGTTAGATAGTGTTTGAAATTAGCGGAATTTAACATTGAAGTTGATCATAGGGCAGGTAAGGAGAACGCAGTAGCGAATGCTTTGTCGAGAAACCCTCAGGAAGGTGTTGAAATGGTTGAAGATGTGAAAGTTTGTGCTTTGCCCTCTTTGGTTTGAAATCTAACAGTGTGTCATAAGCGAGTCGGTCACAAGTGAACAGAAAAAGGACGAGGAATTTGGTCAGTTATATAGATATTTAGAGGATGCTGGTATAAAGTGCGGATGCGCACATGTTCCAGAACTGGTCTCAAAATTTCAAAATTATAGATGGTCTCTTGTTTTATTCTAAAAACGTAAATTCTCGTGGTGAACTACGAGTTTACATTCCAGCTTCTCTTCGTAAGACCAGAACTGGTCTCAAAATTTCAAAATTATAGATGGTCTCTTGTTTTATTCTAAAAACGTAAATTCTCGTGGTGAACTACGAGTTTACATTCCAGCTTCTCTTCGTAAGACCATATTACATGAATTTCACGACAATCCTTTAGCAGCACACCTAGGTATAAGGAAAACATATGCGAGACTTTGTGATTCCTGCTACTTCCCTAAAATGCGGGAAGCAGTGTGAGCTTACGTATCCAGCTACGACATATGCAAAAAATATAACTATAAGAACGTAAGTCCAGCTGGCAAACTAATTCCAATTAAAAAGTCCTTTCCACTAGAATGTATAGGAGTTGATTTAATTGGCTCATACCCTTTAACCCATTCGGGACCATTGGTGCATATATGCACCCTCAAAAAGAGCATACAGAATTTGTTTTAGGCACCAGTAAAAAATGAAAGTAATACACTGCTCAAAACAATTAAAGGATATTGCAGTTTTAGGTGGATTTTGTATCTGGGAAACTTTTTAGCTGATTGATACATGGTCGACAGACATAGTAGGTTATATGAGAATAAATTACACATGTTTGGCAGAAAAAAATGCATTTTATTGCGCATTTGTGTACAAAAAGAAAAAAACACAATTTGTGCATATGAGAAAAAAAGAATAAGAAAAGGTGTTTTCTTCAAAGAAAATCATTTTCAGTAGGGGGTATGGTTTCCACGGGCGGCCAGCAACGTTGAACACCTTTGAGGCATGGACTCAATGAGGCTATTAATGACGAGTTGGGGTATTCTGCCCCACTCTTCCAGAAGAGCTCTTTCCAGTTCTTGGAGAGTTTGTGGGGGTTGTTGGCGGCCAGAAACTCGTCTTCATAGAGCGTCCTAAACGTGCTCGATTGGATTCATGTCTGGAGAACACGCTGGCCATTCCATTCGAACGATTCCTTCCTCGAAAAGGAAATCCTCCACCAGGTTTGCACGATGTGGCCTGCAGTTATCGTCCATTAAAATGAAGTTATCTCCGATTGCTACAGCGTAAGGGACTATAATAAGTCTGAGGATCTCATCCTTATATCGGCGACCAGTCAGAGCTCCATCTCGAATGATGTAGAGGTCAGTGCGCCCGTCAATGGAGATGCCACCATACACCAACACTCCTCCACCGCCAAATCTGACACTTTCGTGCACGAACGCAGGATTATTCCTACTGCCACGGTCCCTCCAGATGAAAATACGCCTATTATCCGGATGCACAGAAAAACGGGACTCGTCAGAAAACAGAATATTGCTCCATTCATTTCTCCTCCAGTTGACATGCTCGGTTGCCCACTCCCTGCGGTCGCGACGATGCCTTGATGTTAATCTAACACATACCATCGGTCGGCGAGCATACAGACCTACAGCATGGAGCCGGTTTCGGACAGTCTGAGTTGAAATCGTGGTGCCTGTAGCCGAGCGAAGGTGTTGTTGGTGAAGAGTAGCGTTCATGTTTCGGTGTCTCCGAGCTGTTAACGCTAAATACCGATCTTCATTGGGCGTTGTTGCCCGTCTACGACCTTGCCCTGGTCTTCGGCCTGCACATCCACTCTCCAAAAAACGGTTCCAGATCCTGGAAATGACACTTTGTGACACTCCAATGGCTTGCGCTACTTCGGCTTGAGTTTGGCCCCCCTCTAACCTACCAACAATTCTCCAAGCTTCTGAATCTGTCAAATGACTTCGCTGAGACATCGTACTCATCGAAACAAAGCATTCACTGAATGCCGATCATCCTTGCCTTCATTCTCTTTTATCCAGTTGAAAGTCAAATTTCATTCGCTGCCGCTGAAGCGACGTTTTTGACGTCAAACTCAAAATTTGCATACTCCACAGTTTGAAAACCAGAAAAATTTGCATTTGTGATTCTCTTCTTCTATTTTCGGCAAAAAAAATTTCGTTTTTATCTTTATTTTACATAAAACTTCAAATATCCTTTAATTGTTTTGAGCAGTGTATTTGCTTTCTCTAATTCGAGCACTTTTGCGATAGTTCAAGTAAAGATAGCTTTTTTAAAAAAAGTGGTGCCAACCGAATAAAATTTGTGTAAAAGCCACCAGTCCCAAAGGGGTTAACAGACAATAGATTTCGATTTGTATTAGTAATTGTAGACTATTTTAGTAAATGGGCTGAGTTCAACTCCCTCAGAAAAGCTTCAGGCAATATTGTAGCTAATGCTTTATTTAATGGGTTCATTTCGAAATATGGTGCACCATCTCAAGTAATTAGTGATCACGGTCCATGTTTTATATCAGAAATTTTTAAGGAATTATGTGCACAGCTGAAGATATCACCCTCTTTTACTGTTCCATACCGGCTCCAGTCTAATATGGCTGAGAGAATCAATAGAACTCTCATTCAAATGATTTCTTCGCTCATTGGCACTCATCACAATAATTGGGGTCATTTCCTGCAGCATTTTGCTTACGCTTTGCGTACGGCAGTACACGAGTATACTGGTAAAACCCCTGCAGAATTATTTTTGGGTCGTAAGATTATTACAGCAAATTTATTTTCATATTTTTATTTTCAGCAAATGATTAGAATTTCAGGAAATGAACACGAGTATATGATTCAGGATATTGATAAATTGGTTAAGGAAGCACAAATGCAAATGGGAAAGGCTCGGGAAAAGCAAGCGTTATATTATAATATGCGTCGCAGGGAGTTAGAGGTTAAAATTGGTGATTTTGTTTTGCTAGAAAGGCATTGGTTAAGTTCTAGTCGGCAAAAAAGAGTTTCGAAGTTTGGGCCTTAATTTGAGGGACCGTATAAGGTGTTAGACGTCAAAGGTAATCATTTGGTTATTGATGTTAAGGGTTCCCACACGACAGTCAATTTGAATCAGGTCAGAGTTTATAAGTTTAGGGACACTGACTCTAATGGTTCTCAAACGTCATACGGTGAATCACCTATGCCTCATTCGGGAATCTCCCAATAAGAGTTGCAAAAGACCGGTTTATTCCCAGGTTTATTTCCAATAGACCCGATTTCTTCCCAGGTTTATTCCCAAAATACCTAGTTTGTTAGCAAATAACCCGGGTTATACCACGTTTTTTCTAGCTTTTGCAACTCTACTCCCAATCTTCTCGTTCCAGTAATTCTTCTAATAGTGCTGCTAACCTAAGTCTAGAGTTAAAACATAAATCTCTTCCTCAAGTTAACCACGGAAAAGTTAAACGGCAACATGATCCAACAGTACCTAAAGTGCTTAACAATAACTCTAAACGACAATATTCAAATTCGGAGTCGGCAAAAAGTTCTAAGCCCATAAGCAAAAAGAATAAATTTAACGATAGTCAATCTAATTCATTTAAACCCCGACAAAAGAGACAATTTTCTGATCGAGGCTAACGAAAAAGACAGGCTACCGCGGTGCATTCCACTTATCTTTTTTTACAGACCGCTAGAGTGACGTGTTGCTCTTTTCGTTCACCTGCATTGGTGGATTCGAGCATCACGTGACTCCCGCAGTCTGTAAAAAAAAGATATGCGTAAAGCACCGCGGTAGCCTTTCTTTTTCGTTAGCCTCGTTTCTGATAAATCGACGGACATTCCCATACCTGCTAAGAAAGGCCGGAAAGGCGATAACTTTATTTCACTTAACCCTCAACCAAAACGACAGTGCTCGACCGATAGTTTATTACCCCAACCTGCTATTAAGAGATTTAAGTTCAAAAGTGCCGCGCAAAAGCGTGGAAATGACTGTTCTTTCCACTGAGCTCCACAATAGAACGGATAGCTAACTTCCTACTCTTATACATTGTATCCAGTGGTCCGCCCATGAATACAACGCCAAAGATTTTTCTCGGAAAATCTTTGGCAAAACACAGATTTCCTCCCATAGAATAGCATGGGGTAGATATTTTCAAATTAGATTATCTTTTAAAAATATGACTAAGTTGCTACAATTTTCACTGATATATATTTTTTATTGTAAAAACTACAGGTTTTATTTAAATTCATCGCAATACTTAATTTGATATTAGTTAAAAAGGAAATTTTATGTATGCTCAATAAAAAAAAGAAAATATGTTAAGTATTGCTCATAAAAATATGAAAAAGCTGTAGAAATAACTAAAAGTGACAAAGTATGCGGAAAAGTTTAAAAAAAATGCCTGTAATATTAACAAAAGTGCAGGATTCATTACTTGCGCGCAATGAAAGTGTGATGAGGTTGCGGCAAAAAGTGGATCGGTGAGTTAGCCCTCCGTTCTATTATGGAGCTCAGTGGTTCTTCCCAGATAAAAGACGCTGAAGAATTGGAAAGAAAAGGACTTTGCCCTCGACATCGGTATCTCTGGAGCGTCACGGTAAAGACAGCCTTTCGACTATACAGTTAACGACACTGGAGCTGAATTTGTCCAGCGGCGCAATCTTCGAGACCTGCCTAGAACGAGTCATCGAGTGGAACCTACACGAGTTCCGCCTGGAACAAATCAAGTGAAACCTACACGAGATCTGCCTAGACGAAGTCATCGAGTGGAACCTACGATCCGACAGCATGGCTATAATCGCGACCTACGTTATACACGGCCGGTGCATGACGTTTAAAACGTCACATGGAGTGGATCATTTTTATACGGCAATTGGTGCAAAATGGGAAGCGCGCCGCTTTGCACCAATCGCCGTATAAAAATGATCCATTGTATGTGACGTTTTAAACGTCATGCTCCGGCCGTGTATAACGTAGGTCGCGCTATAATACATGGCTTCAAGCAAAAGAAGCGACAGTGGCCTCTACATATGAGTCTGAGGAGGAGCGCAGATTTGTCCAAGGTTTTTGGGGACAACGTTGGAGTTCTTCAACAGCCTGCAAGCATCAAGTTCTTCATTAGGAAATAGGGTGACAACGTTCCATATTATTTCCATTTAAAGTGCATTTATAAAATGTCAACAAGTTCTATCAAGGCAACACTAGATACCGGGCTTTCTCATTCATTCTCATGACGTTACAATTAGTGGCTGGCCGCAACCAGCGATTGGTATAAAGCGACGTGCTCATCGTTTTGTACCAATCGCTGTATGTCTTTCGTTGCAACCAGACACCAATTGTGACGTCATGATAATGAATGAGCAAGCCCGGTATCTAGTGTAGCCCTGGTTCTATGGACTCGGTAAAGCAGCTGAATTGTTTTAGTTGTACACTCATGTCCAAAATTAAGGTCACAAACATAAAATCTGTGAAAACTGATGGACTATTCACTGTGTTGCCACGAAATTTGGCACAGAGGTATATTAGAATGGGAGAAATAATATAGCAACATAACAATATGGAAAAGATTTTAATTGTGAATTAAAATACAGAGTATATTAAAAAGTGTTAAATCATGAATCAGACTTAAAGCATATATCTCAGGAAAATTGTGTCTGATATGGAGTGTGACCACTGTACACTGCTATACAATCCTCACAACGAGATTTCATACTGTTTATGAGGGTGTCAATAAATGTTTGTGGTAACAAAACTATTTTTACAAAAGCGCGGCTTTTAACTCCTGGCGGGTCATGGCAGGGTGGTTACGCTGTGCAATGGTTCTTCCAAGACCATCCCAATGCCACCAGGAAGGCCAGTCAAGACCGCCACACAGCAACGACATCTGCACAGAATAGCTATTTGGCGTTAAGCGCACGACGACATAGGCTGGAAACGACTCCTCAGCTTGCTGGTGACCTTACTGCTGCGTCTGGAATAAGAATTTCCAGGCAAACAGTATACAGACGACTAGCAGAGAGGGCATCCAGTCATGTGTGTCGCTTTCACTGCATCGAACAGGAAAGCCCAGATGTAGTGAAGCCGAAGACATCAGTCTTGGGCAAAACAAGAGTAGGAGCGTGTTCTTTTCAGTGATGAGTCCGGATTCGCCACGGAAAGTGATTCTAGCCGAATCTTCTCTGGAGAGAACGTGGAGCTCGCTATCATCCCTTCCACGTAAAATAAATCGACAGATTTGGTGGCAAAGGAATCCTTGTCTGAGACGGCTTAATGTTGGGCTGCCGTACCCCACTGCACGCCTTTGATACGGGTACTGTCAATGCACATCGCAATAGGGATGAGGTCCCTGAAGCCTATGTCAGGTTGTTCCGGGGTGCTGTAGGTCCAACTTCATTTTTAAGGACGATAATGCGAGGTCACGCAGTGCTCACATTGTTGATGATTTTCCTGAAGAGGAGGATATTCGCCGTATGAATTGGCCCTCGAGATCTCTGGACCTCAATCCTATTGAACATTTTTGGGATGGTGTAGGAAGAGCCATTGCACAGCGTGACCCCACTCCTAAAACCCTCCAGGAGTTAAAAGCCACGCTTTTGGAAGAATGGGCTTAGTTGCCACAAACATTTATTGACACCCTCACAAACAGTTTGAGAGCTCGTTGTGAGGCTTGTATAGCAGTGTACAGTGGTCACACTCCATATCAGACATTCTTTTCTCGAGATAAATGCTTTATCTCCGATTCATGATTTAACACTTTTTAATATACTCTGTATCTTAATTCACAATTAAAATCCTTTCCATATTGTTATGTTGCTATATTCTTTCTTCCATTATAATATACCTCTGTGCCAAATTTCGTGGCAGCACAGTGAATAGTTCATCCGTTTTCACAGATTTTATGTTTGTGACCTTAATTTTGGACATGAGTGTATTTAGACCAGTATTTCGATTTTGTGTCTCGGCTTCACAAGTTGTTGTGCATTAATTTATGTTCGAAATTTTTTGGCAAAATTTAAGTTATGATGTCAGAGTACATCTTTGGTTTCACTGCTTTCATGTTCTAAAACGTTGTTAAATTATTGTTAATTGGTTATTTTTATATATGTAAATGTTGTTGTATAAATGTTATTGTATATGTTCCAGTATGTATATATATTGTATTATTATAGATATTGCATTTCGGGCATGGATTGATAGTTATTATTGGGCTTTTACACGCGCCGCAAGGTTAGGCGCGCACTTGCTTTGCGATGAAACAAGTGTCCTTATTGACACGCGTTTTCTATCTTTTACTTTGACTGGCATGCTAATTAACTTAACTTTCTTCCTTCAGTCGTGTTGGTCCTTCAGTTGTTGGTTTAGTTTTGGTGTTGGGTTTTACCAGTTGCGAAGTTTTATATTTTGCTTGTATTTCATTATGATGTGGAGTAAAATTACTGTAATGTAAAGGTAAAGTGCTGTGTATGTTTAATAAAGTTTATTCCAGGAGTTGCAACCATCGTAGTACAGATATACTATTCATATGCGTTTTTTTATTTTTAACAAGAAGACAAGAATGATGTTTTGGAAGATTTTGTGATGTATATTCTTAAATAAGCAACGAATTAAGTTTCGCAACTCTTCATAGCTGTTAGTATTTACCCACCTTTTCTGTGCTTAAGAAAGGCCCTACGATGAATTTGGGGAGTTAGTATTTGGCACAAATGGGAATCTTAACATTTTATTGAGGTACTTTGTTAGATAGGCGGTTTGCTAGCAAGTTTTTACTGTTACACTTTGCACTGTTTTGGTAATTTGCGAAATTTTGTTAGCTAAATTTGCGTGCGGATTTTGGCAGTTTCTTGAATTTTTTGAGGAAAATTTTGTTAGAGTATTTTGTTGGCACTCTATGTTTGAAGGATGTTTTGGATGAAGTGACTTTTGTATCGATTTGACCAGTTTGTTGTTTGGTGATGGGTTAAAAGTACAAAATTTACGTTTGGACTCAAAATTTAAGTTTGCCCATCACATGTTGTTTTTGTTTTGGATTCAAATTTTAAAGTAAAAGACGATGGTCATGCATTTCAACCACTGCTTTTTCTTTCACAATTTCCGGCGGGGGGAAGGGTTGTGATGGATCTACTACTCTGATCATGTGAGTAGGCGATGCTTTGAATGAGAACGTAGTTTTTGTCCACTAATTGTCCATGTGCGTAAAAGTTGATCAAGACTATCTTTCTTTAACTTTCGACGGATGACTGTGAAATTTTCGGAACTTGTGAGTTTCTGCTTTTCATCTATATTTATGCAAATTATTTTAGCTGGTTAATCGATGTTTGGGGTATATAAGTTTTGGAAATACGTTTGGAAGAAATGTTTGGACGTCTTCGGTCGAGTCCTGCCTCTATGGCTTTGTTCAGAACCGAAGATCACGCGACACGCGGACGAAGGAGATTTGTGTAAGGAGTAGGTCTTATCAGAGCAAGTATTTGTAATAATTTATTTATTTCATGCTTTCATAGTTCAGAACAGGTAAAAACGACTACATATCCTTTTCTTTCCAAAACAATGACTCTCGTAATAGGAATACATGCCTATGTTTACTAAAAAAAAATCCAAAATATTCATGAAAGTATCACGTGATCTGATTTAGCCCGATCAGCGTTCATAACCCGCAAAATTTTCGCCCGTGCTGCGCGCAATTGACCCAGAGAAAATATGTGGGTGGTGTGTTTTTGTGTTTATAGTTTTACTTGGTTTGGTAGGTTGATTGATACAGTAGCAGCATGATCGGATATCAGAAAATTTTCAACTTTTTAACATTCTAAAATGATTTTTTAAGCCTTATGATCCAACATAAAAATAATAGAATACCAAAGCATGATGTGTGTGTATATATATATATATATATATATATATATATGTATATATATAGTTACATAACTGCTATCAACTTATGTCTCTAAAATTACAACACCTACTAAAACTGATAGATTAGTTTCGTTGACAGCGGTTACATAAAAAATCCCTGACTGCTCGGCCTACAGGCACAGGTAGATTTCGAAGACGCAGACCGTGGGGCGCCTGTTTGTTGGGAATTGCGGAAGAAATTACCGTTTTGCCATGATGCGGTAGTTGAAACCGCCCACTTCGAAACCTAACTTGTTTGCAAGCCGAGCCAGCAGGGAATTTTTTGTTTATAATTTTTTTTGTTATAAGGGTTGGTCCTACAAAAAACTTGTCAATATAAAAGTTTTAGATAATATTAAGAGGATTTATAATATATTTAAGCGGATTTGATATCTTTTGAATGGACGAAGTTATGAATTTTGTTCTTCTGAAACCCCCCTTTCCGCCCCTCCCTTGGGGGAATTTTTAATGATATCAAAAATCTGTCATACATAAATTTTCGGCCCTTTTTTCTAGAAGTAATAACTTTAAACGGATTCGATACGTATCATAATTAAGAAATTATGGGATTTTTTTTTCACAAAAAGCCTCCCTCCCCCCCATATTTCCTCCCCGCCCCTGGTTCGATCTTGCCCATTAACGAACTTGACCGAGATTTTATACCCCTTGATTTTATGTATCAGTTTGGAAGAGATTTGTGCAGAATTATTGCAGTTATCGTGTCCATAAAAAAGTGACATAGATAGATAGATAGATAAAGTTTTGGGTTCTGGGAGTTATAATCGGTGTAGATCTGCAAAAATTTTTCAAAAATTCCAACTTAGGTGAGAATGTAATAAGTAGTATTTCTTACAAAATCTACCTAATATATATATTGTACAAAACAATGCATATAATAAAATAAAGTTTAATTTTCTATAAACAGTGCACCTTTAACTTGCAAGGGAGAGGACGTTCGGATCACCGAATTCCTGAAACACAGTATTGGTTTCAATAAAATTAATGTAAACTCTCAAAAAAAAGAAAGAAAGAAAAAAAAAAGGGGTATTTTTCGGTCAGCCGGGCGCTAGTGAAATAAATATAAATATATATACACATATGTATATACATACATATACACAAACATATATATTTATATTTTTTTCACTGTCGCCCGGCTAACCGAAAAGTACCAAAAATTGTTACGTACTTTACTGATGTTTGGGTTGTTCTACTCAGATAAACCTGGAAGGTATGGATACAAAGTCCCTGATCGCCTTTTGTTTCAGTTTTGTTCTTTCCTATTTTTATTAATTTAAAAATGATTTATGAGTTGCTTTATATTTTTGGGGATAAATAGAATGTTAATAAATCAAGGTCGTGATACCAACATGTTAAAAGATTTATTTCTTTATTTGTAATAGTAAAATAAAATCTTTGTTAAAATTTGATAAAAAAGCTTTTAAATATTTTATTAAAATATATTTTTCGATAACAACCTTGTTGAAACATAATTTTAATTTCTAAAAGATATATTTTTCTTGAAATTCATTTTTTGATGTTAATTGCATTATTTATTATATTGCAATAAACATGATAAAACACGGGAAACAAATGCTAAAATACTCATACATTCAGTAGAAAATTTATAAACATTCTAACTGTATTTTATTCATATTCATTACGAAACTAGACAGTAAACTACATGCATTTTACCTCTTTACAAAAATAGGCAATGATATTTCTAGTTTAAATAATGTATATCTTTTACATTTTATTTTTATAATATTTCTTACATTGTAAAATATACTTTGCTTTCTATTCGTACTAAAAATTCACTGTTGAAGTACTCATTATAAAAACCTGGCGAAATTCGTGAAAATTGATTATATTTTCATTACTTATTTTACATTTGTTAAAAGTAAATAATAATAATAATAATAATAATAATGTTTAAATATTAAAAGGCACTATAATGTAAAATTTTAATCGTAAAATAGCTGGTTTTGTCGTATTTAATTAAATAAGTAATTGTTAATGATATCTAATTTTACTTTTATAAAATATATTCCATTAATAATGAAAAATACAAAGCAACCGATAAAACATTTTTAAATGAAAAAATAGAAAAATCAAACAGAAATTTAGGAGAATCGAACCCGCAACCTCCAGAATCAAGAGCAGTGCTCTAACCATTCGGCCTCCAAGTTCACTTCAAGATTTCAGCAAAATATCATTAAAATACGCAAATTAGTCAAATGAAGGCCCGGATTCATTATCATTGATTTGGACGTCCAAATCAATGATAACACTGGTTTACACGGTTTATATAATTTCACCGAAATGTGTATTTTTTAATAGATTCTAGTGTACTGAGTACGGGAAAATTATTGTAAAAAATCTGTCACGTCTAGTTTAAAAAATATTTATTAAATACTTAAAAAAATAATAACATGAAATATAAAAAGGAAAAATTCAAAATGATTGATTTTATTTCTTTTTAAATAATTTTCTTGGTCTGTTTCTCTTAAAATAGACCAGCAGTAGTCCCCTAACAAACTTTCGTCCCAAAAACCTTCGTGTCTGTCTTCAAAAAGTTTAAGGTCTTGGTGAAAACGCTCGCCCTGCTCGTCACTCATGGCGTTTTCAGGGGAAAAATTCAGGTGTGAATGGAGAAAATGTATCATCAGAGACACGTTCACACCCATTGCATGATAGTTTTAAAATAAAACAGCAATATTGTTTTCATAATTTTTATCTTTATGATTTCCTAAGAATTCTTGGACGACCATTTTAAAGGAATCCCAAGCATTTTTTTCATTAGTAGATAAAAAAATTTCAAAGTTCTTATCTTGCATCAGTTTATGTATCTGTGGACCGATAAAAGTTCTCTCTTTTAATTTTGCGTCTGAAATACTTGGTAAAATGTTGATTAATATTTAAAAGCAGCACTGTTTTTATCCTTGGCTTCAACGAAATTTTTTATTAGGCCGAATTTAATGTGTAATGGTGGCAAAATTATATTTTGCGGATCCGCTAAAGATGTATATTTCACATTCATTTTTCTTGGAGTAAATTCATTTCCGATAGGCCAACATTTTTTGATGTAATGGTGTTCTTTAGCTCGTCTATCTCACATTCACAAAAACATGAATATTTGTATACCCGCCCTATAAGCCCAATAACATACTAACACTTTTAAATCGCCACATATTTTCCAGTTGTGTTTCTCACATTGTATCATTTTCATTAAGAGACATTGTTCATTCATTCATTGTTTCGCCATTCATTTAGATCATAATTTCGATTCATCGCATTAAAAAGTCCGGGAATATCATGGCAAAAACAAAAATAATCCTTTTTGGTGAAATAACTGCTGAAAATTTGACTTTGATTTCGGTAATAAGTTACTTTGGTATTTGGTGTCAATAAGTTCCACTGTTGTAGACGACAGGCAATAATCTCTGCTTTAGATCTAGATAGTTCATAAGGTCGTTCAACTCATTTTGGTTTATTAAATGTGGCGTTTTATCATCTTCGATTACTACCTCGTCATCATTTTCATCCTCCATAAACAGATCGTCACTATCTTGGCATTTCGCATTTGACGTACGAAATGTGGCAGAGTTTCCGAATGTGATATCGGTTTTGAGATTGATGGAATGTCAGGATATTGAATTTTATGTTTATTTTTTGATTTAAAACCTGCAGTTTTTTGTCAAACAAAAATAAGTCATTTTTGTGATTTAAAGGTTTTCTCCACAGCATTGGTGATCCAAATTGAAGATGCTTTTTTTCTTCCGAAGCCCAGCATATAAGAGTAAGCCTATAGCTTTCACAAAAGAACATGTGGGACCCACTTTTTATCTTGATTAATCACTGAGAATCCAAAATAATGCAAATATGCTGTTTTAGAACATTCCGATATCGGTCTTCCTTTTTTTGCCAATATAAATTGTCCACAAACGTAACAAAAATGATTAGAATTTAATTTACACACCCTATTAGACATTTTATCAAAAACAAAACCACTTTAGTTGACAAAAACATAAGAAAACAGAATATAGAATCCAAGTTGACAATGCAGGTAGGTTGAATTCGACGTGATGCGACGTAAAAAATGTGAATTTTGGAAAATGTAAAAATTTTAAAAATGTGAAGTGATAGATTTTTTTCAAATATCGCCTTTCATTAGTTAGAGGTAGTATAATAAAAAAATAGATGTTTCATCAAAAATATATAAAAAATGCATAAATTTGTAAACCAGTGTAATGAACGCGGGCCTTTCAATTTCATTCACAGTATAGACTCACTCCATACTTAAATCTCCATCGCCCGCGTGCCGCCTGGTCTTCGGTTCTGAACAGCCCCTATGAGAGTACGTTAGATCTGCTACTGAATATTCAATCCGAAGCTGAATAGCGTATAGTCAATTGCATTAGTCAGGGCGGACATCTTGAGATCAGTGCTCGCCTAGTCTACAGCGTGGAATTGGATTCTTACTGAAGGCAATCCTGACTTGTGGTTATCTTCAAAGTTGTGAGTTCGTTTTGAATCTTTATATTTAATATATTGAAGTTTTATTTTACTGAGTACAGTTTCGGGAACATTGAATTATTTTTCGAGTAAGGGAAATTTAGTACTGTCTTTTCTCAAATCCCAGCCCGATTAAGTTTCAATAAACTTCACTTTTTTTAAACTTTACCTCTTTTGCTCTCCTTTAAGTCTGAATGGCCTGGTTCATTCTTACTGACATCAATGGCCGTTCAGAACGTTTTTAGGTGCGTTCGTAATTATATAAATGCGTAGCACCTATAGTCGGCGTCTGGTCCGTCCGTCTGAACGCATATAACAGCGCAAAAACTACCCAACCAAATGATTTGATATTTAATATATATAATCGTTGCAGAATTTTGTTACGGCATTTCAAATTTTATGAAAATCGAATCAAAACGTAAAAAGTTATTAGTAAAAATTTGTATTAAGTAATTTGAATTTTTTAAAAATTAGTACTTCTTTGTTATAGCAGCTTCCGCGGATTAATCGTCAAGCGACCAAGATGTATCATTCTATTAAATCATATCATACGTAATTAATTCAATGATATTACATGATACTAGGTTGCCATGGCGATTACGTCCTATTTAAAATGGAGTCTTATTATTTCCGTATTACTTAATTTAAAAACCGAATTTGTATACTAAAATTGTTTAATTATAGCAATCATATAATTTACCGACAGTTTTTGGATAGATGTTTCCGGAGAAATAGATATTAAATGGGGGAAAAGGTCCAAATATGGATTTCAAGTTCTGAAATTTTCAATGCTAGGCTACAGTTTCCCATTGGAATTTTCAATAAATGTCAACAAATGATAAAATGTGGGCAACTTAAAATGTAGTTATTTTATTACGGAAATTAATCATGTCATAATAACAGACGATATAATCCATTTCACTGAAACTAGTTGTAGTACGAACGCACCTCATTTGTCACTTTTGACGTACAATTTCCAACTTGCTTGTAAATTAGCTATGTTCATTGGGGACATAAACGTCTGGGGCAAAAACGAAACCTGGGACATATTCTGCCACCAAGTGACAGTATAAACAAATTATATGTAGAATATTATAATTTACAATATTAAGCAACAGATTACAGTGTTAGATTTATTTCACCAAAAATGTGACTTGGAACTTTCTTGCCCCCGACCCCCTCAAATATTCACCTTACGTTAGATACAAAATACTAATATGAAGCTCAAGAGCTCACCTTTTACTTAAAAGGTGACATTTAAATATAGAAATAGATGTAATAGGAGGAATTTAGATAACATCTATTTTTATATTTAAATGTCGCCTTTTAAGTAAAAGTTGAGCTCTTTTGAGTTTCATATTAGTATTTTAAGATCAAACTATGCAAATAAAATATGAATAATTTTCAAAGGACGTAGCTAGAACTAGAATAAGTATAAGTGTGCCGATGTTAGCTTGACAACATCAATACAGAAATATAACATGTCCAGCGTAGAAATAGGCATCGGACTGTTACATCGTGTCTGAGTTCGGGTTTAATTTTTTAAGCAGACTCTGACCAGAACTGGGCTTAATTGTTCCCAGGTCGGGACTGGTTAGTACTTTCGGGTCGGGTTTGTTTTGAGTTGAGATTTGACTCTAGTAGTTCGGGTTCAGGTCATACCCAATTTTTCTAAAAAAACATTTAGATAATTGCTTCGGCTGAAAAACTATTCAGGGTGTCCTGAAAGGTCGTGTACAAACTTTAAGTAATGGTAGAGCAGTCACTCAACAAACTTTTTTTGTATAGGAAACTAGAGTCGCGATCTAATTATTTATTAGATGGAATTTTTTATTCGAAAACGAATAAAGGTAAAAAGATGCGGTTTACAACGAGCGGATGGACAAAAAGCCGCATTTTTTATGACGAAAGCAAGAACGAATGCTTGAATAGTCCTTTTTTTTACTAACAGATGGCTTACAAATGACAAGTCACTTAGAAGTTTCAAGTAAGCTTACAACTGTTCAATGTGGTGTCCGTCATTCAGCAGCACAGCTGTCAGACGAGGCACAATACCGTTCACAGCATTAGGCAAAATTTTTTGTGGTACAGCAGGCAGATATTGGCGGATGGCATCTTTCAATGTTGGCAATGACGGTGGTTTTAAGCATTCTTTTTTTTTCTAAAGCATTTGCAATTATAGCATTAGGCTACAGGCTGGGATCAGGTTTACATTTTATTCTACATACTCGGACCGGGCCGGTACTGGACTTAATTGTTCCCAGGGCGCGTCGAGAAAGCAATTTGTTCTGTAAAAATAATAATCGCGATAATGAACTTTTTTTGAACGGAATCTTCTGAAATATGCTTTAATAAATTATAGAGAAACATTTTCAAAAATCTAACTTCTTTTATTAAACAGCAACAAAACTTATAATTGTTTTTAACCATCTTTTTTTTTTCTTTTGTTCTAAAGTACATTAATTTTTTAATGTCTTTATTTGAATGTAATATTCTAATAGTCTAAGTGATCATTAATGTTGCTACTCTGTTTTCTATGGTTTTTAGAGATATAATAATCTAAAATATATTGTAAAATTTCCCCATAAATATGTATGCAGTATTAATTAAAATAATCTTAACTGTATGTTTAAAAAATTGGAATTTGTTTGTAGAAATTGAGTCGGGTCGGGCCGGGCTGGGATTGATTTCATTTATTTTTGCAAGGGCCGGGTCGTGAACTGTAAAATTATAAACGGTCTGAGCCGAACTTTTAGTTTTTACACCCGGCCCGGGCCTGGAAAATCCGGCCCGTGAAGACCTTTTTGTAACATGTTAGCACTGCGCTGATTGGACTTCACTTCGGTGATGCATGGAGGGGATGGCTCTCTATTTTCAAGATATTTCTGAAACAAATTTAAAAAAAAATGTTGAGTGATTAGGAGAGGAAGTATAGAGTCCTGCATATGTCGGGCTATACCTGACCCGAACCCGAGAAGACCCTGCTCATTAGACCACACCCCGATCTGTACCAAACAAATTTCAACCCGAAACCGATCCTAACCCGAAATATTTCAACCCAAAGTAAAAGAAAATTAATGTATTTTTAATGCACCAATAAAAAAATAATACACAATAATATCGATAATCTCAATTTTATGTTTTATGTAAGAAAACTGAATGTATATAAATAAAATACTCATTTACGTTGAAATATACAGAGTGTCCCAAAACGTAGTGTGCAAATTTTAAGAAGTGAAAGAGCACACTGCAACGAACATTTGTTTTTCTTTTTTAAGAAATCAGGCTCTCAATACGTTTATTCAGCCATAAATGTGTGGTATCTCACTCTAAGATCTCCAATTTTTTTTAATATAAATTTAACAGATAGAGCTGTAAAGGGGTACTGTAACGATATTTTAAATTCACTTACATTGATTTCTATGAAATTTTGCAACTTCTCGAGAACTGTTGGAAATTGTCATGATCCGAGCCGAAGGAGCACTGATCTGGACGCTTTGCAATTCAGAAGGTAGATCACAGTACACAGAGGGTCACTAAACTAATTACAGTGCCCTTTTTGTGATATAACTTATAATTTCATACAAAGTAAAATTATTCTGCTGAATATTTTGATAAATTATTTTTAATGCTTTTAAGTTGTGAATGAAAATTCGTGTTCGTCTTGAGATGTGAGACAACCTGTATTTATGTATTACAATGTGTTTATGTACAACCTGTATTTATGTATTACAATCCTATATTAGGTCGGGAACACAATTTTGTCCAATTCTGATACGACTTTCGGGCCTGGTCAGTACTTTTTTGCGGGTCGGGTTTGTTTTGAGTTTGGATTTGACTCTAGCAGTTCGGGTTCAGGTCATACCCAATTTTTCTAAAAAAATCTTTTTGATAATTGCTTTGGCTGAAAAACTATTCGGGGTGTCCTGAAAGGTTGTGTACAAACTTTAAGTAATGGTAGAGCACACTGCAACAAATTTTCTTTTTTAGAGGAAAATTTGTATAGTATTTTGTGTAGTCCCGATCTAATTATTTATTAGATCGAATTTTTTATTTGAAAACAAATAAGGATAAAATAATGCAGTTTGCACAGAGCGAATGGACAAGAAGCTGAATATTTTATGACTAAAGCAAGAACGAATGCTTGAATAGTCCTTTTTTGACTAACAGATGGCTTACAAGTGACAAGTAAGCTTGCAACTGTTCATTGTGGTGTCCGTCATTCAGCAGCACAGCTGTCAGACGAGGCACAACACCATTCACAGCATTAGCAGAGCTGCCACTGGCGACTATTTTTTAATTCTACCTCGCACCACTTTTTCAAAACAAATGTCTTTCACATACACTTTGACAACATGTGCAAAATATACTACAAAATTTATTTCTTTAAAATAGTGGTGTAATAGAATATAAAAATAGTCGCCAGTGGCAGCCCTGCATTAGGCAAATTTTCTTGTGGTATAGCAGGCACATACTGGCGGATGGCATCTTTTATTGCTGGCGATGATGGCGGTTTTAAGCACTCTTTTTTGCTAAAGCATTTGCAATTATTCAAGCATTATTTTTTGCTTTAGTCATAAAAAAATCCGGCTGCTTTCCCATCCGTTTGGTGAAAATCGCATCTTTTTATCTTTATTCGTTTATTAATTAATTTGAAAAGTTGTTCATGACTTTTGGTTCACCCGGTATATTTTCAGATATGAAGGAAGTTAACTATTGAGGTGGAGCAATTTCTTGATTCATAATTTGGGGCATAAAGGATTAAAACATCCAAATTTAATAATTCAAAATATTAGGTACCTACGGAATTAAGTTTGTGGTTATTATGTCAGACGTTTCTGTTTGTATTCCTTTTACAAAATTCATATTTAACAAGTTTTTTTTTGTCTCTTCATTTTTCAATGTATATCAGTTTAGCTCTCAAGGTCTAGGTTTTCTCTTAAACGGGTAATTTCTATAATAGTAATAGTATAATCCAAGGCGATATTGTCGTTTTCTATTTTGAGGCAAGGACCTACTAGCTTGCATTTAAAACATTTCCATTGCTATAGTAAAACGAAAAAAAATATCATTGGATTGTTGATTTTATTATTCCTAGTTATTCCTATTTCCTTCTAATTTCGGCTTCAAGGGATCGGGGACTTATCACTTTTGACGTCACCAAGTGTGTAAATGAGATTTTCTGCAACAGAAAAAATGCTACTTTTAAGTTAAAATAGAATTTCTATTCAATTTTTCTCTTTCGGATAGAGTCGGAAAAATAAGACATTTTTCATTTCCGAAAATATACACTGTTAAAAATTTCTGTAAAAACACAGAAAAAAAAACGACTCTCTGTAAATTTACACTAGTTCTCCGTTAAATGCATTTGATCGAGTTTCTCGGTCATCACTTTGCAGACATTTCCCATTTCTTGTATTAGATCCCCTGTAGGGATTTCCGTGTCTTTATTTAAAGATATTTTATATTTTTTATAACCTGTAATTCAAAATAAACACTTTTTTAAAATTATTTTACAAATTTATTAAAAATATTAAAGAAAAAAATTTGGTTTAAAAATTGTTTTATTAAAAATTAGAATATTTTAGAAAGGAGGAATTCATCTCTGCGGAGTTAGCGGAGATTTTTATCGACTATCACTTTGATCAAAAGATGAAAAGAGAGTGTGGTTATTTAAAGAATAAATTTTTATTTCAGTCTGGATTTACAATTTCGGTAAGATAATTTTCAAATATTATTTTAGACTGTTATAATTTGTTTTAATATTTATAAAAAAATTATATTATTATCAGGAATCGTAGAATATTAATGATATATGCGTTATAAAAAATATATCAACCTTATAAATATATAAATATTACAAAAGAATAAAAAATAATAATAATGAAGTTTAATCTTCTAAATTTAAATATATGAAAATATTAAAAGTCAATTTTTTTAAAAATAACTTTTATGTTATGTATATGCATGTATATTGTGTTAAAACTTCGAAAAAATTATTAAATTTGCTGAAAAACATACATTAAAATTCGTTCATTAAAAAAAAAAAAAAAAAAAAGAAAGAAAAAAACATATTTCACACTTTTGCATTGCATGTTATTCTAGGCTTTAAAAGGAATTCTAAATAACATATTACACAAGTTGAAAAAAAATGACAATATTTTTACAGTTTGGAGCATCAAATATTAGTTAAATTTATTTAAAGACTAGAAAAATAAAAGCTCTCTTATGTCCCTATAACTTATGACTAATCATCACATTAAACAAAATCTTTGAAAAGCTATGATAAACTTTGCAAGTACAATAATTTTTTTCCAACTAAATCATAAAAGACTTACTTGGCACAAAACAGCATCTGACCAAATGGTATACTGGTTATAATCTCTGTCCTCCGCCCAAACGACGCGGGTTGGAATCAGGGCTGTGGTCGGAGCGATTCTTGTAAAGTCCTGCGTTACAGCGATTTGAAGTAATTCTAACAGTATCCATAGCTAGCGGTTTCAATAATTTTTTTTTTGCATATATAAATAATAAAGCTTTCTTAACAGAAAAATTTACAGTAGACTCTGTAAATTTACCGAATAATTTTTCTGTTATTTAACAGAATCTCTGTTTTCTAATCTCTGTAATTTTACATAAGACTTAAGATAACAGATTACCAGTAGATTCTCCGTAATTTCACAGAAAATTTTTAACAGTGTAGGGTGAAACCCTCAGTAACTGACACTTAAAGGATTATTTTTTGTTCAAATCACTATTACAAGAAATATTTTTTTTTTATAGTTACCTTCGTTTTTGAAAGTATAGTAGAGGTATATTAAAAAAATATTGTAGGCAAAATTAAAAAAAAAAAAAGAATATATATATATATATATATATATATATATATATATATATATTGCTATTAAAAATTAATTTTATTCATAAATATGGTCAAAAACTCCAGTATCTGACAATATTCCTATTTTGAAACACCAATAACTGACACTAAGTGAACCAGTGACTGACACTTTATTTTAAAAGACTAAAATGATTAAAAAATAGTTTATTCTTTATTATAAAAACAAAATACATTAATATTTATTATAAAAAGTGGGATTTAGTAAGTTGACTGCATTATTAGTAATCCAGAGTATATAGTAAGAGTATATCCCAGTAATATTTAGTACTGCATTATTAGTAATGCAGATATCCAATAACTGACATTTATGAACCAGTAACTGATATCTGGTGTCAGACACTGCTAAAACGACTTAAATTTTAATGGTGTTTACTACAAGATAAACAATTTATTACTAGATGGAACCCGTCAAAACGTGACGGAAAAAAATACTATAACAATATCGGTAAAATAAGCTTCTTTATTATTTAAGTAGGGCTTCGTATGAAACAGTCTTTCAAATATTTTATTTTAAAAAATCCCCCCCCCCCCTCCCAGTGAAATGCTATTTCCGATGCAAACTCCAAATGAACACTCCGTAAACAAATGTGTAATGCAAATCAGTTTGACATTACCACCATATTCCCCACGACAAAGAAAAAAAAAAAAAAAAGGTCATGGACCTATAAAGTATTATACAAATAGTCCTATCATAAAGTATCATACAAATTTCCTACTTTCATCTCATATTCAGTAAATAAAAGAACATAGTATAAGCATCCCCCCCCCCCTGTGATAATGCAATCGAATGAGCTCCTATGCGCATATGTATTGCATCTGCCCAAAGGCACCGTTGAAATTCGACGTTAAAAAAAGTTTTAAAATGTTTAAATTAAAAGTTTTAAAATGTCCTCTTTAATCATTGTTCGTTTCAAATCCATATCTTCTAAAACGCATCCATTGTTTTCAGCTAATCAATTTTTATGTAAAAATGAAGAATTTTTGTTAAAAATAATAAATTAATATGCAGATGAGGGAGAATTTTAATGTTTTCAATTGTAATTTATTTGTATGGTTTCTTCTATCCCTTTACATAATCAGGATGATTATTCCTTTTCCATCACAGTCTGTCTCTTATACAGTTAAATATCCAATGGATCTTAAAAAAAATAATAAATAACAGTTCCTAGCACATTCTGATTCAACATATACATCAACTATTCAACATATCAATTTTATGTTAATCATAAACTAAAAATAGTTTTTTTTCTTTTGACAGATTTTATATTAGCGCCAAAATACTCTATTTTATGGATAATCTGATCTTATGATTTATCAGGTTTTTATTATTATTTTTTTTCACTTTTCATGAAGGTTAGGGATACCTATTTTCAATTGTTGCAACTTTCCAAAGGGCATTTTTACATTATTAAAACAAACGGATGGTCATTGTTGAGATAGAATTGAAAAATATTTCATGCTTGAAAATTATTTAAAAATTCGTTAAATTAAGCGGCAGATTTCAAATAAATTTCAATCGAAAGCTATTTTTTTTCTAATTGAGGATGTAAGAATTGAAATTGTAAAATGTAGTAAAAAATTAAATTTTTAGTATTTAGAAATGATGTAAGCGCGATGAAATCTAAAGCGATAGTGCCGTTTGTTGTCACAATCGTTATACATTTCTAAATATTGCCACTGTGTTTTGGTTGGCGTCCAAAAGTAGACTACCATTTTTTGACATCGAAAGAAAAATTCCCAGTGAAAGAAATAAGACTTTGCCGCTAATAAGGAACTGTTGAATGAACTTATAACAAACCTACCAAAAATAATTCCTATAAAATATTAGCCTTACATTGTTTATTCTAGCTAAAAGTTCAAGTTTCAAGTTTTTTTTTTTCCTGAAATTCTTTACTTTTGTGAATTTTTTTATTAAAAAAGAAAATCTTAATAATTTAAATCCTATAATTCCTATAACTTAATCCTATAATTTAAAAAAAGTAATTGGTAACATGTAATCAAGGTATGCAATCAAGATGAAGCAACCAATAAAGGCTCCAGTTCTAATCTTTAAAATTGAAAATTGAAATATCAGTTAATATTACGCCATGTTGACACAATCATATAAATTTTTCTTTTTAGTTTTATCAATGTTAAAATGCATTTCAAGCTAAGCATAACGTCATTTTCACCGGCACAAACTTTCACACGTACATTTATGCTTAAGCACCATGCATACAAATAAAAATATATTTTGCATTTAATTGTAACGAAAAAAAATGGCATCAACAAAGTTATAATGCTTAATGATAAAATGAACCCAATGGACAATATTTCCGTGACGTCACAGTAAATATGAATTTTTATTTGCTTATAAAACACACGGATAAATATTTTTACCGAAATACTTAAACATTTTAACTATATTTTAACTTACAAATTAAAAAATTCGGCCTAAAAGTCACGTGCTTTTAATATTTAATATTTATTTTTTATGCTCGCAATCATTGAGTTCAGAAAATAAACTCTGTACGTCGCAACAGTGGGCGTTAATCCGATTGCCGACTTTATGACGTCATAAGCAGAAGTAAAATTTTAATTGAAGATTACGACTAATTAATTAAATTTTCGAACAAACGAATGTACGATAACAAATCTGTGACCAAATATCTTTCATTTAAAAAAATAATGATGTAATTTGATGTAGTAGTTTGTTCTCACGGATTGTCGAAACAAAACGCTTAGCGTTTTAAATATATAGATTATGCATTTTTAAACAGTTAAAATAATAATTTTCAACTTTCTTTAATATAACCAATAACTAACACCTCTGTCAAAGACTGGTGAAATGAAATTCTAGGAACCAAAAACTGGCACCCCCATCAAGCTAAATTAAATAACTATAAACCCTAAATTATGGCTCTAACATATCATATCCATCTTTAAACTAATTACTACAAGTATAACTTTTAAAAAAAAACGTTTAGAATGGTTGCATTACAAATAGATTAGAAGAACACTTCTTTAATTTTAAAAATAAGATGGTGGCTTCAAAATGGCACTTTTTGTATTCTCAAAAGTTTTTTTCTCATTGAATATGTTCTTGGCCCTCTAATGATGAATAAATTCACTCCAAAATAAAAATAAGTGTAATTTACCACTAGATGACATTACTTTGCAGAATTTTACAGCAAAATGCTTCTTTGAGTTAGATTTTTGCTCAAGTGTCAGTTACTGGTTATATGTCAATAACTGGGGGTTTCACCCTACTTTTCTAAAAAAACGATTTAATAGATTTTATTTTTAAATTTTAAATGAAACCATTGTGAAACTTTTTTTCTTTTCGATGAGAAAGTAAGTTTTTATTGCTTGTTATAGTTAGTCGATCTTTGAAGAGGATGGTGTATAGAGCAGACACTTGTTATCATTTTCTTTTTATAAAAGGCAGTCTGCCCCCACACACGAAACTTTAATTGCTTCTCGAAAAGATATAATTGCAGTCACTTTTCTTGAATACGGTGCTGGTATTTCACAACTTTCGTTTTGGAACATGGTTAAAAAACGTCGAGTCAATCTATGATTTAAAAAAATTCACAAGGAGAAAACCTATGAATATACATATTATAAAATTGACTTTTTCATAAATATTTTTTCAAATATCAGAATTAATGAAAAAAATAATGATAAATTATGATGAAAGTAAAATTCATCGTCGTCCAGATATCTCAATTGGAAAATCATTCGCAATTAAAGTCAAAGGTTCTGGGTTCCAATCCCGGCATGGGTAGATTTTATTTACCAATCAGTTTCATTGTGTTAAAATAATAAAAGTGTAATTACGCAATTTTTTGGAGCTGCTTAATTTATTGGACCTGCGCTTTATTTTGTCGAGCTGTTTCAAATAACACACCAAATATCATTACTAAATGGTTGGTTGGGATGTCGTCCAGATAGCTCATTTGAAAGAGCATTGGGAATTAAAGCCAAAGTTTTGGGTTTGAGTTTTTTACTCAGTTGGAAAAATTGCTACTCGTACCGTTTATTTATCAATCAGGTGGATTGTGTTAAAATAATAAAAGTTTAATTCATTACAATAGAGAAAAAGGGTCTGAATCCCTTGGGGGGGGGGGGGGGGTAACCCCCCCTCCAAAATGACGCTTCTGCATTAGTTGCATCTGAATTTCCCGAGGTTCCAGATATGTATCTTTTAATATAGATGTTTAAACTCTACATTTTAACACGAGAGAGAGAGAAAAGCGGAACTTCACTCACTCCTTTTCTGTTTTTTTTCTTTATGAAGATAGCTTATTCTCATGTTATGAGTATTACTTTATGGAAGAAAAATCTCTCATTAGATTGTTATTTTTGTCTAACTTTTGAGATATTTTGTGACGGATATCCTTGAAGGAGACCGTTTCTATGGCTACAAATAAATGCATATTTAGGTTGTTAAAGATAATCCTCAGAATTTCCAGATGCAGACGAGGTCAGTTTCAGGTTTGTTGGCTACTGTCCAAAGATATTGGATCATGCTTGCTATTACAGTTGCAATGAAGTTAACTGTGGGATTGTTTTTTCTAATAATTAAAAAAATATACAAAATATTCAAAGTTTTGTTTTTATGAAATTGTATCAATATTGATAATTCTGTAACACCTGGGTAAGATTCATAAAGTTATACGTAGCAAAATATATAGATAGTATAGTAAATTATACTAAAGATAAACTAGAACATAATGAACAGAGGGTAGTATTTTCAACTTGGTAAATTATATTCAATGGTTGGTGTATCATAGTTGAGATTTATTCCAACAGAGCGAAAATGCCGGGACCAGGACTCGAATCTGGGTACTTTGGCTTGCCGTGCCACCGCTCATCCTACTGAACTATCCCAACGATGTCCTGGTTGGCATATTTTACTCTTATTTGTTGGACAAGGCTGCAAACTGCAGTGCTAATTTCATTTATCCGAGCTATATCTATAGAATTTTGCAAGATGAATCTGAAATAACATTGGAAACTCCTGTATACCATGTAATTAGTACATAATGAAAAGATGAAAGTATTTTCAACTAGGTAAATTATATTCAATGGTTTGAAGTATCATAGTTGAGATTTATTCCAACAGAGCGAAAACTGCCGGAAAAGGACTCTAACCTCGGTAACTTTGGCTTGCCGTGCCAACGCTCTTCCTACTGATTCATAATTCACATTTCAGATTCATCATGTAAAATGCTATAGTTATAGCCAGTGTTGAATTCAGGGGGTGGCCCGGGGGGGGGGGGCAATCCCACCGGAGCATTAAAATCCCCCCCGGAAGATTTGAGAATTTATGCTTTTAATGGTTAAAAGTACAATTCTCCACCCCCGGAACTCTACAATGTTCCCCCCGGAGAAAAGGGTGTGAATTCAACACTGGTTATAGCTCGGATGAATGAAATTAGCACTAGTTTGCAGTCTTGTCAAACAAATAAGAGTAAAATATACCAGACAGGATGTCGTTTGGATAGCTCAGTAGGAAGAGCGGTGGCACGGCAAGCCAAAGGTCCCAGGTTCGAGTCCTGGTCCCGGCATTTTTCGCTCTGTTGGAATAAATCTCAACTATGATACTCCAACCATTGAATATGATAAACTAGAAGTTTGTAAATTTATAAAGAAATGAATATTGAAATCCTTGAATATTCACTGCAGAGTGGTGAGCTTTCCATGAATGATCAATATCGGTCTGTCGGTTCATTTGAGAACCAATGTTTGAATCCATTTCAAGAACATTTAGCGAGCGTTATGTTTTACTCTAGGTAGTAGGTGAGGAACTAAGGACTTAGTGTATGTGTTTGATACTCTTGTTCGCTAGATAGAATTGTTAATTATGTTTACGTTGACTTTTACATAAAATAATACTGTGTTGAATAATGTAAGAATTTCTTTGGTCAAAGTGGTGTTTTGGAATATGACATTTAACTTTGAAAAGGAAAAAAATGAGGTAGGTAGTGGACGTATTTCAGAAATGAATAAATTTATTTTATAAAACATTTTAAGAGAAATGTTTTCAAATCGGTTACATATAAGTAACAAAATTACTTTGGGAAGTCGCATACAAACTATAGCTACAAAACTTTCCTGAATTTTAAAGACAAAGAAGATAGTGTGACTTGAACGAAAGAAACTCTTTCAGCAAAGAAAAAAGGAAACTAGCATTCAACAACAATCATGTATAAAGCTTGAATTAACGCACACACACACGTATATATATATATATATATATAAACTTTTCAAAATGTAACGGATTACAATAAGATTTCTAAAACACTTTCTTTTTGATTTGGATGTTAATATCCTAAAAAAATTATAAATCATGCAGTTAAATTTAAATGTAAATTTCTTGATTTTCAGTGTGTTATTAATAAATGAATAAACCCAATCAAGAAATCAAAATAACTATGCTTGTTATGCACATATTCTTATTTCTAAGATATAATTCATCTTAAAAACAAATCCTAATAAACATTATCTCTGCTGCTTTTTAATTCTCATGGACAATATAATGATGGTTAATATTTTTATACGATATGAAGTTAATCTTAAAAATTATTCGCTGCGTAAAATCTTGAATAGATGATAGAAAATTAATTTTATTTCATGTTTTCGGTACGCCGAAGGGTGCGATGCTGACTAATAGCTAAAAAGAAATCTATTTATAGTTCAATGTTTTGTTCGTGAAATGCTAAGTATTGAAGTGTACTTCTCAAGTGATACGCGGAAGTTAAAAATAAAATAAAACAATAATAAAGAGACATATAAAGAAGAGCGTTCGTCTGTGCATCATATAACCTTCCTTCCAAGACAAGTAGCCAGTTCAACGGATATACCAGCAGTTAATTCTCCCAAGGTTGGTTAATAATATTCTATTTTTAACATACTTTTAGTTGTTCTAAGTCATACCAAATATGTTATCTACTTACTGATATAAAATTAACAGAGTAACGTTCTCAAATATTTTTTTATTAATTAAAAGATTGTGAAATGAAAAATTTCTTTTAGAAAACGTTTTAAAATGAGAGTATAGAAATTTGCTTCTTAATTCAACTGCCCAGCTATACTCAACCTGCGGCCCGGAAACCTTTTATGTGCGGTCCGAGATACATAATCAATAACCTCAATTTATTACATTAATTGAGATGTGTATAAAAGTTTTTAAGACCTCACTGTTCTTATATATTTTCACGGGAAGACAAACTGTCCTGTTATTTAAAATTATCTTAAATACCGTTTCCTTAGTCATAAGTTCCTTTTACATGTAGTTCTATTTGTGCTATAGTGGTGTAGACATTTCTTAATCTTCAACACTAAACCAATATTATTCCAAATTTATTACATTTGCACTATACAATTCTACACTTTAAAAAAAGAGTTTTTGTATTGAGAAAACGATTAATTTATTAAAGTAAATCACCTTATTTTTTTCTTTAGAACTTGGAAATGCTGCATTGTTATATTATTACGTTTAACTAATAATGCTTATTAGGGTTGAATGCTTACCGTGTAAAAATTTGGCAGCAAAATGTTTTATACCACTATTTGTATATCATTTGCAATTGAAATCTATCACAGTTTATTGTTTGGAAATAGTGGTGTTAAAAGTTTTGGTAATATTTCTTTTTCGACAAACGTTCAATCCTACTGATTATATTAACTTTATTACATAGGTTTGTTGTATAGTACATTTTAAAAATTTTACTATTTAAACTATCCCTTTTTAACACTTTCCAACCTAGTTGAAAAGTGTTTATGAATTCGGTTTGTCTGGCCGTGCTCTAACTCCCGTAAATATGCTCGGATTGCTCTGCAATTTTTATATGTTATTGTCGTTATCTATAGCCTGTTCCCTATTTCAACGGAAGTCTGTAGCACTTATAGTTTTTACAGGGACAGTCAAAGATATTCCGTTACATTGCGGTCTGGGGAAAAATCATTTGCGGTTTATTTAAATAATGTTTCACTATTTGAAACGCATTGAAATTTATATATATCACGAAGGTGCATTAGAATAAGCTTAATATGGAATAGGGTGTGCATAGCACTGATAGTTACTTTACAGGGACAGTCAAAAGAATTCCGTTACATTACGTCTATGGAGAAAAATCGTCTGCTGTTTATTTAAATAATGTTTCACTATTTTAAACGCATTGAAATTTATATATATCACTAAGGTGCATTACAAGAGGCTTACTATAGAATATTGTGTGTATAGCAGTCATCGTTCATTTACAGGGACACACAAAATAATTCTCTGTCTGTTAACAATAATTCCTGGAAGTGCGTTTTAAGTTACTGAACGCGATTTTAATTTTAACTCTCTTTCTGTCTATTACGTGGTGTGTATAAATTCTGTACATCCTATACAGGGCAGCACAAAAGTTCGCGAACACATTTCCGTTTATTGACAGAAACTCCAGACGGAGAATTTTAAACTGCTACGCGTTTCCTAACTGAACTAAAATTTAGCATCCTATGTAGTATATATACAAATCTATAGATCCTATACAGGGCTGAATAAAAGTATTCGAATATTTTTCCGAATATTGTGTATGTTGGAAATTCTTGAAATTATGTTTTTAAATATGTTATGTGTTTTCCAAATTGTTTACTTAGATGTTATCTTTTAGCTTATTAAACAGTATGATTTGTAGAATTATTTTGGAAGCGTTGGAAAGTGTTACATAATCTATGCTTGACGCATGATTTTTCGTTCTTGTTTACATTATACTATAATTGTGTTGCGGCCCGCCGAACGTTCCAAACGTATGTTTGCGGCCCGCGAGAAAAAAAGGTTGAGTATAGCTGAACCGAACATGGAAATTCTACACCTGTTAAAAATCAGTTTGTTTTTGAAGTACATATTTAAGTAGGTAAACTAATGCCGGTTGGTCTATCCTTTTACTGTAAAAAGGCACTTTCTAAATTTTTGTCGTGATTTGAATTTTGTATTTTTTAATTCATGCCATTTAACCCTTTATGTACCAAATTATGAATAAATGAAAATTTTGACTTCCAAAGAATTTTTTTCTGAATATTTGAAAATATGTTAATAAATTTCTGTAAACATTAAATACATTTTAGAAATTTTCCGTGTACTAAAATATATTCAACTAAATCAGTATTTACAGGGATTTTGTTGAGTTTTTACAACTCTACCCAAATCATTTCTTCAAGATATTGATTTTACAGAATTAGGAAATGTACGAAAGTTATGGCCTTACATATAGACATAAAAAATTTTCAGAACTGAAACTTTCTACTAAATGTCTTTCAACATAACAAAAAAAAAAACTGAGAAGTTACAGTTGGAAAAAGAAAATATGCATTTAAAAATTTATTTGCTTTGTACAGTGAATAATGCTTTTGGAACATGATAAAGTAAAGTGTCTAACTTTCATTATCGACAAAAGTGTCAACAAGTTTCTTTTAATGGTACTTTAAAGTGCCGTCGGTACATATAGGGCTAATTATTTTTCATCTCTCTGTAATCTGTAAAAAAATGTCACATCACAATGTGGAGGTGGAGTATGCTAAAATAATAATAATAATAATAATAATAATAATACTCCCCCCCCCCCGAACAATAGTAATAAATCAAATTCTAAAAGTCGCTGAATAAAACTGCTTGCATCAGATGTCCTTGTTCAGGATTTTCAAAAATCCTGTTGAGTGAAATTTTCGTGAGGGGTTTGTATACATATTTATTTTTTTACAAACTTGGAAAATATGTATACGAACCCATCTATTTCTTTATTTCACTCGATTTGTCACGCCTTCATTTACCCCAGGTACAAATTAACTTTGCTCTAACTTCAAAAACATACGAAATATGAGTTAAGGTATTTTCGGGGATAGTGACAATATCGAAAAACACATTTTTAAAATTGTGTGATATCGCAGCTAAAAGAGTTAAGGGAATTCTTCACTGACTTGAAAACACCCGCTCGTTAATGTTAAACCTATGGGAAGGTTGTTTTCGAATTTTCCGTTTAAATTTGAATATTTTTAAGCAATTGTTTTTTGCATAGGATAGCTGAGGCCAATCCCTAATCTGTCTATTTTTTACTTTTTCGATTTCAGTTGTAGATTTTTTTAAATAAAGGCACTTTCACTTTTGAAACCGGTTCCGAAAGTGAAAGTGCCTTTATTTAAAAAATCTACAACTGAAATCGAAAAAGTAAAAAATAGACATATTAGGGATTGGCCTCGGTTATCCTATGCAAAACAAATCGTTAAAAATATTCAAATTTAAACGAGAAATTCGAAAAGAACCTGCCCATAGATTTAACATTAGCGAGCGGGTGTTTCCCAGTGAGTGAAGAATCCCCTTAAAAGAATAATCTGACAATAATTAGTTGACGAGGGCAAAAAATCCAAAAATGTATCGTTTATTTGCGATATATAGCGTGTATGACATAGTAGGAATGAAATTTTAAACTTTAGTATGGCCCTTTAAAATTGCCAATTTTACATATCTACTGATAATTTGACAATTAATAGTCAGAAATGAATTTATATTGAGGGGTTTTTGACCACGTGGATTCTAACGGTGACGAAAAATATATATGCTTCTATTTAAGAATTTTGGTTAATTGTATTATGAATTAACAATCAACATTACAAAAACACATTTATACAAAATATGAATGCCCGTTATTTTTGGGCTTTTACAAAGCATTATATAAAGTAATGAAATGCATACATTATTGTTCGAGTTATGTCTAAATAACGAACATTTATTTTTAACATTGATTAGCTAATTTTTCAATAATTTATATATCTCAATAATTTATCTTTCAAACTTGTCACCAATTTATAGTTTTCTAGTTTTGGGAATGGTCAACTTTAATATTCAATAAAATTATGGTGTTTCTATTGAACTTTTAAAAGTTAGGTTGAATTTTAATGTAAATATTACCCATAACGCAAACGATATACAGTTACGAAGAACTTATCCGAATAAAAACGGTACTTTTTGTTTTTTCTTGCTTTAATTAGACGTTATAGTCATAGATCATTTTTATTTATTTATATTTTTTTGCATACTGAACGTTTATACAAGTATTGACATTTTAGTGTCTTGGAAATATTAATATCCTCTGAAAATATCGCTATATCGACATGGATATTTTTTATAATAATTATGGACATATTTACATTTTTAGGTACGATACTGGTATTTCTTTTAAATTCATATTTAATATTCATTTATGATCTATTTAAGCAACCTTTTCACGCATATTTCTAACTGAACTTAATATGCATTTTTGCACAATTTAATCCTTTTGCGACGAGCATCGCTGTGCACAAATGAAGTCTGATGCATCATCTATAGTCTATAAGTGATAGTTGCTGGAAGTTCGTTTACAGTTATGTTATAAAAAAAATCTTAATTAATCCAGTTTGTTTATATTTTTTACTTAAAAAATATTGTTAAAACAAACTAGCTTTATAAACCAAATGTTCTGTTGATTAAAGCATAGCAAAATTATTGGTAATGTTGTTGTCGTATAAGAGCATGATATTATGAACTTAGAGCGCAAACTTAGTTTTAACTTATGCAAATAATAGTGAAGTTCAACAGTTTATCTTATCAACAGCTCTTCCGGCCAAAATATCGCAAGTGACAATTTTTGAGAACATGAGATTTTATTGCAAATGGTGTTATTGTACATGAAATTTAATGCAAATTTTAAAGCAGTTATTTTATGTGGCTAGAAAATCATGAAGAAAACAAAAATAAAACTCGATTTAAAAAAAAATCCCTAATATTAAAATTTTGTCACTTACGATAAAAATTATTTTATCGCATAAGATAATTTGGCGGGAACGGCTCGATATATGAGCGAACAATTTTATAAAGATGAATATTGATTTAGTGTAGTTCATTGTGTACGGTATCACAATGTCTTATCTATCTACTATACTAATAAAAAAAAAGTTTTGTCTATGTTTGTTTCTTGGCGATGAATAGGGAAATCTAGGGAACGTAGGGATCTGAAAATTTGATTGCGGATAGACAATGGGGAAGGCCCGAATGTATCTGAACCTCAGAGTTTGCATTTTTAGACTACAGTGTTTTTAAATAAATTTTTATGCGATTTTTAGTCTTTTTGCGTTTTGTGGCGATTTTTTGACATTAGTAAAAGGAATCCGGTTTTAATGTTCTGGCGCAATATAGTAAATTTTGCCTTCTTTTCAATAAACTTTATTTGGTGTTCGTACAGCAAGTTTTGAATTTTATACAATTTGTCTTTTAAAAGTCACTTTGTCGACACTTTGTTCTTTATAAAATTGTTTCGGTATCTAATATTTGTCATTCAAAGATAAATTTTATATCCCAGTGTGGAGGAAACCTTCAGGAATCGTTTAAACATAAAAAAAATAACAAAATATGTAAGGGATTTTTCCTTACGAATTTTTGAAAATAAACAAACAGAAGTCAGTTTACGACAAGCTTTTGCTGCGTTCGTAAAATGAAAAAAAGAGAATATCCTCGAAGCCTCACGCGGGAGAAAATTTTTTATATGGTAACGAGCACATTGAAACAGATTAGGGACGATTTTACTGGAGTTTATTTTCGAAAAAATTCTGCAATGCCAGAAATTTCCAGGTACATTTTTATGTTTTTCAAAGAAGTTTTTGTGGCATCTATCATGAGGTCTGTGGTATGTTTAAAGTGGGGATAAAAAGGAATAAAAAACAGAACATATCATTAAATTAATAATTAATAAAGAACTTTTAAAGTGAAAATCATATAGTCCTTTTCAGATCTATCTACAAAAAAAAAAAAAAAAAAAAAAAAAAAAAAAAAAAAAAGTTTTTAAAAAAGAAAAAAGTGACCAAGTAGTATTTCCTTATAAAAAAAAAACTCTATAATAATAATAATAATAATAATAATATAATAATAATAATAATAATAATAAAAGAATAACATGGCAGGACAAACACAAATCTACAAAATTTATCCTTTTAAACGTTTATTATTATTTTTGTCTTTTTATCAAAAATAGTGAGTATGATAATTCAAAGAGAATATCAACATGCAAAGCACTAAAATATAAAAATACAAAAGATATATTCTTTATGCATTTATGAGAATAATTAGGATGGTGTACATTTGTATGTGATAATTGAATCATTGTGAGAAATCAACTAACAAGTGTAAAAAAATATAAATAAGATGCATAAGGTAAAAAAAATATATATTTCTTTTGATGACTATGCCAACTCTAGATTTCCCTCACCAATATTTAGCTATGATTCATCTTTTTAAGAACACGTGCCCAAATAGGAAGAAATTATATTTATATTTGTGACAATCAAACTTCTTATAGTTGACACTGCTGCAGTTAATCTCCAATTGAATGGCTTTGCACCTTTTTCAAAGTAAAGCGTATCAAGACTCGAACATTTCTTAGGAAAGAAAAAAAACATATTTTTTATGCTATTTAAAACACACATACACACGATTTTTATGATTCACATAGTTTACATTGACACACATGGCTTATCATTTTTTTTTTTAATGTAGAGAATCGAAGCACAGAAAAAATTATTAAAAACATAATACACTGCTCAAAACAATTAAAGGATATTGCAGTTTTAGGTGGATTTTGTATCTGGGAAACTTTTTAGCTGATTGATACATGGTCGACAGACATAGCAGGTTATATGAGAATAAATTACACATGTTTCGCAGAAAAAAATGCATTTTATTGCGCATTTGTGTACAAAAGGAAAAAAACACAATTTGTGCATATGAGAAAAAAAGAAAAAGAAAAGGTGTTTTCTTCAAAGAAAATCATTTTCAGTAGGGGGTATGGTTTCCACGGGCGGCCAGCAACGTTGAACACCTTTGAGGCATGGACTCAATGAGGCTATTAATGACGAGTTGGGGTATTCTGCCCCACTCTTCCAGAAGAGCTCTTTCCAGTTCTTGGAGAGTTTGTGGGGGTTGTGGGCGGCCAGAAACTAGTCTTCCTAGAGCGTCCCAAACGTGCTCGATTGGATTCATGTCTGGAGAACACGCTGGCCATTCCATTCGAACGATTCCTTCCTCGAAAAGGAAATCCTCCACCAGGTTTGCACGATGTGGCCTGCAGTTATCGTCCATTAAAATGAAGTTATCTCCGATTGCTGCAGCGTAAGGGACTACAATAGGTCTGAGGATCTCATCCCTATATCGGCGACCAGTCAGAGCTCCATATCGAATGATGTAGAGGTCAGTGCGCCCGTCAATGGAGATGCCACCATACACCAACACTCCTTCACCACCAAATCTGACACTTTCTAGCACGAACGCAGGATTATTCCTACTGCCACGGTCCCTCCAGATGAAAATACGCCTATTATCCGGATGCACAGAAAAACGGGACTCGTCAGAAAACAGAATATTGCTGCATTCATTTCTCCTCCAGTTGACATGCTCGGTTGCCCACTCCCTGCGGTCGCGACGATGCCTTGATGTTAATCTAACACATACCATCGGTCGTCGAGCATACAGACCTACAGCATGGAGCCGGTTTCGGACAGTCTGAGTTGAAATCGTGGTACCTGTAGCCGAGCGAAGGTGTTGTTGGAGAAGAGTAGCGTTCAT
Organism: Maratus michaelseni; assembly: GCA_963931845.1. Taxonomy (NCBI): domain Eukaryota; kingdom Metazoa; phylum Arthropoda; class Arachnida; order Araneae; family Salticidae; genus Maratus; species Maratus michaelseni. The sequence continues at coordinate 373,867,689 of OZ007586.1, forward strand.
GTTTCGGTGTCTCCGAGCTGTTAACGCTAAATACCGATCTTCATTGGGCGTTGTTGCCCGTCTACGACCTTTCCCTGGTCTTCGGCCTGCACATCCACTCTCCAAAAAACGGTTCCAGATCCTGGAAATGACACTTTGGGACACTCCAATGGCTTGCGCTACTTCGGCTTGAGTTTGGCCCCCTTCTAACCTACCAACAATTCTCCAAGCTTCTGAATCTGTCAAATGACTTCGCTGAGACATCGTACTCATCGAAACAAAGCAATCACTGAATGCCGATCATCCTTGTCTTCATTCTCTTTTATCCAGTTGAAAGTCAAATTTCATTCGCTGCCGCTGAAGCGACGTTTTTGATGTCAAACTCAAAATTTGCATACTCCACAGTTTGAAAACCAGAAAAATTTGCATTTGTGATTCTCTTCTTCTATTTTCGGCAAAAAAAATTTCGTTTATATCTTTATTTTATATAAAACTTCAAATATCTTTTAATTGTTTTGAGCAGTGTATTTTCTATTATAATACAATTTTGAAACACAATTTATGCATTGATTGGTGTTGGTTTTACTCCGTCTTTTTAGACACAGAAAAAATTACTTTCACAATTAATTAATAAAGAACGAAAATCCTGCGTCCAGCATAGATTATGTAACACTTTCCAACACTTCCAAAATAATTTAACAAATCTTTACCGTTTAATAAGGTGAAAGATGATATACAGGGTGACAAGAAATAAGTTGGACACACATGATACATTATAACTTGAATGCTAATGAAAATATTACGACCAAACTTCAAAATAAATATGAATACATTAATTCGTCTAATATATTTACAAATTTTCAAAGTGGCTACCTTTAGCCTTAATACAGAGCTTTAAACGTGTCACAAAAATTTTTGGCTATGGGCCGCAACTCACTTACTGAAATTTTATCCTATTCATTGCATAAGGATTTCTTTAGGGATGTCAAAGTTTTATGAGATTTAGCACACACCCTTGTCTCCAAGATGGACCAAACAGAATAATCCATTGGGTTCAAATCTGGGGTATACGGTGGCCACTTTTGAGCTCTAATGAAGTCAGGAAAATGTGTCTTGCACCAATCTTGAGTGCCTTTAGCTTTGTGTGCAGGTGCGGAATCCTGTTGGAAGGTCCATCTTTTGTTTCCAAATAACTTTTGTGACCAAGGTGAGACAACATCTTCCAAAATGAGTTTGCGATATGTTTGTTGATTAATCTTTATCCCTTGATCAACAAAAACAAGTGGTGTTTTCCCACTAGCACATATCCCACCCCAAACCATTACAGATTGGGGTCGTTGAAGCCGTTCAACAATGCAAGAAGGTCCAGGTGCTTCTGCTGACCAAACTCTATCATTATGGCTATTGTGAGCTTGTTCAATCGAAAACAGTTTCGCATGTGTGAAGACAAATGCTTGCCATCGATCACCTGCGGCCCGCTTTATCAGTTCATTACACCTTTGAAGTCTTGTGCGTTTGTTATCTGCTGTTAGCTTTTGAGCCTCTTTCATTTTGTAAGGGTGAAGACCAAGCTCTACTCTTGCCATCAAACGTGCTGTTTCTCTGTTGATCTTCATCTCTCTAGCAACCTTTCTCATTGAAATCCTAGGATTTCGTTGTACTCGCTTTTCGTTAACTACCCGGTTTCTTGATGTGTTAACGGTGTGCTTTCTTCCTCTTCCTGGCTTGTCACCATCATGTTAGAGTTCTTTAAACCTTTTGATTGTGTATGAAACCGTCTGCTTAGGCGTTTTCAATCGTTGAACAGTTTCACATTGCTTCATTCCTTGCTTATGTAATTCAACTACGGCAGACCGTTTGTTAACAATAATGGTTATCACAACTTACTGACACCTGTTTAGTAGCTTTCTAGAATCAATTTCCTATGACAATATCTTTATAGCTTTAGTGGTAATTACAGATTTTTGGTTTGAAACTTCGTCCAAGTTATTTCTTGTCATCCTGTATAAGTAAACAATTTGGAAAACGCAAGACATATTTAAAAACTCAATTTCAGGAATTACCAACAATATTCGGAAAAATATCAGAATTCTTTTAAAGCCCTGTATATGATCTGCATATTTGTATATATACTACATAGAATTCTAAATTTTAGTTCAGTTAGGAAACGTGTAGCACAGTTTAAAGTTTCCATACTGGAAATTCCGCCAATAAACGGAAATGTACTCGAGAACTTTTGTGCTGCCCTGTATATGATGTATAGAATTTATACACACCAAGTAATATACAAAAAACTGAGTTAAATTTAAAACGCGTTCAGCAACTGAAAACGCACTTCCAGCAATTATTGTTAACATACAGTACAGAATTATTTTGTGTGTCCCTGTAAATGAACAATGAATGCTATACACACAATATTCTATACTAACCTCTTGTAATGCACTATATAAATTTCAACATGTTTGAAATAGTGAAACATTATTAAAATAAAACGCAAACGATTTTTCTCCATACACAGTAATGTAACGGGAATTCTTTTGAGTGTCCCTGTAAAGTAACTATAAGTGTTATGCGTACCATATTCTACAGTAAGCCCCTGTAAAAAATGAATATGCCAGATTACAGCTTAACGTTCGCGTAAAAAAATCGCTAACACCTTGTGTTGTAAATTTCAAGTGTGCTTTAAATGAAAGTGTGCTTGAATTTTCAAGTACGGTAATATAATTTTACAGCGCAATGTGTTGTAAATGAAAGTGTGCTTTAATTTTCAAGTACGGTGACGTCATTTTACAACGCAATGTGTTGTAAAATTCAAATTTAGTTGTAATGAACTTGTGCTTGAATTTTCAAGTACGGTGATGTAATTTTACAGCACAATGTGCTGTAAATGTCATGTTTACTTTAAATTTATGTGTGCACGATTTTTCAATTATTGCGATGTAGTATTACTGCACAAATGTATTATAGTTTTTTATTCAATTTTCAAGCCCAATGCTGTAAATTTACTACACATTTTGCTGTAAGTCTTATGTTTGCTGTAATTAAATGTATTTTTGATTTTTCAAGCACATGTAAAGGAGGAGGATAGATAAGCATTGTCTTTTGGCCTACCAGGGAAATTTTTTTCCGGAGGTGTTTTGCTTGTTGTAATATAATTTAGATAGAATCGATGCGTATTGCTTCTAATTCATTTTTGTTTGAGGATTGTTTAAATTTCTTATGTGGAGATCTAAAACATTAGTTTATTTAAAAAAATTATTGTACTTCAGATACATAAATTCAATTTTCTTTTCTCGATGTAGCGCTTGTAGCGCTTCATTTCGAAAAAGAAAAATTGAATTAATATAATGAAGTGTATTAAAATTTGCTAAATAATCTATATTTCCATTGTGTATAAAATATTTAAACAACCTCCAAACAAAAATCAATGGCAAAAATCAAGGCAGCAAATACATATCTAAAATTATATTAAAATAATTAAGGCTTGAAAATAAAAAAATACATAATGACGGACCGAAAATTCACGTTTAGCTATCCATTCCCTTTACAAAACATTCAGTCTTAGAATTTCGCATGGAATCGGGTTGGTTCGGTCATGCTGATTCTAATTGTATTATATTATTATTTTATGTAGGGATTGGTTTCGATTTTCGTAAATGCGAGTGGATCTCAAATGTACTTATTTTTAAATGAAAAAGTTCAGAAATTTGTTTCACATTAAAATAAATTTTGAAAAATTTCTAATTTTCATATATTTAGTCTATTTTATGACAATAATAAAAATGTATACTGCGAGTATCATTACAGATTATTCTTTCTTAATTGCATTGAAGTATGGTATTCATTTTCTTTCATTTCAGGTTTCAGGTTAAATCGCTTCGGGTGCGAATGGGTTGATGCCCTTCGAAAATCGCTTTTTCGGGTTCGAATCAGTTTATTTTTCATCGCCCTGCAACCCGATCTGAACCCGGAAAAACTATTTTTGTCGATCCAGAACCCGAAGTGATATAGCCCGAAATGAATACTATACTTATGTACAATTATGGAATAATAATTTATTGCTAGACCTTTACATTTTATTTGATATGAAGCAATTTATAAATAAATATACATATACACTAAATTTTAAACATATATTTTTCATCTAAACCAAAATTCTCGTTTAAAATGATCAAACCCGCATTCAAATTGCAAGGAGAAAAAATAAATCTCTCTTGTCTAAACCCGATCCGATACAGAGCAGCTTAACCAATCTTTATCCATTTTTTTAAGTACAGCATTGTCAGATCGCAACGTCTTTATTTTTCAAGTATGTTATAAATTCTGATGAACTTTCTTTTAATTATTTTTTTAATCAAAGGGTGCTTTTAGCTTGTATCTTGGTATGAAAAAAAAAGATGATCATAAGGGATAATTCAAATTAGTCATTTTATTTCTTATGATAAATTGATGGTTTTTCCTTCGTACTTATAAAGATTTAACAAATATTTACAATATTCAATTTGTAAAATCAGCGTGCTCATCATTTTCCTTGAATTTTTGTTGCCTTTATTTAATACGAAAACATAACACAAACATCTATGTTCTTTAATTCTACAGTGGTATGTTTATGTTTGGTTCTTTGGGATTAGTGCAAAATTACCAAAAATTAGAATGAATCCTGTCTACACGTATATTACTAGTACATTTTAACATTTTAAAGAAAATTTATAAGGTAATAACTACACTGAAAAAAATGAAATACTCAAAAATGAGTAAGTCCATGTACTCATTTCGAAATGAGTATTTTTAAATCAAAAATGAACCTGTGCATTCTCAAAAATGAGTAAGTTCATGTACTCATATCGAAATGAGTATTTTTGGATAAAAAATGAACCTGTGCATTCTCAAATATCGGTAAGTTCATGTACTCATATCGAAATGAGTATTTTTGGATCAAAAATGAACATATGCATTCTCAAAAATGAGTAAGTTCATGTACTCATTTCGAAATGAGCATTTTTGGATAAAAAATGAACATATGATTAAACCCAACATACTTGTATATTTCAGAATGTGTAATGACGAAATTTCGGAGCCTAAAAAGTCATTATTTGAAGAAAAAACGAAGAATAAGAGAAATGAAAAGTGGATCTGGTTGTTCGGGATTTTCATCAAAGTGGATCCACTACAACACATTTACTACTCTTTTTTTTTTTTTCTCACATTTTACACATCTACTTTTTTTTCCCTTGATATTCAAAATGAAGATTATTTTTTTCCACTGATTTTTTTAAAATTTATTTTAATTTTTTTAACGTGAGGCAACATTGTGTTATTTAAAAGTTTCATAACATAATATCTTTGCAAATTATAGCTATGCAAATTGGTATTAAACTAAACTGATTTGGCTTACAAATTTATGAATTACGCTAAAATTTATCATTTTAAAAATTATAATTTTACAATGTTTATAATCTTTTCCTTAAATTTATAAAATTAGTTAATATTTTTCCTTTACTTTTATAAAAATAAAGTTTTTAATTTTATAACGTTTTTAATTTATTTCTTTAGCTTATATTTTTATAAATTAAACTAATTTAATTTAAATTTAATCAATAAGTCCATATTTAAACCTACCTATCCCAAGGTCATTAATTTCAAATTTGTCTCTAAAAATCATTTTTTTTAACTATTTAGTTTAACAGAACCGTACGCAAAAGCTCTCAGCATAGCTGAAATATAATAATTCAATTTATTAAAAAAAAAAAAAAAATACATATTTTTTTAAAAATAAGACATTAAAAAATATTTTAATAGCATGTAATAAACACGTCTGTATAAGATAATTGTTGTTTTTATTGGAATTGATAAATAGATAATCAGGCAAATAATTTAAAAAAAAGTATATGTTCGAATAAAGAAAATATTGGTACTGTTGCAAAAAGAAGCAATCAGTATTCTTAATGCAATGTTTTACGCATATAATACATAATAAATTGAAATTTATCTGTTATAAGGCACCAAATAATACAGCAAAATATTGAAAATTATGAAAAGAAAATAATCAAAACATTGGAACTGAAAAAATCCATCTACAGATGAAACCTCAAGTTTTTGCATCATAAAAAACTAACAACATTTGAGAAAGATGCGTGACCACTGATGGCGCGTTGGTCTGAGTCGTCAGGTTAGTACACAGGACATCACGGGATCGATTCCTCTCATGGCAAGGGTTGGTTAATTACTATAAACTCACGCAGAAATAAAAAAAAAAATGAGCAGAAATGTATGTATCCCTTATAAGGTTGTCCTCGCGAAGTAACTGTTTTTTTTTTCTTTAAATCTATAAATTTTATTTTAACGACATAAAAATTTCTAAATTTGAATACATCCATGGGATCAAAAATGAGTACATAGCAGTTCATATTTGAATACATCCATGGGATCAAAAATGAGTACATGTGTTTCTCAATTTTGAGTACATTTGGATCGGAGCTATTTTGAGTATGTGACGTATTCAAAATTGAGTACTTTTTACGCAATTTTGAGTACCTATTTTTTTCAGTGTAAAAAATTTAAGTAGGAAGAATTAAGGAAATTAACACAAAGTAAATTCAAATAATTAAATTCATCAAAACAATTAAATTTTCAAAAAGGTTTGACAAGATTCTAAAATTTGCAAAAAATCCAAATTCCCAAACAAGTAGCCTGATGAACATTATCATGGTAAATAATTATTGGAATACTTTCCAGTATGGAAAGCACAAAAAACGGGTTGGGTTGGGTTGGGTTGATTATTGACGGCCAATTATCTACACTAGGGATATAGGCCCGGGGGGAGTGCCCTTCGTGGGGGTCTTTCTAAGGGAACCTAATCTTTATTTACGCATGGATAAATCCACGGCTCGAAGAAAACCACGAAAACTCCGAACGATTAGGCCGACGGGCGCGATTGGGATCGAACCCAGCACCTCCCGTCTACCAGCTTCGAGAGCACAACCTCTCAGCCACTGGTGGGGCGACACAAAAAACGGAAAGTGACAATTAGTGAAATTAAAAAGGGAAGAAAATAATTAAAGATTCTAGAGATACCATGCTAACGTATGAGTTCAACACGACTACGGAAGTGATCGTATAATGAATAAACATTTCAAGAATCATCCCTAAGTGGATATTTAAGAACCTCCCTTTTCGATAAATATCATGAATTCCATTTACTAGCTAATTTATTAGTGTATTTTACCAATTCATGTTTATATCACTAAAAAGTTTAATTGTGTCAAAGAAACTCAAAAGTTTATTGGTAAGTATAGTCCTCTCACACTTATTCTAATTAATTACTTGGTCAATTAATTTAAGAAATCGTGTATAGAAATTCTTTAACTACCAATGACTCATTTAATTAAAAGAAAGGAAGTGCAATTTGCTTTATTTATGAGTTTTATTCTAAATCCATTTTCTATAGAAATATTTCAGTTAATACTTATCTTAACTGTCTCTTGAATTAATTCACATATACACATAAATATGACAAATTCTGTTTTAAATTGAAAGTAGTGGAAATGCCATAATATTAGATATAGTTGATTAAAAAAAATTAGATTTTTAATGCCAATGCAAACAAATTACTTTTAATGTTTACTTTATCAAAAACAACTAACTCACTAAACTATGTATTTAAAGAAAATCAAGAATTATAATAAGTATTATATATCATACCTCAGATTAAGTTACTGTTTTATCATTATAAATTAAACTACAACAGAAATCGAAAAAGTAAAAACTAACAACATTAGAGATCGACCTCAACTATCCTATCCAAAAAAAAAAAAAAAAAAAAAAAAAAAAGGCAAAATCCTCAAACAAGGGCAACCCCCCGATTTGGCGATTTTTTTTTTTGACGCGCATCAACCTAAAAAACGGCCACTTCCAAATTCCACCCAATCAGAACACGTACTTTTCGGCAGACAAGTCACTACTTACACACTTCCCAGGCCAATTTCTTTCACAAAGTAAATACTGATTTTATTTCGTTTTACTGCTATTTACAAAGTTTTTTTTTGCGAGATTTCTCGATTTTACATACTTTTAGCAATATTTCCATTCAGATTTTTTTAATTTTTACAACTTTTAGCTATTTTTTCCTCCGGATTCTTCCATTTTTACAAATTTTTAGAATTTTTTCCTCCAGATTTTTCCATTTTTACAAATTTTTAGCTATTTTTTTCCTCCAGATTTTTCCATTTTTACAAATTTTTAGCTATTTTTTTCCTCCAGATTTTTCCATTTTTACAAATTTTTGGCTATTTTTTTCTCCAGATTTTTCCATTTTTACAAACTTTTAGCTATTTTTTTCTTCAGATTTTTCCATTTTTACAAATTTTTAGCTATTTTTTCCTCCAGATTTTCCCATTTTTACAAATTTTTAGCTATTTTTTTCCTCCAGATTTTTCCATTTTTAAAAATTTTTAGCTATTTTTTCCTCCAGATTTTCCCATTTTTACAAATTTTTAGCTATTTTTTTCCTCCAGATTTTTTCATTTTTACAAATTTTTACCTATTTTTTCTAACGGATTTTTCCAATTTTACAAATTTCTAACAATTTTTTTCTCCCGATTCTTACAAAGAATTGGCAAATTTAACAGTTATTTTTTTCCTAACAAATAAGAAATCTCTAAGAAAATATCGCTTAAACCTTCTAAATTGCCACAAAACGAAATAAAAACAATGTTTACGTCATGAAAGAAACTCTCATAGAAATTGTGTAAATAATCACTTCTCTGCCACAAAGCACAAATATTATAATTGGAGAAAATTTCTAAATTCCTAATTTTTTAAATACATAAAATTCATTCAAGTAGCGGTCAGCATCTTATGTATGTACGCTTCGCGTACATTACCGAAAGAAAACATCACTGGATGCATGAAACTCACTGTACACCAATCTCTAGAGTGCATGAAAGTCATTCACGCAGCGATCAGTAACTTATGTATGTACGCTTCGCGTACATTAACCGAAAAAACATCACTGGATGCATGCAACTCGCTGTACAGCAATCTCTAGAATGCATGAAACTCATTCACGCAGCGATCAGTAACTTATGTATGTACGCTTCGCGTACATTAACCGAAAAAAAATCACTGGATGCATGAAACTAACTGTACAGCAATCTCTAGAATGCATGAAACTCATTCACGCAACGATCAGTAACTTATGTATGTACGCTTCGCGTACATTAACCGAAAAAAAAACATCACTGGATGCATGAAACTCGCTGTACAGCAATCTCTAGAATGTACGAAATTCGTTCACACAGCAATCAATAAGTTATGTATGTATCCTGTACACATTATCCAAAACAAAAAAACATCACTCGATGCACGAAACTACCTCTACAGTAATCTCTAAAATCCAAGACACACGATTATTATCAAATAAAATCAATAAGTTATGTATGTATCCTGTACACATTATCTAAAACAAAAAAACATCACTCGAAGCACGAAACTACCTCTACAGTAATCTCTAAAATGCAAGACACACGATTATCCTAATAATATTATAAATCTCATTGTGTGCAAATGTTAGGCTGAAGCCAGCGTCAAAATGGAACATTGAATGATCCTGTTTCTTTGCATATAGGTTGGTTATAGCCCTCGAATGAACATAGGCTGGGTTTTGTTTATTTTATTCAAATATTTTCTTTAATAATTAAAAATTTCATTATTTTCATAGAGAATAAATGGACATTTTTCCATACAATTTAACCATTTAAATTTATCGTTGCTAAGGCTTTGATCGTTGCCAATAAATAAAAACGCGGAAAAATACATTTTCCTCAACAATTAATTTTCAATTGAACGATTTTCACGTGAAAACTGAAAATTAAAAATAATTCAAAAGGAGATGAATTTCCGTGATATTTGAAACACAAATATGGAGTATTTGTTATTATACATGAAGTATGAATATCGGTCACATTAAAAAGATCTTTTTCTGTCAAAAATTGCGTTATAATTAGAAGGAAAATGAACAATAATTATATTATTAAAAATAGATTTCGCTTGGACCATGGAAATATGAAAAATATCCTCCTCGGCTTGGACAAATATGACGTCATAAATAAAACATGTATTTTCAAATATTCGTAATAATACAAGGAGCATAAATATCAATGTATAACGAAAGTAGATAGATAATGGACGTAATATTTAAGATGAAAAACTAAAATATTTTTTATCGATAGTTATTAATAATTAGCTTGAATACCAGTTACATACAAATGTGAGTTTTCTGCTAAAATTTACGTCCTGATTGCATGAAAAAAAAATTAACAAGAACTATGCCATTAAAAGGAGATTTCTCTGAGGAAATAGTGACGTAATATTTGAAATAAAACGGGAATTTTCAAATGTGTTTACAAGGAGCGGGAATCAATTCCTTACATTAATAATAATACAAGGATCGGTAAGTTTGGAAAGTAGATGAGTTTCACGCCATAATTAAAACGCACAATTATTATTTTTTTATCTATACAGATTATTAAGCATGAATATCAGTTACATACAGATGAGAGTTGTTTGCCAAAAACCGTATCATGATTATTAGAAAAATAAAAATAAATACGAATCTATTATATTAAAATCTGACCGCCTGTTTGTATTTCGCAACTACTCCTTTCAGATTGTCGAACGCAATGCGATTTACTTATCACCGGTTATCATTGATCCGAGAATATCATAAACCCTCAGAATTAAAAAAAATGATTTAAATTCCGATATATTATTATTATTATTATCATTATTATTATTTTGTAAATTTTAACGAAGTTTATCTAAAAATGGCAACTAAATTATTCCAATTTTGAACGCGTTCAGAGACTGAAACGCGGGTTACTCGTATAGTTGGGGAATCACGTCGTCTAATTTTCTCAGGGGTAAAGTTGGGTTAAAACGTCTGTGAACGCTTTTGGGTAAAGTTATGGGTATATTTACAATCAAACACTTCCGTCAACCAACCTACCATGACATTTTGATTGTACGAACATTTCAGGAACCATCCTAGCCGATGTTGGCCAATTATATCATAGTCCTGTTAAAGGTAGACCAATCAAATGTTCAGGACTCATGTGTACAGTAGGAGTCATAAAGAACAACAGTTAACAGTTGCAGTTAACTATAAAGCAAACAAACAAATCAGATTTCCAACCACGGGATCACTTTACCCAACAAAATTTTCCAGGTAATGTGGGTTACCCGAAGTCTGAGTAATTTCCAGCTCTGAACGCTACGGGTAACTCGCAAAAAGTCACGTGATATCGCTCTCTGAACGCTTCGGGTTACCCATGTGTTACCCTATGTAACTCGGGGTTCGGTCTGTGAACGCGCCCTTTGTGAATAAAAAAGAAGAAATAAAACGGATTAATATATTTTTTTCTCATTAAAACTGAATAAAAGAATTTATTTCAATTTGAATAGATGGTGAAAGAAAAAAATATCTTGACAGTAAAATCTTACAGTAAAATTTTTGAAAAATAGAAACGTATTTTCACACATTCAAACTTCATGAATCAATTTATCCTAACGAACAAAAATCGTCTGTCAACATATTTTCATTTAGAAATAAAGATTTTTTTTCAGTTATAGATTAAATCAAGGAGACAAATTTAAGCTTCTTGCATTTAGGTCTAGAATAATTGGTCCCTATTCACAAGAATTTAATTTAATGAAAAAGAATATACTATTTCCATTATATTTGAAGAATGGCTATTAAAACGTTTCACAAGGCGTTAAAAGTAAAATGGTTTACCAGGTAAACTTGACATATGTTTTTACACAATTCGCCGATTTCCACGATTTTATTTGGCCCGCCTTTTTTCATTGGTTGCAGCTTCCTTTTCGTGATTATTTGTCACAAAATTTCACTTTTTTAAAACTTAGTTATGTGAAGGTCTCTATAACATAGAAATACTGTATTGTCTCCTATGGAATGTGATAAAGAGTTAGTTAATTATTTATGTTTCTAATTATCGGGAATGAAATATTTTGCTTAATTAATGCATTTATTCTTCTTTTATTGATACGTGAACGAAGTCACGGGTAACAGCTAGTTATCAAATAAAATCAATAAAAATTCACTTACTTTTATTTTTCAAATTTACCCTTTTTTAAAGGCCCCGGTTTGTCATAATCAATATCGCCTCTCACTTCTGATGATGCAGCAGTATTTATACAAAAATTACCCTTAAACTGCTCACTCAAGAGGACAAAATTCAAACTTACGCCTAAATAATCTAATAAAAACACCTAAAATATCCTAAATTTTCATTATCAACATACTACGCACACTATTTCAAATTCGTATTTGTGGCATAGCAGCATTCTTCATAAAAAAACAACACGTCAAAATATTAAATTCACTTCACTTCGCAAAACCCAGACTTCAAACGAAAATACACATGCGATGTATACGTTTGCCGTGATGCAACACTAAAGTCGGCCCAAACAACTTGGGACTTGATTTGAAAACCTCTCACCGTCCAATAAATTCAGCCCTTCTTACATATGCTTCCCTTTTTTGGGCCTAATAAATTCCGAAATTACCGGCTTCATACTCCAAGACATTTTTACGGTATAGCGCATCTCTATCTACCTCATTACTCTCTGAATCCAACAATACGGCACACAATAAACCAACCAATTCAAGCAAACGAACGTAATTCACTCATAAACCAATCAAATTTCCAGATCACACCACAGTGGACGGGGAAGAAATGCAAGGAACACACCGGTAGCAAGAAAAACTCATTTATCGCTTTGCCAAATTCGACGCAGCCGAGGGTCACCCTTGTTTGAGGATTCAACAAAAAAAAAATATTTAAAACTATTAAAATGTGAGCGAGAAATCTCGCAAGAACCATCCCATAGACTTAACATTAGCTTGAGCGTTACTTCACGTGACTAGTGTAGGCTCTTAATACACTCATGTCTAAAATTAAGGTCACAAACATAAAATCTGTGAAAACTGGTGAACTATTCACTGTGTTGCCACGAAATTTGGCACAGAGGTATATTACAATGGGAGAAAGAATATAGCAATATAACAATATGGAAAAGATTTTAATTGTGAATTAAGAAACAGGGTATATCAAAAAGTGTTAAATCGTGGATCAGAGATATAGCATTTATCTCGGGAAAAGTCTATCTAATATGGAGTGTTACCACCGTGCACTACTGTGCAAGACTCAGAACGAGCTCTCACACTGTTTATGAGGGTGTCAATAAATGTTTGTGGCAAAAAGTCTATTTTTACAAAAGCGCGGCTTTTAACTCCTGGTGGATCTTGGGAGGGGGTTACGCTGTGCAATGGCTCTTCCTAGACCATCCCAATGTCACCAGGAAGGCCGGCCATGGCTGCTACAGAGCAACGACACATACACATGATCGCTACTTGGCATTAAACACACGACGACATAGGCTGGCAACGGCTCCTCTGCTTGCTCTTTACCTTACTTGTGCGTCTGGAATAGGAATTTCCAGGCAAACAGTATATAGACGACTAGCAGAGAGAGGACCCTTTACACCCGGCGTCCAGTCGTGTGTGTCCCTTTCACTGCATCCAACAGGACAGACCGGTTGTTATGGAGTCGAATACATCGGTCTTGGACACAACAAGAATGGGGCGTGTTCTTTTCAGTTATTAGTTGAGATTCGCCACGTAAAGTAATTCTTGTCGAATCTTCATCTGGAGAGAACGTGCAGCTTGCTATCATACCTCCTATGCAAAAAAAAATCGACAGTTTTGGTGGCAAAGGAGTCCTTGTCTGGGGCGGCATAATGTTGGGCAGTCGTACACCACTGCACGTCTTCGATGCGAGTACTGTAAAAGCACATAACTATAAGGATGAGGCCCTTGAAGCCTATGTGAGGTTGTTCCGGGCTGCTGTAGGCCCGGACTTACTTCAAGTTTATGGGTGATAATGCGAATTCACACAGAGCTCACATTGTTGATGATTTTCTTGAAGAAGAGGATATTCGCCGTATGAATTGGCCCTCGAGCTCTCCGGACCTCAATCCTATTGAACATGTTTGGGATGGTCTAGGAAGAGCCATTGCACAACGTAACCTCCCCTCCCAGGACCCGCCAGGAGTTAACAGCCGCGCTTTTGGAAGAATAGGCTTTGTTGCCACAAACATTTATTTACACCCTCATAAACAGTATGAAAACTCGTTGTGAAGCTTGTATAGCAGTGCACGGTGGTCATACTCCATATTAGACAGACTTTTTCCGAGATAAATGCTTTATCTCTGATTCACGATTTAAAATTTTTTAATATACCCTGTATCTTAATTCACAATTAAAATCTTTTCCATATTGTTATGTTGCTATATTCTTTCTCCCGTTGTAATATATCTCTATGCCAAATTTCGTGGCAACACAGTGAATAGTTCGCCAGTTTTCACAAATTTTATGTTTGTGACCTTAATTTTGGACATGAGTGTAGAAGTAGATTGATGCGCAGTTTCGGAGTTAGGAACGGAGATAGGACCTAGGAATGGAGACCTTTTACTGACAATACTAAATGAAGTCTTAAAATTGTCCTTTTTCTATAATTTGTACAAACATGTCTCTGTATCCGTTCGAACAGGGTCAGATGAATACATAATTGCCGATTATTTTTGTATATTTAATCGTGAAAATACATAATCATTACATAAAATAAAAATAAATAAAAAGGCAGCTGTATTCTCAAAAGGAAAAGGCAGTATAAGATCTTTGACGAAGAAAAATAAATGAATTTAAAATATTTTAATGCATTCTATATGTAAACACATATGTGTGTATAAATTTTTAAATAAATTGGTTCTGTTTTAATTATTTGCGATTGTTAGGTTCAGCAGGCTATATACAGTATTGGGCAAATTATTAGTACCATTCGAACAAATTTTCCAAAACCGTGTTTATAAGATTATAGTATTAAAATAAATCATCCTAGTAGTGTAATAAGCTATTCAAAGGATTACACTCACAAGGAAGGTCTCCTTAAGGCGCATACTCAGAAAATTTTGAAAAAAAAATGCTCATGCAGCTACACATGTATGTAATAAAGGAACAGTGAAATTTAGCTGCGGAATCCCAGTAGAAAATCTGTAAAAAAATAAAATACTTTCGAGTATTTGGCGCAAAAACACACGATTTGGCTAGCAACATTTTTTTCTTCGGTAAACGCAAACGATTTTAATGCATTTTAAATTGCTTGTAAAATGATTGTTCGAATGCGCAATATTTAATGAATTTAAACTAAAACGATGAAATAGTTATTATTTTTTGTATAATATATACAAGCTGCTTGTGTTGTTGCAGTCATTTATTTTTACCACGGAAAAAATATGTTCTATGTTATGGAAGCTGCAAATATCTATTTTATGTTATAGCGAAGCTGACATTTAAATTATGTGTATTATTGAATTATTGAATCTGTATGTTTATTTTCACTTTTAGTTAACAATCGAAAATTTAAAAATATATGAATCTGAAAGGCATATTAAAATAAGCAAAGAGTTTGAAGAAATTCTTGTTATGAGACCTGTCTATGAGATTTTTGTAAAATTGGAAAGCGTAAAATTGTCATAAGCTTAAAAAAATATACGAATGTTATGGTAAAGACACCATATATATTCTTTTCAAAAATTAAAGAAATCTATATTTTAAGTATTTTATTAAATATATTTTCCCTTTTCTGCATTATCGTATTTTATATACATTCCCGGCTGTTAAAAGACGAACCCGCTTTCCTTTTCTATCAACAAAACCTTTTAGTCAAAATCATACATTTTGTTTTCAAATTATTATTAACGTACTGTAATCTGTCTCCCACATATCAATGCAAATGAAATGATACGAGGTATATCCACAAAGTAAGTTCCGTTTCTATTTCTAACCGCAGCAGCGCTGCGATCGCAGTTCCAAGCATGCGCGGCAGTTACTCTGACTGAAGGAGAAGAAATGTACGTCATTTTCAGATCGCTGCTGCCGA
Organism: Maratus michaelseni; assembly: GCA_963931845.1. Classification (NCBI taxonomy): domain Eukaryota; kingdom Metazoa; phylum Arthropoda; class Arachnida; order Araneae; family Salticidae; genus Maratus; species Maratus michaelseni. The sequence goes on from OZ007586.1 coordinate 373,883,687, forward strand.
CGTGTTTTTTGTAGTGCTTCTTTAGAATGTCAGCCTTAATTGAAAATGCCGCCGCTTGTGAAATCAGATCTGTGATTCGTTTTCTCAATGCAAAGAAAGTTAAACAAAGTAAATTTTATCGGCAAATCTGCGAGGTTTACGGACAAAATGCTATGAGCGATTCAATGGTTAGCAGATGGGTCAGACAGTTTAATGAAGGACGTGATCAAATGCACGATGAAGAACGAAGTGGACGCCCGTCTTTGGTTACTGATGAACTGGTTCACGCAATTGAAGAGAAGGTTAAACAAAACCGTAAGTTTACAATTAGTGCTATTGCTGATGACGAGCTGAAAGAACATGTAACCACATGGTTGAAAACACAGGCGGCAACCTTCTACGAAGAAGGCATACAAAACCTTGTGTCACGCTACGACAAGTGCCTACAAAATTTCGGAATCTATGTAGAAAAGTAGTTTCACAGTTGTAGATTTTTGTACAATAAATATTTTTTTTGTATCTGTACACGTTTTTTTATATAACCAAACGGAACTTACTTTGTGGATATACCTCGTACAATGCCTAAATTTTTTTCTTTCTCATGGTCAATTTTGACTCCCTAAAGCAACCAGATGCTCATTTCGTCTTTCTGACGCCTTTACAACATATTTCCAAAATACCTTTCCTAGCATTTTCTCAAAACAATTAACCGTCAAATTCTAATTCACTCTCTTTTTAGCCAAAGTGCACTCTTCGCCAAAAAGATTTCCCTACCCCTGACGTCAATTATGAAATTGATATGAAGCATCCATAACGGTTACAGCATCCCACGCAAAAATGCAATTATCTTGGCTCAAAAATGTAAATCGCTTGGCGTGTTTTCTAACGCACGCTGTCATATCTCGAAGGACACTTCGCCTCTGAACTTCATCGCTTAAACATCTCCAAAAAAGATGTCTAGGGCCCCTGCGCCACACTGGATAAGCTATCTTCTTCGCATCATCTCCCTGCAGAATGTGTTTCCTTATTTATAGAATGTCGCCCTCATATTGCAATAACCATTGATTTCAAAAATTGTGATGTAATATAGATGAAGATGGAACTGTATTGTGTTGGATTTTTCATTAAACTGAAGTTGCATCACTATATTAGAATTTTTCTTCATATACTCCAGCTCTCGCACTCAGGATGTCGGATCTTATAGTTATTGCGGCAGCGCTCTGGTATGTGGAATTCTTCTTTCACTTGACATTTTTCCGAGTCAAGTGGTATTTTGTCTTCCGAAAATGGTTCCATCTTTTAGTGTCATATTCACCGTTATTGTTATCAAACATTCACGCAGAAGGATGTTCTACACCATAAATGGGTTAATTCTATGGCTCATGATACCATACCCTCTTGTTCAGAATCTTTTGCATTTTGCGTTCAACATTTTCAACTCTCTGTACGTTTGCATTAATATTAATTTAAAATATTTTTTAAATCAGATTAAATAAATCACTCACGTTTTTTTCTCAATTTATTACCGATTGAATGAAATTTTGCCTATTGTTTTATCCTCCATTCCACGATTTTTTCTAATTTAAATGGCTTCAACGGTTGTACAAGTAATTTTTAACTGTATTTTAAAAGGAAAAACCCGGTGACAAATGGATTCGCTATACATTTCTATATCGAAGAAGTCGTTGTTTCCATAGCAACAAAAACTTTCTTGAATTGACAATGTTCAGAATCGGGCTTTATTTTGAACTTGAAACAATTTTAATCGATTTAAATTTTGTTTTAAATCGTAAAATACAATCGTTAAATTCCATTATATATACATATAAATGTGTACACAAAATTGCAGTTATAAAAATTTATTTATTCTGTAAGTTAAACATCCATAAACAAGTTCAGTATGAAAAAGTTTTTCCTTAAAGAGTATTTGTCATAAAAGTGTATTTTTTTAATTTCATTCCGTCGACAACCGGTGATAAATCACAAAATAAGCGAAATTTTCATATTTTTGTACGGACGTTATATCGAGGTTCCGCAGATTTTTTTTTATTGACGTATATATCCTCATGAGCAGAAAATTCTGTAATATTTAAAAAAATTTCTGAGTATGTGCTTACGGAGACCTTCCTTGTGAGTATTGACTTCAATATAAATCAGATATTTCGCAGTACTTTGCAAGTTGAGAATGAGTGGACGTTTCTTTAAAATCATTTTAGATAAAATTTTAGTAGAAATTTTTTCCCCTATAAATCTCATAATTTTCCATTGTGACTGAAAACTGCCCATTGTGATGGTTTAGTTTGTTTAGTTACAATTTTATGCAAATGTAAAATCGGCTGTCTCATATATATAAGATTTCGTGAATGTAAGTTGCTAATTCCATATTTATTATTGGTGGCTTGTTAGTAACTCGGTAGCTGTGCGATGGTGTTTAAGTATGTCTCTTTTAATTAAAGGCAAAGGATCTTGAGTTGCGAGTCTACGTATCTACAAGAAAGCCGAACTCCCATAGTAGTTATTTTTTCATTATTTTATTTTATTTTCTTTCTCCCCCCCCCCTTTTTCGAGAGCTTATGTAGGATTAATGCGTTAAGTTTATGTATAGGAGTGTTATTGCCTATTCTACTTGTCCCCATAAGTATACATAGAGAAACAGATGTATAGTAATTAATTGTGTGTTCATCGAATTCACTACATTATAGATGAACAAATAGGTGAATCAAACCTCATACGTTTCAGTTATTGTCGATGACTTTTATATTGGACGCCACTAAAAAGTTCTGCATATTTGAAAATGTGCAAACGTGTTATTTTTGCATTTTAATCTTTTCCTTTGATTATATTTCAAAACACTTAAATTAAAATACAAATATAAATGGTTAAGTGAAAAAAACAGAACATAAAAGGTTATTAAAAACCCTAATTGTGTGCTCATCGAATTCACTACATTATAGCTGAACAAATAGGTTCATCAAACTTCATACATTTCAATTATTGTCGATGACCTTTATATTGGACAACACTAACATGTTCTGCATATTTGAAAATGTGCAAGCGTGTTATTTTTGCATTTTAATATTTTCCTTTGATTATATTTCAAAACATTTAAATTAAAATACAGATATAAATGGTTAACCCTTTCCGGCGCGGAGTAAATCTGTTTGTAAAATGATGAAATAATCGACTGACACCAGAAATTATAAACGAATTCATTCGAAAATAAAAACTTGCTTATTATCCGGTACTTAACAAAAGGAACATTTTAATTAAATATTCTTGGTGCCGTTTGTCAGTTTTGGAATTAAAATTAGGTGTCCTTTTTGTGACCACCGCCCGTTAAAGGGTTAAGTGATAAAAACAGAACATAAAAAGGCTTTTAGAAACCTTTTAATATAATGATCGAGATGTTTAATATAATTGCTATATTTATTGATAATTTAATATCAATATATATATAATGATATCAATAAATTGCTACATATAATCATTATATTAAAAAGTTTTATAAGCCTTTTCATGTTCTGTTTTTATCACTTAAGCATTTATATCTGTATTTTAATGATATTTAGTGCTTTTATTATATGATTATATAACAATTAAATGGTTATCTTAAACTAAACATACGATATCCTCTATTTTTCTCACCCAGTATATTTTTAATCTTGCATTGTAACTGCAGTATATAACAATAACTAGCTGCATAGTACTAGAATGTGAACGATACATCCAAAAGAAATTGTAAAGCAGCTTAAATGACGTGGCTTAAAATAGCTAATATGTGTAATAAGTAATCTAAATATTAATTTTTAACAATTTTTATTTGAAATTATTGAAGTTTCATAATTTCTCGAATTTTCTTTTACCATATGTTTTATTTAGAGAGCTTGAAAATGCCTGTCATATTTCAGGATTAGTATCTCTTATAATTCCTCTAAAATTAATAGTGGTTACATGAAAATCTAAAGTTCAAAACCCTGAATAATTTAAAGAATGACAGTTGAAGTACTAAAATTTAATGTACTAAAATTTAATTCGTCTAGCACCGCCATGATATTCTAGATAATGAAAAATTTTAACACTTTCTTATGCAATTGTTTCTAGTATAGTTTTTTATACTTTTTTTCAGATTACAAAATGTTTTTTTGTCTATTATGCTTACTTACCATTTCATCCGTCTATGGAGGCACTAAGTGTCCAGACAGAAAAGACATTTATCCATGTATTTGTGTGGACAAGCCCATTGGAAAATCTTTTGAAACGATGATTATATGTCAAGGATTGAAATATGGAGGATCTCTGAAGGCTATTGAAGAAGGCTTGTCGTTACTGGAAATAGAGAAATTTTTATTATATGACTCTTACTGGTCGGCTGATCCCGGACTTCTTCAGGAAAATGGAGTAATACCTGTAAATTATCCAACGAGCTTCCGAACCGTAGAAGTTAAAATAGTAGATTCCATCTTGTCATCATTTGCTTGTCCAGAACGAGATAACTGTAGAACAAGTTATCTCAAAAGGTAATTTTGAACTCAATACGTACTGGAGCTTGTGCACTTTTTCAAAACTATCATCAATAACTGGTACATTAAAAGATATAATTTTAAAGATCTAGTTTCCTAATCTAAAGATCTAGTTTCGAAATCTAAAGATCTAGTTTCCTAATCTAAAGATCTATTTTCTAATATTAAAATCAATTCTGAAAATTAAGACAAAATGAACGGTGCTATGCAAATCTGCTTGGATGTCCAAAAAGCTTTAAAAGACAGAATGCGCCTATCACTCACGAAGGTGCTACGTCTTATCCTCTTCAGACCTGAGGTACACAAATCAAAACTTCTATTCTTTTCCTCGTAAAAACTAAACTGTGATATTTTTAAATTTTTACTTTACTTCTGTATATTTGAATGTTTTTGCTTTGGAACAAAACCAATAAATGGTAGCACTGATGTTTATTTCCTCATAAAATAAATGTTATTTTTATCAGAGTTTGCAAAATGGCTTCAAGACAGCGTGACGAAGACAGTAAAAAAAAAGTCATAGTTATTTAACCTAAACCTTTTGTAATAAAAAAATTTGAAGATTTGTAGACCATTCATTACTTTAAAAAACTTAAATTTTTAAATGCGTGAATTTAGGTTATTGATAATTAAATTGATATTTTAAGGGGGTTTAGTAATTTTATATCCATATTTGTGAATCTATATTACTAGTCTCCTAAAGTACCAATTTAAATAAAAAGGCTCTTTCTATCATGTATGGTGTGCTTTTGTTTGTGCAAAAGCCCTGAATGTGTATTTGTAGTGTTATTGTACCTTCAGGTCTCAAGAGGTTATTTGCAGGAAAAAAATAATGCTAAAATCAATCTCCCAGAGATCATATCCAGATTGCGCAAATGATGCTTTTGTGGGTAATCCGTTTGAATTGGAAAGTGATGCTATTTTACCCATGGATTAATTACGCTAACATTTAACAACAAATTTGAAAAGCATTAATATCGTTTTGCAGATTTATAAAATTTGACAATTTATGCGTAGCGCGTTTCAAGTCATTTTCAATCCATAGAAGAATACAAAAATCCCACGTAAATTCCTATTCATTGCTGTAGAACGCCTTAGAGAAATGGTATATCGATGAAATCAATAATTTTGCATAGTCCTCATTTCTGTCGAAAGCACTGTTGATATTGCTCTTCTATGGTAATTCAGTTTGTCTTTGGAAGGGCGCTTGTCTAATTTCATAAACTCATGTTCATTTTGGGACACTCATACCACTGGGATACAAGATGTACAATACGAAAAAATGATCACTACAATTTAAGTGTTTATTAATGTAAGAAAAAAAAAGAAAAGTACCACTTTAATTCGCCAAAAGGCCTGTATGACTATATGTGGTTTATTTTGCCATAAGAGATCATTTACGTATTAAAATTCATCCAAACTTATAAAGTTCAATAGCAGAACCATTATCTTATTACATACTAGCAAGCTATGCCCGCTACGTTGGTCAATTTCTTATAACGAACTTTTAATCCAACAAAATATTGACATTTCATAATTCACTTTTATATTTTAACAGAATAATAAGGCTACTATAATTTGTGACTCGTGCTATAGCCAATATACACGCCAGGACACGTCGCCCTTATCATTATCTTTTTACGCATGAAGGTTTTGCTATGGTACTCCTTTGTGAAATTTAGTAATTTTTCAAATTCAATATTTGAAAAATGGCATAATCATTAGATTTGAAATTTATATCAAGAAAAATACAATTTTTTACCTTTCAAACGCAGTTTGCCTAACAATTTTCTGACAAATACTTTTCGAGCTACTATTTTTTTTCAGTAACTTCAAATGTTTCATTTTCCGAAATTAATCTGTGGCAACAATTAGCGAAAAACCCAGTCGTCAGAAACGCATAGTTTTTTATTAAAGAGGCTGTTGGAGCAGGGATTGTTACCACCAATTTGCCACCATCACTTTTGAAATCGGTTCGGTAGTTCTAGAGATTCCATAGAAATTGTAATTTAGAATGTTTTTAGAACGCGTTTCGCTCATTTCACCCTTTTAAATTTCGATTTTTTTTGTTTGTTTTTAGAGAGCATTTACATCTTATAAGTAACTACAATGCCAAATTTCAAATTTCTAGCTCCTTCAGTATAAAAAAATCGCAATTTTAGACCTTTTTTCGCTCCTGCATCCCCCCTTGGGGTTAGTGACACCGACATAAAATATAGCCTATGTTTAAGCAGGGGTTGTCACCATCAATTTGCCACCATCACTTTTGAAATCGGTTCGGTAGTTCTAGAGATTCCATAGAAATTGTAATTTAGAATGGTTTTAGAACGCTTTTCACTCATTTCACCCTTTTAAATTTCGAATTTTGTTTTATTTTGTTTTTAGAGAGCATTTACATCTTAAAGTAAATGCCAAATTTCAAATTTCTAGCTCATTCAGTATAAAAAAAAATGCAATTTTAGAACGTTTTTCGCTCCTGCACCCCCCTGGAGTTAGTGACACCGACATAAAATATAGCCTATGTAGGAGCAGGGGTTGTCACCATCAATTTGCCACCATCAATTTGCCACCATCATTTTTGAAATCGGTTCGGTACTTCTAGAGATTCCATAGAAATTGTAGTTTAGAATGTTTTTAGAACGCTTTTCGCTCATTTCACCCTTTTAAATTTCGATTTTTTTTTTAATTTTATTCTTAGAGAGCATTTACATCTTATAAGTAATTACAATGCCAAATTTCAAATTTCTAGCTCCTTCAGTATAAACAAAATCGCAATTTCAGAAAGTTTTTCGCTCCTGCACCCCCCTGGGGATAGTGGCACCCACAAAAAATATATCCTATGTTGGAGCAGGGATTGTCACCATCAATTTGCCCCCATCATTTTTGAAATCGGTTCGGTAGTTCCAGAGATTCCATAGAAATTGTAATTTAGAATGGTTTTAGAACGCTTTTCACTCATTTCACCCTTTTAAATTTCGAATTTTGTTTTATTTTGTTTTTAGAGAGCATTTACATCTTAAAGTAAATGCCAAATTTCAAATTTCTAGCTCATTCAGTATAAAAAAAATCGCAATTTTAGAACGTTTTTCACTCCTGCACCCCCCTGGGGATAGTGGCACCCACAAAAAATATATCCTATGTTGGAGCAGGGATTGTCACCATCAATTTGCCCCCATCATTTTTGAAATCGGTTCGGTAGTTCCAGAGATTCCATAGAAATTGTAGTTTAGAATGTTTTTAGAACGCTTTTCGCTCATTTCACCCTTTTAAATTTCGATTTTTTTTAAATTTTATTCTTAGAGAGCATTTACATCTTATAAGTAACTACAATGCCAAATTTCAAATTTCTAGCTCCTTCAGTATAAAAAAGATCGCAATTTTAGAAAGTTTTACGCTCCTGCCCCCCCTGGGGTTAGTGACACCGACATAAAATATAGCCTATGTTGGAACAGGGGTTGTCACCATCAATTTGCCACCATCACTTTTGAAATCGGTTCGGTAGTTCCAGAGATTACCCCCTACAAACAAACAAACAAACAAAAAAACAATCTTTACTCCTTTATAATATTAGTATAGATTTAAATTGAGAATACAAAAGATGTCGAAATACGAATTTTCTTAACTTTTAATGATTAGTTAGTGAGATACAAATTTTTGAAAAAATGAATTAATCAGTGTTAAAGAAAAAAATTAGTTATTTAGCTATAACTCGAGAAACAATTTGTGTTTTATTGCTATTTGTTTTAAATAATACTTTGTAAAAGACCAAACATAATACGCATGCATATTTTGGATTAATTTTTTTTGAATAATAATTAATAATGCGATTATTAAAAACCTTAACAAAAATATATTTGTATATATTTTTCCCCACCATTATAATCCGGATGTCGAAATTAATTTTTCGTTCACGTCTAATCATTAGTTATGTTATCAGTAAATATTTAAAATAAACAGCTTTAAGGAATTATACTTTAATGTTGAAAATCTTGTATGCTAAAATGATGTATTTATACATTTTCTGATGAGTAATGTCACCCAATCTTTAGAATGTACGTATCAATATTGACACACTCTCCGAACATATATTTAGAGTGATTTTTAAGATAGAGCTGAGAAAATTCGTATTTAGTGTAAATGATAAACCGAATAAAGGTAGGTTTTTGTACTGAGTTTTTCGCATTTCGTATAAAAATAAATAGGTATACGTCGCTTCAATAAATTTTAACTATAATGGGAGTGTTGATATACACAAATATCGAAATTTGATGTAACAGCTTTAATCTGTAAGTTTTAGAAGTAAAGCTAAGGCATTAGTTAGGATAGTTTTTTATTTTTCAGCGTACTGTACATGGCTCAAACAAAGTAAGCACGGTAGATTTACGCTTTCTCACAATTTCTTACGTATCCTGCGAGTAGTTTGTCTTCATATAATAGTTTATTTTGAGCTTTTTCAAATTTAGATCATCTACTGTAAATGCTTGGACATGTTTAGGATGATTCTGCCAACATGATAAGACATCACGAATTCCCATTTTTCGAATTTGTAAATATTCAATACAGCACGGCGTCAACAGTTTTCAAGAACTCACATTTTATTTGATTTTATGTAATAGACTTCTACGGAAAAAAAAAAAAGATACGACAAATTATTCAGAAGTGGTGCCAACTTGTATGGAACCATGGGTCCAGATAACACGCAATAATTTGCATTTCAGAATTAATTCCCATATGTATATATTTTAAGTCAATAATATTGTTCATAGAAGCAATTCCTGTCCTTTACCAAAGAAAAAAATCCCTGACGGCTCGGCCTACAGGCACTGGTAGTTTTCGAAGACACAGACCGTGGGGCACCTGTTTATTGGGAATTGCAGAAGAAAGACCTATTTGCCATGATGTGGCAGTTGGGACCACCCACTTCAAAATATATATCCGCCTGTAAGCGGAGCCAGTAGGCATTTTTTTGTTTTTAATTTTTGTTTTACCGTAAGAGTTGGTCCTATAAAAAACTTGTCAGTATAAAAGTTGGAGATAATGTTAAGAAGATTTATAATAAGTTTAAGCAGATTTGATATCTTGGGAATTGACGATCATATGAATTTTAAAAAATCATAATTTTTTTCTTCTGAAACCGCTATTCCCCCTCCCCCCTCCTTGGGGGCATTTTTAATGAAATCAAAAATCTGTCATACATAAATTTTTGGCCCTTTTCCTAGAAGTAATAACTTTAAACGGATTCGATATGTATAAAAATTTGGAAGTTATGGGTTTTTTTCTGTTTTCACGTCTGCTTGTAGGCGGAGCCAGCAGGGATTTAATTTTTTTTTTTTTTTACCGTAAGAGTTGGTTCTATAAAAAAACTTGTCCATATAAAAGTTATAGATAATTTTAAGGAGATTTACAATAAATTTAAGCGGATTTGATATCTTGATAATTGAGGAAGTTATGAATTTTTTCTTCTAAAACCCCCTTTTTCCCCCCTTGGGGCCATTTTTAATGATATAAAAAAATCTGGCATGCATAAATTTTCGGCCCTTTTCCTAGAAGTAATAACTTTAAACGGATTCGATACGTATGAACACAAATAGTCTCACTATAGACTATTTGTGTTTTTTGTGTGTATCTGTGTGTTAATATTTTTAACCCTGATGATGAGCCAGGACGGCTCGAAAGCGCTCATAGGTTTATAATGTGAAATACAGTTTTGTATATTTTAAAACACCTAAAGTAAAAGGTTTTTATTTTTATTAAATGATGCATATATGTTTTTTGTGACATTTTGTGTTGTTTTTTAAACAATTATTATAGTACAGAGGTGAATTTGATTCAATTGAGTGTTGTGTTTTTCATGACTCAAGTATATTTAATGTCGTAATATTTTTTGCTTAGGCATTTCTAAGATTACAAAAGTTTTTTGTTGTAAATCTGTAAAGAAAAAACATTTTAATATGAATTTTTCTGTGAGTGCGCTGCAACTAATTCTGGCACTCATATTGCTATGAGATTTTGCTGTGATTTTCTCAGTTTTACTTACAGTGTAAAGAACAGGCTAATATTAAAATTTTGGTATTTGAAAGTAATGAACTTATCCGCGACATATTTCTTTTTTTGGGAAGAAGGACGACTATTTGTTAAAGTCCGTAAATGATTTATAAATGAATGAGTATGAACTGTATAAATTGTGTATTTTCGAAATTTATTATTTTGTAAAAAGGGTGATAAATTAATAATCATTTTCTTTTTAGCTTTGCAGCTACTAACAGTACTGTAACAGCTTGCAGTAATCATTCCTCAATTAATGAGTGGATCAGTTGCCCACAAAACATCGAATTCATTGAAATAAATGGTGGCTACTCGACTAATACAGCACTGAAATCGGAGTTTTTTCCTGACCCTTTACACAAACTGAAAGAATTGCATCTAATCAACAACCGCATCTCAAAACTTGAGAGGCGGACCTTCACCAACATAAAGTTTCCAGTGTTGGAGATTTTGGACTTATCACACAATTTCCTCAGAGAATTTCTACTTTTATCTGCTCTTCCGATAAAACATTTGGATTTAAGGTAGGTTTTATTATTAAAAATTACATTATTATAATTGAAAGACCGTTAGGTAATTTTTATCATTCAAAAATTTCTCGTTTTATACACTGGAGGGCCACTAAATTAGAGGTACATAGTGATAGGAAAATATGGTGGTACTGCCACCTCATTCCTACGTATGTACAGACGCTTCCATGTGATTTATGTAGTTAGATGTATAGACCTATATAAACAACTATTAAAAGTTACATGATTGTAAAATCTCGCTATTGAAACCTTCGATTGAAGAAAAATAACAGGTGCTCGCCACATGGGTCATTCAGTTTCAGAAAGAGCTCAACAATATGTTTTTTTTTGTTATGCAGTATCAAGAATAATGCGAGAATACACGGATAGTAGAAAAAGGAGTAGTAGTTGGGTAAACTGCAAAGGATAGACATGTTGGAATGAGCTTGGATTTTAAGATTTAGCTGCATCGCATACAGTCATCAGGGGACCATCCAATTGAATCAGTAGGTCATAGAGATAATCACTAGGGAGATGATGCAGCGCTCTCTCCACCAAATGGTCTTCAGGAACGAAAGACCAGTAGAGTATCACTTGTCAATGTACGCTACCCCACTCAACGTCTTGCATGGACCCAAGAATACCGTTAATGGATCATTGACAGTTAGTGCCAAATAGCATGGAGCGATGAGCTTCTAATACTACTGCGTAATTCGGGTGGTAGACTAAGAACATGACGTCAAATTCGTAGAAGCACATATCTAGAATGCCAAGTTGAAAGTATACAAGGTGAAGGCTGTTCAGCAACGACCAAGCATATTTTTTCTTGACAGTTTAGGACCTATACAACTTGTGCAGCGCACCCTCAATACTTCTAAGTACATAGATTTTAATCTAGATGATCCCATTCAACTTTTTATGATTTTCTCCTACCAAGATACAATGGCGTTTCAAGCAGAATAACTGCTCCCGACAAAGGTCACGCTTGCAGTCACCGCATTCGAGGAGAATTCCACTGAAATCTCCTTACTAAAATGACAATAAAACATCTCGGATTTAAATCCCTTTCAATACCACTGCGGAACTCTTGAAAAGCAAGTGAAAGCACGTCGTCACACATGAATGTCTTTAACTGATTTACGAGAATTTATTGCATATGTTTAGCATGCCATGTCTTCGAAACTCTTCCATAGACATGTTGGAACCGCGCCCTTATCAAGTGGTAGTCGTTATCAAGCCCAAAGGAGATGCAACTAGTTTCTAATCATGTGTCTCAGTGGCACTTGAGTGTGTATTGAGAAATTTAACCGATTGAATTGAGCAAATGTATGTTATTTCTAAAGATCCCTATTTTTTATTGACAGAGTTTTAACAAAAATCATGAATTTTATGCATGCAGTTCGAACATAAACAAGGAAAAGAATAATTTTAACCTGCAAAAATTTATCAAGTTCTTATTTTTGCATAATAATATGATGCACAGGAACATTCATTATTCACGTATTCATGTATTAAAAAGCCTAACTTATAAGGAATACCTAAATAGACAGAATTTCATTGCATTTTTTATAGTGATATAATTTTAATTCTGCAAAAACAAAAAATAATCATCCATTTTGCACAAATTTATTATTGAATTGATTGTTTGTTTACCTCTAAACAAACAAGCATTATGCGTATATATATATGCTTACCTATCTTTAAAAATTTGTTAAAAATTGAAAATTCTGAAAATTATCGTCGTTAGAATAAGCTCGAAATCCGTTGTTCCCAAAAAGGAAGCAAAAATATGAGGGGATGTATCCAAATATGTACGTGTAATATTGTGTACGCTATCTTGGCACTAATCAACAGATATTTGATACAACCCCTCATCCTTTTTGCTTCTTTTTAGGAACAACGGATTTCGATCTTATTCTATCAACGATAATTTTCAGAATTTTCAAGCTATGATTTTGAGACTTGCACAAGTTGCTCTATATATACTTAGCAAATACATTATGCATATTATATTTTGATTGCATTCGCGCATGCGCAGTGAAACATTTTTTAGTAAACCTGCTCATTTTTCATCCAATTTTTATTATTTTTAAATTCTGATTGCAGAGTATTATGTACAGTATTGTTTGTCATATTTTCTGAAAATAACTTTTTTTTATATTAAGAACTCTGCAAATTATAAGCAAAATACTAGGCAAAATTTGGGACTGTTTTTATAAAAACCTTAATTTCTCTACGAGTATACATCCCATCCTCATAAAAATGAACACAGTATATTACAATAAGCGACGTATTAATAATCTCGAGTTTGAATGCCTTTGCTACATTAGTTTTTACAGGGTTATCCAAAAGATATTCGTTCTTTTTCAATTTGTTGACAGTCCCCTATGGGGTTTCGTGAAAAAATCTTCGCGGAAATATATAACCTATACTATACTGTTTACATACCTGCAGTTTCAGGTTAATTCCTCATGTATTTTTCTAGATAGTTAACAAAACGTCTAAAATCGCAAGTGACCGGTCACCTTTTGCAATATAGTGTATATCTTGTACAACGTCTGTGTTCATTTGTGTAAGAATGGAACGTACAGTGATGATCATGAAAATTAATGGTTTTTTAGAAAAATCAAGAAATTTTTGTCTGTTTTTTGTTTACAGTATTCAGTGTTTCCAATCAATAACCTCACTTTCATGAAACTTGACAACGTACAGAAGAAATAATATACTGTCATTAGAATATAAATATATTAAATATTTGATAAAATATCAGAATTTGTATGAAATAATTTTTAACTACAAATTTGCGGAAAGTAACAAAACTTTTTTTGCACAGTTTAGTTGTAAACTATATATGACAACGGTCTCAAATTTTGGAGCTGGAGGAATTAAAAAGATATGAAAATGACGTCATGCAAAATTAAAGAAAAAGAAACTTATCAATATAATTATGAATTGAATGATGAATTTATAAATTTCATAAAATCCCAACTTAAATGTAGATGGTTGAAAATGAATAAATATAAATTGGTGTGCATTTAAAAAAAAAAAGACATACCCCGAACATAAGACCTATTGCGTATTTTTGCGCAAAAATACTTTATTAATGAATGCATTAGAAAAAAATACAGTTTAAAGTCAATGCGGTTTATGGCATTTTTTGCACCAATGATAGAGTTTGTCGAGATAATGTTGGGATTGAAACATTTTAAAATTTAGTGTCAAGCTGCTTTCTACACAGTTTAGTCTTTTAATAAATCTATTTGTCTGTATCTTTTCGTGATACTTTATTTTAAATTTGTAACATACTGTTTTTATTAAAATAGTGTAGCAGATAAAATTAATTATAGATTTTTGAAAACCTGGCCATTTGAGAACCGCTGGCTGTTAATAATAGTATGATGATTTTTTTACTTTTTCTTTTTTACCTATTTGCAAGTAAGTCGTGGATTAAGAAACAGTGGCTTAAAATTTTTTCATTTTTTGTTTAAAAACTACTTGTTTTTCCCCCTCCCCCCCTTTTTTCTTTGATCAAAGTATCTAAGATGTACATAAAAGTAAAATAATCATTTCGTATTTTATTTCAGCTACAACCATATTAGAACTGTGCTGGATTTGCAATATTTCCCCCAGTTAAAATATATGAACTTGAGTAACAATAATATACTCCATCTATTACAACACCAATGGCAGAATATTCCTGAAAATCTCAGAACGATTGACTTAAACAGTAAGTATTGATCAAGCACTATTTTATCATAATATTTGAATGAAACTATTGATAGACAACAAGATTATGTTTTAATGTGATATATTTTTATTACATTCTTTTAATGAACATCATATACAGGGTGATTATAAAAAAACTATCCCGATATATGAGTCCTTAACTGTCACACCGTTCACAGAAACTGACTGAAATTTTGGTTTTAAGTATTTTGAGGTATGCGCTCAAGAATCGTATGAAAAACAACAGTTAAACTCTAACAGTTACGGTTACAGTCACAAAATTTTGAAAATTTCAAATGGCAACACCTATTTTTTTTATTGGAATGTGATCTTCATAGTGAAAAACCATAAAAAGCGTTGAAACGGTACCTGTAACACGAAAATTGCCGGCACTTGAGAGACTAAGAAGAAACGTGAAAACAACCAATAAAGGACAGAGAAGAACAGAAAGTAAAACATTTTATTATTCAGTGCTATCCACCATCTGCCGCATGCAACGTGTCTTCGTGTGTGACGTGGAAAATTTGTGAAACACAATAAAATGTTTTGTTTTCTGTTCATTCTCTGTTCTTATTCGTTGTTTTAACTTTTCTTCTTAGTCTGTCTAGCGCCGGCAATTTTCGTGCTACAGGTATCGTTCCAACGCTTTTTATGGTTTTTCACTATGAAGATCACATTCCAAAGAAAAAATAGGTGTTGCCATTTGAAAATTTCAAAATTTTGTCACTGTAACCGTAGCTGTTAGAGTTTAACTGTTGTTTTTCATACGATTCTTGAGCGCATACCTCAAAATACTTAAAACCAAAATTTCACTCAGTTTCTGTGAACGGTGTGACAGTTAAGGACTCATATATCGGGATAGTTTTTTTATAATCACCCTGTACTTCAGCAGTCATAGTGAGTAATCTTATGTGTCAAATGGATATATAACATTTAGAAATTTAGAGGTGATAGCTTCGAGAGTGTTAGGTACTTTGTCATTTGTCTCGATTGATCTTTATTACATAATCTTTTGAACACATACCAGTCTTGTTACAATTTTTTCCCCCAAAGTTCATACACAAAATGACAGCCTTGTTACAGATGCGCCACAGGACGACACGAATAAAGCTGGGAACTTCCCCTGAGTGTGTGCAATGGTGAACGCTAGAGCTCGCCACCGTGTCAGATGAACACTCTTGCGTTCTCGGCCGTGGAGGTGTGTGTGGGGGGGGGGGGGATGGATGTAAAAATATTTAAATATTTATTGAAAACAAATAAAAGTATTACGGGTATGGTTTAACTCACAATTTTAATAGAATTATTTTAATGAGATTAAATTGGAAAATACAGATAAATTTATGAAGTCAAATTAAAAATCTTTTCATAGTTCCATTAGAAAATTCAGTTTAGAATGTAGCAGGGACGTCATTTAAGAATGGCAATATCAGGAATTTCTTTTTTAATCATTAACTGTTTCTTTAATTTATTATAGCTAGTTGAATGTTTTCACTTGTTTTTTACCAATATATTAATAAATGCATGCAAATTAATTACAATATTAAAAATATTAATTTGAAAATATGTATGAAAAATTAATGCAAGAAAAATCTGGATTTACTATGTCCAACAAAAGACTTTTGCTCCTCTAAGAATTATCTGAAACGACGTTCTTGGTATGGAACTACTAACTTTTAACCTACTATGTTACCCAAATTTGGTTAATGATATGCAGACTGTATGGTTGAAAAAATTTCAAAAACTCACTCAAATTAGGAAAAAATAAAATATTTGAAAGTGTAACTAACACATTTGCGATGGCTGACGCGAATACGAATCTTTTGTATATGTGTAGCTCCGCACACAGGCAGTACATTTGCATATTGTATATTACATTATTTCTCCAAAATATACACAATATTCGTATTTATACAATTAATATACCATGCATGCAATTGTAACGAAATACTCCGATTACAAACAGTATCATTATTATATATATTCATGCAATATAACCACGAACACAGAAAATTTTTATGTTAATTAATGAGGTATGCAAGAGTAACGCCCATAAGTGGAGCTTCCTCGTAATAGAAAGAAAACTAGATGAATATGTTAATATATCGTTAAAATTCGGATCCTCAATTATTTAAATGATAGGCAAACTGATTGATTGAAGAATTTCAAAAACTCACTTAAACTTGAAAAATCAAAGGTTTGAAAATATCATTTATAATATACATCATTAAAATTCACATACTGAATTATTTCAATAATAAATAGTTCATTGCAATAACTATATAAATATAGAGCAACTTTTTAACTGATCCATTGCAGATACTTTTATTTTTTAATCTTATGGAAAGCTATAAAAAGTATTATTTTGAGGAAATAATGCGTAAAATTACGTTAAAAGTATTACGTTGCACAAAGTGTATAGCAGACGAACTATATCTTTGGTATAGTTTTTAGACTATTTTTTATGTGCGTCAAACCCATTATAGAATAAAAACCTTTATTTACCATTTTCAAATACTTTAGAACGTATGATATATATAGATTCAATCGTTTATCTAACATCATCCCATGGGACCAGAATACGCAAACTTTATATTGAGAGTAATACATTAAACAGATAACTTACGAGACACTTAAAAAAAAAAGGTTATAAAAGAGTATTATAGAAACAACAAAAATATAGTGAAAATAATGTTTATTTACACAAATTTTAATTTTTTACTTTTCCATGTTGGAAATTCGGAAAGAATGAAAATTGCCATAGTAAATATATATTATCATCACTAGAAAAATGGAGGATTTCATGTGTGGAGTTCCTTGACCTTTTCTCTTTTTTTTTTTTTTTGCCAGCGCTATCAACTTTTCCAGTTCATATACATTTTGAAATATGTTCTTATAAATTTCTTTTTATTTGACTCAAAGCTGCCATTGTATCCATCTCTAATAACATTTGAGGGCAAAATTGGCATATATTATTGGTATACAATTCTTTGTATACCTCTTCTTTATTTTTAAAATCACTTTCGTTATATACCCCCGTAACTTGCGATACAAAGTTACTTCCAGACACTGTGCTATTTGCTACCATTTGATTATCAGCAGAAACTTCTTTTCAAGCATAAAATAATCACGCTTACTGTTAAATTTCGTCAGTCCATCGATATCATCGTTTTTCTCTTCCATAATGAAATCATTGTTACTTTTGTTCCAAGCATAGTTCCATGAAATCGTAAATTACCCTTGTAAGATATACTAAATAAATTATTTTTTCAATATTTTCGCATTCTATAATTTCCTTTCATTTTAGATAATAATCTGGACTGCAACTGCTCCGTTAAATGGATAAATTCCACCTTTCATATAAGTACCAATTTATTAGGACATTGTTCAACACCGCCTCAAGTAGCAGCAATGAAAATAAGAAGAGCTTCTCGCCTACTTAACCAAAGATGTGATGAGAATGGGCAAATATCAGCAACCAGAATACATCAGACTACTACAAGTGCCCCTGGGCAATAGTGCAGACTTTCCTGTCATTTGTATGATCTTTTATTGAATGGCTTTGCTTGTGTTGCTTATTAAAAACTTTTGTATATAACTATATAAAAATTAAAAAAGTAGAAGTTATCATAATAGTATTTAATAGTAATTTAAGACGCAATACGCTGTAAAAAAATAAAATAAATGTCTCTTCTGCTTATATATCTTTGACTTTTCTTAACACTAATACACACCCCTCTTTTTCCCTTTTTATCAGTGTAGTAACACATTACGTTTCTGAGACATTGTCTTAAATAAAGAGGTTAAACGCATCTACAAATTAAAATCCTAATATTTATTTATCGTTATGACTGCCCTGTGAAACCTATATGTTTTCTTGAATTTTAAATTATTTAATTTAATATTTTTAGAAGATTGATAAGTTGAAAGTAAAATCAAAATATCATTTCTCAATTCCTGACTGGCAAATTGGTTATTGTTATTATCAATTTGAAATTGGATACCAACAACAACATACAAATATACTATTATCAATTAACAATGGGTTTTTTTAGCTGATATATTGGGTCGTCCCGAAAGTTCTGCGGTTTTTTAACCCCTTGGGGCGAGCGACACGTATACGTGACACATAAGATGCTCAGAATCCTCGATTATTCCCACCAGTTAATTTTTATTGTAGGCTTTGCCTTATTTAATGATAGCATTTCTGTGATTCAATTAGGCGAAAATTTCTGTTTTGAAAAACCGGTGGTAAAAAATTAAAAATTCTGTAAAGGGCGCTCGTCGCGAAAGGGTTAAAAATGAGGCGCGGTTTCGTCTAGTTATTTTGCTACTGCTGATAAGGAGTGACTTTGAATAACCCAGATATGTAAATTTGGTCTTTTCTGCTTGCGTTCCATAATTCTTGTTTGGGTTGTGGCATAAAATAATTTAATGCGGTGCTAAGTTTGGATTATGCTCTTTTATTTCAATAAAGGTAAAAATACTAGTCAGACCGCTCGTAAAATTTGTGCTGTATATGGGCAAAGTGCTATTTCAGATGACACAGTTCGAAAGTGGTTTGAGAAGGCGCGGAAATTACAGCTTCGAAGATGATGCCCACTCTGGACGACCATCATCATCTGTAAAATAGGACCTCTTAAAAGAATAAAAGCTATCAAACATTCATACACTGAACTTTTTGGAGTATTTAGTCTGTGTGATAGCCCCTGAACTGTGTAACGTGGATTTTACAGATGGTGGTCGTTCAAAGTGGCATCATCTTCCAGGCTGAAATTTCCGCTCTTAAACTTCTCAAACCACTTTCGAACTGTGTAATCTGAAACTGCACTTTGTCCATATACAGTATAAATTTTACGAGCAGTCTGACTAGTATGTTTACCTTTCTTGAAATAAAAGAGCATAGTTGACAAAATGAATTTTTTGGTTCTCCATTCTTAACACTGCATTGAAATAAAAATTATGTTACAGCTCAAGCAAGAATTATGCAACGCAAACAGAAGAGACCGAATGTACATGTCTGGGTCATTCAAGATCACTCCTTATCAGCAGTAGCAAAATAACTAGACGAAACCGCACTTCTCTTTGAAAAACCGCAGAATTTTCTGGATGACCGAATACATTCGAAATCAACAAATTTTGTAATTTGTAAAATAATGGGGGTATCCACAGTAGAAATACGCATAGACTTGATAAAGTTTCTACAAGTTTTTTAAGAGTTGTTTTTCACCTGCTTGATATGAATCAGTTGTGGTGTGTGTTTGAAGAATTTAGAGTTGATAAAAATTTGAAATACTAAAGAATTTCTATAATAATAAACGGGAAACATATAATTTTACTAAGCAAGCTTCTCTGTAAAAGAAAAGTGTAATTCTTTATTATTATTATTGCAAATACAGCACAGCAAAGTCATTATTATGTAGTATATTTCATAAATATGATTTAATTGAATGGTATTTTTAGGAAGAGTCTGAATCAGTGACGCTATCAGAATCAGTGAATCACTATTTGCAGGAAAAAGCTAATAGAGAAAATAAAATAGTTGGATTTGTAATGTTAAATGAAGAATTACACAAACACTGTTTACTTATTAACGAGTTTTGATATTTGTCATTCGTGTTAAAAAAAAAAAAAGTATTTAGAATTGTATTTCTACTTATTGTATTTTCTACTTATTTTTAAAACAAAGATCAAATAAAAATTCTTAGAGAGTATAGATTTATGATAGACAAATAACAATTTTTCATCAATCCATTTACGTAAATGAAATAAAATTCCAACTTTTGAATCAAGTGCTGCGGATGAAGAAACCGCTATGACATTAAAGAGTATTTCATTTAGAATGAATTAACTAAAATACTATCAAACATAAACTGTATAATTAATGCGTAAAGTTTATAACTTAAAAAAATGCGAATTCAATTTTTAAGTTTAAGACTTTTTGATACAGAGGCTGTTCGCACATTTTTTAGACGAGTTTGTTTTGGTGTAAAAGAAAATTTGTCTACAGAGAAAATTATTTTTCGCAGCTAATATGTTTCTGAAAGTATAAATTCTCGTCTGGCAACTGAAATTTTTATGTAGGGGAGAGGGGGGGGGGGGGGGTACGTTTGAACATTTTTTTTAGAAAATCAACCTATTGCTTACTTGAATTATATTTATTGCATTTTAAAGATTACACATGAAAAACAATGTATTTCTTCATCATATGGGCCAAAAATTTAAAGTTTTCCAAATAAATTAAATACGTTGTGAGGTTTTAAAAAGCTGAGAGATTTCTGTTCAAACCTGCCCCATGTAGGGGTACCTTTTGAACAAGCTAGGGGCACCTTTGAACAAATAAACAAAATATGAAAATATTAAGAGTTTTTATGAAAAACTGCATATCTTTAAGAAATATAAAATATTCAGAACAAATTTAACTACATTTTATTGAAATTACTAATTAAAGAAGATATTAAAAAGATGATATTAAAAAATTGCTAATTAAAGAAGATATTAAAAAGATGATATTAAAAATTAGCTTTTTTATGAAACACATTAAAATATCACACAACATAAAGAAAAAGTTCATTAAAAAAATGTAAAACCCTTATACAACTATGCAAAGCTTCGAAATTGATTTTTACATATTTAAACCTATAATCAACTTCTAATCTTGTTGGGTGAACAGACATTTTTAATTAAAATATTTCATGCAGTATACAAAGCCCTGCACAACATAATGTACATTAGAAATCATAATAAAGTTTATATATGTTTAAAAATGAAAAAGAATCCAAATATATGACAAGACAAGAAACTCTCCTGTTAAAAAACCACTTGACAAAAAAAACTGTTGTTTCTACACTTAATGTGTAGTTGTTGGCAGGCCTGTATCAGTACAGCTTTCATATTAAGTATAATAATTCTTAATTAATCTCTTAAATTTTACATTTTCTAAAATATATATATATATATATATAAATAATAATATTTAGATACATCCATAACTCTTTACATCATAATTTTAATTGTTCAATGGTGCCCCAACTTTTTTGTTCAGTGATGCCCCATCACATGGTGTTTAGCATTATAACTATTTACTCAATTAGGCTTAAGAATTTGAATAAAACAAAGCTTATAAGCTAAAGCTAACATCTTTATTTATATATTGAACAATCAATTAAAATTTTAGGGATACAAGATTGTCAACAAAAAGCTTACAACTTTATTTTGTTAAGTTTAGATTGAAGAAAGAGAAAAATACATACCTTGCATAGACAATAGTGTGCATGCAAAATAATAAAGCTGGAAGGCATGGTTTTTCTAAATCAAAAGCTACAGTAGGTAATATTGTCAATAAGACAGGAGAAAAACTTGAATGTATGGCTTCAAGTGGAATTTTTTTTTCCAAATATGTATCCAAGAACAAAAAGGAATAAGGTTCTCCAAATCAAAGGACTGTTGATAAAATGCTCAGTGTCAACTGTTAATAAGATTATTAACGTTGATTTGAATTTTAAAAAGGCCAAAAAGTACAGTGTTCATCGTCTTTCTCCACGACATATCACCGAACGTATAACACAATGCAAAATTCTTTATGAAACGCATTTATCCGGTGAAAAATGGAAAAACGTTGTTACAAAAGATGAAGCTTAGATCTATTTAAATGATTGTAATAAAAATAGATTCATTTTTTATCATCAAAGAGGAGAAAATATCTTAAAACATGGTTCAATGTATCTATAGAACGTTTCTGCAAAAGGTTTTATTATTGTTGTTGGCTTTGCAAATAATGGCAAATTAAATCTAAAGAGAGTAGATAAAAATGTTAAGATCAACTTCACATACTATCAGAAACATATTTTACTTCCAATCTTCAAACATGAAATGTTATATCTTTACCCCTAGTACCATCAATCTGTTGAACTGCACTAAGATAAAGCAAGCAGTCACACATCACAACCCTCTGTCAATTTCCGGGAAAAAATGGAACAAGAAACGGGTATCAGGTCTATACCCTTCACTGGTGTACCTGCTAAATATCCTGATGAACCATGGATTTTTGCGTTTTTGGACTTTTAAAAACGAGACTTAAGGCTCCTCTTCAGTAAACTTCCCGATTCCCCTCGCTAATGTTATTCCTATGGGCGTAGGATGCATTCGTATTTTTAAAATATCTCCTCGGAAAATTAATATTTTTAACTTCTGTTATCTTTGTATTGTTCTTAAAGAATGTCTCTTTTTTTCTTAGTTATCAAAATATTTCTAAATTATGTGTTTAATTTACATTTTTTTGTTTTAAAATCTTAATAAGATTTTAACGTTTCATATAAAATTAAGTATATATTTTAGAAAAAAATTGACAACTAAGAAAAAAAGAGACATTCTTTAAGAATAGTACAAAGAAAACAGAAGTTAAAAATATTAATTTTCCGAGGAGATATTTTAAAAATACGAATGCATCCTACGCCCATAGGAATAACATTAGCGAGGGGAATCGGGAAGTTTACTGAAGAGGAGTCTTAAAAATAGTTTTTGGACTATTTTTTGGATTTCAAAATATAGCCACCCTACATATACATGGTGCAAAATGTTATAGCGTATAGAAGATATAGTTTGACAATTGTTTCGGCCGGTGATGAATGCTTTAAATTCTTAAATAATATCCTGTATCTCTGACGGATAGTGTTTTGCATAAACTTTGAAATTGTATAAGATAATTTACACATTTTAGATAGATAGATTCGAAAGATAGATTACGCATTTATTATAGTCTATAGCTGCCTGATGATCAGTTTTTAGTGTCTCAAAAATCAGGTTAAATCATGAACTATGATATTTATATATAAAAACTTTAACTTTACCATGAAGATAGCATTCTTGCGAAATGTGATTAAGAATACCTAAAAAAATTATGCATGTAGGTATAAAACTGATTTCTTATATATATATATATGTGTGTGTGTGTGTGTGTGTGTGTGCGTGATTCGGAATTCCTGAGCAAAACTTTAAAGGGTGATAGAACACGCCTGGACAAGCTCAAAACACCATAAAATACATTTCCGTAACTCAAACAGTGAAACGCTGCAAGGCGGTTTCTAATTGTGGGCAGAACCCTGCTTACTACACAATTAGGACTTTCAGAGCACTCACAACCGCAGCACCATGCATGAAATATATGTCCGTCTTTTCCTGATTAGTAAAATCAAACATTTTTTTTTGAAATCCACAGTACAATGTGCGTGAAAAACCTAGCGCCTTGTGTGTTTAATGACAGCGCCATCAAGAGATTCGCCGCTTGCGATACGCCCATGCATTGTCTGGCGCAAATAGCTTCTTTAGATCTGTTCTATTGCCCTTTAAAGTTTTGACCATGAGCTCCGATTCACTTTCAACTTCTCTGAAGAAAATATAGTCCAATCTAAGATACACCCCCCCCCCCCCCAAACTCTCCTGAGCTACTTACTTTGCAATTTCTTTATTTCTTCTTCTAATTTTCATCCATATTAGAACCGGAAATATTTTATCATATTACAGAAAAAATATAAAAGGAAATATCATCTTTGGTGTTTCAAAATTCAAATTCAGGGGACTCAGGGCCATAGCCCGACTTGCCCGTGCTTTAATCAGACCTTGTACTAAAAAAGATATTTAGCTTGTATATGATCTAAACTTTTCTTAGATATTTAAGTTATGTACTATATTAAATTATGTTTAGTTAAAGATTAATTCGTGGGTTTGTGTGTTGATATAGGAATATGTTTATAAATATTATTAACTATCAATATTTATATTAACTTTATTTTTTATATCAATCGGTCATTCGTTAAAAGCATTAATATTAATTGATTAATTAACATATTATTTTTATCATTTATAATCTTATAATTTTTAGGCTGCATTAATATATTATGTTTTTCATTTCTTGCTTCAATTGGACAAATTACTTGTAATGTAATTAATTTAATTAAAATATCAGAAATAAATATAATCTTTAGCATTTCTTTTAGTTTTAAAATAGACTTATTATATTTAAACTTTTTCTGTTTTATTCTCTACATTTTAATATATTTTTAAGTAAGAATTATTATTATATTACATTTCTTGTATTTTAATTACATACTTTTAGTATAGATGGCGTTAGCAGTTCAAAGCAAATTATTTTAAATATACCAACACTCCCTATCTTAATCGATTTGAACTAACGCATCGTATCATTTAATGAAATAATATATCTTTGTAATTATTATTATTATTACAATTAATTATTATAATTATATAACTATTTATTATTATAATTATCATTAGTTTTTAAATAAATTTATTGATATTACTACCATTATCTTTAGCTTTAAACCCCTTGAAGAGCACCGGTACATTATATATAATATATACCACTTAATTTTAATCCCAAAATGCCACAATGACACCAGAAATTTATAATAAAATTTTGAATTTATAAGGTACATGAGGAAAATCTTTTACTTATTTTAAAATAAATTCGTTCATGAATCCTGGTGTCAATCAGTCATTTCCATATTTTAGCTACTAGAGTACTTTGCCCCTGAAGGGGTTAAACACAATAATTGTATTTTTCAATTTGTTAAAATCGTTGATCTATTTTTTTTTAACTGTAACTTTCAACTGACACAGTAGATTCATGTGCTATTTACAACGTTTTTTTAACACGTTGAAAAATGTTCTTGAAAGGGTATGTTTTGATTCTTTATATTTCATTTAGTTTCATATTTTTTAATAAATCTCTTCATGTATATTCATAGTGTTCCATTACACCTATTATCTTTAGATATTTAATATCTATTCATTTTTATTCAATTTTCTTTAATTGTTTGATCGTAATTGATCGGGCAATTTGATTGAATAAAATTTGGTTCAGGCCTATTCATTCAAACAGAAATCAATTACGCTTTACTTATATTTGTGGAATATTGCCCCAGATAAAGTGTTCAACGATATAAGTTTCAATTTGCTTCTTGTCATTTTTTCGCCGTATGCACATTGAATTTCTTCTTCATATAACTTTACTTTTTTTATTTATTTCATTTTGAGAATCTCACAATTTTGGATACATTTCTATGTATTTTATTATAATTATCGCTTCCTATATTCTCGATTATTTATGTGATTTGATGGTTATTATTCACAAAAGTTTTATTATGTGTATATATATATATCATTGTAAGGTCATATGCAAGGCTGTCACCACAGAGCAAGGAGTTTTAAACAGAGAATCAACTCTCATACACTGCAATGGTAACTTCTTTAACATGGGATTACACATAGACAGTGGCGCTAGCTGCGGATGACGCGAAAACTACAGCCGTAACAGAAGCGAGGTTGCTAATAGAGCTATATATCGCTTTCTTGGCGACAAGTGAGGGAAGAAAAAGAAAAAAAAAACGGCGACTGCTTGCTTCTTGTTTTGGTTGGTTGGTTGATTGATTTTAAGACGGTCGATTATCTATCTACGTGAATGAAAACAGATTTATTATTTTTAACATGTTCTGAAACAATCGGAATTCAACTTTATTTTAAAATAATTGCTGTGGTAAAACAATTTTTTTTTCCAAGTTTGAAAGGAAAATTTGATTTTTTTTAATTCTTCAAAATGTAAGTTGTGATTTATTTTCATGTGTTATTTTTGTTCTTGTTTTTTCAAGTTCCATAATGTTTGAAATATTTTATATATATTGAGTGTTGACAGATTTGTGCCGAAACGTCATGTTAAGGCTCACTGTGGAGACGCGAAATGCTTTTGTTTTCCGTCTGTCTGTTTGCCGTAAAAATGGTCCGATTAGGTTGATTTTTAGTAGGTAAGTTGGCGAGGTATCCGGGTTGGGTTGGTTGAGTTGGGTTGATTATTGACGGCCAATTATCTGCACTTGGGATATATGCCCGGGGGGAGTGCCCTTCGTGGAGGTCTTTCTAAGGGAACCTAACCCGTATTTACGCATGGATAAATACACGGCTTGAAGAAAACCACGAAAACGGCGCGATTGGGATCAAACCCAGCACCTCCCGTCTACCAGCTTCGAGAGCAGAACGTCTCAGCCACTGGCGAGGTATCCGGAATAAGCTGTATAGTTTTTGGTTAAATTTGGTTCATTCGTTCGGAAAATATAGAATTTTTTTTTTAGGTCATAATGCTTTCTTTTGGGGATGCAGACGATTTTTCAAATTTCATTTTTATCTGAAATGAAAATGGAATATTTGCGTAATGGATTTAGATGTAAAATTATGAATGCTAAATTTTCGATATGGATTTCCAATAGTTTTAAAATTTCGCTTATAAATTTAATAGAATTTAGAAATTAATTGCTTAAAATATTTGAAATGTTTTTGCATCTGTTCAGGAAATATAAATATCTTACTTTCATAATTTTTACAATTTTTAAAATCATTTATTTTTACTTACCACTTTAATTTAAGGATACTAATTTCTGGAACACTCGAAAAATTTTATATGCTTATAAACATGCATGCAATTGAAAAAATAATAATTGCGGATTGTACGAAGTTAAAATGAGATTTTAAAAAAAATAATCTGCAGATTTACTAGTATAGGAAAAAACTTAGTACCATGTTTACATTGCGATAGAAAATGTATATGAATAAAATTTTATATAGAGAAATTTTTTTAACATGAATGAGATTTATGGTATGGCAGTTATTTTAACGATAATATAAAGTCAAAATTTGTTAAAAATCTGCCAACACTGAATATATATAAAATATTTCATACATAATGGAACTTGAAAAATAAAAACAAAAATAACACATAGAAATAAACCACAACTTACCGATTCTTAGGAATAAAAAATAACTTTGACGTCTTGTTCTTGCAAACAATACACTCCTCTCTTCGTAGCATTTTGAAGAATTATAATAATTATAATCAACTATTTGATCTTCAAAGAATAATTTTAATAATAAGTATTAAACAAGATTCGAAAATCAATTAGCGAACGCCGAAAATTTGCACATGCGCAAATGACAACATCAAAAGACGCCAAGCAGAATAGGGTTACACTTAAACGGAAATCATAAAAATAAAAGAACGGAAAGATAAAAATCGCCAAAGCGATGATTTAGTTCTTAAGTCATCCGCCGCAGTCGCTCTTTTCAGGCGAAGTTGGATCTCTGTCCATACTCTGTGGCTGTCACAAAAGAAGGGGGGGGGGGTTCCCGCGCTGATAAAGACCCTAAGAGACATTAAAATATATTTATGACCTTTTTTGAGGGGTGTGGGGATAATTTTTTGTCCCAAAAAGTTTTGCCGCCTGGCCCGCACTAGCTCCCTATAATTATTGTAATCAATATTATATATTTTTACAGTAAATAAGATTAAAGACAAAAATAATCTAAAAACAAATTCATCTAAATTTGTATTCATACGTATCACTGTATGGTCGTGTGCAGGCTTGGTCACAAAGGACGGAGCAACATGCAGTTGGTGTAATGGACCTGCCTTCTTCGCTCATAGAGTCCCCTCCCCACTTCCACGAACGAAATTAAAATATTTTCTTATCGGCCTTTTCGGGGGGCTAATATGGGTCATTGTAAGGTCATATTCAAGGCTGCCACAAAATAAGGGGGGTGGGGGCGTTCCCTCGCTTATAAAGGCCCTAAGTGATATTAAAATATTTTTATGACTTTTTTTGAGTGGGTGGGGATAATTTTTGTCCCAAAAGTTTTGCCGCCTGGCCCGCACTAGCTCCCTATAATTATTATAATCAATATTATATATTTTTACAGTAAATAAGATTAAAGACAAAAATAATCTAAAAACAAATTCATCTAAATTTGTATTCATACGTATCAATGTATGGTCGTGTGCAGGCTTGGTCACAAAGAACGGAGGAACATGCAGTTGGTGTAATGGACCTGTCTTCTTCGCTCATAGAGTCCCCTCCCCCCCTCCACGAACGAAATTAAAATATTTTCTAATCGACCTTTTCGGGGGGCTAATATGGGTCATTGTAAGGTCATATGCAAGGCTGTCACAAAAGAAGGGGGGGGGGGTTCCCGCGCTTATAAAGGCCCTAAGTGATATTAAAGTATTTTTATGACTTTTTGTTGAGGGGGTGGGGATAATTTTTTGTCCCAATAAACGTTTTGCGAACAAACATTTATTATAAACAATAATTTGTATTTTTACCGTAAATATGATTAAAACAAAAAACACATTCATCTAAATACGTACCACTCTATGGTCTCATGAAGTGTTAGTCACAAGGGACGGAGTGCAGAGGGTGTAATGCACTCAGACCCAGCGCTAATGGGTTCCACCAGTAAGATTAAATTTTTTCATCCATTTTGTGTTAATTTGGATCCAAAAAAGTTTTGCACCCGGGTCTTCTATTGTTAAAAGCCTTTTTATCTTATACTAATTATAATCAGTACTTTTTGCTTTTACAATAAAAAAGATTTAAGACCAAAAATACACATTTATCTAAATGATATATTCATATGTACCATTATATGGTCATATACGGGGGCAGCAGTATGAGTGGGGTGATGCAATGCACCCAGGTCCCACACTTTTAGGGGCCCTCATCGAGATTAAAAAATTATTTTTAGTCATTTTAAGTGCGTTCGTAATTACATTAATACGTACCACTTACAGTCGTCGTCTGGTCCGTCCATCTGTCCGCATATAACAGCGCAAAAACTGCCCAACCGAATGGTTTGAAATTTAATATATATAATCGTTGCATAATTCTGTCGAGTCATTTCAAATTTTATGAAAATCGAATCGAAACTTAACAAGGAAGAAAACTCATGCATCAAGTATAGATTATGACACTTTCCAACACTTCCAGAATACTTTAACAAACCTTCGCTGTTTAATAATTTAAATAAAATAACTAATTAAATATATTAGAAAACGCAAAACACATTTGACAACGGGATTTCAGCAATTACAGGTCATAGCTAGAAAAGTACGCAAATTATTTCGTGCAGCCCTGTATATAATCTATAGATTTGTATATACGTTGTATAGTATGCTACAATTTAGTAAGAAAACACATAACACGGTTAAAAATTCAACTTCAGAAGTTTCTAACAATAGAAGGAAACATATTTGAATTCTTTTGTACAGCCCGGTATATTACCTTAACATTTTTATACATGCCACATATTAAGCTAAAGTTTAATTGAGGCAAAAACACGCTGAAAACTATTGAAATTACGTTTCCTGAAATTATCACACATACGCAGCCATGTATGTAGTTCTTTGCGTAGCCTTATGTATGATCCTATTTACATTAAGCAAACATCTCTTAGTATACTAAATATATTTGTCGTTCTAAATGCAGAACTCGATTAAAAACGCCTTTTGAGCAATTTAAGCTAATACACAGTAATTACGAATTCATTTGCATAGCCCGGTATATTACCTTAACTTTTTTGTACATGCCACATATTAAGCTAAAGTTTAATTGAGGCAAAAACACGCTGAAAACTATTGAAATTACGTTTCCTGAAATTATCACACATACGCAGCCATGTATGTACAGCGGAACTCCAGATATACGTTAACTGAGTTGTACGTTTCCCTCACTTATACGTTTCAACTCAGCGGTCCCGCCCACTTGCCATTAAAAATTAGCTGAGTTATACGTTTTGAATTACACATTTCCCTCAGTTATACGTTACGTTTTCGCGTCCCCGGACGAATTTATTTTTCATTTATCCATTTTGAAACCTGAAACACTGACGACGCGGTGGAGGAGTCTGATTTGAAAGATCCCACTCAAACTTGAGAGCTGATGTGAAAGCTTTTGACGTAGTAAAGCGGTTCATCAGTAGTAAAAGCAATAACCATAAGGCGGCTGCATTATTAACAGAAATGCAAAATTTGCTGTTCAGTGTCGGCTCTGCCGAAAAGAAACAACCGAAGATTAGTGATTATTTGATCAAGATTCAGTAAACCACTGAAATTTCTTTTGATAAATGATTTATATGCCAAGGCGGTTCCAACGATTTCTTTTAAGTACTCTATGTGTATTAAAAATATTTTTAATAAAGCTTTTATGATCAAATAAGTTCATGTGTACTTCTCTTAGGTACTTTTTTCTTCTCATTTCCATTTCCAAAAATTTATGTCATGGGTGCAGTACTACTTAGGAAACTTCTGTTTTAAATATAAAAGGTAGCAAACTTCTCAGCGGATCAAAGTTTTCACAATATATTTTAAAAATTGTTCCGGTAAACCATTAATTGAGTTGTACGTTTTACTGAGTTATGAGTTGGTTTGTCCGGTCCCGGGCAAAACGTATAACTGGAGTTCCACTGTAGTTCTTTGCGTAGCCTTATGTATGATCCTATTTACATTAAGCAAACATCTCTTAGTATACTAAATATATTTGTCGTTCTAAATGCAGAACTCGATTAAAAACGCCTTTTGAGCAATTTAAGCTAATACACAGTAATTACGAATTCATTTGCATGCCAAATGGTATGCAAAAATTTACTTAAATGCATACCTTAGCTGAAAGCGCACTTCCAGCAATTATCGCTTATAGACAATACTTTGGATACAGTACTGCATCCGGAATCTTTTGTCTGTCCCTGTAAATGAACGATAAATGCTATGCACATCATATAATACAACAAGTATCTTGATTGAAGTTTCCCCCGGGATTGCACTACAACTCTAAAGCGAAAGCTGGGTTTCCGGAGCGGTCAAATATTTTAACTGGAGAAGGGGGGGTTGTTATATGCGTTATTTATTATTAATACAAAGTAAAAAAAGGGCACAATTTGCTTAACAAATTGAAAAACATATAAAGGTTTAAAATTTATACACCACTAGGTGGGGGAAGACAAAATTTTAGGGTGGTTGAAATTCAATAATTAAAAAGGAAAAATAAACTGAAAAGGACATCCTCACCCACACACATTAAATACAATAATCCAACATGAAGTGAAAAACTAGCCAGAGCCAGGAATCGAACCTGGATCCACAGCGTTTCGGGCTATCGCTCTAACCACTGAGCCACTCGGCCGATTCCGAATCTGCAATTTCTCACTAATAAACCATGTTGGAGAGAAAGTCGACAACCATCTAACAGACAGACTTGGATGACCGAACAACTGTGAATACATTTTTACTATTCCACCGATTTACGAATAAATATGTATATCTGTATAATAGTTGTACAAGAAGGGAAGACCGAGCTATGCTCGGTCAAAATTAGCTTTGAGTTCAAATATTCTGACGCATGACCAAAATGACCCACTAATCAAATTTTCTCAAACATGTGACCTATCCCAACAGTCTTCTCGTGCCCAAAAACCATAGAAGGCAAAATTTAGTCTAAATAGTCTGAGCCGTTTTTAACCACTTCACCGTTTGCCCCGAGATAAGTCGGGGGTAAAAGCACTGTTTCGCCATACCTGTCGCCGGTAAAGTGGTTAAGATAAAATAGCTTGACCCATACTGACCCATGACTAAAATGACCCACTAATTTAATTTTCTTGAAAATGAGACCTAGCCTAACAGTCTTCTCGTGCTCAAAAACCATGGGAGGCAAAATTTAGTCTAAATAGTCTGAGCCGTTTTTAAGATAAAACAGCTTGACCCATAATGACCCATGACCAAAATGACCCACTAATTGAATTTTCTCGAAAATGAGAACTAGCCCAACAGTCTTCTCGTGCTCAAAAACCATGGGAGGCAAAATTTAGTCTAAATAGTCTGAGCCGTTTTTAAGATAAAACAGCTTGACCCATAATGACCCATGACCAAAATGACCCACTAATTGAATTTTCTCGAAAATGAGAACTAGTCCAACAGTCTTCTCGTGCTCAAAAACCATAGGAGGCAAAATTTAGTCTAAATAGTCTGAGCCGTTTTTAAGATAAAATAGCTTGACCCATAAAGACCCATGACCAAAATGACCCACTAATTGAATTTTCTCGAAAATGAGACCTAGCCCAAGAGTCTTCTCGTGCTCAAAAACCATAGGAGGAAAAAAAAATTAGTCTAAATAGCCTGAGCCGTTTTTAAGTTAAAATAGCTTGACCCATAATGACCCATGACCAAAATGACCCACTAATCGAATTTTCTCGAACACAGGATCTAGCCCAACAGTCTTCTTGTGCCCGAAAACAATAGGATGCAAAATTTAGTGTAAATAATCTAAGCCTTTTTTAGATAAAATTAGCTTGACCCACAGTGACCCAAAAACGACCCACTAATCGAATTTTCTCGGACATGGGACCTATCCCAATGATTTTGTCGTGCCCGAAACTCGTAGGACACAAAATTTAATCAAAATCGTTAGAGCCTTTTTTTAGATAAAATTAATTTGACCCGCAATGACCCAAAAATGACCCACTAATCGAAAGTTCTCGAACATGTGACCCAGCCCAATAGTCTTCTCGTGCTCGAAAATGGTCGGATACAAAATTTAGTCAAAATCGTTTGAACCGTTTTTTAGATACAATTTGCTTGACCCTGACCCTTGGTGACCCAAAATGACCTACTAAACGAATTTTCTCGAACACGTGACCTAGCCCAATGGTTTTCTGTTGCCCCAAAACGGTAGGGTACAAAATTTCGTCAAAATCGTTAGAGTCGTTTTTAAGATAAAATTTGCATATATATATATATATATATATATATATATATATATATATATATAACCACACACAAGATTTGCTCGTATTAGAATATATGATATCTTTAAAAAAAGATTATCAAGATTCTTTTAAAAGAAAATTATTAAAAGATATACAACTATTATACAGAACTATAAACAGTAACTATAAATAGCTGCTAGATTAAATTTTCATTTATTAAATTTTATTTTTCTAAAAGTATAAGAAAATTTTCTGTGCCTCCCCCCCCCCTCCACTACAAAATTTAGATTCTGAACGCTGCATGCTAAAAGGAGGCAATAATTTGTATTGCAATAAAATACCTTGATGCGTGTTTTCTTGCATTTTTATCTTTGGCGACATAATTTGGCAACAAGTACGAAATAACGCCAAATATACCTGCAGAAAGTAGTTAAACTAGTACAGTTTGAGAAGTAAATAAGTGACTACGACAGTACAATTATAATATATAGCAAATAATATAAGGAATTGAAATAAAATAATTGCAATAAATAACTTTAAATTAGTAAATAAAGTTCTTATCGGGAGTTTAAATAACGAACTCCGAAGAGACAATCGACGCATATGTAATTCTTTAATTTCAAAATAACTGCACATTTTTAAAGTTCTTTTCGTGTATAATTGGTCCCTGTGTTACTAAAGATTTGCCTTTTTCTTAATTCTTTTGTATTTTTGGTTTGAATATTTGCGACCACGCTAAACATTGACGGTGGCCATCTTGGAATTTTTAGAGAGCTCTGATTGGTGGATTTCGAGCTGATATCTATCGTAGAGGATACAAACTACTATAAGTTAGATCTTTAAGAAATTACCAGAGGCAATCTATTAAACGGGACGATTACGAGCGTTTTCCTCTTGAAAAACGTGTTTCGGATGAAATATCTGATATTGACTATGATATGAGAGTACGTGTGATAGCACCATTAGGCCCCGATTTTGAACTCGTTCGATATGATTTCAATGGAATGCGTTGTTGCCATGGAAACAACAAATTTTCCGATAGTGGACTGCAGCGTTTAGAACTGGGCATCAATTTAACAACAGTATTCGTGTTTGCAGGCGATTTTACATTTATGAAGTTTTATTTTCCCGGATTAAATTACTTTTTATGGTCCGATTTAAAGAATATTTTATGCATAGTATTTTAAAACTAGGTGAAGAGATTTAGTATTTTTTGTTGTTAAAAATTTCATAACTTTTGTTACATTCTAAGAAAGTTTAGATCTTTTAAGGAAGTTCGTCAGTAGGATTTTATGAATGTTGAAAAATAATCATGAAAATGGTTAATAGTATTATATTGTTGTTCAAAATAACTATCTAAAAACAAATATTGGAAGTTGCCTTCTTTAACCCTTTTGAATAGAAGTATTCTATCGTTGCATTAAATTTAAAAAATAAAATAAATGTTAGTTAATTAAAATTTTGTTTGACAGTTTGATGTTAAAATATAGTACATGCATCTTCATCTTGATGTTTGATAAAATAAAACTAGTAAATAAGTTTTATCTACACCCATTTTAAATTGCAAAAATGTGTTAAAAGAATTCTTGGAGTTTGAATTTTTACACTTTGGCAACTCTTTCTACACACAATGCTGTATGTATATACAGTAGATGCCGCTTAATGTGATCGCGGTTAATGTTATTATCCGGTTAATGTTATCAAAATCACCATGTCCCGAGCCATTGTATTCCGCTTCCTGTTAAAAGCATCGCTTTATGTGATCAATATTTCGTTTAATGTTATCGCTTTTTTAGCAGTCTAGTTCCTGAAAAGTTTCAAAAAAGAAAAAAACTGTTCTTGTGGAATCATTGCATCTTCTGTTAATGTATTGGAATCAATTATCATCTACTACAATTACAAATTGTTTTGTTAGTGATGAATTGTTTTGTTAGTGTGAAGCTGAAAACGATGATGAACTGAAAACTTTTGAAACTAGGGAAAACTTCCACGACGATATATGACGAATGAAGATTATATGGCTTGGAAGGCTGGGGCACTCTGGACACTCTGCCGAGGCGCCAGCCGAAAGGCATATGGAGCTACAATGCCTCAGCGAGGAAAATCCCCACCGAAATCCAGCGAAGTTACAAGCTCGGGAATAGTTCCGGATCAGATAGCAATTACTGAAAACTAAAAATGAGATTATACAAAAACCAGAAGACAATCCAATGGTTTAAAAGAAAATGTAAATAAAAGAAAAATGGCCAATTTAGCCACATAAGATAAGCAAAACAATTCGATCGCATTCGCTCATTCATAGAAGGGTCATGCAATGTCCTTAAGAAATAAAAACCATATAAAATAAGCAAAACAATACGAGCATATTCGCTCATTCATAGGAGGGTCATGCAATGACCTTAAAAAAAAATAAAAATAAAAACCCAGCATATACACTGCTACATCATAGTCTCAACCGACTTAAGCGAAATATTCAAAGTAAATTAATGCACCAGGTATCTGTATAAAAATCTCTATTTACAAGTCCATTCGGTAAGATGTCCATATATATATCGAAAGTCCACATCCACTATGTTCGTGTCCTTAGAAAAATATGCGAATTACAAAGTCAAAGTTTTATTTTTATAAAAGCTCTTTGCATTGTTTAAAGAAGACAACACTAATTTGAGTTTATTATCATTCAATAATAGAGCACATTAAAAAGTTCTCTCAATTGTTACAATTCACAAATATAAATATTCACTAAGAACGCAGTCATGTTGTAACCACACCATATAAGTGTTGCAGATTAGCAAAGATCTTAATTTATAGTTCAATTTGTCAGATGCCGTTAAGAATTCACCAGAATCAAAAGTCTTGTTAAACAGTACCAAAAGAATATTTTTGCACAGTCATAGAGAAAAATATAAAAAGTAGTTTTTCATACGAATGATGAGACTGAAACTCAAAGTTAGAACAACAGGAATGCTACGAGGGGCAGTCGGAAAATAAGTTTCCCCTGGAGACTGTGGGCAGAGGTGTGTATGAAAGACAAAAAATGTAATGAGACATTAAAGATAAAACATAACTTTATTTTTCCACATATGTAAGTACCAAGTACGTTGAGACATTTGTCATACCGCTTTATAAGCTTCAAAAAGCCCTGCAAGAAAAAATCAGGGCTTTGTATACGGACGAAGCGTTGAACGGCTATGGGCGACATAGAAGGTGAACGCGAACGTGCAAGTCACCGATACACCATTGGGTAGAGGTCGACCGAGATCAAGCAGATGGCGCTGTTGCAGTGCCTGCGCATGTTCATGATGCGTTCAACGCTTCGTCTGTATGCAAAGCCCTGATTTTTTCCTGGTGGGCTTTTTGAAGCTTATAAAGCGGTATGACAAATGTCTCAATGTACTTGGTACTTATGAGGAAAAATAAAGTTATGTTTTATCTTTAATGTCTCATTACATTTTTTGTCTTTCATACACACCTCTGGCCACAGTCGCCAGGGGAAACTTAATTTCGGACTGCCCCTCGTATTATATATTTAAAATTAAATTGTTCATACTGAACTTCAAGTAGTCATAGTCAAACTTCAAGTAGTCATAGACAGAAGATAAAATTATTGTTCATGATGCGTTCAAGGCTGTAGAATACTGAAAATTTGTTTAAAATAGAATGTTCATGATGCAGTCACAATACAATGATGTTAAATTTTAAAATAAAATATTCATGATGCGATTGAACTATAGGATGCTAGGCTAAGAATAAATAACATTGATCAATGTAATCAAGTAGTCATAGACAGAAGATAAAATTATTGTTCATGATGCGTTAAGGCTGTAGAAGACTGAACATTCTTTTAAAATAGAGTGTTCATGATGCAGTCACAATACTATGATGTTATTTTTTTTAAATAAAATGTTCATGTGATTGAACTATAAGATGTTAGGCAAATAATAAATAACATTGAACAATATAATAATATTGAAAAATAATGCTTAAGGATATTATTATACAAGTTGTCACCAATACAATATTGAGCTTTCCTTCTGACGAAACTTCAAGTAGTCATAGACAGAAGATAAAATTATTCTTCATGATGCGTTCAAGGCTGTAGAATTCTGAAAATATTTTAAAATAGAATGGTCATGTTGACGACACAAAACTATGATATTAACTTTTAAAATAAAATATTCATGATGCAAATGAACTATAAAATGATAGGCAAAGAATAAATAACATTGACCAATATAATCAAGTAATCATAGACAGAAGATAAAATTGTTGTTCATGATGCATTCAAAGCTGTAGAATACTTAAAATTATTTTAAAATAGAATGTTCATGATGCAATCACTATACCACGGTGTTAAATTTAAAATAAAATGTTCATAATGCGATTGAAGTATAAGATGCTAGGTAAAAAAGTATAAATAACATTGAACAATATAATAATATCGAATACTAATTCCTAAGGCTATAATTTTACAAGTTGTCACCAATACAATATTGAGCTTTCCTTCTGAAGAGACTTCATAGAGATAGCGTTCATAAAAGAAAGATTCATTCAAAATTTATACCTTATAAATGAAAAATTAGCGTTGAGCATATTATAGTTGTTCTTTAAATGTAAATAGTTTTTATAGTCAAAGATCGTGTCAAATAAGTTTTTTCTTAATGTTTTTTGCCTATCAAATTTAAAGACATGAGACATTAAATCACAGTTACCAAATAGATAATGTTTCGCATCACCCAAATTTCCGCAGATACGTAGGTCTGAGTCTCGTTTTCCTATTCTCTTAAGGTAATGTGGAAAACTTCCATGACCTGTCAGATAATAGCAAATAACTTGCTTAGTGCAATATAAAATCAGGATTTATTTTATTAATAATACTGTAGGTGTCTCTTCACCGAGATGAGTTCGACCAGGTTGTCTGCCATTGAGAAACTGATAATTTTTTTAAATAGGAAGCAACACATGAAATTGGGTATTTAATGTCAATGTTTATATCATAATGACCCTTTTCAATAACCGCCTTAGCCAAGGAGTCAGCACGTTCATTGTCCTTTAGTTCACAATGAGCCTTGATCCATCCAATTCGTAGTACCTTATTTGGATTGCTTACCAACAACAAAAAGATATCTTTAATAATTTCATTTTGAGAAAATAGACGTTGTAAAGCGTATACGGAAGATAAACTATCTGTATAAATTGTAGCTATGTTAAAAGACGATTTAATAAACCAATATAATGCATACTGAATTGCGGTTAGTTCAGCTTGGTAAATAGAATTGAGTTTATGAAGTTTGATTTTATAATCTAAAATATATTTATTATGATAAAAGATTGTATAAGCTGCGGAGACCCCCCCCCCCCCCCCTTCATCTTCGAGCCGTCTGTATATATTATCGGAGGCTATGAAGTTGGTACAGAATCTGTAACTGAATCAATAAATAATAGATTATCTAACTGTTGAAAATAAGGAAATTCATAAGTAAGTAAATTCTGCATAATATAATTTTGGGAAATTACTTGATCTTCCAAATGGATTGATTCACGATCATACGATAGTTGCCCTTTGTAGTTATAATTTTTTCCATTGATAATGCAATGTGATATATAAGAGCAATATTCCAGTAATGACACATAAGGCATCTGTGGAAACAGTGTTATAAAATTTCACAATTGTCATTATAGCGATTCTCTGTCATGAACTATGTCTACGAAGGCCGTGTGAGTTCAAATATTCATACCAAACTTCCCAACCGTAAGCAATTTGCTTTTCTAGCACCGTTTTATACCAGATTTTCTTAATGTAGGTAGAGACACCTTTGTCTCTACAACCGGTTCTTCTTATAGTTAGAGCGAAGCTTCTTATTATTTCTCTTATACTGTCTAAGTGGTCTAACCAATTAAATTTTGAGTCTAAAATGACGCCTAGATACCTGACATTATTTCTAACCGGTATAGTTATACCATTGAGCTTAAAAATAGGTCTACGTTTTTCCAGGATATGGGTACCAAAAAGAATTGATACACACTTTTGAATACTAATATTGAGACCAACTGAATTACAAATATCTGAGAACAATTCAACAGCATCATTCATTTTATCCTCCAAAAAAAGTCGTATCCGCAGACTGAAAAATTATATAATCATCAGCGTATGAGATAATATCTCTATAATTAATTCTAAATTGTTTTAAGATTTAGTCAGCTATAATAAGTCACAACAGGGGTCCAATACAGGATCCCTGAGGCCAACCACGATAAAGATGATACCATATAATACCAGAGGAATATTTGAAACTAATCTTTCTATTTGTGATATAGTTTTTAAAACTGATTTTAGATAATCAGGAATTGGTAGTAAATCTATAAGATTTGACAGAATGTTCCAATCTACTGAATCAAACGCACATTGGATATCAATAGAGAGCACAATACTTATTTTGTCGCAAAAAACTTCTGTTTCTTTAAGTTTGCAAACCGCCGTAATGGTGGACCTTCCTTCCCTAAAGCCATATTGGGTATAGTCCATAAAATTATTAGATTCCAGAATAGTTATCGTACGTATCTTAATTACTCTTTCCACTATTTTTCACAGTATACATAACAGTGTAATAGGACGATAGCCCTTTACTGTTCTAGGATCCTTATTCCTCTTTCTGAAAAAAATATTACCATTCCCTTCTTCCAAGTTCTCGGGAAATAACCAAAGGAAATACATTTATTGATTATAGCCTTGATTAAGTTTGGAAATTTTTTAAATAATTTTTTTACAATCAGCGCGTCTATATTATTGTGACCAGAAGTCTTATTTAAAGATTGTTGCCCTATGACAAATTTTAGCTCTCTGTTTGAGACACGATGGAAGTCCCTGTCGTTACCAAAATCCTTTACAGGAATGAAAGTATGTGGCTGCGATCGAATATCCAAAACGTTAAAATGCGTCTTCATTAGATTATACGCAACTTCGTCATAAGAATCAAATGGGGTCGAATCTTCAAAGATTGTAAAAATTGTATCTGGTTTTTTAATATATTTACTCGAGATATATTTATACAAGTTCCCGTATGCTTCCTCGGTTCTTTCGCAGTAGTTCAGCCAACTCTTTTTCTTAGCCTCTATAACTGCCCTCTTATAAATATTTCGCTGAATCTTGTATGATTATCTGTATTCTTGGCTATCTGCATTTCGAGTCGACCTCTTTCTTATACACTGCATTGACTTTATTTCTGAGGATTTTTAATACCAAAGTGTACCAAGAAATCTTGGGTCTATAAGACATTGTTCCCAATTTGAAGCATTTATTAAGAATTGTAATTATTGTAGAATAGTTAGTTCATATTGATCACTATTTTCAAAAGAATCGATCCAAATGTCTAGGTCTATATAACTGTTAACGCGTAGCAGATACCGCATATAGGTATGTAGATTGCTCTTAATCAGCTTGTTAAATGTTTTGAATGATTTATTTTTTGTTTTATAGCGATAGTTTTTGCTAATCAGTGGTTCAAAATTTAAACTATTTGTTATGTATCGATGATCACTAAAAGAAAAACTATCCGTATCAACCTTCCAGTTTTCAATACTGTCAAGAATATTCATGCCACCCAAGGTCAAATCTGGTCTTCCCGATCGATCTCTTTGCACAAAAGATGCTGGGGAATCAGGATCGTTGAGGATAATCATATTATTTGTGGAAAGGTGCTCCGAAAGTTCATTAGTTCTGTTGTTTTCTCTCGTGTAGCCCAAAGAAATTAATTGTACGTTGATATCGCCTCCGACAAGAATATTTTCATAGGAAGGAAAAAAGGTCGACCAAGCCTGTAGATCGTCATCCAAATCACCAGATAAAGAAATATTGTGGACCGAGATATATGGTATTATCCTGGACTTCAATAGAGACAAAAACACTATTATTAACAGTTAAATTCTCTAATATGATGTAATCCGGATTAGTAATAATAATTATAGAAGTAAAAAAATACAGAGTAATAAATCCTCCAACCAGGACAAAGACCGGGAAAAGAATTACCAATTAAATAAGGGTCTTGAGCCAAAATAATATCAACTTTATTAGAAAAGCAATATCCAAACAAAGCATCATTTGCGTCTGCACAGGTGCAGAAATGAGGAATGAGTTGAAAATTTTGAAACGAGGTGTACAACATCGCTCAGACAATTTTCACAACAATACGAGTATGAACAATTCATTAATAAACTTTTAGGGGAGACTGGTAAACAAACAAAAATTACCGAATTCTCTTAATAAATGTTTTTTATCATTTTACAAGGCGTCATTACAACAAGGGTCAGTAATGATTTTCTAAGTAATAGTACCACTAGATGTTATCAATTGGAATTTTCTTAAATCGCTTATTGTTATCAATCGGATATTGTTATAAAAAACTCGAGGTCCCGAAGTGATCACATTAAGCGGCATCTACTGTATTTTTTAATAATAAAGATATCAATGAAATCTAATGTGATAAACTAAGTTCAAATTAAATTTGACAAGACTCAAACTTAGTAGTACTTAAATTATTGAAGGCCATAAACATACTTTTATTGAAATTTTTATCTTGACATAAATTAAGACCGTATTTCTAATAGCACTTTTTGTTGGAATGCAATTGTAATTTTAAAACTTTTTAGTTTATATATATTTTTAAAAAATACATGAATTGTAATAATCAGGGCTTGGCAAATGCGGTCGTCACTGGCAACCAATATTTTTTACTCGACGACCAAGATTTTTAATCTGGTGGTTTTTGTAGTGTTAACGTTAGAACAAAGTGTAAAAAGCATTTTCCATCTCATGCACAAAAACGACACTCTTTGCTGCTCTAGCCAGCTAGCATGTCATGTCATATGATTAGAATGTGGGGAGAGGGAGGGTCGTTCTTACGGGTTATTTACCAATGTTTTTGCAAGAGGGTCCGGTTTACAGTTTTTCAGAGAAATTTGGTAGTAGTGGTCCGGGGGGAGGATGGATTGAGAGAGAATTTTTAATATTACAATAATCACTTTATTTACTCAAGAATATTTTATAATTATACGTGTTTAGTTTTTGAATTATCATCTATAGTAAATGGAAAAAGAATCCACTGCACTTCTGAAGGACATTTTTTTTGAAGGAAGAGAGGTATTTATCCTTAACAATTTGATTGTTGTATTAAATCAATCCTTAGATTGTTGCAACAAAATAAACCTCCTCCACAGCCAGTTGCTATTTCAGATTACATAATACTCTACTCCAGAACAGTAGAATGGTTTATTTTAGCAATGCATAGAGTAGATGGGGGTAAAGATACTCATTTTCATAAATTTAAATTTTTTATGAACACATTAGTTTAAACTTTTGTGACGACCGATTAAAATGTTACATTACATTTTCTCACCAATTTACAAATGTATCTAACATTTTCGCCGAAAGGTTTCACTGCAAAATAGGAAAAATAAAAGCCGGTATAAAAATGTTACAAGGACTGTTGCAAAAAATTAAACAACGATGGTTTCAAAATAACCGCCATTTGCAGCAACAACGGGTGCAGTCTGAGACAAAAATGTCCAGACACCCGTGCAAACATGTCAGTTGGAATTGTTTCACATGCAGTATAGATGTGTTTCAGTTCCGCAATTGTTTGTCGAGTTTGACGGTATACCAGGACTTTCAGGTACCCCCTTCCCCAAAGAAAAAAGTCACATGGCGTCAAATCCAGAAAATAAGGAGGCCATGTTAGGTCACTTCCTGTATGCATGTCGTCATGCAAGGCAATTACACGATCATTGAAATGCTTGCTGAGGAAATCGAATATTGCAGGCGTTCGATATGAACGAGCACCATCTTGCATGAACCATGAGGCGTTCGATCGGTCCTCCAAACCATTATGAATCGCCATAAATTCATCCAAAATTTCAAGATAATGTGCAGCATTCATAATTTGCTCTCGAAAAAATGGGCCAATTATTCCTTTGGAGGATATCGCGGCCCAGACGGGTTGGATGACAGTACCGCAACATGAGGATTTTCGGTTCCCTAAATGCGCGAGTTCTGCTTGTTGACAAAGCCATGGATGTGAAAATATGCCTCGTCAGAGGCATATATTTCCAATATCGATTTCACCCTCATCCAAAAGCTACAGCATAGTGTTCGCGAAATTCCAGCGTGCAAGAATAGCATCCTCACTCAGGGGTTGGCGAGTCTGGATCTTGTACGGGAGTATGTGAAGATTGTGGAGCATGATACGGTGCGTGGTCATTCTTCGGAGTCCAGCACAAGCTGCAACACGGCGAACGGAAGTCCGTGGCCACTGTACGATGACCTGCTGTACGGTTTCAGCATTAGATTCTGTAACTGCGAGGCCGGCCGACATTTCCAATACTTTCATCATTGACGTTCACCATTGTACAAAGTTTTCGAACAAAGCCTTTAGCGTATTGTCTGACGGAGCGTTTCGGACATTAAATTTCCTTTCAAAACTACGCCTCGTTTGAACACAACTGTAATGCAGGCGGTGATACTTCAAAACAAGAAATATCCTCTGTTCCAATGAATAAACCATTTTCAATAACGTATACCCTTTCAAAAGTACTCACTAGCAGATTGCGTAGCAAAATAACGAATGAAGATGTGACGGATTTGATTTCTGTGCAGCTCTCGCATACCTGCATTGCCATTACTTCGCGAAATTTTAACTAAATTTTCAAATTCCCAGAAATACTCATAAATGTAAAATCACCTGCAAACTCGAATACTGCTTGTTATATTCATGCCCAATTCCGAACACTGTATTCTGCTATCGAAGAATTTGTTATTTCCATGGGAACAACACATTCCATTGAAATCATATCGAATGAGTTCAGAATCAGGCCTTAAGAGCAAGATTGTAGCGAGATATATTCAGCTATAGACCGGGAGGCGGCAGCACAGACAATCACCTCATCGAGTTCACGGCTGAAATTCCAGAATTAGTTAAAACTTGATTCGCATATTAAAACGCAATCGGTCTGCCAAGTCATATCTTGGTGGAAAACACCCGAAAACCCAATTTTAGCGGTTAGCTCGTAGGTTTAACATTGTGTGTTCCTGTTCCCAGTCCTCCATGTTTTCATACCTTTGGCTGCAGGAAAACACAATGATAAACCTACGAGTCAACCGCTAAAATCGGGTGTTAAGGTGTTTTCCACCAAGATATGACTTGGCAGACCGATTGCGTTTTAATATGCGAATCGAGTTTTAACTAATTCTGGAATTTCAGCGGTGATCTCGATGAGGTGATTGTTTGTGCTGCTGCCTCCCGGTCTACTAGTTTTAAAT
The DNA here is from genome assembly GCA_963931845.1 of Maratus michaelseni. Classification (NCBI taxonomy): domain Eukaryota; kingdom Metazoa; phylum Arthropoda; class Arachnida; order Araneae; family Salticidae; genus Maratus; species Maratus michaelseni. The sequence goes on from OZ007586.1 coordinate 373,928,368, forward strand.
CACGATGCATAAAATATTCTTTAAATCAGACCATAAAAAGTAATTTAATTTAATCCGGGAAAATAAAACTTCGTAAATGTAAAATCGCCTGCAAACTCGAATACTGGTTGTTAAATTCATGGCCAGTTCTGAACGCTGTATTCCACATCGAGAAATTTGTTGTTTCCATGGCAACATTCCATTGAAATCATATCGAATGAGTTAGGAATCGGGATCTAAGAGCAAGATTGTACTGGTGAATGAAACCCACTCCATAGCCTTAATCTCCTTCCTTCGCCTAAATGCTGAGCATCGAACTAGGAAAATTCGTTCTCATTTCGGCCGGGAATTCTGGGATTGGGATTCTAGTAAGCCTAAAGTGATTGGCAAAGTTTTGGCGTTTTCTTTCCCTTGTTCGATGTTATAATTTCCACCACGATTAGTTCTGTAAGCCTTCTTTTAAGCACAAGCTCCACAGGTGTCTTTTAAGCCATTCAGCCCTTCAAGTTTTCTTATTTATCTTATTTTAATTTAAAATTCCTATTTATAAAAATGTAAAAATTGATGCATTTAAAGAGAAAAAGAGTAAAAGTTCTGCAAGTATGGGGGGGGGGGGGGCTCCTAAATTATCCTTCACTATGCCACTGCTTACAAAAATATAGCATAAAGCTTCAATTTTTTTTATTGAATACATGTTTATGTGAGTATTAAAAAAGAGATAGATATATCAATAACGGGCATAAAATCTTTTCTAATTTAGCTGAAAAGCTAAGTAAACAAATTTAATTTTTTAATTGCACTTACCAGAATGTAATATGAACAAAATTTTTATATACACCTAGTTTTAATTAATTTCCAAAAGCTGAACCTTATTAATTTGTTTTCATTTGTTTTCATTTCACACTGCTTTACATATTTTCTAATCAACAAATAAAATTCACTGCATACATATAAATTGCTTATATATTTCTACATATTCTGTGATACAACGATAGGGTCAGCGACAAACGGGTGCGGCAGGTGTCCAGTGTGAGTAAAAATATTTTTTATACACTGCTATTAAAAATGTTTGCACTAAGGCCTTGCACCTAACGAGATGTATATGCCTTGTTTTTGTTAACTTTGAAAAAATATTAAGCAGGCAAATGTAAATAATTCTTTACCGTTATTAAACAAATATTTACAGTTGAATTTTATAATAAAGTTAGATACTAAAACAGAAGTTTCCATATAACAAATCCTGCCTTCATTTTTATGGTTCCGATGAAAAAAATGCAGTTTAATGCCTGCTATGATAGAAACTTGTTTTAAACGGAAATCTCCTCAGTCCCTTGCAATTACATCTTAGCACGTTTCACTCTATCTTAGTCTCCCCCCCCTCCCGATATGATATTTCTAGATACAGCACTGATAGATTAATATAGTATTCAAAAGTGAAATATAATTGCAGATATTAATTTTTTTTTAAATTAAAGAAATTTCTTTAAAGGGCTCTTATTAGATAACAGTGTTGATTTAAGCGTGTAGTTCGATGGGTACATTCCCTCGGAGCATTAAAATGTTCTCCCCCAGAAGATTTATGCTTCTATATTTTTTATGGTTGAAAGGTGTAATCCCCCCCCCCCGGAGCCATAGAAATCCCTCACGGAGAAAAGTGTCTAAATTCAACATTGTTAGTAAGTGACTCTCTATATATTTTGGATTTGAATTAGAATATCTGAAATTCTTATGCACAAATTATCAAAGTATTTTTGAATGCGTTTGCATTTTTTAAAAACAAACATTTAAAAAAAATATTTTCTGAACAATTTAGAGAAATATAAAGTTTCCGAGAATTCCATACTTTTTTTCTTTTCTAATTAAAGCAACTATTTGCTGATATTAAAAAAAAAATGTATATTTTTTTAATAATGGCATTTCGTAAATGTATTTTTTATCTAATTTTGGGCTAATAAAGTTAAAATAATCGTTTAATTTGAAATGAAGCTTGAATGGAACATTTTACGTTTAAACAAATTATAAAAAGGTGAAAATATCACTAGAATGCATCAAATGCATGATTTTAACAGAATAATAAATACATGTCTCGATCAATTTAAATAACTATTATAAAAACGTATTTAACTCTTTAATATCACTTTTAAACATTATAATTTTCAAACTGTTAAAGTTTAGAATGATTCTCTAATGAACATTAAAATATCTGAATCAACAATTCGCTGAGCGAAGCGAAAATGAGAAATGAGTTGATGAAATGAACTCGGAGTATTGATTCTACATTTAATCTGTGTACGAAGTAACACTCAAATAAAAAGTAGTAAATGTAAAGCCAGAAAGGAGCCAAACAGCGATAGACGCGCCATACTATCCCCCTCTACCGCTACGAATTCTGGGATTAATACTCCACAGGCTCAAAGATAGTGGCAACGTTCAGGTAGAAAGCGGCTTATGTTATGGTATTGACGTTATCCTTCCAGTTATAGGCTCCTACTTCCATGATGCTGAGTGACGTCAGTTTCAGCAAGGCAACACTAGATACCGGGCGTCACAAATAGTGGTTGGCCGTGACCAGCGATTGGTACATAGCGACGCGCCCATCCTTTTGTGCCAATCGTTGTATGTCTTTCGTCGCGGCCAGCCACCTTTTGTGACGTCATGAAAATGAATGAGCAAGCCCGGTATCTAGTGTAACGTTGGTTTCAGCCTCGACTGAGCGCCAATCACTGTCAGCGCCATCTATTGTTTGAAATTCGAACCAAAATCAAGAATCACAGTAAAAAAACTCCTGACATCATACATAACCCTCCTGCAAGAATTTTTTAAATATCTATCACCGTTTGAAGTTTTTAAATTTTAAAATAATTATATAACTATGAAGTCCCTTTTATCCATAAATGCGTAAACATTTCAGGTATTCTGAATCACTTTTCGTAAGAATCTAATACCATCTTCATGTAAAAGCTAAGATTTTTTTCTAATATTAAATTTACACTGTTAAAAATCTTCAGCTTTTGCTGCAGACACACTCCACCGCTTTTAGAGAAAACGGTTACTTTACTATATTATGGAGCATTTTCATTGGTCAAAATAGAGATATTCTATAAAAGCGGTGGAGTGACTATACAGCAAAAGGCTATGATGTCATACACTCACGCACAGTTTTTTTAAAAATCGGTTATAAAAAAGGAAAAAAGTCGCCAAATTTAGGGGATTTTTTCCTTTAATGGCAACCTAGCCATTGTATTAAATTATTTGTTTGGCGCGGTCTTGAAAATCGCGCCAACCAAAAAGTCACCAAACTTATGTTTATATGTTTGCGTGAGTGTAAAGCATCTGTTCCAGCTGAAAATTTTTTACCGTGTATGATTTAAGCTGATTTTTCCGACACGAAAAACTGTTCACCAGGTAGCAGATAGACTATAATAAAATGTGTAATCTATCATTATAATCTATATATCTAAAATGTATAAGCTATCTTTCTAATCTCTATATCTAAAATGCGTTAAAATGTGTAAATTATCTTTAAAATTTTTTAAAGTTTATGACGTAATAACGTAGTAACGTAAATGGACCTTTAAGGTCCACTTACGTTATGGCGTTATCGTCCTAGGCGTTGGCATTCCAGGTGTTAAATCATAAGACCCAAACAATCAGCGGCGACGTAAACAACCAATCGACACGCTGATTGGTTGGGGAACCTGTGCATCACCATAGATTAACATACAATGTAGGACACTATCATAGAGCGTAATGGTAACGCGATGACGATCGCAGCGCCTGTATTGACAAGGGGGAAGAAACATCTCATACACAGAATGTTTCTGCTTTTGAACGTCTACTTTATTATGATCTTTCTTTTTTTAAATATTACATGTTTACGTTTTCAACTTTGTAGTAACAGCGAAAAACGAGGGGCCTCCGTGGCCGAGTGGTTAAGGCACCACTCCGCTAATCGCTTCATAGCGTAGGAAGCACGGCCGGCGGTGTTCGACTCCCGCCAGCTCCATTGCACACACTTTGTGGAGCTCCCGGATGTAACTCTTGGTGTTGTAAATTTCCTTGTACTTTCTCGTCAAGATTTATGTAATTGTTGAAGTCATGTATGTGTTTCTGTGAATAATAATAAAAAAAATGTATATGGATCATTCGAGACAACAGCCTTGTAGCTATAGGTCTCAAAGCCCACCCCCCTTCAAAGTCTTCAAAGTCAGCGAAAAACGAAAGTTTTGAATTCCAATTTGTATGCAAATCAGATTCTGCCGGACATACTTTTAACACGTTTACACATACCAAAAAGTTCTGAAAAAAAAATTGTTTCAATAATAATAAAAGAAAGAATAAAAATAAAGTCGTTTAAAAAGAAACTTATACAATGAATCAATGGTCAATTTGAAAGGAATCGTCTGCATTGAAGAGAAAAGAATATATATTAAAGCATAGAGCATAAACATATTTCATATACATGGGTAAATTTGTTAGTCTTGTTAGTCTTTCCCGCTTGTCACTAGTGACGCTAGTATTGCTGGAGATTACAGATTTTGCTGTAACTGTCCTATCTTGTAAATTAATCTGGCTATGATGCCTTAAACCAGGGCTACACTAGATACCGGGCTTGCTCATTCATTATCATGACGTCACAAAAGGTGGCTGCGAGGGTAACGAAAAAGACAGGTTACCGCGGTACATTCCAGTTATATTTTTTTACAGACCGCTAGTGTGACGTAATGCTCTTTTCGTACATCTGCATTGGTGGATTCGAGCATCACGTGACTCCCGCGGTCTGTAAAAAAAAGATACGCGTAAAGCACCGCGGTAGCCTTTCTTTTTCGTTAGCCTCGAGGTGGCTGGCCGCGACGAAAGACATACAGTGATTGGCGCAAAACGATGGGCGTGTCGCTTTGTACCAATCGCGCTGGTCGTGGTCAGCCACTATTTGTGACGTTTTGAGAGTGAATGAGCAAGCCCGGTATCTAGTGTTGCCTTTTTTAAACTGACGCATCTTTTTTTTTTATCCGTTATAAAAAGGAAAAAAGTCGCCAAATTTTGAGGATTTTTTCCTTTAATGGTAACTTGGCTGTTATATTAAGTTATTGGTTTGGTGCGGGTTTGGAAATCACGCAAATCTAAAAGTCACCAAACATCTGTGCGTGAGTGTAAGTACAGCGCCTAGAATACACAGTGTGGAAACCGGCTATCCCAGTAATGCTTTAAAAAGTGCTAAAATATTGTAGCCGATAAATGTGCAACGATGCTGTACGATAATACGGCAATCGCAGAGACATCTGCTAGCTAGCTCTTTTCAACGTAAACATTGTATTGCACAAATTAAATAAATATCATATGTATTTTGAACAGTTATAAGTTGATACTCAAGCAATGACATAAAATAAGTTGCAGAATATCTTTTAAGAGGATAACTATATATTATCATTGCTAAATCGCTTTAGTAATGAAACGGAAAAAAAGGATTTGTTTTTGCACACTATCTTTCATAATTTTAAAGCTTATGAAAATCACTATCTAAGTCAGAGGAAACAGGATATAATTTAAGTATTTAAAATACTTACTACTAGCTGAAACGTTTTCTCAATTTGATTCTTGTAGAAAGTTTACGTTGAAAAGAGCTAGCAGATGTCGCTGTGATCGACCTCTTATCATTCAGCCTCGTTGTATATTTATCCAATTCACTTTTTAGTACTGTTTTGTAGCCGGTTTCCACACTATTTATTCCAGACGCTGTAGTGTAAGATATCTGTTCCATTATTCTATGTGCCTCACAGACTTCGTAGATCTGGGAAGGCGGTTACGCCATAATATTAACGCAGTAAAAAGCAGATTGCAAACTTTGGACAAAAGTTCGATTCGAAGCATGCCCCTGTGAATATGCCACTACTCTCTATAAAGGTACTCTATGTTCTCTATAATGCTACTGTTTGAATAGTCGCTTTCAGTCGTGACGTGAGTCATGACGTTTTGCTTGGAAACTGACTCTAAACAAACGGTTGCTAGGTTGTATTTTCTATTATGTTTGCATATTATAGCTATATCTCACGACAAACTGGTTTATTACGTTATATGCAGTGGTAACATTTTCTATGATTTATATTTAATAAGAAATGACACATAGCAACCGTTTGTTTGGAGTCAGTATCCAACCGAAACGTCATGACTGACGTCACACTGAAAGCATCCGAGGCTAACGAAAAATACAGGCTACCGCGGTGCATTCTGCATATCTTTTTTTACAGACCGCGAGAGTGACGTGATGCTCTTTTCGTACACCTGCATTGGTGGATTCGAACATCACGTGATTCCGCCGGTCTGTAAAAAAAGATACGCGTAAAGTACCGCGGTAGCCTTTCTTTTTCGTTAGCCTCGGAAAGCATCCGAGGCTAATGAAAAAGACAGGCTACCGCGGTGCATTCCACTTATCTTTTTTTACAGACCTCTCTTTTTAATAATTCCACTTATCTTTTTTTAATATATTATGCTCCATAATATATTAAAGTAACCGTTTTCTCTAAAAGCGGTGGAGTGTGTCTGCAGCAAAAGCTGAAGATTTTTAACAGTGTACGCACAATGCATGCTCAGACCATGATCTACGTTATACACTGCCGGTGCATGACTTTTGAGACGTCACACGGCGTGGATAATCTTTATACAGCGATTGGCTCAAAACGATGGGTGCGACGCTTTGTATGTACACATTATAAAAACTGCCGATCCACAGCTACGTCATACAATCCAGCGCGAGGCTAACGAAAAAGACAGGCTACCGCGGCATTCCACTTATCCACATTCCACTTATCTTTTTTTACAGACCACTAGAGTGACGTTATGCTCTTTTCGTCACTCTAGAGGTCTGTAAAAAAAGATATGTGGAATGCACCGCGGTAGCCCGCGACCTACGTTATATACGGCCGGTGCCCGACGCTTAATACGTCACATAGAGTGGATCATTTTTACACGATGATTGGTGCATTACTGTGGGCTAGCCGCTTTGCACCAATCGCTGTGTAACAATGATCACAATCCATGTGAAGTTTTAAACGTCATCCACCGGCCGTGTATAACGTAGGTCGTGGGTAGCCTGTCTTTTTTGTTAGCCTCGGAAAGCATCTATTGTTAAAGACAATACCTCACTAGGGTGCCTTTATAGGAGAGTGGCAACATACACTGTAAAAAATGTTCAGCTTTGCTGCATAGTCACTCCACCGCTTTTATAGAATATCTCTATTTTGACCAATGAGAATGCTCCATAATATATTAAAGTAACCGTTTTCTCTAAAAGCGGTGGAGTGTGTCTGCAGCAAAAGCTGAAGATTTTTAACAGTGTACGCACAATGCATGCTCAGACCATGATCTACGTTATACACTGCCGGTTCATGACTTTTGAGACGTCACACGGCGTGGATAATCTTTATACAGCGATTGGCTCAAAACGATGGGTGCGACCAGGGCTACACTACATACCGGGCTTGCTCATTCATTATGATGACGTCACAAAAGGTGGCTGACTAGGAGGAAAGACACACAGCGATTGGCACAAAACGATGGGCGCGTTGCTTTGGACCAATCGCTGGTCGCGGTCAGCCACCATTTGTGACGTTTTGAGAGTGAATGAGCAAGCCCGGTATCTAGTGTTGCCTTGGTGCGACGCTTTGTATGTACACATTATAAAAACTGCCGATCCACAGCTACGTCATACAATCCAGCGCGAGGCTAACGAAAAAGACAGGCTACCGCGGTGCATTCTACTTATCTTTTTTTACAGACCGCTAGTGTGACGTGTTGCTCTTTTAGTACGAATGCATTGGTGGATTCGAGTATCACGTGACTCCCGCGGTCTGGTAAAAAATATACGCGTAAAGCACCGTCGTAGCCTTTCTTTTTCGTTAGCCTCGATCCATCGCTGAGGCTAACGAAAGAGAAAGGCTACCGCGGTGCTTTATGCGTATCTTTTTTTACAGACCGCCGGAGTCACGTGATGCTCGAATGCACCAATGTAGGTGTACGAAAAGAGCATCACGTCACTCTAGCGGTCTGTAAAAAAAGATAAGTGAAATGCACCGCGGTAGCCTGTCTTTTTTACAGACCGCTAGAGTGACGTGATGCTCTTTTCGTACACCTACATTGGTGCATTCGAGCATCACGTGACTCCGGCGATCTGTAAAAAATTATATGCGTAAAGCACCGCGGTAGCCTTTCTTTTTCGTTATCTTCGATTTTACCAGGGCTACACTAGATACCGGGCTTGCTCATTCATTATCATGACGTCACAAAAGATGGCTGGCCGCGACGAAAGACATACAGTGATTGGCGCAAAACGATGGGCGCGTCGCTTTGTACCAATCGCTGGTCGTGGTCAGCCACTATTTGTGACGTTTTGAGAGTGAAAGAACAAGCCCGGTATCTAGTGTTGCCTTGGTCCTTTGCGCATGTCACCACTCTCTTATAGAGGCACCCTAAGTGAGAGTTAACAAATATTTTCTTGGCGGTAAAGGTGGCTCACAGATTAAATATAGTCATACAGATTTGACAGTGGAGCGAAAACCCGAACCGGCGCGATACAAGCGCCACTACTGAGCACAGTCAAGAACTAACGCACACGCGCGCGATCTATAAACTGTCAGATTGTCACGGTCACATGTACCTGTTGGCAGTTTTGTTTATTTAATATCGACACGACAGTTTCTCAGTTTAAATTATTAAGAAAAAGGTGTAAATCTGTAAGAAACTCGTGTAAATATGTATATTTGTAAGTATTTGTATGATAAAATAAAATATGTTTGATGTTTTAAACAATAACAAACTGCGGCGACACATTTACATAAAAAAAAGATAGATACTATACAAAAAAGATAAGTAATACCTACCTGTGGCGACACGCCCGGAACGTTTGCGACTGTTGTCACTAGGGGCTCTGAAGTTGCGATTCGGTTACCATTGAGCTTATGGAAGTGTCGTATCTGGTGGAATATATTTAATCTGTGAGGTGGCTCGTCAAGAGGCTTGGGTATACGTTTTTGTCCAAAATAGTGTCAACCAATCAAATTTTATATGCTGTATGTCGTCACTCTCATATAGATGTACCTTAACCATACTTTCAGAAAAGGGAATATCACTTTATCGTATTTATCCCTGTTACTTTATCCCTATTTATCGTAAGAATATTTAGCTGTTTGTATCGACTAATATGCAATCAAAAGAAACTTAGTTATTTAAATATTTATCGTAATATTTGTACAAATAATTTGAATGAGGTCTATTTCTCAATAATCTAAAGAATATATTTTAAAACGACTTTACTTGCCTCAAGCTTTTTAAGAAGAAAGTAATTCAGTATTTGTGGTAGATTTATACATAGAAACAGATAATAATGTCTGAGGGTATATTAAGAGTAACACAATCGACTTTGAATTTGACACCTGCCCTTTTCATTGATGATTTGCTGAACTATGTTTGCCAACAGCTTGAAGTGCACAGATTGTCAATAATGCCAGGCGGAGGCCGGAGTGAATATATCTCGGATGCTACATACACTTTTAGTCCAGAAATAGGCGATGCTTTGATCCATATATTTAAGTCATTCAATAACATTGCTGAGAACTTGATTGTACTTTCTATTCTTCTCCGTGCGGAAGAAGAACCAAGGGTTATTAATCTATTAAAGTTCCACGAAGTATCTTCTTTGACAGATGTAGATTTCGATCGCGATCCAAGAGTATGGTGTAGCCAATTGTTGCATTATCTGGTAATTGTAACATCTCTTTGCTTATATTTTGAAAAAAGCTTGGATCTTGTATCATCCATCGATGTCATAGTTGAAGCATCTGAAGTATTAAACATGATGATGTCCCAAAGATCCAGCGAAAAAATTGAAAGCTTAAAACAGTATGCTAGTAGCACCTTAAATGAACCCCCCCTTACTCATACAACAATTTATGAACTGTACTAGTTGAATGAATTTTTAATAATTAAATTTTCTGATTTTGATTTGTAAATATAAATGTAAGGAAAGATTTTTAATGTTTGCATAATAATGTGCTTCTAATTATATTTCTTCCATATTTTATTCTTGAACAAAAGATTTCTTTTTCCAAAATTGAAATCTTGATGATAATCGATGAGTTTTACTCAATTTTGTAGATTTTATTGTGTATTATTTTAGATTTTATGCTTAGCTCTACTGATGGCAACAAAGCTATTAATTTGGCATATTTCGTGTTAAGTAAATAATTTTTAAAAGATTAATTTGTTCAGCATGTTTTTTAAAACTGTAAACAGGTATATCATGTTTTTTGAATGGTAACTTGATAATAAATTTGATAAAACTTAAACCGTTGGTACACCTTTTCGTCTATCATGCTTTACATTTGCATTTTTAATATTTTATAAAAAAATGGTATTAAAGAAGGAAATATTTATATGACTGCGATCTAACTGATCATTTTTCAAACGTAGCATATAGATTTCTGAATGAATTGTAAGAAATATTAAATTTAATAACTTAAAATTTCAAGCCATTTCTCATCGGCAAAAACATATGCTTTAATATTAGTCTTAACTTTCGTTTAAATTAGTTGCAAAAAGTGTGCGTACAACTTATCATTAAAAAAAATTTTTGTTGGAGAGTTTCACATAAAACGCAAACAAATACTTCTTGGATTTTTATGTATGATGTTTACATGCAAGGGCATCAACAAAGTAAAATTAATCGAGTAGCGCATTAGGCTCATTGGTTTAAAAAATTTAACTAATTCATTATTGTGCTATTTTTGTTTAAGGGTAGATACTTCATAAAATCCTTAGGAATTTCTGCTTTATAAAAAATAATTAGTATGATGATAACATTAAGATTTGAACTATGAATTATTCATCTCGAGGTGCCTAGTCAGGTGTAGGTCTCGTCAAGACTTTAAATTACGAGACCATCTCGCGTCAAGCAAATTCACTTGAAGTAACCGGCCAACATAGTACAAAGGAAAAGTAACACCATAGACCGGAAAACAAAGAAAAACTGAAATAAGCCACTAAATAGCACTGCAGCGATGCCAACAAGGCTCTTGACAGGTGGGTCACAGCCATGCTATGACCAGGCGAAATTCGCCCCGCGCCCAAGTACTAACTCATCAAGCTAGGCACTCAAGCCCGCAGGTAGGGGCCTGGTCAGCGGTATATATATAGTATCTTGCCAAATTTAATGATCCCTTGAAATGCAAAAGTTATTATAAACTGTTAGCGAAAACGTCTTGTTTATAATATACTAGCTGCACAGCAATCCAGTATGTTGTATTTGCATACTTAGACATCTTTCGAGTTTTTTGGGAAAGAAAAAAATCTAATTTTCTTTTACGTCAAAAAAGTATTTCAAATAAGTTTTATTGGCTATGATGTCATACTCACGCAGTTTAAAAAAAAAAAAATCTGTTATAGAAAGGAAAAAAGTCGCCAAATTTAGGTGATTTTTTCCTTTAATGGCAACCTAGCCATTGTATTAAGTTATTGGTTTGGCGCGGGTTTGAAAATCGCGCCAACCAAAAAGTCGCCAAACATCGGTGCGTAAATGTAAAGCTTCTGTTCCGTTTTATTATTATTAAGAATTAAATTATTATTATGAAGAAATTATATTATTAATACCAAATTATTATAATTACCAAATTTGAAATTATTAACCATGATAAGTTTAGCTGAAAATTACACTGTGCAAATTATGTGATTTTGATGAAATTTTATTAGTGATGTTATAAAAGAAGGGCGACTTACTAGGAAACTTAACAAAAATTTTATTGGTCAAGAATATTTGGGATGAAAACTTGGGGAACTTCCCTTTTTATCTTTCAACCTGAGTGTGTGCATGTCACCTTTCTTATAATGACACTCCAAATTATAGTAAAACGTTCCTCAGGGTGGAATTTCAATGACGTTATTTTGAAGGTGAAAACATTTACTGAAACATTTCATCCTTTTGAAAAGTTTTGAAACTGGTAGTGTGAAAATTACACGAATTTTATGGATGGAAAATCATTTCAGTTTTAAGAATTAAGATACACGATTCATTTTAAATATGTCATTTTCATCCAGTAAATCATTCCCATTTTAGGATCTCTGAGAACAATCTTAAAACAACATCTATAGGTAGTATGCAAATTACATCTGACAGAAGAATTGGTGCACAAACCCAGCTTAAAGTAGTATCATTATTTAAGAAACTTGGCATAACAATCGGGCAACTAATGATTTTATATGCTTTTATTTGTTTGTATCATGTGTATCGGTATAGCGTCTGGAAGAGAGATAATGAGTGGGCTCCCAGCCGCTTCGGTCTCAACGTATATGTATTAAACGCCACGTTTCTCCTTGCCCACCTTTTGATGTCTTTTACTTAACGAATATTTCTTTTAAATTTTTACGATTGTGTCCTCCATAATTGGGATACGCGGTGGTGAATGTAAGCGTCTTTCTCATAGACGCTACAGTATTGCACTGAAAGCTAAATAATTTACAATAGTACCATGTTCTATCGGAGGTCATTTATCTACATTTTCTTCACATTCGGAAAATAATATTTCATACGGATCAACAATATTGCTGGCTTTCAGCTTTTTCAGTTACATTAACGTACTTTACTATACATTTTTAAAAGAGAAGGTAACAAAATTCTCTCATTAAATCAAATTATACAAAAGAAAATAGATGTATTTTTTACAGTTATGTTTTTGTTAGATATCATTACTTTTTGTACAGTTACAATATACTTGAACACTTTACTTAATGGTTTTTAATGTGTTTACAAATGACTATTTTATTCACCAGGCAACATTCAATTTAATTTAAATTTCCTACAACAAAATATTTGGCTGTCAATTTGCGGCAGAAATCTGTATTTTAATACTGTTGTATTTAATGTTTGTTTTGAAACGAAATGTATTGATTCGAAATTTTTATTATTTCTGAAATAACAATAATCATATTGACATAATTTTATGTTTTACCATTATAGACTCATTAATATATAAATCAACAGTTCGATTCATACGAATTTTAACTTCGGATGTCTCGAAATATATGCGTATTTCGATATATGTATTCTCTCAAGATGTTTTTGTTTTTTCACAATGTGTCTAAAAAGGTAAATTTTATGCTCCATTACTCAAAAAATTAATTCTCTGAAATTAGCCAAAAATCGCTGATAATTAGGTGATTTTGCTGGGAGGTCAGCCCGGATTCAACATTTGGCACTTTTTTCGGCAAACTAAAATTTCGCTCAATAGACGTAACGTTAAAGTAAAAATGGACACCCCCAAGTGGGTAATTAATTATTTTCAGATTTTTTATTCCTTATAGTGTAAACGAGCTTCGTACCAAATTTGAAGTCTTTAGGGGTAGTAGATATATGAGATCTTTTTGATGGGTCAGTGATAAAATTATCGATTATCAGACATTTTCAAATAGCATTATCTCGGAAACTTTTTATGCGTTATTTATAAAATTTTGGATTCTGGATAATTAAGAGGGCCTTACTACACATATAAAATTATAAGTACGTAGGTCAAATAAATTTTCAGCAGTAGAATGTCGAATTTTGGCGAAAACAGCTCGAAATGGTTCGTGTAATATATCACACTAGTATGTCAGACTAACTTGGCTGACACACTGCCGTGTGTCTAGACCCTACCCAACTAGCTGTTGCTCGTAAAACCAATAAAAATTTCAAGACTCATGTAAATTATAAGCAATTAAGGTAATTCGACAATTTTCTCATTTTAAAATTAAATTTATATCAATTAATATCAAAATTTGACATTCAAACCATTTACAATGCAATTTAATTTCCTCATTAAAATGAAAAACCCTTCTAGATATTGCAATTCATCGTGACAATGATTTAACAATTTCTTATAATTTATAATAAAAAAAGTATAATTAACTGTGTCACAGAATGTTTCCAACTTTAGTTGAACATCCTCCCCTCCCCACCCCACCCCAAAGCAACAAAGTGAAGTTAATAATAAACAAAACACATGGTCGTAGCACATCATAGTTTCTATTTTCATGGAAATGGTCAAGTTCTCGTGAATACTGTCATGAAACCAAATGCTGTATAACAGCATACTGTCATGTACAACAAATTCCCATTTAATAAACTATATTGTAGGCAGTTTCGTTCTGACTTAAAAAAGCGTTTCGTTTCAACAGATGATGTTTACAGCAAATTTCGTGTGGTGACAGTTGTACAAAGAAAACTAACTTCACGGATATCAGCTAATCAATTTGAGTCATTAGTGAGACGGTAGGAATAATTTCTATAAAGCAACAATGTGAGTAATGCCCCACGCCACAATTTCTGACAGGTCTTGCAGACATAAAGTGAGAAAGAAAGCTTTACAAAGAAAAAAAATTACAATTTTTGTTTCCATTTTTAAAAGCTATGGGGGGGGGGGGGGTGTAGCGTCTCTTTGTTTACGGTGTTGCTCGAAAAACATATGGAAATTTAGTGTCGGTTTCATGGGATGTCGAGTCTGACGCTAGGACGACCAAAAAATTTTCCAGGTCGGAAACTGGCCGTCCTGATCCCCCACCTAGCTATAGGCAAAAGTGATTTAAAGTAGGTTTTATCGATGTTATACAACATAGCTTATTTGATATTGTATGTTATTGGTGTGTTGTTATAAAGAAAAAAAACTATTTCTATAATAAATTTTGCACGTAACATTTAATCTTCTTTTACAGGGTTGCACAAAATAATGGTCTATGATCAAAATTTGGTGGAAGTGCGTTTCGATTTGTGTTATGTGATTTCAAACCTAATAAAATTTTAGTATATCATGTGTTCTGTATAAAAAGCTACATAATATAAACAACACTGGCCAAAAGAATCCGAATAGTATGTTAGTCTATGAGCATTAATTACTGAAAGTGTATTTTCAACTCTATAATGCGTTTTTTAAATTGTTTATTCAGATATCCTCTTTCACTATATGAAAAGATAAAATTTCTAAACAATATTCTAGTGGTGTTGAAAAGTGTTTCATTATCTATACGGGCAGCATGATTTTTATTTCTTGTGTATGGCAAATAATTGGCAAATATTTTTTATTTCATGACATTATATTTTGATATTATGCTGTATTTGTTTTCAAAACTCTCAGTATTTTGAATTGGATTACATGGGATTTCTCATCGAATTTGTCAATTAGCTCACTGTACTGCTGGTATCTTTCAGAGTTTTCACGAAATTTGATTGCTTTTTATATGAGTTACTATATAGAATTAACTACCAAATCATGAAAAAAAATCTTTGGTGTCGTTCGCGCATGCGCAGTTATAAATTACTTCATACAAATGCCCATACCTCATCAAATATTCAATATATTAAATTTTTAATTGCAGTATACTGTTTCTACTGTTCTTGAAGTCAAACATGTGCTTTACGTCCTCGAATTTCAAGAACAATTTGTCAAGAATTTCATTAGATATTCGACAAACCGTAAAAAAATGTGAAAGCGTCCGGTCACTGCCCTTTAATTTTTGGACAGCAGTGTATATTACAAAGAAATTCCCATTTCTCTGTATTAATAGAAAAACACGCATAGATGGTAGTTTTCAATTGTAATTGTTTTTCCCATGTCTTAAGCTGTTATCACACGGACTACCATACGATATGAAGTATATGCTATTGCCTCTCGCTTGCTTGGAGCTACACTTTCACGTAGTGCTCCCTATTAAACGTTTATACGAGTATACGTATAATACGTATTATACGGGGTGGAGAGTTTGGATACGTATGATAGATACAACCAAGGCGGTTATACGTATGATACGAAACAGCATATACGGTAAATCGTATATCCGGATTTTACACCAGCGGTTAAACGTATAAACGTTTAAACGGTTTTCGTGCATTACTTAAAAAATTATGGTGTGCGGATCAGAGTCTTTGAGAAACAGCCGCTGTGTCCTGTGCAGCCGGTACTTGCAAATAAATAAATAAATTAATTAATTAATTAAAAAAAAATCTGAATATTTTTTTCTCAGTTTAGATTTTGCTCCCCCCCCCCTCTCAAATCTAAACTATTAATTATGAAATGATTTACTATGAAATGATTCACCTTTCGCATATCTGTAATACACGCACATAGCTTATTTTGATTTATGGCGTGGACATTTCGCCCGAAGCATTTGTATTGAAGAACACAAACTTATAGTGACTTCATATTTTATACTGACATTGATCAATCCAACACCTGGGAAGTTTCATAATCTTATTTTAATTTTAAAGACCCCCACGGAGGGCACTCCCCTCACCGGCCTATATCCCTAGTGCAGATAATCGGCCGTAACAAATAACTAACTAAACATACTTTTATTTTATTTAAGAGTACTTTTTTCTATATTAAAAATACATTTTACAGCAAAAAAGGAAAGAGACGGCAAGTCATTTTAAGTGATTTTTGGGTGATTGCGTTCTGAAATCTGCAGTGACTATTATTTGTCAGGCTATAAGTAATCGAAATTTATAGGTACTAACACAAAAAATGAAATTTGTAAAGATTAATAACAATTCTTAAAACGTAATATCTTGTAATGCACATACACTTTGTATAAAAAATACCACGAGTGTCATTGTAAAAAAAAAAAAATTAAATTGCGTTATACATTATCACAGAGTAGAAAACATTAGCACCGTGGAAAAAACATTTGACCCCCCGCACAGTGGGGCAAAATCCCGAAAAGCTGGCCAAAAGTCGAAAAAAAAAGTTAATATTTCGGGAATTTTGATTATACAGTTGGCTAGAATAATGTTTGGAGGGTCAGAATCTGTATTTAGAAAAAGGTTTTCGCGTTTCCCTGACAACATGCATCATTTCAAAAGTGACGCTTGGGGGAGTATCATCTGAGGTGAACAAAGAGAGCAAAACAGCGGTTCCTCTAAACACATGCTACATTTTTCCATATCATCCAATTTTAATTCTATAAAATGGATTCACACGATGAAGGTGTGTAAATTATTAGCATGCATTAGAAAAATTATATTAAGCGCATAAAATTTAATAGTGTCATGATTATGTTTGATTAAAATATTATTTTTTTGTTTTCAAACATCAGAAAGTTTGTAAGTTCCACAGTGTTCTGCGACGAAATTTAAGGAGATAATGTCCAGAACTATTATCTAATGAATAATAAAAAACCAGCTACCAAAAACTGCCATTTTACATTTCGTGCAGGTTTTTGCAACAACAAGTAGAAATGTCACTGTTTACTTACCCAACATACGTAGCATAGGGTAAATCTTGTAATCGATTTAACAATCGAAAAAAAGAAAATTTGACGTATTTTAGACACTGAAGATTCCGAAAAACATATTTTTAGGGGAAAAAAAAAATGCCGTCCGTCTGTGTGTCTGTAGACGCTCTATCTCCCGAACAAATTGAGATAGAGACTTGAAATTTGGTATGTACTTAGTATGTAATAATGGGAAAAAGCTTACTGAATTTAAGTAACCTCGATTATCCGGAACTATTTTTTTCGGACTCTCGAAATATTTGTTCTGATAAAAGGTATATCAAATTTTTCGAAATTGTTTATTTTAAGGAGTGAATATAAAAGACAATTAAAAAACATAAATTTTGCATAAAACATGAAGTCGATCGGATTATTAGTTGCCGAGATATTTGTAATCCTATTTTTCCACACTCTTCGATTTTTCATGACCCTGTATTTCATCCAAATTTCAATTCAAACATATATTTCAATTGGAAATGAGACGCTTAATCCGACGCAGTAAACTCTTAGTTTATATGATTATCATTTTTAGAGATATGAGGATGTTTCTTTTACGCAATTCAGTAATAGAATATTTAAAGTTTATGACGTCATCAAGCCACGATTTTATTTGAATAGCAATGCATTTTATAAGTAGTTTACACATGTTTTATTTTCATATTTTATATTATGTATATCCATGAGGGGTAAGTATTACGGTGGCTCCCAACGACTAGTTATTAGTCGCTTCAAAAATTCTGAAATTGTAAAAGAGTAGTGCATGTGATAATTTTATTGTCAGAGTTGCTGTGGTCTTCTTACAAATCTGAGTGCCTCAGTTCTTTGTGCAAAGTTATTTTTCCGAAAATGGCAACGTTTTTGTTTTATTGACGTGTATAATTATATTCTAAACAAGAGTTTTGTCAAAAAAAAAAGGAGGGTTTAATTAAAGTGTGATACAGTTCTCTTTTTTCTCTTTGTAGGGCTCGGGCTCAAAGTAAAAATTTTATTTATTTACAAATTGGAAAATTAAAAAGACCACTTGCTATTTGAAAAACAAGGTTGTAGTCTGTTTCTTAAAATGTTTTACAACGCTTTGAAAATCAGTTTGAAACAGGGATGAGTTGTTATTGATAAGAATATAAAGAGAAATATTCTGTGCAATTCTTAAGCCTTTGCATGGTCGATATTATTAATATAAAGAAACCGTGGGCGATCCCTTATATATCCCCGCTTTTTATTTGACGTTCTTTTCCAGAATTACCGGGTAAAAGTGTTATGTCTTTCTGCCGCAGTTGTACAATGATATTTTAAAAGAATACGAATTTTGAGTTTTGTCAGATTTCTGCCTGTGGTTGGGTATAATTAAAAAAGTTACCAATTTAAACAGATTTTCAGGAACATGAAAATCACGAAACGTTGTCACGAGGGAATGTTTACAATTAATACTATTTCTACATAAGAAGAGATTTCTAAATGAGAAAATTATTCTTGAAACAATTTTAAAATGTTATTAACAATTTTCTACTGCATGCTTTCGGTATCTGTACTAATTCGCCATTTTTACTTTTATTTTTAACTTTTGAATCGTAATTAGCATTCTTCAAAGCACCTGTATACGAAATTTCATACAAATTGAATAGCTTTAAAAACATTTAAATTTTTAGACCGAAATATTGGATTTCCCTTTTTAACACTTTCCAACCTAGTTGAAAAGTGTTTATGACTTAGGTTTATCAGCCGGATGGCCGTCTGCCGTCTGTCCGTGCTCTAACTCCCGTAAATATGCTCGGATTGCCCTGCAATTTTTGTATGTTATTTTCGTTATCTATAGCATGTTCCCTATTTCAACTGAAGTGTCTAACTTATAGTTTTTTTACAGGGACACTCAAAAGAATTCCGTTACATTACGGTCTATGGGGAAAAATCATTTGTGGTTTATTTTAATGATGTTGCACAATTTCAAACACATTGTAATTGATATATATCACTAAGGTGCATTACAAGAAGCTTAATATGGAATAGGGTGTGCATAGCACTTATAGTTACTTTACAGAGACAGTCAAAAGAATTCCGTTACATTACGTCTATGGAGAAAAATCGTCTGCGGTTTATTTAAATGTTTCACTATTTTCAACGCATTGAAATTTATATATATCACTAAGGTGCATTACAAGAGGTTTACTACAGAATATTATGTGTATAGCAGTCCGTTCATTTACAGGGACACACAATAGAATTCTCTACTGCCTGTTAACAATAATTCCTGGAAGTCCATTTTAAGTTACTGAACGCGATTTTAAATTTAACTCACTTTTTGTTTATTACGTGGTGTGTATAAATTCTGTAGATCCTATACAGGGAAGCACAAAAGTTCGCGAACACATTTCCGTTTATTGACTGAAACTCCAGAAGGAGAATTTTAAACTGTGCTACGCGTTTCCTAACTAAACTAAAATTTAGTATCCTATGTAGAATATATACAAATCTATAGATCATATACAGGGCTGAATAAAAGTATTCGGATATTTTTCCGAATATTGTATATGTTGGTAATATATGTTGGGAATTCCTGAAATTACGTTTTTAAATATGTTATGCGTTTTCCAAATTGTTTACTTAGATGTTATCTTTCAGCTTATTAAACGGTAATGATTTGTAAAATTATTTTGGAAGCGTTGGAAAGTGTTACATAATCTATGCTTGACGCATGATTTTTCGTTCTTGTTTAATTTTAACTACGGAATCGTAATCAGCATCCTGAAAAACACCTGTGTACGAAGTTTTGTTAGATTTGAATAACATTTTCATATTTTGGCCAACTTTTTGGGATTTTGCCCCACTGTGCCCCGGGCGCAATTTGAGTTTTACGTACACAAAAATAAACATTTTTTTTAAATTAAAAAAGAAAGAATATACTTAATAAGGATTGACAATAAATATGAAACGTGTACATTATCCGTATTTGCTCAAAAAGTCTTTTTAATTTCGTTATATATTTACAATAATCTTTTATAGGGAAAAATAAGATTCTAAGTATGAAACATATTATACAGATTGCTAAAGTAACGTCACCGATTTCCAACTTGTTCTCCGTTCAGTGATGTAACACTGATGAGATCCATTGGCATTAAAAGTAAATACGATACTTGAAATACACGTATACTTGAATTATACGTTTAACCGAAATACGCTTATACGTATCCGGATACGTTTAAACGTATAATTTGAGGTATACCTATTTCTGAAATACGTATTATACGTATATCGGTTAAACGTATAACTGAAATACGTATCGCATCGGGAGCACTACTTTCACGCTGCAACCAGGGTTATTTTCCATACTGAAAGTTATCTGCAAATGTAAGGAGAGGGTGTAACATTTGGCGAGTAATTGGGAGATGTTTTAATATTTAGGGTAGAGTTCGATTGATAAACAGTAAGTATTATCGCGTACTAACATTTTATATATTGCAGTTTCTTTTCGTTTCTGTTCTATATATATATATATATATATAATATTGTGATCATTTTACTTGAAATTCCAAGATTATAAATAAAAAGAAAACTGCCCAGTTAAACTGAGGGCATTGAGCTCACAGGCTATTCACACTAATTGTATATTATACTCTTATTTCAAAGAATTTGAAATATGCCCCTCGAAAAATAAAGAAATCAACAATATATTAAGGGGGGGTCATCCCCCCGTTACCCCCCTCATAGTTAACTAATGAACCCCTTAAACTAATCAGGGAAGTCTCTAATTACAATGAATATATGTACAAAATTTGAAGAAAATCGGATAATTCTGCATGAAAAACCCATTTATCTAAATTATGGGGGGTTAGCCCCCCGTTTCCCCCCCTTTATGCTTAACCAATGAACCTCCAAAACAAATCAGGGAAGCGCCTTATCACAAGGAACCTATAAACAAAATTTAAAGTAAAACGGTTAGTTCTATTAAGAGTTATCGCGTTACGTACATACATACATACATACGTACGTACGTACATACAGAACCGGCGGGCACATAAGCTCTCAGGCTTTGATAGCCTGTGAGCTAAAAAAGTACTCTCGCTAATATAACATTAAAATTCTAAATTATAGAGTCCATATCTTCAGTTTGTCTTTCATTACCTGTAAATATTAAAAATTCTCAACTATTAGTATTAAGTGATTTAGAAAAAAATAGTATATTAAAACTAGTTTTTCGTCACATGTATTGGAACCGCACTTTATCGCTAAGCCGAAATCTGTAACGCAAAGAAAGATTTTAAATTAAGTTTTAGTTATTTTGCCAAAATCACTATTATGACATTTTTAGTTAACATATTTTACATATTTTAAATGTAATTCATGTTACATATTGAATGTAATGTAAAATTGAAATACGTAATATAATTTAGATATAGTTCCCACTCTTTTGCAGTTTTTTCTTCCTTTGTTTTGATGATTTTAATCATTTTTCGAAAGTTTAAATGAGTTTTTGATATTTTTCGTTTCAAAAACACAAACCTTTATTTTTATATATATTGTGTACAGTCCTGGGGGGAGGGGGGGGGGAAGTTATACCCTCTACTAACTCTGCCGCAAATCACTGTATAAAAATGTCACAAGTAACAATAGATTAGTAATAACATATAATAATAATGCTGTACATAAATTTTGCTGGGTGGGTGGGGGGAAGGAGGAAGTTACGTATAGCAATTGTAACATATTCTAAAACTTTTAGTACTAAGCCCTAATTTCGACATCATATTTTTCGGTAAATTTTACCTTCGTGTATCAAACTGAAAGTCCCTCGTTAAAGTAGTTTAGAAATTACGCAGGTTTTATGTTTGTACCTCCTAATGTTAAATAAATGTTCGATAGTCGCAAAACAGATTACAAGACAAGTGCTTTTTTAAGCATAACTTAAAAACTATTTGGCGGAATGAGCTTTGATTTTAGGTTCGCATATTTGAAAATTCTAGAAATCTATTTCTGTTAGGAAAGTTTTACGTTACAATTCCTTTTTATTTTCGAAAATATATAAATTTTAATTTTTTTTGAAGGGAAGCAAAATATTTTAACTGGAGGGGGAGGGGGGGGTTATATGCGTATTTATTGTTAATACATAGTAAAAAAAAGAGCACAATTTGCTTAACAAATTGAAAAACATATAAAGGTTTAAAATTTATACACCGGTAGGAGGGGGAAGACAAAATTTTAGGGTGGTTGAAATTCAATAATTAAAAAGGAAAAATAGACTGAAAAGGATATTCTCACCAACATACATTAAATACAATAATCCAACATGAAGTGAAAACTATTCAGAGCCAGGAATCGAACCTGGGTCCACAGCGTTCCGGGTATCGCTCTAACCACTGAGCCACTCCAACCGATTCTCAATCTGCAATTTCTCACTAATAAACCATGTTGGAGAGAAAGTCACCAACCATCTAATAGACAGCCTTGGATGACCGAACAACGGTGAATAGATTTTTACTATTCCACCGATCTACTAATAAATATGTATGTCTGTATAATAATTGTATATCTTTAAAAAAAGATTATTAAAAGGTAAAATATAATTAACTATATATAGCTGCTAGATTAAATTTTCATTTATTAAATTTTATTTTTCTAAAAGTATAAGAAAATTTTTTGTCCCCCCTCCCCCCCCCTCGACTACAAAATTTAGATTTTTAACGCTGCATGCTAAAATGAGTCTAGAATATTTTGTATTGCAATAAAATATCTTGATGCGTGTTTGATTGCATTTTTATATTTGGCGACAAGTACGAAATAACGCCAAATACAGCTGTCGAAAGTAGTTTGTTTGTTTGTTTATTGAGAACATACATCTGACTTGTGTGCTTGACATCAAGTGCCCGCTTATAAGTCATCGTCAATATACAGGGACGAGATAGCCACAAGGAAATTTACAACACCAGAGAGTTACATCCGGGAGCTCCACAAAGTGTGTGCAATTGAGCTGGCGGGAGTCGAACCCGCCGACCTTACTCCTACGCTCACAAGCGAATTACGGAATGGTGTCTTAACCACTCGGCCACGGAGGCCCCCAGAAAGTAGTTAAACGAATACAGTTTGAGAAGTAAATAAGTGACTACGACAGTACAATTATAACATACAGTACCTGGCCAAATTATTAGACGCAGTTGTTTTTATTATAATTTATTAAATATCTGGAAAGATACATGAGGAATTATCCTAAAACTTCAGGAGTGTAAACAACATGATAAACATCATATATTTCCGTGAAGATTTTTTCCCGAAACCCCATAAGGGGCCGTCAACAAATTGAAGAAAAACGAATGTCTTTTGGATAACCCTGTAAAAACTAATGTTGCAAAAAGCATTCAAACTGTAGATTAGGATTAAGTGGCTTATTGTAATAATTTGAGTTCATTTTTATGAAGATAGCATGTATACTAGAAGAGAAATTCACGTTTTTATAAAAACAGTCCCAAATTTTACCAAGTTTTTTGCTTATAATTTGCAGAGTTTTTAATATAAAAACAAGTTATTTTCAGAAAATGTGACAAACAAAATTATACACAATACCCTGCAATCAGAATTAAAAAATAATAAAAATTGTATCAAAAATGAGCAGGTTTACTAAATATTGTTTCACTGCGCATGCGCGAATTCAATCAAAATATACTGTGCATAATATATTAGCTAAATGTATAGACCAACTTCTATGAAAGTCTCATAAACATAGCTTGAAAATTCTGATAGTAATCGTCGATAGAATAAGCTCGAATTTCGCTGTTCCCAAAAGGAAGCAAAAAGATGAGGGGTTGTATCAAATATAGAATGATAGACACTTCATTCTTATTATGTCAGCTTTCATAAGCTAGTATATTTGGATACAACCCCTCATCTTTTTGCTTCCTTTTGGGAACAGCGAAATTCGAGCTTATTCTATCGACGATTACTATCAGAATTTTCAAGCTATGTTTTTGAGACTTTCATAAAAGATGGTCTATACATTTAGTTAATATATTATGCACAGTATATTTTGATTGACTTTGCGCATGCGCAGTGAAGCAATATTTAGTAAACCTGCTCATTTTTCATACAATTTTTATTATTTTTTAATTCTGATTACAAGGTATTGTGTACAATTGTGTTTGTCATATTTTCTGAAAATAACTTGTTTTTATATTAAAAACTCTGCAAATTATAAGCAAAAAACTTGGTAAAATTTGGGACTGTTTTTATAAAAACGTGAATTTCTCTTCGAGTATACATGCTATCTTCATAAAAATGAACCCAAATTATTACAATAAGCCACTTAATCATAATCTACAGTTTGAATGCTTTTTGCTATATTAGTTTTTACAGGGTTATCCGAAAAATATTCGTTTTTCTTCAATTTGTTGACGGCCCCTTATGGGGTTTCGGGAAAAAATCTTCACGGAAATATATGATGTTTATCATGTTGTTTACACTCCTGAAGTTTCAGGATAATTCCTCATGTGTCTTTCCAGATATTAATAAATTATAATAAAAACAACTGCGTCTAATAATTTGGCCAGGGACTGTATAGCATATAATATAAGGAATTGAAATAAAATAATCGCAATAAATAACTTTAAATTAGTAAATAAAGTTCTTATCGGGAGTGGTAAATAACGAACTCCGAAGAGACAATCGACGCATATGTAATTCTCTTTAATTTCAAAATAACTGCACATTTTTAAAGTTCTTTTCGTGTATGATTGGTCCTTGTGTTACTAATGATATTGCTTTTTCTCAATTCTTCTGTACTTTTGGTTTCAATATTTGCGATCACGCTAAACCATGTTGACTTACTGACGGTAGCCAAAGTGGTAGCTATAATTTTTGCGTAAGTTTTTTTAAAGCTTATTATTGTCATTCATATAAACTATGGAGTTTAATCGGACTGCCATTTTTTGTCTGATGAGCTTCGAAAAACATGTTGTACCTTAACTTTTAGAGGCCAGTGTATGTTGACTTACTGACGGTAACGATCTTGGAATTTTTAGAGAGCTCTGATTGGTGGATTTCGAGCTGATGTCTATCGTAAAGGATACAAACAACTGTAAGTTAGATCTTGAAGAAATTACGAGAGGCAATCTATCAAACGAGACGATTTCGAGAGTTTTCCTCTTGAAAAACATGTTTCGGATGAAATATCTGATATTGACTATGATATGAGAGTACGTGTGATAGCATCATAACACCCACGCAGATTTTTTTTTTTTAATCGGTTAAAAAAAGGAAAAAAGTCGCCAAACTTTGGGGACTAATTTTCTTTTATGGCAACTGGCTATTACGTTTGTATTCAGTTACTGGTGTTGAAATTTGTTATTGTAATCCGTATTTGTGTGGATGCTAAGGGAAATGATTGTGCATGTCTGTATTACGTCATTGATGATGAAAATTAGAGAAACCACGTGATTGGTTGTAGAAGGGTGTTCTATTGCACGTTATTGGTTGCAAAGTCGCGTATTATAGAACCACATATAGACTTCAAAACAGAAATGACGCGATGATTTTATCTAATAGTTGGTGTTAAATTAGAATTTGAATTACCGAATGATTACCCTGATATAGTAGTGCTCTTTAAAAGATTGAAATGCCGTGATTTTATCTAAAGGTTTGTGTGAAATTACAAAATCAGTTATCGAATGATTATTCTGATTGTAATAGTTCACTTTAGAAGAATGACGTAGGTAATATATTTTCCATTAAATTTATGTTAAAAATTTTTTTTTCGATTATTTTGATAATTCGCTTTCTGATTTTACTAATACGTCATTATTTATAAATGTTGTGTTTGTCATGAAATTAGAAACTAAATAATCGAATGTTTACACTGATATACTAGGGCACTTTAAAAGATTGAAATGACGCAATGATTTTAACTAAAAGTTTGTGTGAAAATAGAATTAGCACCAGCGAAGGATTACTGTAATATAGTAGTGCACTTTAAAAGATTGAAATGACGTAATTAACATTTTCCATTAAATTTATGTTGTAAAAAATGTAATTTTGGTTTATTTTAATTGTTTTGTAGAAATACGATTTTCTGTGTTTTCGAATACTTTGTTATTTATGAATGTTCTGCTTTTTGTGTTTCCAAAATGGCAACAGAAAATAGTAGCTTGGCGCAGTCTTAGAAAGCGCGCCAATCAAATTCGCCAAGCATCCCTGCGTGAGTGTAAAGCATCAGTTCCGATTGCCCGCTTATACCAAGAGCGGTTCGAGTCACGGAGGACCCTCAGGTCCGAGGTCTGTGGCTCGTGTCGCCTTCTCTGGGAGGGGATTGCTACTTTCTCGGAACTGTTCGACTGCGAGGAACCGGGCTGGAGGCTCGTCTTAAGACGGCGACCAAATCTACGTTCGAACCTTTGGCCGAAACCCGTCCAGCGCGTCTTTGCGTAGTCAGAGCTTTCTGTGCCTGACAAGATTGGGACTAGCAGACTTCTCCTAACAATAACTTCCTTGTACTAACCTTGACAGGGTCCGCTTCTTTAGCGCACTTGAGGGAGTTTTCCACGAACCACAGAGTCCGGTAGTGGTCCTTCGTACTTCCGTTAAAGTGTGTTTATATATGTGCATGATCTCGTTGAATGGGGTCGCTTGACTACGTCCTAGTTTCGCTTAGGGGGTTTTGTCTCGCGGGAAGCCATTCTGTGGAGGACAACCCAGCCAAGGCGTGTCTATGCGCCAGGGACCAAGTTTCTTCGAGGTCCTGGGTTGGCGAGAAGCACCTCCTGCTCTTGTAGTGATATGATATGGGGATGAGTCGTTGAATGGAGAGATCCATTTGACGGGGACGACCCTAGCCAAGGCGTATCTTTGCGCCAGGGACCAAGTTTCTTCGAGGTCCCGGGTTGGTGAGAAGCCCCTCCTGCTCGCCACATCCGATGAACTAATCGCTTCCTCCTTTCCAAGGATTAGATAACCGGAAATGTGATTACATTAATGGGTCGTGGGAGTGTTCGACACTGGCCGAGGACCCAGTTTCCCTTATGGGATCCCAGCTACGGAGCCATTGTTCACTTCCGCGTTCCGCCCAAGTGTGTTGTGGTGGTGTCCTCGGAGTTTAGGCTCCACCGTATCATCGCAGTAACCTCTGTCGTCATTCATTTGGGAGAGGGTGGCGAGGTGATGGAGGCTCACGCCCCCGCTTCTTCCCCGGCCGAAGAGCACCACCTTGGAGGTGTCCGGGTAAACCGGCTCCTTCTTGGTCGTGACCTCGTATGGATTCACGAGAATCTGGAATCGGCGGTGAAGTACGTCTGCCTTCGGCAGTGTAGCTTGTCTTACCTAACACGTAGAATGTAAGTTTATGAACATTTTTTCAATGAGAGCACGTTTTCTATATTAAAATGTATGTCCCTTCATAAAAGCAAAATCTGTTTTATATGTCATTTTTCTTAACCCTTAACTGCTGTTAGCGGTCTCACAGACCGCTGTTTTTTTCATTTTTCACAATTTAAAATTTTTCAGTTTAACTCTAGATACCAATGAAATTTTGTTACGTTTGGAACCTTAGCACTGTTACTATAGTCTTCAGAATGGATGAATTTTAAATATAATAATCCTGTACATAAAGTTTAGTACAGAAACAGTATCCTATGAGTTAAGCGAGCCATTTATTAATATTTCGATTAAGCGGTCTCATAGACTGCTTACAGTAGCTATGTGACATTTTCTGTCACAGCAGTTAAAAGTTAATTTAAGGTCGTATAACCCCCTCCTCTCTTGTTTAGAATTACTTTCGTTTTACGTTAATTATTTTCAATTCTTTATACTTTTACAACAAACTTTCTTTAAAATAATTTAATGATTTAAATTTTTTTTTCCACTAAGTTAATTTTACACGCATATTATATCCTTGTTTAACCCTCTGTTCTACGAGATTTTGAGAGTTCAACAGTTCCACGATTTGGGTAACCAAAGAGAAGTAACCTTAACAGGATCGAGAGATCCCAAATCGGCGATTAGAGCTGGGCGTAGTTTAGCCGAAGCGACAGAAAGCCCACTGACGGACGACGCAACTCTCCAGAAGCAGTACATGAACCAGCCAATGCCTAGGGGTGGGCCACAGCAAGAATTGTCTGCGTGCTCAGGCCGCAATGGTACTAGTGATGAACCATAACGATTAATTTTGAGTATTTGAATGAATCATTTGGGCATGCGTAGAAGCATATCTGTCAAACTTCAATTTTTTTAATTAAATTACTACCAGAAATTTTGAAAAAATAGTTTCTGATTTTAATTAGAATTGGATTAAATGTCAGTTAAAAATGAAACACGTGCTTCGCTTTACAAAATTGTTGGAGGAAATCGATTAAAAGGAATACGAATTTTGGCAACTATGCTGTTCCTTCGTTTTTGTTTACAAAATCTCTGGTAGTAATTAATTACAAAAAAATACGAAGGTTAGCAACTAGGCTTTTGCGCATGCCCAAATGATGCATTCAAATGAAAAAAATCAATCATTATGCCCATCACTAATTTTCTAGTATACAGAATATAATTCCGAAAGTGCAGCATAATGTGCTTCTGAGAACACATTGGATATTCTGATCTGTAAATTATATTCTAAATAAGTGATAACGTGATATACCGGGTGATTATAATTAAAGTTACGATTTCAAAAATCGATAATTTTAAAACTACTGGTCAGAATGACTTGATATTTTAGCAGAACAATCGTGAGGCAATGGAATTTTGTTTGGCGAAGGAAAAAATAGTTCCAAATTGTGCCGATAGATGGCGTTGTCAGGGTAATGTCAGGGGGAAAGACCAAAAATGTATTCTTAAAACGTAGGAATGATGTTGCCAAAAGGAAAAAAATAGAGTTCAGAGATTTACTAAAAATTTATTAGCGAAAAGACAAGACTACGTGTTTACAGCGACGACAGCGATAATGACAAAAAATGAGAAAAAAAAAAGAGCTTCATGGAACAAACACCTTACTGATTATTAAGGCATAAGTTGCTCAATATGCCCTCCGCCTTGTTCCGCTACTAATTGGAAGCGCAAAACGGCATGTTCCACAACAGATCGGAGGGTATCTGTACTAATGCAATGGGTGTGTTGTGTGATGCTTGCCTTCAAGTCGGCTAGATTCTGAATCCGCCCGCTATAAACAACATTCTTCAGGTACCCCCAAAGCCAGAAATCACACAGGTTTAAGTCGGGGGAACGTGGCGGCCACGTTGTTGGAAAATGGCGGCTTATGATCCTATCATCTCCGAAATTATCACTCAGTAGCTGCTTCACAGTAGTAGCAATGTGCGGAGGAGCGCCATCTTGCATGAATATTATGCGATCCACACACTGACGCTGTTGAAGTGCCGGAAGAACATGGTTACGCAAAAGTGCTTCATACCGCTTGCCAGTAACTGTGCAGGTAACGGGACCCGCAGGTGTGATCTCCTCGAAGAAAAATGGACCGACGATAAACGCTGCCGTTATTCCGCACCACACAGTGACCTTTTCAGACTGAAGAGGTAATGGCTGTAGCTGGGACGGATTCTCGGTCGCCCATATCCTACAATTTTGCGTATTTACAGAACCTTGCAAATGAAAGTGGGCTTCGTCAGACCACAGAATGTTCCATGGCCATCCGTTGTCCACTTCCATCCGGGCAAGAAATTGTAGTGCAAAAGATTGACGTGCTTCCAGGTCAGCAGGTAGCAACTCCTGCACATGAGTTATCTTGTACGGATAACAGCGTAAGACGTTCCGTAGGACTTTACGCACCGTGCTGTTCGGCATATCCAGCATTCGGCCAATCCCCCTTGCACTGCTGATTCCAGCATCACTGTCAGTATGTTCCTGTAATGCTGTAGCCACATCTTCCACTGCCGCAGCTGAAACTGGTTTCCTTCCTCTACCCCGTTTAACGTCAAATGAACCGGTCTCTTCGAATTTAGCAATCATTTTTTGCAGACCATTTGTTGTTATTGGACCTTTTTTTTATGGATTTTAATGTCCGAAACTTTCTAATAGCTGTAAGTGCACAGTCATCATTCTTATAAAAAAGCTTCAAGAGCAGAGCGCGATCCTTCATAGTCAGAGTCATGATGAAGCATTCAGGCAAAGAGCTGCTGCTCTGCATTTTTATGGTTGCTATGTCTGCGGTGCGCATGTCACGTATTAGTAATTTGCATATCTTTAGACAATGTGAACCCAGACAGCGCCATTTATGGGCACATTTTGAAACTTTTTTTTTTCCTTCGCCAAACAAAATTCCATTGCCTCACGATTGTTCTGCTAAAATATCAAATCAATCTGACCAGTAGTTTTAATTAAAATTATCGATTTTTGAAATCGTAACTTTAATTATAATCACCCGGTATTTAATTAAAATTTTCCTTTCATTAAGAACCAGAAAAATAAGCAAGTTTCTTTTTACTAATGGATTCGTTTGTAAATTCCGGTGTCAGTCTATTATTTCATCATTTTGCAAACAAATTTACTCCGCGCCGGAAAGGGTTCAAGAATACATTTTTGGTCTTTCCCCTGACATTACCCTGACAACGCCATCTATCGGCACAATTTGGAACTATTTTTTTTCCTTCGCCAAACAAACTTCCATTGCCTCACGATTGTTCTGCTAAAATATCAAGTCATTCTGACCAGTAGTTTTAAAATTATCGATTTTTGAAATCGTAACTTTAATTATAATCACCCGGTATGTCTGGAAAACTTATATTTTATGGCTAAATTATTTACCGTTGACTTCGCCAATAACCCTATTTTATATAAGTATATTCAGAAGCATTACGAACTAAATTTTCACGTTGTAAGACAATTTCAGCTGGTTTAAAATTATACTAAAAGTAAGCTTGTACATAGTTTAAGCATGTACTGCATACAGGATATCTAAAAAAGATTGAAATGCGCTTTTATGTTATTACCTGTTAGAGATAAGTATGTGGAAAAATTACAGAAGTGTTTTTAAATATGCAAGATGTAAGATATTAATGATATAGTCGCGGGATATTTTTTTCAAATATTAATTAAAAAATATGTCTTAATAGAAGATCTCAGTCATGTTTTGGAATGGCAGTAAACACTTTCAAAATACTCTCTGAATTGCTTTATTTAATTATGCTTCTAGGATAGGCCGCACAACCTTTTTTTTCTTGAAAGTTATTTGCCACCACAATTTCGAAAGTGGTGCGGGATATTTTTTTCAAATATTAATTAAAAAATATGTCTTAATAGAAGATCTCAGTCATGTTTTGGAATGGCAGTAAACACTTTCAAAATACTCTCTGAATTGCTTTATTTAATTATGCTTCTAGGATAGGCCGCACAACCTTTTTTTTCTTGAAAGTTATTTGCCACCACAATTTCGAAAGTGGTGCGTGTTATGTAATCGCAAAGTTTGTCACTAAATAAGGCAAATTTTTCTTAACTAAAATAGTGGTAACTTGTTGGCATGCGGATCAGTGGTTGCATTAGTGATGGACATAATAAATGATTTTTTCATTCGAATGAATCATTCGGGCATGCACAAAAGCATAGTTGCAGACTTTTGTATTTTTTTTAATTAATCAATACCAGAAGTTTTGTAAACAAAAACGACGGAAAAGCATACACCACACTGAAAAAAATTAGTCGTTGAGTGCCACCGTAATACTTATCCATCATGGTTATGCATAATATAAAATATGAAAATAAAACATGTGTAAACTATTTATAAAATGCATTGCAATTCGAATAAAATCCTGGCTTGATGACGTCATAAACTCCAAAAATTATAATAATATTAACTACAGGTTACTGCTTCGGATTAAGCGTTTCATTTCCAGTTAAAATATATCGTTGAATTGAAATTTGAATGAAATACAGGGTCATGAAAATTCGAAGAGTGTGGTAAATAGGATTACAAATATCTCGGCAACTAATTATCCGATCGATTTCATTCTTTATGCAATTTTTTTATTGTCTTTTATATTCACTCCTTAAAATAAAAAATTTCGAAAATTTTATATACCTTTTATCAGAACGAATATTTCGAGAATCCGAAAAAAATAGTTCCGGATAATCGAAGTTACTGAAATTCAATAAGCTTCTTCCCATTATTACACACAAAGTATATATCAAATTTCAAGTCTCTATCTCAATTTGTTCGGGAGATAGATCATTTACAGACACACACACAGACAGACGAATAGCAATTTTTTTTTTCTAAAAATATGTTTTTTGGAATCTTCAGTGTTTGAAATGTGTAAATCCGTCAATCCGTAAATCCATATTTTTTCGATTTTTAAAACGATTACAAGACTTACCCAATACTACGTATGATGGGTAAGTAGTATTGACCGCCCTGAGGGAGGACTATGAGATGGTGACCCGAATTCTCGTTGCACACAAGGAAAAACACCGTGCGGTCACCGCGTCTCTTCCATACCCAAGTGGTCGACTGAGGACCACAGAGGAGGATGGGCACCCCCCTCGCTGGCCGCGTAGTGAGTGGCTGCGTTCAAACGTGGCCACACAAGAAAGTCCTGTGTGGTCACCGAGTCCGATTCCCCAGGGGGATACCTTCATTAGGTATTCACGGGCATCGCAACCCTGGGCACCTGAGCGATCTTTCCTTTTCTTTTACCCCATCGCCTTTCTCTTGTCTAATCTTTCCTCTTTGTTTCACTCTCATTGTGGTTTCCTCTTCTGAGGTGAGGGCGATTCTACATAAGCCGATATCATCCTGTTTATATCGACTTATGGAGAATTGTAAACCACCCACCCGTTAGCCGTGCGTGGCGACCCACGTCTCTGGAAAGTGGTGTCCTGGCAGTTAAGGGAAACCAACACACTGCTTTGCCCTCTGTTTCAGGTAGATGGGAAGGGGATATTGGCCCCGAATGCATCAATCGGCTGGTCAGCTGACTTGTCACTGCCTGGGGATCAAGTGAGCGGTCACATACTAGTAATCTCGTTAAGAGCCTATGCTAGTCACGCTAAGAAACGCTCAAGCTAATGTTAAGTCTATGGGAAGGTTCTTGGCAGATTTCTCACTCGCATTTTAATATTTTTAAATCTTTTTTTTCGCATAGGATAGCTGAGGTCGATCTTTTACGTTGTTAGTTTTTACTTTTTTGATTTTGGTTACAGTTTTTTTATAAGCACACATTTTCAATTTTGGAACCGGTTGGAACCGTTTCTGAAAGTGACCGTTTTTCACATAAAGAACCTGGAACCAAAATCGAAAAAGTAAAAACTAACAACGTTAGAGATCGACCTCAGCTATCCTATACCTAAAACATCATTTAAAAATATTAAAATGCGAGCGAGAAATATGCCAAGAACCTTCCCATAGACTTAACATTAGTTTGCGTGTTTTTTCGCATGACTGATGTTGGCTCTTAAAGGTGGAGACTGACATAGGTGTGTCTTGTGAACGTATGGACCCTTTTTAGCACTGGTGCACGAATGCGTATCCCCTTGTTGGGCTCGGTAGTGGGTGGTGTGGCTGGGGTCTGAATTGTTTTTCTCTTTACTATGGATGGAAGTAATTCTTTTTCTTCTATTTCTCTCCCATGTGGAAAGCAACTAACTGTACAGATGACTTCATTCACTTGCTTTTTTGTTATTGAATGTACTTAGTCTTTCTGATAGTTCTTTTAAGAAAACTTCACCATTTCTTATCGCGGAAACATTTCAATCTGTTTTCGAAGACGGTTATTAACATTAAAAAAATAGTCTGGGGATTTACTTGTTGAGATTTCTTCAGACAAACAGTCAAGATTTCTCTCAAATTGCACAACAATAGATTCTTATTCTGTTTCTGTTCAGGCCCATTAAACTCTAAATACAAGCCGTGGTGTAATACCCGAACCAGATCTTTTATTCTCTACAAAAGAACTTCTGCAAAATTTAAAAGATGAAAATGTCATAGATACACGCCGTATCCCATATAGCACATGTGCTTCCCTAGGACATCCCCAGGAAGATTGACATTCATCCTCCAGGCATCCCTGAGGATGCAAAAATTTGTCACCAGGCGGTCCTCAGGAACCGAAAATGTCCGCCTCATAGCATCCCGGGGAGCTCCCCAGGACCTCCTTCAGGTTCCTCCTCAGGTTGTAATAGGGAAGATTTCAGGAAGTAATACCGGAGGAATTTGGGAGACTCCAGGGTCACTTAATGTGCATAAAAAACATCCGAAGTCATTATTCGACGTTATGTAAAAAATATTTTTTTTTTAAATAATGACATTATCGTTTAAAAATTTGCATAACACATATAACAGACATTACTTTTATTAATCACTCACACAGAATCACATGAAAGTTATGGTACAGATTTTATGGAATAAACTTTCTTACCGCCGGCTGGATTTGAACCTGGGTACTTACGCATTCGAGAAACACGCTCTAGTGATTACGCTACACGGCCGTTGTACCTGAATCGTTTATAAGGTATTCATGTATTTCTTTCTCCTCTTATGAAAGTCAGTAAATAGAAAACATGCATATTTTTACGCTTCGTATAGCAGGAATTCTGTAACTTTTATTGCAAATAAAGATGCAGAGGATAAAGAGGGGTAAGCGCAGATCTTTCAGAAAATATTGTGAAAGTCGTCGTTTTGAACCGAATTCCCCACGCGGCATCACAATAAAAGGAAAAAGGGAAGGGGAAGGGGTGTTTTATCATTTGCATAACAACATTGCGTTTTATCATTTTAATTAGGAGCCACATATATCAGGGTCAGGGGTCTATGATAAGGGGGCCAATTAAATAAAAATATTTAAAATTAAATAAATTAAATTATAAATTATAAATAATCACAATTAAACAAAGTAAGAGAAAAATTGACGTTTTTATAAACCAAAAGTTGAAAAACAAATTCAAAATCCACTTTTTTTTTTAAATTACAAATATTATAATTTTAAATTTAGAATTAGAAAAAGCAAAACTCAATTTGATTTCTAATATTGATATTACCGTATTACAAGTTGTTAAACGATATATCTATAAAAGATTTTCTGAGTTTATGCATGCTAGGTTGTTCTCAAATCCAAATTGGCTACTTTATGACATATTTTTTAGTTCATTTTTGTTCGGAAACGCATGAAATTGGCAGGTGTTCTTATTTATAAACTTTGTAATCAAAAGATGTTTTCCATTTTTTTGGTAAAGACAGAAGATCTTTCAGAAAATACTGTCAAAGTTGGTGTTTTGAGCTGAATTTCCGACGCCGTAGCACGAGAAAGGAGAAAAACGTGTCGTCATGTAACATGAATCGCTTATAACCTGATAAGTAATTTATCAAAAAATGGAAAATTCATTTCGATCTCAAATCAATTCAATAGTCAGGCCAGTCAATTTTACGTCTTTGCGTTTAAAAATAAGTCAAAAGATGTGTCAGAAAGTTTCACGTTGTTAAGCAGATCGCTTGAGAAACACCCTAAGATACATAAATACATCGTTTAATTTTCAATTACCTACATGAAACTGCTGTTTAAAATGACAATAATATTTCTTTAGCTCTTAATTTTTAAAATATTAGATTTTATTATAGATTTTATTAGAAATTATAGATTTTTTAAATAGATTGTTTAATTTAAAAATGCTTATCTCTAATCTATTAACTAGCAAATTCTGAATCTATACAAATATGTAAATATATATTAAACTGTTGATAAAATCCTTATTTGTAACAAATTTTTGATTCCTTTTGACTTCTTACAGTTACGAAAAAGAAAAAAGAAAAGAAAAACTCATTTATTAGGAATAATAAAAGAAATATATATATATATATATATATATATATATGATAATTTAAAATGGTCAGCGAAAAAAAATAATAAATCGAATTTATATTTTTAAATTAAATATTAATCCAAAAATTATTTATATATATAATTCAAATTAATATGAAATGATTAATTATTTAATACAAATAATAATAATAATTTAATATATAAGACATTATTTAAAGGATCAGAATAAATAATTTTTACTAGGTATTTCTAATCCTTAATTTATAAAATATGGTTATATACAAATATATATTAAACTTTTGATAA
Source organism: Maratus michaelseni (assembly GCA_963931845.1). Lineage (NCBI taxonomy): Eukaryota > Metazoa > Arthropoda > Arachnida > Araneae > Salticidae > Maratus > Maratus michaelseni. Next base: position 373,964,652 of record OZ007586.1, read on the forward strand.
ATTTCGTGTTTCGAAAAAAATAATTCTGATTTCTTGTAATTGAAAATAAAAATAATTTATTAGGAGAAAGTAAATCAATTTTATATTTAAAATTAAATTATTTCTATAGAAACTAATAACGTATATAAATGAAATCAATGTAAAATTATTAGTTAGATGAAAAAGTAATAGTAAAAATATATGAATATATAAGTAATTGTTGAAAGTTCAGAAAAAATAATTAATGAATGTAATAATAAAATGAATTAATATATAAGTTAATTTTTAAAAGATCAGAAATAAAATAAATAATAAATTTTCAATTTATATTTAAAGATTAATTAACTTTAATTATTAATATATGATGTGGAATATTGAATTTAATTTTCTATATTCAATTTATTTAACTACATTTTGATTGCATTTTATAAATTAAAAATATATCTAAATAAGGATAATTAAATATTATAACAATAATTAAAAGTTAAACGATAACCAGATGTGCTTAGGAAATACAATAAATAAAATAATAATATAAACTTTATTAATTAAAAAATCGAACCACATCAAATCAATTTTTTTTAAATAAAAAGTTATAATAAGTTATTTTAGTATCAAAATCACCCATGAGATGGCACCAGCACTGTCTCTTCCTAGGTACTTCCCTAGGAATATAATCCCAAGGAGATTGCTCCCTGGGAAGAATCTGGGAGGTCAGTCCTGGGGAAGTGATTAAAGTATCTTCCCCAGGAACGCCTGATAGTGTCATTGCAGTTTCAGGAGGAATTTGGGATGAAATGGAGCTCCTGGGGAGGTTTTCAGGAGCTTTTGTGCTATATGGGATTACTATCCGTCCGAATGGGTAAGTGCTTCCTACAAAGCATATCATTCTGAGTTTCAATAGCCTTACATTGCCAACCAGAATTAAAGCTGCCTACCTGAGCTGTCCTCTCCGACCTTATATCCTTAATCCTATCTGTTGTTTTAAATGCGTGCGTTATGGTCATACTACTACTACCTGTTATGGTTCTGTTACCTGCGCATGTTGTGAGGAAGTCGGTCACGATGGTAAGTCATGCGAAAAAACTGAGAGCTGTATAAACTGTAAGTGTGACCATACAACATACTCTCGCTCTTGCCCAAACTGGATCCGTGAGAAAGAAACTCTTGCGATCAAAATCACTCAAAAACTTTCTTATCCTGAAGCTCGAAAACTTGTTGAATCCAGAACACCATCTGGGAGAGTTTCTTATTCTAGTTTACTCAAGCGACAGTCAAAATCCTTAAGACATATAAGCACCCAAACTGAATTCTATTTACCACCAAATGATTCTTCTATTACTCTAACCAGCACTATAAAGAAAAAAACCCGTAGTATGAATTGTTCCGCTAGATTAAGACCTATGCCTGCACTAGAACTGTTGCCACCATCATCAGAACCTGTGAAAAGAGAATATTCTAATCGTCAATCTGAACAGTCAACCGAACATGAGTCACGTCAAACTTCTGTTTCATCTGCAAACAAATTGGAAAAACCCGTTTCCCCTACACAAAAAGCAAAACAAAAATCCTGTGCCCAGAAAGAGAGAAAGAAAACATCAACCCAAGCTTCTTCACAGTGGAAAACTGTGAAGGGAAAAAACAAGATAACCTTGTCTTGATACATCGCTTCTTACTACAAAGGATTCCAAACAGCTGCTGTACTATGCAGAGGAAGCTATGGAATCAGAGTCTTACAGTTCTGACTCAAATGATGATAATACTGTTTTTGAGGTATTCGAACCTACGTGATTTTAACTATGTTTCTTTTGATAATCTATTGTTTAAGTTAAATATATTTCTGCTAGAGACTTTGGACATTTTACCAACTGTTAGTTTAAAGATTGTATATATTTTAATTGTGAAAACTTGTGTTTATTTCTTTTAGACGTTGTGTTATATTTTCATTGAATGGTTTTAATAATACATTTATCATCACATTTCATTTAACTGTGTTATTTTCATTCATCTTGTTTTTATGACAAAGTTTTAAATCAAGTTTAAATTTGAATTTGATTCTCTTATTCTAATCTTTTTTTGGCACAGCATGTTACTAAAGGGACTTTGTCCCATAAAACTCTATTCAATCAACCAACCACGGTGTCCGATATACGTCGAGGCGACAGCATTGGACTACTCATGTGGTAGTTAGCAAAACACAGCAGCGTGCCGTCACTAAGATATTCTGCTAACGGTCGCCTTCCACACTCAAGTGGCTGGGTCGGAAACACAGAAGACGACGGTCTCTCCCCTCACTGAACGAATAGCTGCAATAACGAGTGGTTTACTACGGTTTAGGTAAACTTTACATATATTTAAAAAGTAATTTTGAGATCCAAAAATTTTTAAATAGCTTAAATTTTGTTCTGAATTGTATATCATTTAAACTTGTAAAAAATGATTCAGCATGTAAGATAGGCACATTTGATGACTACATTTTATCCAAACCATAAATGGAAGATCGGTGATCCCAAATTAGTATTTTTGATTGTATTTCATTGTGTCGCCAATCGGTGATCAATCGCCAAATAACGAAATTTTCATTCTTATTTTACGGTTGTATAAGTGAGATTCCTCAGAAATTGTTTCTCTAAGCCGGTATATCCACATGAGAAGAACATTGCTATTTTTTCCCAATTGTTTGAGTATGCGCTAAGAAGACTTTCCTTGTAAAATACTTTTTTTTTTCAAAATTTTAATGTGACATTACATGTATAATTTGTTTTTCCAAGTATGTTCAGCGGTCGACACCGCAACTCGCCATCTGATTGGTTGTTGCTCGTTCAGTTTACAGCAAGAAGTCCTACCAATTTTGGCGTCATTGCACTTTTCACTTTATGGGGAAAAATACATTACAAACAAAAGAAAGCAAAAATACGTTTTTCACAACTTAATGTGTATGCGTTCAGTATTTCTTCTTGGGGCACATTTTATCAAAAGTAAAAGTTATTCTTCTGAAATTAATTATATTTTTGAGAAAATTAACATTTTGTAACAAAAAGTGAAATCCAGTTACTCAAATTCAAACCAAGCATTTATTAATTATAACTTCTTTAATAAGTCCTTCTTCTAAAGTTTTTCTTTCTGGTGAACTTGTTTTGTTTGCAAATTATACATTTGAAAAGATACATTTTAAACAAAATAAAAGTAATTAACAAAGGGTATGTTTTTATGCAATGGAATTTTGTGAAGATCCTAATTTTTAAGAGGAATTTTGGGAAGTGTCAGCTTTATTAAATAGATATTTATGAAGGTGTCTCAAATTTTGCCTGGATCGATCCCTCATGGGTAATCTACTGAACGTGGCCCCTTTAAGAGTCACGGCCCTTCGCTCTGCTTCACGGGGGAGGGGGCTGCGCTTTCCGCTTGCGTTTAGAAGTGTCACTATTATTGCGCAATGGTTTGTAAATTTTACGAATTAGTATTTTTTTAAATTATTCAGAATCATCATTAAATTGTCAGATTACTGTCAATACGGATTTTTCATTCGTCTGTAAGATCACGGAATTATTTAACAATTAGAAACAAATATTAAGTATAGTTATAAATAATATAACGTTTAAAAAGTTAATTTGGTAAAATTAAAATAGGGAAAATCGTTAGAACCGCAATCAGTATAACTAATATAAAAAAATCACATTATATAAATTGTTAATATTGTTTCGAATTATTTTTTATAACTTAATTAAATAATGAAAAACAGAAACTTTCCACTTTTGCAATCAAATAATTTTATTTAATTAAACATTGAAAGACAGAAATTTTCCTTTTTTTCACACTTTCGCAACTTTGATCCGAACTCTGTGTCTACAGAACTGGAGCCAAACGACATATCAACGAACAACTACGCACTCATTCCGAAACAATTTAGTACAAAATTTAAAGCAAAGACACCAAATTCATTTTCGCCAAGTATGATAATCGCCAAGTGTAACAACCAACCAGATTGCGAGCTACGTTTCCGAATGTAGAACATAGTACTTGGAAATTAATACAAAGTATTACGCACGAATAAAAAAAAAACTACCCATGTTGATAGATACTTAGCAAAAAACAAATTTTTTAAGACGCAAAATCATGACACTCTTTCTCAAATCATGGTATTCATCCTCGAGTTACTTCATCCTGAATTAAAGTTTCATAATTTCACAGTTCGAGAACACTATTGTTATTGAACGAAAATTTCACAGAATGACAATATGCCAATGCAACAGAACAGCAGGTTTTTCACACAGCGAAATTCTTACAGTTTTTGCTGTATATGAGTTTAACCCATAACTACTGTGACAAAAATTGTTGCATAACTACTGTGAATCGGTCTCTGAGACCGATAGATCGAAAGATAAATAACAGGCTCGATTAACGCATTAGATACTGTTTCTGTACTAAACTTTATGTACAGGCTGTTTCTAATCAAAATTCACCCCTTCAGAAGTTTCTAGCGATAGTACTAGGGACCTAAACGAAGCAAATTTTCACTAGTATCTGTAGTTAAACTAAAAGTTAAGAGTTAAACTCTGAAAAGTGGAAAATGCAGTGGTCTGTGAGACCGATAACAGCAGTTAAGGGTTAAAGCAAAAAGTCCATGTAAATTTTTGAAAATGTCACTTTGTTTGTATTCACATATAAAGGGATTAGAATGACAGTGGAGTAAGTCAATATTTAGTAATTTTAGAAATGAACGGTTTTGTGAAATTTGTCGTATAGCCGTTGCATTAAATGGTTCAAATTGTTTTCCCTCTAGCGACTCCCTAAATGAACTATGACTGATTTGAATGTCACACTGAATAGAACTGAATATACGTTCAGTGAAAATAACGAGCGACTAGGTATAGCTATTCCTCAGTTAAACAGCGCATGCGTCACAGCTTGGCGATAATCTCATCTCTGTGAAGTCCACTAGTTTGGCAATTTATCACTTGTTTTGGCGAATAGACTTTTACTTTCTAGACAAAAAATTATAAAAAATTATTAAAACAATATAATATATGATATGACTTAATTAGTTAAGTTATGAGAAAATAATCAGATTGCTATCACAAGATGCATAAAGTTTTTAAATTGTTTTTACAGATGTATATAATAAATGCCAAGTTTCTAGCAGTGTAACTAAAAATAAGTTTTTGAGGCTTTTATATGAAAATAGTTTTCTATATCATTTTAAGTACTATTATAGCATTTAAATGGATATTTTATTTTAATTATTTAACACTATCTCATAAATATTACTAAATATTAAAATTTCATTAAAAATATTTGATTTTAAATAAAAATTACAAGGCAACTTATAACAAATTAATAAGTAAAGATAAAAAAAATCAAAGCTCTTCATAATGATAATAAAGGTCATAATAATCAAGGATAACTTTTAAGAGATGAAAATTTTAATACATTAATTCTGCAAATTTTATATTTTTCTGTTGCTAAACTTCTACCATAACAATATTTTTAACGTAAGCTTAGGAGATTTATTATTGCATTTTAATAAATGTTTATTTTAATTATCGAAAATAGCTTAAATGAATTTTAAAATTTATTTACTGAAATTTATTTAAAATTAAATTCTATTTAATTTAATACAATTTGAATTTAATAAAAAAAAATAAAAATAAACGTAATTATAATTCAAATTTAATGTAATTATCTAATTGACAATAAAAGTAATAAAGATCGACTGATCTTTATTAACAGATTTAATAAAAATCAAAACAAAACACTAAAAGCGTCAGCGAGTACAGAACACGCAACCTTACGATTACAACTCGAATAAAGCATCCCTTGCTTTAGCCACAATGCCAGATTGTCCACAAGCAACGCGCCCATGATAAGAAAGCCGTGACACGCGTCACGGAAACGTCATATCAAGTAGGCAAAACAAAGAAAAAAATTCGAACAACTTACATGTTTCGATTTCATTGGCTCATAGAATTAATATTTATTGTTTACGACTAACAGTTAACAATTCCACGAGCCATCGAAATCGAAACATGCAAGTTGTTCGAATTATTTTCTTTGTTTTGCCTGCTTGGTATGACGTTTTTGTGACGCGTGTCATGGCTTTCTTATCCAGGGGGCGTTGGTTCTAGTCGCGGCTAGCCACCATTCGTGACGTCATGATAATGAATGAGCAAGCCTGGTGTCTAGTATTGCCAGGGCTACACTAGATACCGGGCTTGCTCATTCATTATCATGACGTCACAAAAGGTGGCTGGCCGCTACCAGCAATTGGTACAAAGCGAAACGACAAAATGAAAGGCCAACAGCGATTGGCACAAAACGACGGGCTCGTCGCTTTGCACCAATCGCTGGTCGCGGCCAGCCACCTTTTGTGACGTCATGATAATGAATGAGCAAGCCCGGTATCTAGTGTAGCCCTGGCTTGCTCATTCATTCTCATGACGTCAAAAATAGTGGCTGGTCGCGATCAGCCACTATTTGTGACGTTTTGAGTGTGAATGAGCAAGCCCGGTATCTAGTGTTGCCTTGGTGTAGCCCTGCTATGTATCATCCGATTATAAGCTTCCAGCAGGGCTACACTAGATACCGGGCTTGCTCATTCATTATCATGACGTCACAAAAGGTGGCTGGCCGGGACGAAAGACATACAGCGATTGGCGCAAAACGATGGGCGCGTCACTTTGTACCAATCGCTGGTCGCGGTCAGCCACTATTTGTGACGTTTTGAGAGTGAATGAGCAAGCCCGGTATCTAGTGTTGCCTTGCTTCCAGCATAGTGCTAAAAAATTGAATACGATAAATGTTGATCGCAGAGACATCTGGTAGCTCAGACGTAGACATCGTTTAAGTGTAGCGTCTAGAAAATATTTAACCACATTGTTTACGTGCAGAATCGTTTGACGTGTAACAACTTCAATGTTTGAGCACTTTTCCAAGTATTACTGGAATAGCCGGTTGCTACTCTATATTTTCTAGAAGCTATAGTTCAGTGATGCTTACATTGAAGTTTTTGTCCAAACTATGGTATTCCACATTCCAGAACTTGACGATACCAGGGCTACACTAAATACCGGGCTTGCTCATTCATTATGATGACGTCACAAAAGGTGGCTGACTAGGAGGAAAGACATACAGCGATTGGCACAAAACGATGGGCGCGTTGCTTTGGACCAATCGCTGGTCGCGGTCAGCCACCATTTGTGACGTTTTGAGAGTGAATGAGCAAGCCCGGTATCTAGTGTTGCCTTGCCGGTATCTAGTGAAGCCTTGGTATTGCTCTCATATTGTTCACGTACCTTCATCAGGAGACCAATCCATTGAGCAGATTTGACTTGAGTGCCACCAGGGCTACACTAAATACCGGGCTTGCTCATTCATTATGATGACGTCACAAAAGGTGGCTGACTAGGAGGAAAGACATACAGCGATTGGCACAAAACGATGGGCGCGTTGCTTTGGACCAATCGCTGGTCGCGGTCAGCCACCATTTGTGACGTTTTGAGAGTGAATGAGCAAGCCCGGTATCTAGTGTTGCCTTGGTGCCACTTTGACTTGAGTATCACATTTTTCAGAATACGTGTGATAAAATTTGAGTGGTCGAGAGGATTTTACACAAAAAAATGGTGATGTTGATCTAGTCGAACCTGCTATTATCGCCAAGCTAATGTTTAATTTCTTGCCTAACCCCTCTCAAGATAATCGGTGAAGCGGGTATCGCCACCGTCTGTAACGTGGGTTGACCCAGTTTGGGAAATAACTTCTAGTTTGAGTATTCATGCTGCGATACTCCAAAGTGTATACACTTTCAGCCCTTCCTTGGCGAAAAATATTTCGCCAAAGGATTTGGCGCATTTGCCCATAGCAATGCTACAAAGTGTATACATTTTTCCCACTGTTTTGTTTACAGTCCCTGGCCAAATTATTAGACGCAGTTGTTTTTATTATAATTTATTAAATATCTGGAAAGATACATGAGGAATTATCCTGAAACTTCAGGAATGTAAACAACATGATAAACATCATATATTTCACTGAAGATTTTTTCCCGAAACGCCATAAGGGGCCGTCAACAAATTGAAGAAAAACGAATATCTTTCGGATAACCCTGTAAAAACTAATATTGCAAAAAGCATTCAAACTGTAGATTATGATTAAGTGGCTTATTGTAATAATTTGAGTTCATTTTTATGAAGATAGCATGTATACTCGAAGAGAAATTCACGTTTTTATAAAAACAGTCCCAAATTTTACCAAGTGTTTTGCTTATAATTTGCAGAGTTTTTAATATAAAAACAAGTTATTTTCAGAAAATATGACAAACACAATTGTACACAATACCTTGTAATCAGAATTAAAAAATAATAAAAATTGTATGAAAAATGAGCAGGTTTACTAAATATTGCTTCACTGCGCATGCGCAAAGTCAATCAAAATATACTGTGCATAATATATTAGCTAAATGTATAGAACAACTTTTATGAAAGTCTCAAAAACATAGCTTGAAAATTCTGATAGTAATCGTCGATAGAATAAGCTCGAATTTCGCTGTTCCCAAAAGGAAGCAAAAAGATGAGGGGTTGTATCCAAATATACTAGCTTATGAAAGCTGACATAATAAGAATGAAGTGTCTATCATTCTATATTTGATACAACCCCTCATCTTTTTGCTTGCCTTTGGGAACAGCGAAATTCGAGCTTATTCTATCGACGATTACTATCAGAATTTTCAAGCTATGTTTATGAGACTTTCATAAAAGTTGGTCTATACATTTAGCTAATATATTATGCACAGTATATTTTCATTGAATTCGCGCATGCGCAGTGAAACAATATTTAGTAAACCTGCTCATTTTTGATATAATGTTTATTATTTTTTAATTCTGATTACAGGGTATTGTGTATAATTTTATTTGTCATATTTTCTGAAAATAACTTGTTTTTATATTAAAAACTCTGCAAATTATAAGCAAAAAACTTGGTAAAATTTGGGACTGTTTTTATAAAAACGTGAATTTCTCTTCTAGTATACATGCTATCTTCATAAAAATGAACTCAAATTATTACAATAAGCCACTTAATCATAATCTACAGTTTGAATGCTTTTTGCAATATTAGTTTTTACAGGGTTATCCAAAAGACATTCGTTTTTCTTCAATTTGTTGACGGCCCCTTATGGGGTTTCGGGAAAAAATCTTCGCGGAAATATATGATGTTTATCATGTTGTTTACACTCCTGAAGTTTCAGGATAATTCCTCATGTATCTTTCCAGATATTTAATAAATTATAATAAAAACAACTGCGTCTAATAATTTGGCCAGGGACTGTATATATTTACTGACCAGAGATTGAGTTGCGTGTGACGATATGGATATTTTAAAAATAGATTTCCGCTCTTTTTTGGATAATTTCTTTGCGCTATTAAAGAAAAATGCTTAATATTATAAGTTAAATAGAAGAAGAGTGATCTTTTAGTTTGCAGTTATTTTCAGTTGTGTAGCTGCCGTGTGTTTCGCGAATTGGAGTGATTATTTTCTAAGACGTATCCAGTATAAAAGGAAATATGGACATTTTCTTTTCTTTTAATTCAATTTTTGAATTAATTGGCCAGCTGGTGTCACTTTTGAAAGCAGAAGTTTAATTTCTTCTTCTGCTTTGAAAGAGTACACTTGCTAGCCTGAAATTTGACTAATGGATTAGTGTCACATTAAAAAAAAACTTTCAGAGAACAATAAAGCAATTTCAGGTTTGGTAAGCACTGAGTTTTTTTTGCCCATTTATATTTATTTATTATGAATAACTGAGCACCTGTGTATTATTTCTAATGTGTTTGTGCATATTATAACATTAAACAGTGATTTAACATATCTGTTTACATTTAACATTTCAATGCTGGTATCCATTCAAAAAATAAAAGTGATTTCAATCTATTTTATTAAGGGGAGATTTTCAAAATAACTGCCTGTTTAATGCTTTATACTTTGAACACATATTCCATTAAAAAAAAAATATATATATATCTTTTGATATGGTTATAACATATCATAATTACATGATGAAATGGTTCATGGTTTGATATGATTATAACATAACACAATATATCACGTTATGTATAATAAAATGTATTCATTTATGTGTTTATATGCATCTAAGTATTTGAGTGTTAGATTATTGTAGTTAGCAAATTATAGAAATTTCAAATTAAAACATCCAATTTAAGAAAGTTTTTTATAAATCTTTTTGACTAGTTTAAATATATAAAAATACAAATATTTCTATAGTTATATTATATTTTAAAAATTAATATTAATGTATATTCTATAGTCTTTATACATTTCATGAGTATTATAATTATTTTACAAAACCTTTTGTATTTGTAGTTGAAAATAAAGCTAGAGGAAGCTTTATTGTTCCTTATTTAATGTAAACAATGTCTGGCAAAATAGTAGTAGTGTTAATGAAAATAAAATTACTACCTTAATTTATATTTATTGAAAAGTTCCTATAAAATAGTAAGTATTTTTATTACCTTGCATGAGTATTAGCTATATATTTAATATTTAATTACTTATTTATCCAATTATAATTATGTTAATTAGATACTTTTTACTATAGGATCATTAGGCCTAACATTATCTTCCTTAGAATAACATTTTTCTTGGTCAAAATTATTTTAAAAAAAAACATTCAGTTTTTAAAAGTAACATCAATCAAAATCACCAGTTATTAAACTCCCCTCCCCCCCCTGAAACATTGAGAAACTCATAAAAGATCAACTTTCTTTCTGAGTGTTAAACTTCAAGAAAGCAGTAACACAATCATTTGTTGCATTTAAACCAAATTATCTGTGTAACAGTAATCATAAAGTGGTAGTTCATTTCAAAATGACTCTAATATATAATTCTATTTAGATGACAAATAAAATTGTTTTAAAATGTTTTGTTTGTTGCATGTTACCTCTTTTTAAAAGGAACTTGGGTACTTTTATGTTAGCCAGGTACAGATAATAAATTCCTAAATATTGTTCGCATCACCATCATTTGTATTTTATTTATTTCATATAAAATATAAACTTTTCACTCATTTAATTTAAAAAACACACACAAAAAAAAGAGAATACCACAAACAAAAACATTTTATTTCAACATCAAAGCATTGTTTCAAATTTAATATTTTCATATGCAAAAAATAGCTGCTGTTGGGGAAATTTGTGCAGGCTAACATAAAACTACCAAAACTTGCGTCTATAATTTTATACTTATGATTGCAGTAATGATTATTTAATACTCCCTTTATTGCTAATTCAGGATTCTATCATATATATAGTTTTTGCCATTCACGCAGGGCTGAAACTAGTTTTTTTTTTCACCTGGAGCAAACATGGATTTTTCTGCCTCCTTCCAAACCTTCCTCCGCAAAGTACATTTACAAAAAGAATTTTACAAAGTTTCTAATAGATGACTAATTTTCAAATTAAAATTATGTAATAATAAAATACAAATTGTCAAATATTTATTCATTAAAACCTGTGAAAACTGAATCGAAAGGAATAGGAAAAAATATGCTTTATACAGGTTTTGGTCTTAGCAGGTATAATTGTTGGTATTCTTTCTGTTAGTACTATGTAATTTTTTCATTTAAGACAATATTCTATTGTAGAAAGATTTCATTTTCCCAAATGATACTCTAATTGTAGTATTACAAATTATTAGAATTAGAATTGAGGCATTTAAAATCATAGTGATTTGAGTCACATTGTCGTAACAATTCAAAAACCAAGATATACTTTTGGCATAACAATGAATTCCATTGCAGCAAAATAAAATATCTTTGTGTAATATCTACATCAGTTTCATGGAACTGTCAAGTATACCACTCTTCCCAGTGTTGAATTCAGAGGGTGACCTGGGGGGGGGCATTCACCCTGGAGCATTGAAATGTCCCCTCTGGATGATTTGAGATTTTATGCTTTTAATGGTTAAAAAGTGCAATTTTCTCACGCCCGAAGCCACAGAAATCCCTCCCAGATAAAAATGTCTGAATTCAACACTGGCTCTTCCTATTTATAGACTGATATGTCTAGATACTTTCCTGAGCCTAACGCTAATTTTCAAAATTATGTGCGACTCACAACAAAACAAAAGAAAAACTATTAAGTTTTTTTTTTTTTTTGTGAATTTTTCACCGCTTAGTTTTTCATGTTCTGGGCAGCTGCTCGATCTTGCAGTTTCTACAGCCAAATCTGGATTTTAAAAATGGGACGGCATTTTTAAGTTGTCACCTAGAGTGGAAAAACACCTTGAAATGGCGAAAGACGAGATTTTTTTTTTTTTTGTGGTGGTGGAGTGGGGTATAAAGCAGGGTTCCCAGCAAAATGGAAAGTCATGGGAAATCTGAAAAGTCAGGGAATTACAAACAATCAGGGAAAGTCATGGAAATTAAAAAATGTATAGGAAAAGTCAAGAAACTGAGAAATATTTCCTTAAAAGTCATGGAAAAGTCTGGGGGAAAAATATGAATTTGAAATTATTTCATTTTTAGAAAAGTGTTACTATATTTCTTGCTACATGACGCCTCTGAAAAATCTCTAGACTCTTATTGGTTTCAAGATCGAGAAATTCCTCCAAATGCAATGCAGAAAAACCATAATATGGGCAAAAGTTTTCTACATTTTTCATGACATTTCACGTTGTAGGCTTTGGTGTATAGCATTCATTTGAAAACTGACAAAGGTGAAGTTTTTTTAAATTATAGTATTTTATAGAATTTCATTTTGCAATTTTCTTGAAAGGTGCTTGAATTTTCGCCTGGGAAAAGAGTATGAAAGTTTTATTACAATACAAATTTCTGATTTTTTTTTTTGTGCTATTTAAAGCATATTTTGTGTATGCCCGTTTGGTCATGGAATTTTTTTTAATTCGGTGAGGGAAAATCATGGAAAGTCGGGAAATTGCCAGACATGTTTTGTTGGGAACCCTGTAAAGGCAGGGGCAGCTTTACTAGCCATGGCATCTTGAGCAATTTTTTTCTGCACCTCTACAAAAAGTTTTTATAAATATTTTATTTTGTGAATTTTCCACGCCTTAAGAGTTTGTCTCAGCCAGTCATCTGACCTTGCCCTTTCTAATGTCAATATAAATGTAAGACTGATATTAGAAGGTAAAAAAACATATAATAAAAAGAGTGGTGGTATTTTTAAGCTTTCGATAAGGACATTCAGTTACCTAGCAAGGTGAAAGGACGGTAAAAAAAGAAAGAAAACTTCAGGCTCTTCAGCGAGAAAGAAAAAAAGAAAAGAACAATCTTCACCTAATAGAAAAGTGGGGAATCACTTGGCAATTATCGTTATTGGATAGTGACTTGAGTGAACTGTGACTTTGTAAAATGTTAGTTAGCCATTCTTCTTACACAGAAAGTGATTTTCATGACAGGAAGTACAGGCATGATATGTTTTGATTGAGAAAAGGAAAATAGCCTAAGAGAATGGATTTATTTTTCTTATTCATTTGCTGTATTTGTATTGTAGACAAATATAATATTTCTATTTATTTGACAATTTTTAATTTACTTGGCTCAGTTTTTCTTTTGGATTTTCCAGCTTCAAGATATCTTTACCCAAATATCATATATGTATATATTTCTTGTTTAAAACGACAAATCAAATCTTCATGTGCTGCCTGGGGCACATGATGCCCCCCCCCCCCTAGTTTTGCTCCTGCTTTCACATTGCAGAAGATTTGTGAGTTGTCAAGGAAGGTTATCATATTTTGAATTGAAATAGTAATGCCACTAGTTATATTAATTATGTGTTGTGGGGGGGGGGGATATACATTTTGCAATCAGTTAAGATTGTTTATCAGAGTAGACAAATATTTTAATTGTTTTTAAATTTACAAACATAAGGAAAAAACATACTTTTTAATTTAAAATAGGTGGATTGAGCTTTGTGCCATTATATTAAAATAAATGATCAATGTAAAAATAGCACAAATAAAATATGTATAAAATAGCAAACAGCTGTTTCGGAGCCTCTAAAGCTCCACCATCAGTGCCAAAATTAAAAACTGATTTAAAAGTTTAGGCCATGTAAGCAACCAAGATAGAATGGCAGTGAGACACCACCATTTCCACCTTGGTCAGGAGTGGAGACACAAGCATACTTACATGACCTAAACTTTTAAATCAGTTTTTAACATTTTTCACTTTGGCACTGATGATGAAGCTTTAGAGGCTCCGAAACAGCTATTTGATATATATTTTAATTGTGCTATTTTTATGTTAATCATTTTATTTTAATACTTTTTAACACTTTCCAACCTAGTTGAAAAGTGTTTATGACTTCGGTTTGTCTGGCCGTCTGCCGTCTGGCCGTCTGTCCGTGCTCTAACTCCCGTAAATATGCTCGGATTGCCTTGAAATTTTTATATGTTATTGTTGTTATCTATAGCACGTTCCCTATTTCAACTGAAGTGTGTAGCACTTATATTTTTTTACAGGGACACTCAAAAGAATTCAGTTACATTACGGTCTATGGGGAAAAATCATTTGCGGTTTATTTAATGATGTTACACAATTGCAAACACATTGTAATTGATATATATCACTAAGGAGTATTACAAGAAGCTTAATATGGAATAGGGTGTGGATAGCACTTATAGTTAATTTACAGGGACAGTCAAAATAATTCAGTTACATTACGTCTATGGAGAAAAATCGTCTGCGGTTTATTTAAATAATGTTTCCTATTTTAAACGCATTGAAATTTATATATATCACTAAGGTGCATTACAAGATGCTTACCACTGAATATTGTGTGTATAGCAGTCATCGTTCATTTACAGGCACACACAAAAGAATTCTCTGTCTGTTAACAATAATTCCTGGAAGTGCATTTTAAATTACTGAACGCGATTTTAAATTTAACTCACTTTTTGTTTATTACGTGGTGTGTATAAATTCTGTAGATCCTATACAGAGAAGCACAAAAGTTCGCGAACACATTTCCGTTTATTGACAGAAACTCCAGAAGGAGAATTTTAAACTGTGATACTCGTTTCTTAACTGAACTAAAATTTAGCATCCTATGTAGTATATATACAAATCTATAGATCCCTACAGGGCTGAATAAAAGTATTCGGATATTTTTCCGAATATTGTATACGTTGGAAATTCATGAAATTATGTTTTTAAATATGTTATGCGTTTTCCAAATTGTTTACTTAGATGTTATCTTTCAGCTTATTAAACGGTATGATTTGTAAAATTATTTTGGAAACGTTGGAAAGTGTTACATAATGTATGCATGACGCAGGATTTTTCGTTCTTGTTAATTGCCAAGTTGTTGCAAAGAAAAGCAAAAATAGCCCTTCAATTGGGAATTATGTCTTATTTCAATTTAGGTGACAGAAAAATAGCTTGGGACTCACTGTCTCTATATTAAAATTGTAATATACTTTGAAATTTTCTATACAAGCACCCAATTTTTACAGATTTAGGTTCTTCAGTAATTTTTACCTTGGGATACCAAACATAAAGTCATTTGGTAAAATAGTTAAGGAATTATGCTGAAGTAAAATTTGGAATTCTTAATATTAATTTCCTTTCTGTTTGTGATTTTGGTTTGTCTGTACTGCAACTCTCATAAATATACTCAGATTGTCATGTAATTGATATATGTTATTGAAGTTTACGATGGCATGTTCACTGTTAAAAATGGAGCATGTAACATTTATAGTTCATCTTCAGAGAGACTTTTCCAATATGGTGAATGAGGAAAAATGATTTGTCTTGCATTTTAATAGTGTTACACTATTTGAAACATAATGAAATTGATATGCATTTTTGAAGTGCGTGAAAACATGCTTTCTGTAGAATATGGTGTGCACAGGTCTTGACAAATGCGGTCGCCAGGTAGCCACTTCCAACCAATTTTTTTTTAATCTGTCAATCAAGTTATTTATTCTGGATTTTTTTTTGCACAAAAATTTACCTAACAAATGAGCCTAAACAGCATTTTTGCTCTCCCCTATCCATACTCTTGCATGGCAAACAGTGATCTTCCTCTTCTCTCATACTTTTAATGGAAGAACCAAGTTTTAAAGGCATTTTCCATCTCGTGAACAGGAAACATCACTCTTTTCGCTTCAGCCAGCTAGTATGTCACATGATTACAGTAGGGGTAGGGGGAGGTTTCAACAAAACAGTAAGAAATAGCATCAATCCAGTCTCTGTGGTATCTAAAATTGGATAAAATGCTAAAATATTATCAGATATAATTCTTGAGAACATCCATATTTAGTTAGTAATCAATATTCTGATGACTTATAAAAATGATATAGTATCTAAAAGGTCTTTCTGCTACTAGGTGATTATGGAACTTAATCCAGATAAGTTTATACGAAGAGAATTAACTCCAAGAATGATCAATGTTAAAAGAGAAATTTGAAAGGATATAATATTTAATGAGATTTTAGTATATGTAACTGTATAAAAAAATCAGTTAATATAAATTACCTTTTAATAGTCAATTTAAAAAAAATGTTCTACAAATAAAACTTTAATTACTTTCTATTTTTAGTGTTACTGGAATATTATTTATAATAACTTTTAATTTTAAAACACAATGCAATGTAAAATTTTATTAGTTATTGGTTCGGCCATTTTTGTTCAAGAGAAGTTCATTCAAGTTTTAGCACCTAATTTTTATAAACTCTGAATCTTAAAATATTATCTATTAAATTGTAATACAACTTATAAACCTTAAGAAAATTAACCTTTTATATTTTTTGTCACCACAAATATATTAAATACAGTATAGAACCATTTATCCAGAATGGTTGGGGTCATAGCTGTATTTCAGATAACTGGTTAGGCATTAAAGCAACATCCATTTGATCAGATTTTAAAATACATGTGGCTGTGTCATTGTCTCTGATTTCAAATTAATTCTTTGATTGCACAGATTAAGAATCAGATTCAATCAAGATTAAAGATTAATCAGAGCTTGAAAGAAGACAATTTATTGGAAACCATTCTGGATAAAAATAAAAATGCCCAATATCTAACTAAATGTGCTTACATTTCTAATACTAGATGTTGATACAATGCACATGTCAAATTGGTACTGTATGGCACTTTGTTCTGGGAAAATTCTGGAATCAGTCAATTGGAAATATGAATCTGGTTAACTGGTTTCTGGATAAACAATTCCATACTGTATTAACATTTACATAAGTCAATTAAATACAGTAAACTCTGTCTAAGGCAGAATCGATTGAGACCGAGAAAATTTTCCATGGTAGACAATATTCCGCCTTATACAAACAGCCCCCTCCACCCCACCAAAAAAGAGTAAATCATATATTTTTTTACACTTGTAATCTTTTAGTACCATTTTTTAAAAGGAAATTTTTATTGAAATTAGACTTGTTATTAAATTTATTATTTCTAATAATCTCAAAAAACATTTAAACACATAAATAAATATTACCAATACAAAATTATTTCAAATCTGAAATTTAATGAAAATCATTTATTTAACAAATACAATTATACATATTTCACATAGTAGTTTATAGAATTAAAAAATAATCTTTTATCGATAGTTGTTTTTTCTTTTGGTTTACATGCATTCTTCAGTAAAACATTGTAAGTCTGTTATTATCAGTATAATTTCTTTGATAAGGCGTCTTGATATGTTTGAATTACATTGCTGTCTTCAAAGTTTTCAGGATCGTGATCATCTTCCTTTACACTATCATTTTTCACATCATGTTAAAGCTCTGTCAAAACATCCACGAAATTGTTAGTTTCAGTAGTGCACAATGCACTGAAAAAAAAAGACTGGGCATGTCAGAAAGTTGTCACTTTGAACTTGAGTACAATCGTAAAGCATAATATATTGTACTTTAGAAAATACATATATTTTCATAAATGTGCATTCTACTAGTAATAATTACTTTTAAATGCAAATTTATATGGGAAATAATGGAATAAGAAAGAATTCCTTAAAATTAAAACAGTTAACATTATTTTGAATTACGCAATTAACCTATTACGAAATTTAATTAAAATGATCGACAGAGAGTATTTGACATATATGTATGTTTTAAAGTTTCATAAACCTTTCATTTTTAAAATATCCTTTTTTCCGCCTTATGCAAAATTATGGTTTCCGTGGGACGTTAAAAATTTTTCCATGTTAGGCAGATTCCGGCTTATGCAGCATGAATTAATGTTATTTTCTATGGGTTCGCTAGGACTTGAAAAGTTTTCTGCATTAGAAAGATTTGCGGCTTACACAGAGTCCACCTTAGATAGAATTTACTATATATTGTTGTTCACTTTACATGATTTATCATTACAATATTCATTAGACATTAAAAAATGTATGCATATTTTCTTTTATTTTTCTTAAGGGATGCATTCTCCTAGACACTTTGTTTATCTAAGGTGGAAAAAAGAACTTCCTTGTTATGGCAGCCTTCGCAAGTATGATTATGCCAATGTTGTAGTTACGATTTTGCCAAGCTTATATACAGAGTGTCTCTGAATTCATGAGGAGTGATAGAAGATGCCTAAACACACACAAAATACCATACAATGCATGGTCCTAACTCAAGCAGTGAAGCACAGAGCACTTTCTGTGTTGTAGAGATATAACCCTGTTTATTACACAATTTGTGCCTCCAGAGTACTCACAACTGCAGTACAAAGCATGAAATGCATGTCCACCTTTTTCTGAATATTAAAACTAGCTATTCTTTTTGCAATCTAGTGTAGAAATGACGATGTGTGCAAACAATCAGTGCTTTGTATATTTTATGACAGCGCCATCTCACAGTTCACTGGTTGCAATATGATAAAATATATATATTTACATTCTACTTGGGCCAGAAATAAGAAAGGGCAACAGGTCCCTCCTGGGTTGTGCTACAATTTTTGATTAAGTTCAATAAAAATCTTAAGCAATATTAATAAAAGTGTGGTAAATCATACATAAGCAATAAACACATACTTTTGGCAAAGGTTGGTTGGTTGGTTGTATAAGGTTTAATGGCGCAAGGTCCCATTGGGGACAAGCTGCGCCAAAGTAAGAGTTATGGAACTCTTAAATTAGTTTTTTCTTAACAAAACCAAAAAAAAGAAACAAAGCATAATGAACAAAACATCTGGATGGGTGCCCCATCCAGATACAGTCAATGTTTAAAACAAATATTATGATTTCTTAAAAAGAGTAAAGCATAAAAGTAATACGCTAAGAAATACTATCTGGATGGGGTTACCCCATCCAGATGTCAAGTTAAACAAGTATAAATTAACATTGTTATAACAAGAGCATGAAGGATGTATAAAAACTATATCTCAAAATAAAAGCCAGAATGTTTTAAAAAATGAAAAAGTGCCCCATGAGGTGTTTCCCCAATGAGGTTAGTCAAGATTGGTGATGATGAATTAAAATATAGTCTATACAAGTGCCGGAGACCAGGACAGTCAGTTAAAATATGATAAATAGTCAAAGTATCAAAATGACAGTGTGGACACATGGGAGCATCCTCCCGAAGTAAGAGATGTTTATGAGTGATCCTTGCATGTCCAATTCTCAGACGAGTCAAAAGAACATCTGTTTTTCTTGGATAATTCGGAGGCCATGTCATAATTGTGGGTTTGATATGATGCAGCTTATTATTGTATTCTAAATCCCAACTTTCTTGCCATTTATTATGAAAAAAGTGTTTTATAAATAGTTTAATGTCTGAGAATGGAATTTTATGGTGTAATGGATTAAGAGCAAGTTTTGCCGCCTCATCTGCTTTTTCATTTCCAGGAATACCCATGTGTCCAGGTACCCAGCAAAATAAAATATTATAACCACGTCTAGTCAAATTATTATAAAAATCTAGGATGGCTGAGACATAAGGATGCTTTTTAAAAGATTTAATTGCGTCAATAGAACTATTTGAGTCAGTATATATGATGAAGGATGTTTTATGATGATGAGATATGTGTAACATGGCTCTCTCTATTGCAATAAACTCTGCCGTAAAGACAGAAATTGAAGTGTGAAGCCGATAACTGAAGCTAGTTTTATCAACAAAAACCCCGCAACCAACAGTATCCGCACTCTTGGAACCATCTGTATAAATATCAGTAAAGCCATTATATTTTGCACGATGTGCAGCAAATAATTGTTGAAAACCACTAGAAGCCAAGTTCTTCTTGTCATAACCTTTAAAAGGGTGGAGAGAGATAATTTTGGGGGGATTCCAGGGAGGGAGAACATGCAAAGGACATGGACTCACCTCAATATTTTTCAATGGGCAATTATCGATAATGTTTCTCATTATGACTCCAAATGATGGGATGCATGATGGTCGATGTTGATAAAGAATATCATTGTCAGTATTTAAAAGATAGGTGTGAAGAGGATGACCAGGATGAGAGAGGACACGGTAATATAACTCTAATGAGAGTTTTTCACGTGTATGGTGTAATGATGGTTCATTACAGTCAACATAAAGACTTAAAATTGGAGATGTACGAAATGCACCAGAGCAGACACGGAGTCCACTATGGTGCACAGTGTCTAGTTTTTTAAGAACAGATTTTCGTGCTGAACCATAGACCTGGCAGGCATAGTCCATTTTAGATCGAATAACAGCTCGATAAATTTTTAATAGAGAGGTACGGTCTGCTCCCCAAGAAGTATTTGACAGTACCCTCAATAAATTAAGCGATTTTTCACATTTTGTCCGTAAGTGTAAAATATGTGGTAAAAATGTAAGTTTCTTGTCAAAATGCAGGCCAAGATATCGAACATTGTCCACAACAGGAATTTGGGATGAACCGATAAAAATTTCAGGATCTGGATGCAGACCCCTTCGTCTACAAAAATGCACACAAGATGTTTTGTCATGAGAAATTAAGAAACCGTTTTTGTTAGTCCAGCTAAGAATACTTTTGATTGCTATTTGCAGTTGTCTTTCAATAAAACGAATATCCCGTCCCATACACATAATACGAAAGTCATCTACATAAAGATCTCCCTTCACAGAAGCAGGGAGTTGATTAATGATGTTATTTATTTTAATAGCAAAGAGGGTGACATTCAGGACACTACCCTGAGGTACACCCTCTTCTTGTACATAAAAACTAGATAGAATTCCCCCAATTCGAACTTGAAATCGTCGAATGGCAAGAAAGTTTTTTATAAAAATTGGAAGGTTCCCACGGAAGTCCAAGTTAAAAAGATCGCGAAGGATCCCATAACGCCATGTTCTATCATAAGCTTTCGCCATGTCAAAAAATACTGACACCAAATGGTTGCGTTTTAGAAAAGCTGTTCGCACGTGATTTTCCAAATGAATTAAATTATCGATAGTAGACCTACCACGTCGAAATCCACTTTGAAATGTGGCAAGGCAATTGTTATTTTCTAAAATATGCACGAGGCGGCAATTCACCATTTTTTCAAGAAGTTTGCAAAGACAGCTAGAGAGTACAATTGGCCTATAATTATTGGGATTGGTAGCATCTTTTCCTGGTTTAGGAAAAGGTATAATTATGGCTCTGCACCAAGATTTCGGAAACTTCTGCTCCATCCATATCCTATTGAAAAAGGAAAGGAGATTATTTAACGACAATAACGAAAGGTGCTTAAGCATAATATATGTAATCCCATCGTGACCTGGGGCAGATAAATGGCTGTCTCTCAAGCATTTTATCATCTCTGATTTGATAAATGGTTTATTATATGCATATGAGTTATGAGAGTTAAAATTAATCCTGGTTCTTTCAGTTTGTCTTTTATATGTTAAAAAAGGTTCTGGGTATGAGTCAGAGCTTGAAATAGATGCTAGGGTACTACCTATTGTCTCAGCGATGTTTTTAGGTGATGCGATGGCTTGACCGTTATGTTTTAAAATAGAAATATGATTATCAGAGTAGACGCCCATACATTTTTTCACTTTATTCCATAGTTCTTTACTTGATGTATTGGAATTAATGCTTGAGATGTAGTTGATCCAGGATTCACGCTGGCTTTTGCGTCGCACTCTTCTAGCTTCAGCCTTTGCTTTTTTATATGCTATATAGTTAGTATTAGTTGGGTACCTCCGAAATATTCCCCAAGCCTTCTGTTGTTTTTTCTTCGCATTTTGGCAATCACTGTTCCACCATGGCTTTCTATGTTTATGTTTAGATGATGTTTTAGGAATGCTAGAATCTGCAGCATTGATAATACATTGAGTTACATTATCAAGTGCATTGTCAATATCCCCCTGTATCATGTCAGCTGTGATATTTGCATGTGCTGTAAATGTTGGCCAGTTGGCTCTGTCATATATATAACGATTGGTAGAATTGTTACAATCCCTATCAGGAGTAGTCAGTGTAATAAAAGTGGGAAAGTGGTCACTGCCGTGCAGGTCATTAGAGACCCAGAAATTCCAGAATGGATAGAGTATTGGGGAGCAAATTATAAGGTCTATTGCATGGAAAGTACGGGTTGGCTCATGAAAGTAAGTGTGATCACCATTATTGAGCAGGCATAAGCCGTTGTCAGAAATGAATTTTTCAATAATATCACCACGTTGGTTAGAGTCACGGTTGCCCCAGAGTTGGCTGTGTGCATTAAAATCTCCAACAAGGATGTATGGAGCCGGGAGTTTGAGAAGGAGGTTATCGAGTTGTGCTGATTGAATAGTTTGGTTTGGAGGTAAATAAATGGTACATATTGTTATGAGTTGTTTAATATGTACACGGACTGCAAGAGCTTGTAGGTTTGTATTTAGAGATATATAAGAATGGGGTAGATTATTAGAAATGAAAAGAGCTACTCCACCAGTAGCCCTTCCATTAGCTGCAAAATCTTTTCTGTAGGTAGTATAGTTATGTAATTTTGCTTTGTCATTGGGTTTTAGATGGGTTTCTTGTAGAGCTAAGCATAATGGTTGATGGTCAGAGAGAATATCACGTATTTCAGCATGTTTATTATGATATGCACGGCAGTTCCACGAGATAATATTAGTCATTATTGATCTTTTAGATAGATATATCAACGTCACTTTGTTCGGAGGTAGTAGACATATCATCTCCTCCATCGTTCAGTTCTGCATCCGGTTCTGGATGAAGCTCCACCGCGTCTTCATCCTGCATACGCATCACATTTATTTTATTATTTTTATTTGGTTGAGTTCCTGTTTTGGGTGGTTTAATTTTTTTTCTTTTGTTAGCTGGGTTTTCAGATGATAATGAGGTTTTAATTGTTTGTAGGCCATGTTTTTCCGAGTCAGATCTGCTCTTTTGTTTCATAGGTGTTGTTTTGGGGGTATTTTGAGAGGTTTTTATATGGATTGGAATTTTAGGAAACATTGATTGTGATGACTTTGAAGAGACATCTTGTGGTGATTTAGGAGGAAGAGCATTTACTGATTTAGAAGAAACAGATTGTGTTGATTTAGTTGTAGTAGCAGGTTTAGTAAACTGGGGTTCTTTTTGCTTTGATAAGACACTTAATTCTATAATGGATTCAGTTTGAGTTGCTATATTTTTATAATTTTTGGAAGCAGTTTTTGATATAGCAGCAGCATATGATACTCCAACTTTGGGTGTCCTGGATTCAACTATTTTTCTGGCTTCAGGGTATGATATGTTTTCTTTTGTGCGTATTGTCTGTATTTCTTTTTCTTTTTTCCATTGTTCACAAGATTTAGAGTAGGATGGATGTTCTTTTTTACAATTTATGCAGTGAGCTGGAGCGTTACAGTCAGTACTTTCGTGACCAACTGTACCACACCGACCACAGGTGATTTTTCCACGGCATGCTGTTTTAGAATGACCAAAACGTTGGCATTTAAAACAGCGCAGGGGGTTTGGGATGTACGGTCTAACAGAACATGATAAATATCCAGCTTTTATTGTTTTAGGTAAATTAGGAGTACTAAATGTGAGGATAATATGCTTTGTAGGAATTTGTATTTGATTAGGTGGTATTTGTTCATCACGACGGAAGATTTTTATCCTTCTTGCTTCGATGACATTTTGATCTTTTAGATTATCAACAATTTCCTGTTCAGTAACATGCAGAAGATCCGACTCAGAAATTACTCCTCGAGATGTATTTAAAGTCCTGTGCGGAGATATGCTGACTGCGATGTTTGCAAAATGAGTACATTTTAATCATGTTAGAAGCTTGAGTACTATTGCTTACTTCAATTAAAAGATCGCCTGACCTCAATTTTTTCACAGTTTTGGGTTCACCAACCAAACCTTGGATTGATTTATTAATCAGAAAGGGGGATGTTTGATCAAAGCTCCCTTCTTGGCGTTTTACAATGAAAAATCTGCATTCCATATTGGAAGCAGAAACCTCAACTCTTTCTCCCCATGAGTTACTTTGTCCATGATTAATTACTTTTGAGCCAGAGGCCAATGAGACATTCTCTTTATTCGCTTGTGGGGCTTCCACATCGCATAGTTTATTTCCTTCTGTTGTCACCATATTAGAGTATTAATAGATAAAACGCCAGGCGTCGGGCCTGGTCACCGACCCTTCTTCTTAACCTTACTTCTGGGCGCAGGTTTCAAAAGGGTGAAAACTATCAACAAACCTCCACGTTTTTCGAACATTGGATTAAACTCGATAGCACTTCCTAATATCTAGTTCTTTCACATTGGAATCAGGTAGTCAGTAGGTAAGCCTTTACAGCTCTGTCCAACCTACAACCCCTTTCACCGAAAGGCACCAGTCTCCCGGTGTTGGTCCTAACAGCCACCATACAATGTATGGCGTCCTCCGATCACGGAACCGGAATTCGGAAAATGCCCTGCACTCTGGGACTCAAGATCAGCCTAAAAAGGTAGAACCGAGTCGAAGAGATTAAAAAACCTCAGCACCCAGAGTGTCTCACGTGAAAATAAAAAAATCCACTATTGTATAAAAAAGAAGCTATGTGAGAGAAAACTTAGAAACAAGGTGTATTTTTTTTCTTTTTCACTCTTTTTAAATTTTTTTTCCTTTTTTTTTTTTTTTTTTTTTTTTTTTTAAACTCAAGAACAAAAACAATGTTAGTGGAACAAGGTGAACAAAAAAGTTAGTAAATCAATCAAACATGAACAAGAACAAAGAGGTATAACAAACTGAAAAGAGAAGATTAAAAAGTGTGAAACAAAGAAAAAAGGATAGACAACTAAACAGAGAAGAAGGCAGGAAAGGAGAAAGATCGCTCAGGAATCCGGGGTCGCGAAACCCGTAAATACCTTAAGAAGGTATTCCCCTGGGGGACTTTTGGCAAAGGTTTCACCCTGCTAGATGAGTTGCTGAACGGAGCTTTCTTCATTTTATGCACTAGTGTACATTTCTCCAGTAGTCGAAAAAATATTGCTTGCGTATAAAATTCAAATAGACTAATACACAGCAGGCAATACTTATTCAACTTGTCACAATGCTGTACAGTGACTGTTCCCATCAAAGCACAAGAGTTAAGCAGCATCAGCTGTGGTTAATACTTTAGACGATGGCTCCTGGCAATGGCATACTGGTATGCAAAATCTTTGGTGCGGAGAGTACTCTCAGTTGGAGGGAAAGACAGGTGTCACGCTAGGTGAAACTGCTGCCCACATGGTGTCTCGTCAAATTGAAGTTGCACATCTGGGTGAATCCAATGCCTTCAGGACCTGGTATGATGTCTACATCCTCCAACGGGCATAAATTAACAATAAAATTGAATCTAAAAGTTAAAAAAAAAGTTTGGTTGAAAAAAAGTTTGAAACAGAAATAATTATAAAATTTCCATTTAATAACAATACACACATATACTACATATGAAGTAGATAATCATTCCAGGATATCTCTAAAATATTGTTCATTAAATTAAAATTTCATAATATATATATATATATTAATATTAATGACTAAATCATAAGATTGCTCCACAACCCATATGTAAAGTGAGAAATAATTATAACTTCTTCAATCAAAATATACCTTACAACTTATCACACACACTATAAAAGAAAAAATAATAATGTGCCAGTTCTACATTCAGTATACTGACCAGAAACTTAGATGAAGTAAAATAATGTGATAAATGGTGAACATTTGATAAATGTGCTAGCTATAAAAGCAAGCTATTGTTGGTATTCAAAACAGAGGCATTTAGTTATTAATTTATACTAGGTTTAATCATTTAAAAAGGAATTAATACAAATGACAATTTTATTCACTTTTAGCAGTTTTGTGTGCCAGTTATTTTTTCAAGAGTAAAATATTTACTGCTGTACTGTTATGCTTAGTAGCCATTTTGAAATTTCTTGATGTAATTTGGTTATGATAGTAAGAAACTCTGGATTATTCAAATAACAGGTGAATTTTAGTTCATCATATTGCATGCAACACTTATTCTAAATAAATTTTCTATTTTTTTTCTTTAAACTAATGCAAAATTTACATACTTTTTTGAAAAATAAGACCAAATAGGATAAAAGAATTACAGTTAGGCTTAACTAACAAAAAACAACTATGGTAGATATACCAGTAAAGGACACCTCTAAAGGAATTTTTTAAAAATATTTTTAATTAATAGTTACAATAATTACATTCTAGTTTTATTTATATTATATTAATCTATCAACAATATTTATTCATTCTCATAGTCACACATCCCAATGTAAATCAGAATTTAATTATAAATAACAGAAATAAATCAAAACACCCAACATTCCAGCAATGGACATCCAACAAAAAGTAACAGGTAATTGTTTTTATGATTGTATTTAGTACCAGAATTTAATGAAAGCACACTAATGAAACAAAATAGTAATTTTCAAATAAATTTAATAATTAGGTTATCGGTAATTAATAAAATATTTATGAGAATAATTCATTGTTTAAATTAATATTGTCATTATTACAAGATCAATATTTGTCTTAAAAATGTTTTGGAGTACTAGTGAATGGAATCTTATTTCTCATCATTCTTAACAGTTAAACTTCCTGAAACTACTTGGTATATTACTTGTAAATAATTAGTAGGAATGTACCGAATAGTATGTGCTTGGCCGAATACTTATATATTTCAGGATTTGTAAGTTTTTAAAAGTTAAATTTTAAAATAATTTTACATCATATTTAACACAAAGACAATTTTGATTAACGAAACCTTTTCGCAATTAAATTTTACAAAAAAATAGATAAAAATAAATATTTTGACTTATTTAAGAAGGATAGTTTTAAAACATTTTTTGTTTAAAAAGAACTCCACTTCTTTTGTGAACTGAAATAAATCAAATATTCTAAAACAACCCACATTGAAATGTTTTCTTTAAAAAAAAAAAGCCCTAGTACTTCAAATATTTCACCAAAGTCAATTTTTTTGTTCTGTTTTTGTTTTTATGCACCATTTAGAATAAATAAAAATAGTTAAAAATACCTAAGGAATGCTTAATTAGTTGTAAAATAATTTAAACTAACAACATGAGCTTCATTTTTACAGATTGTCTTGTTATAATAGAATTTTAGAATGATCTATATAAATTTATAATTGTTTTTATGTTAAACCATTAATATGTAATAAAATGCTTCATTTTCAGCTTTCAGCTGAGTTCTTTTTCCTTCTTCCTGGTAATGAGTTATTTTTTTTTTTTTTTTTTTAATTTTGGCTTCACTTTGTAAAGTGATAAAATGAAAAATGCTCAACATTAAAATCTTAGTCAAAACAAGCTATAAAAATTTAGCAATATTTAATTATTATTATTATTATTTTGTGCATTCTTTATTCGGCTTTATGTAGAGAAAATCTCAAAAAATGAGGTTTTATTTTAGAGGACAGCACAATATTTTAAAATAAAAAAAAGTGGATGATTATTTTCTGAGGTTTGAAATGTACAGTGTTCCTAAAATTTTAGAACAAACTATCAAGGGAGATAATGCAGTCAAGACAAACATTTTCTGTACAGGAAACCAGCATCGTTATCCATTTATTCAATCAAAAATACAGGGTGTTTCACTTCAAGTTGAACCTGAATTTTCGTTCACAACTTTAATAATAGTGAAGATATTTTAGTAAGATTTTCATCATAATTTTGCTTCATATGAAATCATTGGAAGTGACTAAATTTAGTCAGTGATGCAGTATATGTACTGTCAACTTCATTCTGAATAATGGAATGTCTAGCTTAGTGTTGTTTGCATGGCAATGGTAGCTATTGCTAACAATTCTTGTCATATTTCAAGTCTGATGTTTCAATATATTGAATTTGTGATATCTTCATTATTGTTAAAGTTAAATAAAAATGAAAGTTCGACTTTGAGTGAGATGCACTGTATTTTTTAATAAGTGGATTGTGATCTTGGTATCCCATATTAAAACTATTTGTCTTGTTACTTATTAAAACCCTGAAAGCTGTATATTATCTGCCATTATGTTTAGAAACACCCAGTTGTGAAAAAGTAAACAATATTGAGGAACTTTCATTTATGCATCATTAGTTCCTGTGAATGTCATTTACAGTTAATTTTCTTGTTACTTTTCAAACAGCAAATAAATAAGTTAAAACAATCTGTTAATTAAATATAATTATTTTTCTTAATTTTTCTGAATATCTTTATTTGTTGAGTTAAAAATAAAAGTTAATCTACGGTTTTAAAAATATTTTTTAAAGCGTTTTCTTTAAGTAGTTAGTTTGGCCGAATATTTTGATATTTGGCAAACCAAATAGTTTGATATTCAGCCTAATCGAATATTCGGTAGCATGGCCGAATACATACTGAATATTCGATGCATCCCTAGTGATTAGCATTACAAATATGAAATAAATGAAACTGTGGGTTGAGTATTTTAAATACTAAATAAAATGATTTAAAAGTAAAACTGTAGAATTTACACTTTAGTTCCTGATCTGTAGATTTACTAGTTTTTTTACTACTGTAATTTTTTTTTAATGCACAGTTTTGTCAGAGATGAATAATCAAACAATTAAGACAGAAAATAAGAATTTTAACAAGTTGTGTGACTTAAGAAGTCTTTATTTAAATAAGGAGGGCTTGAGCCCCATGAACCCTTCTATTCGTTATGTCCTGTAATGTTATTATTTGCTTCTTGATTGGTTTGGTTGATTGCCAGACTATAAAATATGCATGGCACGGTTTTAAAAAATAATCTAATTTGATTACAATGTTAAAATTTTTATCAATTACGTGATATAATTAAAAGCAGCTATTTATTAAAATAATTTGTTGTAATTAAATTACATGGTAAGTGCAATTTAAAAATTAAATTTGTTCACTTAGCTTTTCAATTAAATCAACAGATTTTATACACGGTAGACACTGATCCTAAAACCTTAAAAATAAATGAAATTTTGTAAATTACCATTGGAATATAAAATTCAAAGTTTTCAATTATTGTCAAAACAAAAACATGCAATTTGTGCAAGAAAATAAGGATACAAATAATTTTGTTTTAATAAATTCTACAAAATATTTTGCTGGCCAACGCCGAGACCAAGTACTCAAAACACCACTATTTAACATGTAACAGATGTGTGAAACTAAAAAGTAAGCAATTCAGAAAATATAAACGCCGATAAGATAACTTTACATTAATTTGTGTTGGTATAATCATCACTGCCTTATCGCGAACAGCATACAATTTCTACATCTTAGAATTTACCTTACAAATAATATTTTTACAAAATTACAAGACACACACATTGCAAATTTACTGACCTTTCTCTTCATACAGATGTTTCCTTGGCAATTTCTCAAACGGGTGAATTTATTCCCCGCTACTTCAAAACATTTGATAAAAAGCATACTCATAAGTAAATCATAAATAAAAAAATATATTGTATAAATAAAATAAATCACAGAAACGTGGACGTGGACTACAGAAACGGCACGCAGAGACAGGGAGTTGCTAGGGTTGTAATATTGAATGTACGCTGCGCAGAGTTTGCCATTGGCGATATTTCTGATTTTGTGGATTTCTTCACTTGGCGACAAGAGTGCTGAAAGTGTATACATTTTGGAGTATCGCATTCATGCTGTGCTTTTGTCACCACTCTCTTATAAAGGCGCTCTAGATTTCATTACTTTTTGACTAACGCAAAGATATATATAGAGTTTTCGCAATTTGTTTTGTACGTTTTTCGAAAAGAGTTGTAACATTCTCAAAACTTTTGGCTCCTGATTGGTTAATCTCGTTTCAAAAATAGCGAAATATCTATTTGGGTCATTGAACATATGTTTTGAAGCTGAAATAAATTTTTGTTCGTACGAAAAATTCGCTTATGTATCTGAATTCTACCCCAAATTTGTGAGATTAAATAACACATCTAGAGGGCATTCAGAGACTGAAACCAGGGCTACACTAGATACCGGGCTTGCTCATTCATTATGATGACGTCACAAAAGGTGGCTGACTAGGAGGAAAGACATACAGCGATTGGCGCAAAACGATGGGCGCGTCACTTTGTACCAATCGCTGGTCGTGGTCAGCCACTATTTGT
The DNA here is from genome assembly GCA_963931845.1 of Maratus michaelseni. NCBI lineage: Eukaryota > Metazoa > Arthropoda > Arachnida > Araneae > Salticidae > Maratus > Maratus michaelseni. Next base: position 373,995,133 of record OZ007586.1, read on the forward strand.
GACGTTTTGAGAGTGAATGAGCAAGCCCGGTATCTAGTGTTGCCTTGCTGAAACACGGATTACTCGTATAATTGGTGAGGCTAACGAAAAAGAAAGGCTACCGCGGTGCTTTACGCGTATCTTTTCTACAGACAGTGAGAGTCACGTGATGCTCGAATCCACCAATGCAGGTGTACGAAAAGAGCATCACGTCACTCTAGCGGCCTGTAAAAAATGACAAGTGGAATGCACCGCGGTATCCTGTCTTTTTCGTTAGCCTCGTTTAATTAGGGAATGACGTCATATGAGTTTATCAGGGCCATAGATTAACATACAAGATAGGGCAGTTACAGCAAAATCTGTAATGGCAGCAATAATAGCGTCACCAGTGACAAGGGGAGAAAACTAACAATCTTCCGAAATTTACCCATGTATATGAAATCTGTTTATGCTCTATGTTTTTAATATCTATTCTTTTCGCTTCGAGGCAGACGATTCTCTTCAAATTGGCCGCTCGCTGGTTTTAAGTTTCTTTTTAAAGAACTTCATTTTACATTTTATTTTATTATTATTCAAACAAAAGTTTTTTTCAGAACTTTTTTAGTATGGTTAAAGATGTTAAAATATGTCGTGTAGAATCATGTCTGCATACAAATCGGAATTTTAAAACTTTCGTTTTCGGCTTTTCCTACAAAGTTGAAAATGTAAACATGTAGCATTTAAAAAAGAAAGATTATAATAAGATAGACGTTCAAAAGGAGAACTTTTCCGTCTATGAGACGTTTCTTCCCCATTGTCACTACAGGCGCTGCGTTCGTCATCGCGTTATCATTACACCGTATGATAGTGTCCTATCTTGTGTATTAATCTATGATCAGGGTAAAGTTGGGTTTAAACGGCTGAGAACGCTTTTGGGTAAAGTTGTGGGACTGTTTACAAACAAACACGTCCGTCAACCAATCTAATACTACATTTTTATCATAGCGAACATCGCAGGAATAGTCCTGTCGACGTTGGCAAATTATATCATAGACCTGTTAAACGTAGACTAATCAAATGATCATAATACAATTGTACAATAGGAGTCATAAAGGACGATATTTAACAGTTGCAGTTATCTATAAAGTGGACAAACAAACCAGGTTTTCCAACCACGTGATCACTTTATCCAACAAAATTCTGTAGGTAATGTGGGTTACCAGAAGTCTGGGTAATTTCTGAACGCTACGAGTAAAGCACAAAAAGTCACTTGATATCGGTCTCTGAATACTTCGGGTTTCCCGTGTGTTACCCTAGTAACCCAGGATGGGGTCCGTGAACGCGCCCCTAGAATAAAAAAAAACATTGGTTTATTCCTAGAACGCTGTTTTATTATCAAATCTGGTTTATTTCCTGGTTTAAACCAGGTTATAAAAAATTTTTGCAACTCCAAATACATCTAAAATTCCTTCTTACATGCAGGATGCAACTTCCTATTTGAATGAAGTTTTTTTGTTCTTTATGTAAAATATATTTTGTGTATTATAGAATTTTAGCCAACGAAGCATACCACGAGTTAGCCCTCCGTTCTACATCCAAGCCCAGTTATAGCGTTTCGAAGAAATAGTGTGACAACCGGCTTTCACAACAAGCATATAATTGGATGCTACATAGTAGACTTTAGTAGCATGGGATTCTGAATTCCTTTCAGTAGAAAACTGATGCTTGGAGATTTTAAGAGTTATGATGCACAATTGCTTACTTGCCAATTACAATATTTTATCATTCTTATATGCTATTAGTGTAATTTTGTGGAAGGATCATTAAGATAGAAAAACTAAGTTAATTTTAACATTAAATAATCCTCTTTTTAAAAATCGATCGGTTTATTATGCAATTTTTCTGAATAGCATAACTTTTTCTCCCCGTCAATATGAAAAATATGAATCACTAAGAATATGACATTCCTTAAAGCCGCTCTATAACGCGTGTATGGGCACTTCCAGGGCTACACTACATACCGGGCTTGCTCATTCATTATGATGACGTCACAAAGGTGGCTAACTAGGAGGAAAGACATACAGCGATTGGCACAAAACGATGGGCGCGTTGCTTTGGACCAATCGCTGGTCGCGGTCAGCCACCATTTGTGACGTTTTGAGAGTGAATGAGCAAGCCCGGTATCTAGTGTTGCCTTGGCACTTCCCACCCATGCAAATAACAATAGAAACAAAATATCACTGGATTCTGCTAAATCGTTGTATTGGAATCTCTAAAAATATGAAATTCTTTATAGCTGATCTATAACGCGTTTATGAGCGCTTTGCGCTCATGAAAACAAATAAAAATTTTCTGGATTCTGCTGAATCGTTTTATTGGAATCTCTAAAAATACGAAATTCGTTAAAACCGCAATCACTGTAACGAATATTTTAAAAAATCCACATTATATAAAATGTTAATATTGTTTCACATTATTTTTTATAACATAATTAAATTGTGAAAAATAGAAACTTTGCATCTTTTCATTCAAATTATTTTTTATAACTTACTAATTGAATATTGAAAAATAAAAACCTTATTTTTCAAAATTTCCTCTGCTTGGATCCAAACAGGGATCTACAGATCTAGAGGCAAACGACATATCACACAGCTACTACCGCGACCTACGTTATACATGGCTGGTCCATGACTCGAGGCTAACGAAAAAGAAAGGCAACCGCGGTGCCTTACTCTTATCTTTTTTTACAGACCGCGGGAGTCATGTGATGTTCGAATGCACCAATGCAGGTGTACGAAAAGAGCATCACGTCACACTAGCGGTCTGTAAAAAAAGATAAGTTGAATGTACCGCGGTAGCCTGTCTCTTTCGTTAGCCTCGTCCATGACTTTTAAAACGTCATATGGAGCGCGACCTACGTTATACCAATGCAACACTAGATACCGGGCTTGCTCATTCACTCTCAAAACGTCACAAATGGTGGCTGACCGCGACCAGCGATTGGTCCAAAGCAACGCGCCCATCGTTTTGTGCCAATCGCTGTATGTCTTTCCTCCTAGTCAGCCACCTTTTGTGACGTCATCATAATGAATGAGCAAGCCCGGTATGTAGTATAGCCCTGGTTATACACGGCCGGTGCATGACGTTTAAAACGTCACATGAAGTGGATCATTTTTACACAGTGATTGGTGCAAAGCAGCGCTCCCACAGTTTTCCACCAATCGCTTTGTAAAAATGATCCACTTTATGTGACGTTTTAAACGTCATGCACCGGCCGTGTATAACGTAGGTCACGTACGGTGGATAATCTCTACACGGCGATTGGCACAAAACGAAGAGCGCGACGCTTTGTACCAATCGCCGTGTAAAGATGATCCACTCCGTGTGACGTTTTAAACGTCATGAACCTTTCGTCCGAGGCTAACGAAAAAGACAGGCTACCGCGGTGCATTCCACTTATCTTTTTTTACAGACCACTAGAGTGACGTGTGCTCTTTTCGTACGCCTGCATTGGTGGATTCGAGCATCACGTGATTCCCGAGGTCTATAAAAAAAGATACGCGTAAAGCACCGCGGTAGCCTTTCTTTTTCGTTAGCCTCGCCTTTCGTCTATAACGTAGATTGCGCTACTAGGCACTCATCCCGAAACAGAATTTTAAACAAACTGCTTGCTAATTTTGCTTTAGTCTTAAAAACTCGCCAAAATTTAGCAAAATGAAATTTCATAACAAAACGTAACCTTTGAACACGTGATCGAACATTTCGACGAATGAGGTTCAGGAATCCGATTTGCTATGTACAAGGCAACACTAGATACCGGGCTTGCTCATTCACTCTCAAAACGTCACAAATAGTGGCTGACCGCGACCAGCGATTGGTACAAAGTGACGCGCCCATCGTTTTGCGCCAATCGCTGTATGTCTTTCGTCGCGGCCAGCCACCTTTTGTGACGTCATGATAATGAATGAGCAAGCCCGGTATCTAGTGTAGCCCTGGCTTGCTCATTCATTCTCATGACGTCAAAAATAGTGGCTGGTCGCGATCAGCCACTATTTGTGACGTTTTGAGTGTGAATGAGCAAGCCCGGTATCTAGTGTTGCCTTGGTGTAGCCCTGCTATGTATCATCCGATTATAAGCTTCCAGCAGGGCTACACTAGATACCGGGCTTGCTCATTCATTATCATGACGTCACAAAAGGTGGCTGGCCGGGACGAAAGACATACAGCGATTGGCGCAAAACGATGGGCGCGTCACTTTGTACCAATCGCTGGTCGCGGTCAGCCACTATTTGTGACGTTTTGAGAGTGAATGAGCAAGCCCGGTATCTAGTGTTGCCTTGCTTCCAGCATAGTGCTAAAAAATTGAATACGATAAATGTTGATCGCAGAGACATCTGGTAGCTCAGACGTAGACATCGTTTAAGTGTAGAGTCTAGAAAATATTTAACCACATTGTTTATGTGCAGAATCGTTTGACGTGTAACAACTTCAATGTTTGAGCACTTTTCCAAGTATTACTGGAATAGCCGGTTGCTACTCTATATTTTCTAGAAGCTATAGTTCAGTGATGCTTACATTGAAGTTTTTGTCCAAACTATGGTATTCCACATTCCAGAACTTGACGATACCAGGGCTACACTAAATACCGGGCTTGCTCATTCATTATGATGACGTCACAAAAGGTGGCTGACTAGGAGGAAAGACATACAGCGATTGGCACAAAACGATGGGCGCGTTGCTTTGGACCAATCGCTGGTCGCGGTCAGCCACCATTTGTGACGTTTTGAGAGTGAATGAGCAAGCCAGGTATCTAGTGTTGCCTTGACGATACTCGCATGGATGAGTTAGATCAGGGCTACACTAGATACCGGGCTTGCTCATTCATTATGATGACGTCACAAAAGGTGGCTGACTAGGAGGAAAGACATACAGCGATTGGCGCAAAACGATGGGCGCGTCACTTTGTACCAATCGCTGGTCGTGGTCAGCCACTATTTGTGACGTTTTGAGAGTGAATGAGCAAGCCCGGTATCTAGTGTTGCCTTGGTTAGATTAAACAAGTGAGACTTGGGTGCCTCTATATGAGATTGGCGACAGGCGTAAAGGGCGCATGCTCGAAAGAACCATTTGTCCAAACTATGGCAGTCCGCGAAACAGAACTTGGCGATTCTCACCTGGGGGAGTTCAATTAGACGAGTAAGATTAGGGTCCTTCTATATGAGTGTGGCGACATACGATACTAATAATATAGCATCTAGAAGATATGGTATGGCAACCGGCTATTCTAGTAATGATTTAAAAAAGTGAATTCCATAAATGTTGAACAATGCTGAATGACAAATGTCGATCGCAGCGACATCTGCTAACTATTCACTGGCCTAACACTTCCTCAATTGATCTCTATGCAATATTTACGTTTGAACTACCAGATGTCGCTGCGATCGATATTTATCGTTCAACATTTATGGTGTACAATTTTTTAGCATTTTTTGGTTAGTTGATTGCCACACTATATCTGCTAGACTCTATACTAAGACAGTGCTCTTAGTATAGAGTCAGAGTAGTAGACAGACAGGTTCGACCAAACTATGGCAAACCTAAATTCCATAACTTGGCGATACTCGCCTGGATGAGTTCGTTTATACGGGTGAGGCAAGTTAGCAAGCTTCAGCTTAGCGATAATGGCAGACTCTGAGCGCGTTCAGAGACCGAAACGCGGGTTACTCGTATAATTGGGGAATGACGTCACCTGATTTTCTCAGGGTAATGTCAGGGCTACACTACATACCGGGCTTGCTCATTCATTATGATGACGTCACAAAAGGTGGCTGACTAGGAGGAAAGACATACAGCGATTGGCGCAAAACGATGGGCGCGTTGCTTTGGACCAATCGCTGGTCGCGGTCAGCCACCATTTGTGACGTTTTGAGAGTGAATGAGCAAGCCCGGTATCTAGTGTTGCCTTGGTAATGTTGGGTTAAAACAGCTTTGAACGCTTTTGAGAAATTATGGGCATGTTTACAATCAAACAATTTAGTCAACCAATCTACCATTACATTTTAATTGTACGAACATTTCAGGAACCATCCTAGCCGACGCGACGTTGGCCAATTAAATCATAGTCCTGTTAAAGGTAGACCAATCAAATGGTCAGGACTCAAGTGTACAGTAGGAGTCATAAAGAACAACAGTTAACAGTTGCAGTTAGCTATAAAGTAAACAAACAAATTAGATTTCCCAGCCACGTGATTACTTTACTCAACAAAATTCTTCAGGTAATGTGGGTTACCTGAAATCCAGCTCCAAACGCTACGGGTAACCCGCAAAATGTCACGTAATATCGGTCTCTGAACGCTTCGGGTTACCCATGTGTTACCCTATGTAACTCGGGGTTCGGTCTGTGAACGGGCCCTCTGAAAGATGCTTGGCGATTCTTTTTTTGTGCAAAATCGTCTAGATCCCTCTAATTTTATTTTCTGTGTGTCGTCACTTTCTTATAGAGACATCCTATAATAAACGAATCCTCGATTCGAAATATATGTGTTCAACCAACCACAGAAATTTTTTTATTTGAGATAGAGTTCATAACTTATTCCCACCTCTCCCAAGAGTTCTTTATAATGTCACGTCGTTTCAATTCTTTGAGGGGCCACGCGATGGCAGGTGCACTTTTTGAACTTGATGCTGCAGTTTTTATTGATGATATGTTAGCTTACGTTTACCAACGTTATGGTATTTCAAGTATATCACTCCTGCCGATTGAAGAACGAAATATATACCGTCGAGAGGCGGAATATGCATTTTCGCCAGAGATAGGTGATGCTTTGTTACACATTCTTAGACAATTTTTTAACATTGCGGAGAATATTGTTCAATATTCTATTTTATTCCCTCTGCATGTACCAAATCGAAATTCACCCATAGCTAATTTTATAAGATGCCACTTTGCAGCTTCATTGACTATTGACGATTTCATTATGCGCCCGACTGTGTGGTGTAGTGCTTTATTGAATTATCTCGTTATTGTAACATCCTTGTGTATATATTTTGAAGAACAACGTGATCCTCTTACTGTAATTTATATTAAAATTGCTGCATCTGAAGTAATAACTCGTATAATGGATGGACCAACACCTTGGAAGATTGATAAGTTCAAGCGATATGCTAGAAGATATCCGAACAGAGCTCCCCTTGCACAAACATATATGTACATTCTAGACTAATTAAAAAATATTTTATGCTATATTTGAAAATAACTTTTAACATTTTAATAAGTTTTTTTTAATGACAAATAGGTAGCCTTATTATGGAATATTATATATTTTTAGATTTAGTATTTGATTTCGGCCTTTTAATGGACGGTAATGATCACAGCAATAACATTTTATTCCATAATTTACGGATTGAAATATTTTAGGTGCCATTTTAGAATGTAGTTACCTTTTTAAATAAACTTATACGACATTTTGAAGTGGATTTTTCTTCAAAATTTAAGACTATAAAGAAGTCTTATGAAGGGTCTTAAGATTTATTTTGAAAAAATTAATAATTGTCTGTATATGCCTATTACGCTTGATTGTTCAGTATATTCACTTTGGACTTCATGAATTGTTCTTACAATGACATACTTGAAAGTCATTGTTAAAAGGTATCAAAGATTGCCCTGTTGTATTTTGTATCATTTTCAGTGCTTGACGTGTGTAAATAAACTTGTTTTTATATTGTACAAATTTTTGTTTTCGATCATTTGAGTGTTACTAACATCAATTTAAACATTTATGCTTAACAAAAACCATTAAATACACTTGTTATAATATTCATTTAAAAATTAGATTGACAGTAATAGAATTTAGGAAGAGTTATTGACCATTCTATAATGGTGCAAAAGAATTATTCGTTGTACAATGCGAAAACATTTTTAAATAGATAATTATTTTTCCAACTATTACTATTCAGCTTTTTTGATACTGAAACACACTGATTGAAAATGTTTTAAAGTTCTGAAAAGTTTCTATATTTATATGAAAGGCCATTTTATTTATGTATTTTCTAATTCTATAAAATACTAAATATTTTCAAGAAATAATTTGAATAGAGTTGTGAATATCGCAAAAAGCCCTATAAATGGCGTTTAATTTTAATAGACAATCTTCATATATATATATATATTTTTTAATGATTGCACAAATCTAACTTGCTTTCACAAATTCAGTAAAACTGCTTTGAAAGGTGAAACGTTCATCAATTCACAATTTGGGACATACTGTTATCTCTTTATTGAATTTTGACCTCAAACTGGTTTACTAGCCTAAATGTTTTCTATGAATAATTTTAAAGAGGTTGATCCTGAAATTTCATAACGGTATTTTAACCTTCAACTACTATCTCAGAAATAGTCTCTTAACTACTGTGAGTGGTTTTACGGATATCTTGATCAAAAAATTAAGTTTCGATTAACTGATGGTTTTTTTATACCAGTATTTATTAAAATTTGCCTATTCAAAAGGTGGTACTCCAACGAAAAATTTCGCTGGCATTTAATTAAATTAACCAGCTCTGTGAAAATCTAAAGCAGCGGTCTTTCAGACCGCTTGCAGCAGTTAAAAGGTAAGTTATACTGATGATATTGAAATTCCAAAAGTTGCTCGACATTAACCTTTGTTTAATTATTATTACTGTATTCTAATAGGATTTTGCGATATGCATAAAAATGTTTTAGAAAGTCCATGAGCAGATTCCTTATTTTTTTATTGACTGATCTCTTAAACGTTTCGACTTTACTATGATTTAGATAAGCCAGTTAAATGTTGCTGTGGACTTAAAGGAGCTCAAACCTTTTATCTCTTCTGTACGGTTGACAAAATTCTGTGTGTTTGGTAGACATAATGGAATGAGCAGTGATAAAGTTAAATAACGAAAATTGCAAAACCGATCCGGATGAAGTCACGTTGTGGCATCTAATTAATATCCTGCAATTTCTTTCACAATATTTAAAAATTTTATAAATAAATTTTCAACGTGTTCCCTGCTTTTTAAATTAAATTCGTACAGTAATATCTCAATCATTTTATGGCTAATTGTAAAAATAGTAAATCTATTCAAATCCAGATTAAGGGAGCCCCAGCCCATCATTGACTTGGATGCCCTTGACAAAGGCTCAACTTGTATGTCTTTTTTTTTTTAAGTGCCGATCTTTACTTCTGTTGTAAGAATTCCAAACTTTGCTTCTTAAATGATATTACTCTGAAATGATGAGAAAAAAGTAGTTTTAAGTGCCTATCCTTCACTTTTTCTTTTTGCAGTTCCAAAGCTTTGCATGTTCCATATAACGTTTAGTTGCTAAGCTATTTCAGTATTTTTACCCCTTTTTGCCACAAATCCGAAAAGGAAGAACATCATTGCTCCAATTCTCTCGTCTGCATCTCAACCAAACACATGCATTGGTTTTCGAAGAAATTAAAGGGAACTCCTTCCTCCGGCAAAGGACTCTGTCAGAATTCAAAGGCAGTAATTTTTTAACAATACTTGCGTAAGAACTAGGAATTCGTGAACATTGGGAATAGTCTTTGTATTTTGATCTCTTAATAAAGACCAGTCTCTCTCTAAAGCTTAAGCACAACCAAAGAATGTAGTTTACTAAATAACAATAAAAAATAAAAACATGTTTAGGTTTTTGTAAGATTATTTAAATAAATATCAAAATGGAATAAATTATTGACTTTCATAACTTCCTTTAAAAAAAAAAAAAAAAAAAAAAACTTTGAAAAGTTTATGCACAATGAAAAATAATATTTAATGTTTATATGTAATGATATTTATATATCCGTGGTTTCAGTAACTTCGAATAAGCTTCTTTCCTTTGAATCGGTCATGTTTTGCAATGTTATAAGATGGCAGAAAATACCATGTTTTTTTTTTCAGCGACATGGAGTTCTTTAGTAGGGTCACACTGATTTGCATTTTGGTAAATTTCGCGGGTTAAGATAACAGAAATATTCTATACAGAAATCTGAGTCAGGACTTAAACCTGGTCAATCTAGAATTTGAAAATTTTATGCTGAAAACCACAGTTCCGTATCATACGAGTATGGATTAAATCATTGTTGTTTAAATCATCTTAGAAACTCCCCCTTCATCGTAAAAGCTCACCAAATTGTTGAAAATGTTGCTTCAGTGTTTCTTAATACTTTGTTAGATTTTGTATCGCTCAGATGAGGGCCAGGAAAGTTTGACTGTACTCTCAACCCCAATCCATTCTGGCCTGTTTATGTTGTGAATTTAAGCGCGTTTTGCGACACATTTTTTAAAAATCCATGTTTTTACATTCCCGTATACGTCTGTATTGCATTTTGACACGTTTACACCAAGATTATTTTAAATGTTTCTTATGGGGAGATTCTATTTTGACATCAATCTACCAATTTAACCATTAGTCTGAACACGCCGTTATACGTGGCCGTGCATATCTTGCAGTTCGGTGAGAATTGTTATTTTTAGCAAGAACTTTGTATATGCCTTGCTTTGAACGGTTTAAAATCTTAAGTCTTTATAAAAGTGCTTATCTTTAGATTTCAACTTTCTCTCAGCAAAAATTCTTTACTCTTCGTAAATTCCTTAGTATTCAGAATTTAAAATAACAAATGGGAATTTAATATCAGTTCTTATACTACACTAGGAAAACGGCATTTTAACCAATAAAACTAAACGCCATTTGTTAATGTTTGCATAGTGGGCTTACTTCTAAAACTGATTTTTAAACAAAAATCTAAAAGAAAAAAATTGCATAAATTTTGATAGTTAATTAACCCATAAGAGCCTACATCAGTCAAGCGAATAAAATCTCAAGCTAATGTTAAGTCTATGGGAAGGTTCTAGCGCGATTTTTCGCTCGCATTTTAATGTTTTTAAATGCTTTTTTTGCATAGGATAACTGAGGTCAATCTCCAAAGTTGTTAGTTTTTACTTTTTTGATGTTTGTTGCAGTATTTTTATAAGCGGGCATTTTTAATTTTGGAACCGGTTCTGAAAGTGAAAGTACCCTTATATAAAAAAAAAACTGGAACCAAAATGAAAAAAAGTAAAAACTAACAAAGTTAGAGATCGACCTCAGCTACCCTATGCAAAAAAAAAAATCATTTAAAAATTTTAAAATGCAAGCGAGAAATTGCGCAAGAACCTTCCTATAGACTTAACATTAGCTTGAACGTTTTTTCACGTGACTAGCGTAGGCTCTTAACTGCTGCAACGGAGATTGTCGCACAGCTTACTGTGGCGGTCTCAGAGACCGTTTCAACGAAATATGAATAAAAGGCTCGATTAACTCATAGGATGCTGTTTCTGTACTACACTTTATATATAGGGCTATTATAATTAAAATTCACACATTACGAAGTTACTAGCGATAAATACTAGGCCTCTAAACGAAACAAAATTTCATTAGTATCTGTTATAGTGAAACTAAATATTCCAAGTTAAACTGGAAAATGCAGTGTTCTGTGAAACCGTTAACAGCAGTTAAGGGTTAATATGTCTTGTATTTCATTTTAATTATATTTTGAGTATTTGTGAAATTATTTCTTACATTACCCCTTTTAGTTTCATTATCATAATTGATATGTTCTTAAACTTTTGAGACAGAATGTATGTAAGACACACAAAGAAAAAAAACCTAAGTTTTTTTTTGAAGTGAAAAATTCTTTAGGCGCGTTGGGCATTTTCAAGGCAACACTAGATACCGGGCTTGCTCATTCACTCTCAAAACGTCACAAATGGTGGCTGGCCGCGACCAGCGATTGGTCCAAAGCAACGCGCCCATCGTTTTGTGCCAATCGCTGTATGTCTTTCCTCCTAGTCAGCCACCTTTTGAGACGTCATCATAATGAATGAGCAAGCCCGGTATGTAGTGTAGCCCTGGCATTTTTGAGATGGGAAAAAAACATTGAACTCGCGACACTGTTACTGTAACCGACACTGTTACCGACACCTCTGTATATTTGAAGTGATTGAAGTGAAAAATTCTTTAGGCGCGTTGGGCATTTTTGAGATGGGAAAAAAACATTGAACTCGCGACACTGTTACTGTAACCGACACCTCTGTATATTTGAAGTGATTGAAGTGAAAACTTCTTTCGGCGCGTTGGGCATTTTTTGAGATGGGAAATATGCATTGAACTCGCGACACCGTTACTGTAACCAACACTGTTACCGACACCTCTGTATATTTGAAGTGAAAACTTCTTTAGACGCGTTGGGCATTTTTTGAGATGGGAAAAAACCATTGAACTCGCGACACTGTTACTGTAACAGACACCTCTGTATATAAGTATGTACATGTATTGTGTATAGTTAGGTATGAAGTAGGGCGGGGCGGGCGCGCCGCACTCTTGCATGTGCACAATTGCACCGCGGTATAGTAAGCGCAGAAAAATGTAAGCGGACTAGTAACGCAGAAAAATTTAAGCGGTACAGTAAGCGGTATAGTCAGCGGTATAGTAAGCGCAGAGAAATGTAAGCGGTATAGTAACACAGAAAAAATGTAAGCGGTATAGTAAACGTAGAAAAATGTAAGTGGTATAGTAAGCGATATAGTAAGCGCAGAAAAATGTAAGCAGTATAGTAAGCGCCGAAAAATGTAAGCGGTATAGTACTCTGTATAGTAAGCGGTATAGTAACGCAGAAAAATGTAAGCGGTATAGTAACACAGAAAAAATGTAGGTGGTATAGTAAACGCAGAAAAATGTAAGCGGCATAGTGAGCGTAGAAAAATATAAGCGGTATAGTACGTGGTATAGTAAGCGGTATAGTAAGCGGTGCAGTAAGCGTAGAAAAATGTAAGCGGTATAGTAAGCGCAGAAAAATGTACGCGATATAGTACGCGGCGTAGTAAGCGGTATAGTAACGCAGAAAAATGGAAGCGGTATAGTAAGCGGTATAGTAAGTGGTATAGTAAGCGCAGAAAAATGTAAGCGGTATAGTAAGCTGTATAGTAACACAGAAAAATGTAAGCGGTATAGTAAGCCCAGAAAAATGTAAGCGTTATAGTAAGCACAGAAAAATGTAGGCGGTATAGTAAGCGGTATAATAAGCGGTATAGTAACGCAGAAAATGTAAGCGGTATAGTAAGGTTTATAGTAAACGCAGAAAAATGTAAGCGGTGTAGTAAGCGGTATAGTAAGTGGCATAGTAACACAGAAAAATGTAAGCGGTATAGTAAGCGGTATAGTAACACAGAAAAAATGTAAGCGGTATAGTAAACGTAGAAAAATGTAAGTGGTATAGTAAGCGGAATAGTAAACGCAGAACAATGTAAGCGGTATAGTAAGCGATATAGTAAGCGCAGAAAAATGTAAGCAGTATAGTAAGCGCAGAAAAATGTATAGCGGTATAGTACTCGGTATAGGAAGCGGTATAGTAACACAGAAAAAATGTAAGTGGTATTGTAAACGCTGAAAAATGTAAGTGGTATAGTAAGCGGTATAGTAAACGCAGAAAAATGTAAGCGGCATAGTAAGCGGTATAGTGAGCGTAGAAAAATGTAAGCTGTATAGTACGTGGTATAGTAAGCGGTATAGTAACGCAGAAAAAGTGAGCGGTATAGTAAGCGGTGCAGTAAGCGCAGAAAAATGTAAGCGGTATAGTAAGCGCAGTAAAATGTACGCGATATAGTACGCGGCATAGTAAGCGGTATAGTAAGCTGCATAGTAACGCAGAAAAATGTAAGCGGTATAGTAACGCAGAAAAATGTAAGCGGTATAGTAACGCAGAAAAATGTAAGCGGTAAAGTAAGCCCAGAAAAATGTAAGCGTTATAGTAAGCACAGAAAAATGTATGCGGTATAGTAAGCGGTACAGTAAGCGGTATAATAAGCGGTATAGTAAGGTTTATAGTAAACGCAGAAAAATGTAAGCGGTGTAGTAAGCGGTATAGTTAGCGGCATAGTAACGCAGAAAAATGTAAACTGTATATTAAGCGGTATAGTAAGCGGTATAATAACGCAGGAAAATGTAAGCGGTATAGTAAGTGGTATAGTGCGAGTGAAGTCTGGTTCCAGAAATTTTTGTATGTGAAATAATATGCATTATTTTTCATGTACAATAGCGCATTAAATGAAAATTGTAGTTTTCACTTCTGTCGGCACTCCCAGAGTGCCATTTTTTTTGCATGCTTTTAGTTTAAGAGCCTACATTAGCCACGCGAAAAAGCGCTCAAGCTAATGTTAAGTCTATGGGAATGTTCCAGCGCGATTTCTCGCTCGCATTTTAATGTTTTTAAATGCTTTTTTTGCATAGGATAGCTGAGGTCAATCTCCAACGTTGTTAGATTTTACTTTTTTTATGTTTGTTGCAGTATTTTTATAAGCGGGCATTTTTAATTTTGGAACCGGTTCTGAAAGTGAAAGTACCCTTATATAAAAAAAAAACTGGAACCAAAATGAAAAAAAAGTAAAAACTAACAAAGTTAGAGATCGACCTCAGGTACCCTATGCAAAAAAAAAAAAAATCATTTAAAAATATTAAAATGCAAGCGAGAAATTGCGCAAGTACCTTCCTATAGACTTAACATTAGCTTGAACGTTTTTTCTCGTGACTAGCGTAGGCTCTTAACTGCTGCAACGGAGATTGTCGCACAGCTTACTGTGGCGGTCTCAGAGACCGTTTCAACGAAATATGAATAAAAGGCTCGATTAACTCATAGGATGCTGTTTCTGTACTACACTTTATATATAGGGCTATTATAATTAAAATTCACACATTACGAAGTTACTAGCGATAAATACTAGGCCTCTAAACGAAACAAAATTTCATTAGTATCTATTATAGTGAAACTAAATATTCCAAGTTAAACTGGAAAATGCAGTGTTCTGTGAAACCGTTAACAGCAGTTAAGGGTTAATATGTCTTGTATTTCATTTTAATTATATTTTGAGTATTTGTGAAGTTATTTCTTACATTACACCTTTTAGTTTCATTATCATAATTGATATGTTCTTAAACTTTTGAGACAGAATGTATGTAAGACACACAAAGAAAAAAAGAAAAAAAAACCTAAGTTTTTTTTTTAAAGTGAAAAATTCTTTAGGCGCGTTGGGCATTTTTGAGATGGGAAAAAAAACATTGAACTCGCGACACTGTTACTGTAACCGACACTGTTACCGACACCTCTGTATATTTGAAGTGATTGAAGTGAAAAATTCTTTAGGCGCGTTGGGCATTTTTGAGATGGGAAAAAAACATTGAACTCGCGACACTGTTACTGTAACCGACACTGTTACCGACACCTCTGTATATTTGAAGTGATTGAAGTGAAAAATTCTTTCGGCGCGTTGGGCATTTTTTGAGATGGGAAATATGCATTGAACTCGCGACACCGTTACTGTAACCAACACTGTTACCGACACCTCTGTATATTTGAAGTGAAAACTTCTTTAGACGCGTTGGGCATTTTTTGAGATGGGAAAAAACCATTGAACTCGCGACACTGTTACTGTAACAGACACCTCTGTATATAAGTATGTACATGTATTGTGTATAGTTAGGTATGAAGTAGGGCGGGACGGGCGCGCCGCATGCTTGCATGTGCACAATTGCACCGCGGTATAGTAAGCGCAGAAAAATGTAAGCGGTATAGTAACGCAGAAAAATTTAAGCGGTACAGTAAGCGGTATAGTCAGCGGTATAGTAAGCGGTATAGAAGAGGTATAGTAAGCGCAGAGAAATGTAAACGGTATAGTAAGTGGTATAGTAAGCGGTATAGTAACACAGAAAAAATGTAAGCGGTATTGTAAACGTAGAAAAATGTAAGTGGTATAGTAAGCGGAATAGTAAACGCAGAACAATGTAAGCGGTATAGTAAGCGATATAGTAAGCGCAGAAAAATGTAAGCAGTATAGTAAGCGCCGAAAAATGTAAGCGGTATAGTACTCGGTATAGTAAGTGGTATAGTAACGCAGAAAAATTATAAGCGGTATAGTAACACAGAAAAAATGTAGGTGGTATAATAAACGCAGAAAAATGTAAGTGGTATAGTAAGCGGTATAGTAAACGCAGAAAAATGTAAGCGGCATAGTGAGCGTAGAAAAATATAAGCGGTATAGTACGTGGTATAGTAAGCGGTATAGTAACGCAGAAAAAGTGAGCGGTATAGTAAGAGGTGCAGTAAGCGCAGAAAAATGTAAGCGGTATAGTAAGCGCAGAAAAATGTACGCGATATAGTACGCGGCATAGTAAGCGTTATAGTAACACAGAAAAATGGAAGCGGTATAGTAAGCGGTATAGTAAGTGGTATAGTAAGCGCAGAAAAATGTAAGCGGTATAGTAAGCTGTATAGTAACGCAGAAAAATGTAAGCGGTATAGTAAGCCCAGAAAAATGTAAGCGTTATAGTAAGCACAGAAAAATCTAGGCGGTATAGTAAGCGGTATAATAAGCGGTATAGTAACGCAGAAAATGTAAGCGGTATAGTAAGGTTTATAGTAAACGCAGAAAAATGTAAGCGGTGTAGTAAGCGGTATAGTAAGTGGCATAGTAACACAGAAAAATGTAAGCGGTATAGTAAGCGGAGTAGTAAACGCAGAACAATGTAAGCGGTATAGTAAGCGATATAGTAAGCGCAGAAAAATTTAAGCAGTATAGTAAGCGCAGAAAAATGTATAGCGGTATAGTACTCGGTATAGTAAGCGGTATAGTAACACAGAAAAAATGTAAGCGGTATAGTAAACGTAGAAAAATGTAAGTGGTATAGTAAGCGATATAGTAAGCGCAGAAAAATGTAAGCAGTATAGTAAGCGCCGAAAAATGTAAGCGGTATAGTACTCTGTATAGTAAGCGGTATAGTAACGCAGAAAAATGTAAGCGGTATAGTAACACAGAAAAAATGTAGGTGGTATAGTAAACGCAGAAAAATGTAAGCGGCATAGTGAGCGTAGAAAAATATAAGCGGTATAGTACGTGGTATAGTAAGCGGTATAGTAAGCGGTGCAGTAAGCGTAGAAAAATGTAAGCGGTATAGTAAGCGCAGAAAAATGTACGCGATATAGTACGCGGCGTAGTAAGCGGTATAGTAACGCAGAAAAATGGAAGCGGTATAGTAAGCGGTATAGTAAGTGGTATAGTAAGCGCAGAAAAATGTAAGCGGTATAGTAAGCTGTATAGTAACACAGAAAAATGTAAGCGGTATAGTAAGCCCAGAAAAATGTAAGCGTTATAGTAAGCACAGAAAAATGTAGGCGGTATAGTAAGCGGTATAATAAGCGGTATAGTAACGCAGAAAATGTAAGCGGTATAGTAAGGTTTATAGTAAACGCAGAAAAATGTAAGCGGTGTAGTAAGCGGTATAGTAAGTGGCATAGTAACACAGAAAAATGTAAGCGGTATAGTAAGCGGTATAGTAACACAGAAAAAATGTAAGCGGTATAGTAAACGTAGAAAAATGTAAGTGGTATAGTAAGCGGAATAGTAAACGCAGAACAATGTAAGCGGTATAGTAAGCGATATAGTAAGCGCAGAAAAATGTAAGCAGTATAGTAAGCGCAGAAAAATGTATAGCGGTATAGTACTCGGTATAGGAAGCGGTATAGTAACACAGAAAAAATGTAAGTGGTATTGTAAACGCTGAAAAATGTAAGTGGTATAGTAAGCGGTATAGTAAACGCAGAAAAATGTAAGCGGCATAGTAAGCGGTATAGTGAGCGTAGAAAAATGTAAGCTGTATAGTACGTGGTATAGTAAGCGGTATAGTAACGCAGAAAAAGTGAGCGGTATAGTAAGCGGTGCAGTAAGCGCAGAAAAATGTAAGCGGTATAGTAAGCGCAGTAAAATGTACGCGATATAGTACGCGGCATAGTAAGCGGTATAGTAAGCTGCATAGTAACGCAGAAAAATGTAAGCGGTATAGTAACGCAGAAAAATGTAAGCGGTATAGTAACGCAGAAAAATGTAAGCGGTAAAGTAAGCCCAGAAAAATGTAAGCGTTATAGTAAGCACAGAAAAATGTATGCGGTATAGTAAGCGGTACAGTAAGCGGTATAATAAGCGGTATAGTAAGGTTTATAGTAAACGCAGAAAAATGTAAGCGGTGTAGTAAGCGGTATAGTTAGCGGCATAGTAACGCAGAAAAATGTAAACTGTATATTAAGCGGTATAGTAAGCGGTATAATAACGCAGGAAAATGTAAGCGGTATAGTAAGTGGTATAGTGCGAGTGAAGTCTGGTTCCAGAAATTTTTGTATGTGAAATAATATGCATTATTTTTCATGTACAATAGCGCATTAAATGAAAATTGTAGTTTTCACTTCTGTCGGCACTCCCAGAGTGCCATTTTTTTTGCATGCTTTTAGTTTAAGAGCCTACATTAGCCACGCGAAAAAGCGCTCAAGCTAATGTTAAGTCTATGGGAATGTTCCAGCGCGATTTCTCGCTCGCATTTTAATGTTTTTAAATGCTTTTTTTGCATAGGATAGCTGAGGTCAATCTCCAACGTTGTTAGATTTTACTTTTTTTATGTTTGTTGCAGTATTTTTATAAGCGGGCATTTTTAATTTTGGAACCGGTTCTGAAAGTGAAAGTACCCTTATATAAAAAAAAAACTGGAACCAAAATGAAAAAAAAGTAAAAACTAACAAAGTTAGAGATCGACCTCAGGTACCCTATGCAAAAAAAAAAAAAATCATTTAAAAATATTAAAATGCAAGCGAGAAATTGCGCAAGTACCTTCCTATAGACTTAACATTAGCTTGAACGTTTTTTCTCGTGACTAGCGTAGGCTCTTAACTGCTGCAACGGAGATTGTCGCACAGCTTACTGTGGCGGTCTCAGAGACCGTTTCAACGAAATATGAATAAAAGGCTCGATTAACTCATAGGATGCTGTTTCTGTACTACACTTTATATATAGGGCTATTATAATTAAAATTCACACATTACGAAGTTACTAGCGATAAATACTAGGCCTCTAAACGAAACAAAATTTCATTAGTATCTATTATAGTGAAACTAAATATTCCAAGTTAAACTGGAAAATGCAGTGTTCTGTGAAACCGTTAACAGCAGTTAAGGGTTAATATGTCTTGTATTTCATTTTAATTATATTTTGAGTATTTGTGAAGTTATTTCTTACATTACACCTTTTAGTTTCATTATCATAATTGATATGTTCTTAAACTTTTGAGACAGAATGTATGTAAGACACACAAAGAAAAAAAGAAAAAAAAACCTAAGTTTTTTTTTTAAAGTGAAAAATTCTTTAGGCGCGTTGGGCATTTTTGAGATGGGAAAAAAAACATTGAACTCGCGACACTGTTACTGTAACCGACACTGTTACCGACACCTCTGTATATTTGAAGTGATTGAAGTGAAAAATTCTTTAGGCGCGTTGGGCATTTTTGAGATGGGAAAAAAACATTGAACTCGCGACACTGTTACTGTAACCGACACTGTTACCGACACCTCTGTATATTTGAAGTGATTGAAGTGAAAAATTCTTTCGGCGCGTTGGGCATTTTTTGAGATGGGAAATATGCATTGAACTCGCGACACCGTTACTGTAACCAACACTGTTACCGACACCTCTGTATATTTGAAGTGAAAACTTCTTTAGACGCGTTGGGCATTTTTTGAGATGGGAAAAAACCATTGAACTCGCGACACTGTTACTGTAACAGACACCTCTGTATATAAGTATGTACATGTATTGTGTATAGTTAGGTATGAAGTAGGGCGGGACGGGCGCGCCGCATGCTTGCATGTGCACAATTGCACCGCGGTATAGTAAGCGCAGAAAAATGTAAGCGGTATAGTAACGCAGAAAAATTTAAGCGGTACAGTAAGCGGTATAGTCAGCGGTATAGTAAGCGGTATAGAAGAGGTATAGTAAGCGCAGAGAAATGTAAACGGTATAGTAAGTGGTATAGTAAGCGGTATAGTAACACAGAAAAAATGTAAGCGGTATTGTAAACGTAGAAAAATGTAAGTGGTATAGTAAGCGGAATAGTAAACGCAGAACAATGTAAGCGGTATAGTAAGCGATATAGTAAGCGCAGAAAAATGTAAGCAGTATAGTAAGCGCCGAAAAATGTAAGCGGTATAGTACTCGGTATAGTAAGTGGTATAGTAACGCAGAAAAATATAAGCGGTATAGTAACACAGAAAAAATGTAGGTGGTATAATAAACGCAGAAAAATGTAAGTGGTATAGTAAGCGGTATAGTAAACGCAGAAAAATGTAAGCGGCATAGTGAGCGTAGAAAAATATAAGCGGTATAGTACGTGGTATAGTAAGCGGTATAGTAACGCAGAAAAAGTGAGCGGTATAGTAAGAGGTGCAGTAAGCGCAGAAAAATGTAAGCGGTATAGTAAGCGCAGAAAAATGTACGCGATATAGTACGCGGCATAGTAAGCGGTATAGTAACACAGAAAAATGGAAGCGGTATAGTAAGCGGTATAGTAAGTGGTATAGTAAGCGCAGAAAAATGTAAGCGGTATAGTAAGCTGTATAGTAACGCAGAAAAATGTAAGCGGTATAGTAAGCCCAGAAAAATGTAAGCGTTATAGTAAGCACAGAAAAATCTAGGCGGTATAGTAAGCGGTATAATAAGCGGTATAGTAACGCAGAAAATGTAAGCGGTATAGTAAGGTTTATAGTAAACGCAGAAAAATGTAAGCGGTGTAGTAAGCGGTATAGTAAGTGGCATAGTAACACAGAAAAATGTAAGCGGTATAGTAAGCGGAGTAGTAAACGCAGAACAATGTAAGCGGTATAGTAAGCGATATAGTAAGCGCAGAAAAATTTAAGCAGTATAGTAAGCGCAGAAAAATGTATAGCGGTATAGTACTCGGTATAGTAAGCGGTATAGTAACACAGAAAAAATGTAAGTGGTATAGTAAACGCAGAAAAATGTAAGCGGCATAGTAAGCGGTATAGTGAGCGTAGAAAAATGTAAGCGGTATAGTAAGCGCAGAAAAATGTACGCGATATAGTACGCGGCATAGTAAGCGGTATAGTAACGCAGAAAAATGTAAGCGGTATAGTAACGCAGAAAAAGTGAGCGGTATAGTAAGCGGTGCAGTAAGCGCAGAAAAATGTAAGCGGTATAGTAAGCGCAGAAAAATGTACGCGATATAGTACGCGGCATAGTAAGCGGTATAGTAACGCAGAAAAATGTAAGCGGTATAGTAAGTGGTATAGTAAGCGCAGAAAAATGTAAGCGGTATAGTAAGCTGCATAGTAACGCAGAAAAATGTAAGCGGTATAGTAACGCAGAAAAATGTAAGCGGTATAGTAACGCAGAAAAATGTAAGCGGTATAGTAAGCCCAGAAAAATGTAAGCGTTATAGTAAGCACAGAAAAATGTAGGCGGTATAGTAAGCGGTACAGTAAGCGGTATAATAAGCGGTATAGTAAGGTTTATAGTAAACGCAGAAAAATGTAAGCGGTGTAGTAAGCGGTATAGTTAGCGGCATAGTAACGCAGAAAAATGTAAACTGTATATTAAGCGGTATAGTAAGCGGTATAATAACGCAGGAAAATGTAAGCGGTATAGTAAGTGGTATAGTGCGAGTGAAGTCTGGTTCCAGAAATTTTTGTATGTGAAATAATATGCATTATTTTTCATGTACAATAGCGCATTAAATGAAAATTGTAGTTTTCACTTCTGTCGGCACTCCCAGAGTGCCATTTTTTTTGCATGCTTTTAGTTTAAGAGCCTACATTAGCCACGCGAAAAAGCGCTCATGTTAATGTTAAGTCTATGGGAATGTCCCAGCGCGATTTCTCGCTCGCATTTTAATGTTTTTAAATGCTTTTTTTGCATAAGATAGCTGAGGTCAATCTCCAACGTTGTTAGATTTTACTTTTTTTATGTTTGTTGCAGTATTTTTATAAGCGGGCATTTTTAATTATGGAACCGGTTCTGAAAGTGAAAGTACCCTTATATAAAAAAAAAACTGGAACCAAAATGAAAAAAAGTAAAAACTAACAAAGTTAGAGATCGACCTCAGGTACCCTATGCAAAAAAAAAAAAAAATTATTTAAAAATATTAAAATGCAAGCGAGAAATTGCGCAAGAACCTTCCTATAGACTTAACATTAGCTTGAACGTTTTTTCTCGTGACTAGCGTAGGCTCTTAACTGCTGCAACGGAGATTGTCGTACAGCTTACTGTGGCGGTCTCAGAGACCGTTTCAACGAAATATGAATAAAAGGCTCGATTAACTCATAGGATGCTGTTTCTGTACTACACTTTATATATAGGGCTATTATAATTAAAATTCACACATTACGAAGTTACTAGCGATAAATACTAGGCCTCTAAACGAAACAAAATTTCATTAGTATCTCTTATAGTGAAACTAAATATTACAAGTTAAACTGGAAAATGCAGTGTTCTGTGAAACCGTTAACAGCAGTTAAGGGTTAATATGTCTTGTATTTCATTTTAATTATATTTTGAGTATTTGTGAAATTATTTCTTACATTACCCCTTTTAGTTTCATTATCATAATTGATATGTTCTTAAACTTTTGAGACAGAATGTATGTAAGACACACAAAGAAAAAAAGAAAAAAAAACCTAAGTTTTTTTTTAAAGTGAAAAATTCTTTAGGCGCGTTGGACATTTTTGAGATGGGAAAAAAAACATTGAACTCGCGACACTGTTACTGTAACCGACACTGTTACCGACACCTCTGTATATTTGAAGTGATTGAAGTGAAAAATTCTTTAGGCGCGTTGGGCATTTTTGAGATGGGAAAAAAACATTGAACTCGCAACACTGTTACTGTAACCGACACTGTTACCGACACCTCTGTATATTTGAAGTGATTGAAGTGAAAAATTCTTTCGGCGCGTTGGGCATTTTTTGAGATGGGAAATATGCATTGAACTCGCGACACCGTTACTGTAACCAACACTGTTACCGACACCTCTGTATATTTGAAGTGAAAACTTCTTTAGACGCGTTGGGCATTTTTTGAGATGGGAAAAAACCATTGAACTCGCGACACTGTTACTGTAACAGACACCTCTGTATATAAGTATGTACATGTATTGTGTATAGTTAGGTATGAAGTAGGGCGGGACGGGCGCGCCGCATGCTTGCATGTGCACAATTGCACCGCGGTATAGTAAGCGCAGAAAAATGTAAGCGGTATAGTAACGCAGAAAAATTTAAGCGGTACAGTAAGCGGTATAGTCAGCGGTATAGTAAGCGGTATAGAAGAGGTATAGTAAGCGCAGAGAAATGTAAACGGTATAGTAAGTGGTATAGTAAGCGGTATAGTAACACAGAAAAAATGTAAGCGGTATTGTAAACGTAGAAAAATGTAAGTGGTATAGTAAGCGGAATAGTAAACGCAGAACAATGTAAGCGGTATAGTAAGCGATATAGTAAGCGCAGAAAAATGTAAGCAGTATAGTAAGCGCCGAAAAATGTAAGCGGTATAGTACTCGGTATAGTAAGTGGTATAGTAACGCAGAAAAATATAAGCGGTATAGTAACACAGAAAAAATGTAGGTGGTATAATAAACGCAGAAAAATGTAAGTGGTATAGTAAGCGGTATAGTAAACGCAGAAAAATGTAAGCGGCATAGTGAGCGTAGAAAAATATAAGCGGTATAGTACGTGGTATAGTAAGCGGTATAGTAACGCAGAAAAAGTGAGCGGTATAGTAAGAGGTGCAGTAAGCGCAGAAAAATGTAAGCGGTATAGTAAGCGCAGAAAAATGTACGCGATATAGTACGCGGCATAGTAAGCGGTATAGTAACACAGAAAAATGGAAGCGGTATAGTAAGCGGTATAGTAAGTGGTATAGTAAGCGCAGAAAAATGTAAGCGGTATAGTAAGCTGTATAGTAACGCAGAAAAATGTAAGCGGTATAGTAAGCCCAGAAAAATGTAAGCGTTATAGTAAGCACAGAAAAATCTAGGCGGTATAGTAAGCGGTATAATAAGCGGTATAGTAACGCAGAAAATGTAAGCGGTATAGTAAGGTTTATAGTAAACGCAGAAAAATGTAAGCGGTGTAGTAAGCGGTATAGTAAGTGGCATAGTAACACAGAAAAATGTAAGCGGTATAGTAAGCGGAGTAGTAAACGCAGAACAATGTAAGCGGTATAGTAAGCGATATAGTAAGCGCAGAAAAATTTAAGCAGTATAGTAAGCGCAGAAAAATGTATAGCGGTATAGTACTCGGTATAGTAAGCGGTATAGTAACACAGAAAAAATGTAAGTGGTATAGTAAACGCAGAAAAATGTAAGCGGCATAGTAAGCGGTATAGTGAGCGTAGAAAAATGTAAGCGGTATAGTAAGCGCAGAAAAATGTACGCGATATAGTACGCGGCATAGTAAGCGGTATAGTAACGCAGAAAAATGTAAGCGGTATAGTAACGCAGAAAAAGTGAGCGGTATAGTAAGCGGTGCAGTAAGCGCAGAAAAATGTAAGCGGTATAGTAAGCGCAGAAAAATGTACGCGATATAGTACGCGGCATAGTAAGCGGTATAGTAACGCAGAAAAATGTAAGCGGTATAGTAAGTGGTATAGTAAGCGCAGAAAAATGTAAGCGGTATAGTAAGCTGCATAGTAACGCAGAAAAATGTAAGCGGTATAGTAACGCAGAAAAATGTAAGCGGTATAGTAACGCAGAAAAATGTAAGCGGTATAGTAAGCCCAGAAAAATGTAAGCGTTATAGTAAGCACAGAAAAATGTAGGCGGTATAGTAAGCGGTACAGTAAGCGGTATAATAAGCGGTATAGTAAGGTTTATAGTAAACGCAGAAAAATGTAAGCGGTGTAGTAAGCGGTATAGTTAGCGGCATAGTAACGCAGAAAAATGTAAACTGTATATTAAGCGGTATAGTAAGCGGTATAATAACGCAGGAAAATGTAAGCGGTATAGTAAGTGGTATAGTGCGAGTGAAGTCTGGTTCCAGAAATTTTTGTATGTGAAATAATATGCATTATTTTTCATGTACAATAGCGCATTAAATGAAAATTGTAGTTTTCACTTCTGTCGGCACTCCCAGAGTGCCATTTTTTTTGCATGCTTTTAGTTTAAGAGCCTACATTAGCCACGCGAAAAAGCGCTCAAATTAATGTTAAGTCTATGGGAATGTCCCAGCGCGATTTCTCGCTCGCATTTTAATGTTTTTAAATGCTTTTTTTGCATAAGATAGCTGAGGTCAATCTCCAACGTTGTTAGATTTTACTTTTTTTATGTTTGTTGCAGTATTTTTATAAGCGGGCATTTTTAATTATGGAACCGGTTCTGAAAGTGAAAGTACCCTTATATAAAAAAAAACTGGAACCAAAATGAAAAAAA
This sequence comes from Maratus michaelseni, assembly GCA_963931845.1. Taxonomy (NCBI): domain Eukaryota; kingdom Metazoa; phylum Arthropoda; class Arachnida; order Araneae; family Salticidae; genus Maratus; species Maratus michaelseni. The sequence continues at coordinate 374,020,397 of OZ007586.1, forward strand.
GTAAAAACTAACAAAGTTAGAGATCGACCTCAGGTACCCTATGCAAAAAAAAAAAAAATTATTTAAAAATATTAAAATGCAAGCGAGAAATTGCGCAAGAACCTTCCTATAGACTTAACATTAGCTTGAACGTTTTTTCTCGTGACTAGCGTAGGCTCTTAACTGCTGCAACGGAGATTGTCGTACAGCTTACTGTGGCGGTCTCAGAGACCGTTTCAACGAAATATGAATAAAAGGCTCGATTAACTCATAGGATGCTGTTTCTGTACTACACTTTATATATAGGGCTATTATAATTAAAATTCACACATTACGAAGTTACTAGCGATAAATACTAGGCCTCTAAACGAAACAAAATTTCATTAGTATCTCTTATAGTGAAACTAAATATTACAAGTTAAACTGGAAAATGCAGTGTTCTGTGAAACCGTTAACAGCAGTTAAGGGTTAATATGTCTTGTATTTCATTTTAATTATATTTTGAGTATTTGTGAAATTATTTCTTACATTACCCCTTTTAGTTTCATTATCATAATTGATATGTTCTTAAACTTTTGAGACAGAATGTATGTAAGACACACAAAGAAAAAAAGAAAAAAAAACCTAAGTTTTTTTTTTAAAGTGAAAAATTCTTTAGGCGCGTTGGGCATTTTTGAGATGGGAAAAAAAACATTGAACTCGCGACACTGTTACTGTAACCGACACTGTTACCGACACCTCTGTATATTTGAAGTGATTGAAGTGAAAAATTCTTTAGGCGCGTTGGGCATTTTTGAGATGGGAAAAAAACATTGAACTCGCGACACTGTTACTGTAACCGACACCTCTGTATATTTGAAGTGATTGAAGTGAAAACTTCTTTCGGCGCGTTGGGCATTTTTTGAGATGGGAAATATGCATTGAACTCGCGACACCGTTACTGTAACCGACACTGTTACCGACACCTCTGTATATTTGAAGTGATTGAAGTGAAAAATTCTTTAGGCGCGTTGGGCATTTTTGAGATGGGAAAAAAACATTGAACTCGCGACACTGTTACTGTAACCGACACCTCTGTATATTTGAAGTGATTGAAGTGAAAACTTCTTTCGGCGCGTTGGGCATTTTTTGAGATGGGAAAAAACCATTGAACTCGCGACACTGTTACTGTAACAGACACCTCTGTATATAAGTATGTACATGTATTGTGTATAGTTAGGTATGAAGTAGGGCGGGGCGGGCGCGCCGCACGCTTGCATGTGCACAATTGCACCGCGGTATAGTAAGCGCAGAAAAATGTAAGCGGACTAGTAACGCAGAAAAATTTAAGCGGTACAGTAAGCGGTATAGTCAGCGGTATAGTAAGCGCAGAGAAATGTAAGCGGTATAGTAACACAGAAAAAATGTAAGCGGTATAGTAAACGTAGAAAAATGTAAGTGGTATAGTAAGCGGAATAGTAAACGCAGAACAATGTAAGCGGTATAGTAAGCGATATAGTAAGCGCAGAAAAATGTAAGCAGTATAGTAAGCGCCGAAAAATGTAAGCGGTATAGTACTCTGTATAGTAAGCGGTATAGTAACGCAGAAAAATGTAAGCGGTATAGTAACACAGAAAAAATGTAGGTGGTATAGTAAACGCAGAAAAATGTAAGTGGTATAGTAAGCGGTATAGTAAACGCAGAAAAATGTAAGCGGCATAGTGAGCGTAGAAAAATATAAGCGGTATAGTACGTGGTATAGTAAGCGGTATAGTAACGCAGAAAAAGTGAGCGGTATAGTAAGCGGTGCAGTAAGCGCAGAAAAATGTAAGCGGTATAGTAAGCGCAGAAAAATGTACGCGATATAGTACGCGGCATAGTAAGCGGTATAGTAACGCAGAAAAATGGAAGCGGTATAGTAAGCGGTATAGTAAGTGGTATAGTAAGCGCAGAAAAATGTAAGCGGTATAGTAAGCTGTATAGTAACGCAGAAAAATGTAAGCGGTATATTAAGCCCAGAAAAATGTAAGCGTTATAGTAAGCACAGAAAAATGTAGGCGGTATAGTAAGCGGTATAGTAAGCGGTATAATAAGCGGTATAGTAACGCAGAAAATGTAAGCGGTATAGTAAGGTTTATAGTAAACGCAGAAAAATGTAAGCGGTGTAGTAAGCGGTATAGTAAGTGGCATAGTAACACAGAGAAATGTAAGCGGTATAGTAAGCGGTATAGTAACACAGAAAAAATGTAAGCGGTATAGTAAACGTAGAAAAATGTAAGTGGTATAGTAAGCGGAATAGTAAACGCAGAACAATGTAAGCGGTATAGTAAGCGATATAGTAAGCGCAGAAAAATGTATAGCGGTATAGTACTCGGTATAGTAAGCGGTATAGTAACACAGAAAAAATGTAAGTGGTATTGTAAACGCTGAAAAATGTAAGTGGTATAGTAAGCGGTATAGTAAACGCAGAAAAATGTAAGCGGCATAGTAAGCGGTATAGTGAGCGTAGAAAAATGTAAGCGGTATAGTACGTGGTATAGTAAGCGGTATAGTAACGCAGAAAAAGTGAGCGGTATAGTAAGCGGTGCAGTAAGCGCAGAAAAATGTAAGCGGTATAGTAAGCGCAGAAAAATGTACGCGATATAGTACGCGGCATAGTAAGCGGTATAGTAACGCAGAAAAATGTAAGCGGTATAGTAAGTGGTATATTAAGCGCAGAAAAATGTAAGCGGAATAGTAAGCTGCATAGTAACGCAGAAAAATGTAAGCGGTATAGTATCGCAGAGAAATGTAAGCGGTATAGTAACGCAGAAAAATGTAAGCGGTATAGTAAGCTGCATAGCAACGCAGAAAAATGTAAGCGGTATAGTAACGCAGAAAAATGTAAGCGGTAAAGTAAGCCCAGAAAAATGTAAGCGTTATAGTAAGCACAGAAAAATGTAGGCGGTATAGTAAGCGGTACAGTAAGCGGTATAATAAGCGGTATAGTAAGGTTTATAGTAAACGCAGAAAAATGTAAGCGGTGTAGTAAGCGGTATAGTTAGCGGCATAGTAACGCAGAAAAATGTAAACTGTATATTAAGCGGTATAGTAAGCGGTATAATAACGCAGGAAAATGTAAGCGGTATAGTAAGTGGTATAGTGCGAGTGAAGTCTGGTTCCAGAAATTTTTGTATGTGAAATAATATGCATTATTTTTCATGTACAATAGCGCATTAAATGAAAATTGTAGTTTTCACTTCTGTCGGCACTCCCAGAGTGCCATTTTTTTTGCATGCTTTTAGTTTAAGAGCCTACATTAGCCACGCGAAAAAGCGCTCAAGCTAATGTTAAGTCTATGGGAATGTTCCAGCGCGATTTCTCGCTCGCATTTTAATGTTTTTAAATGCTTTTTTTGCATAGGATAGCTGAGGTCAATCTCCAACGTTGTTAGATTTTACTTTTTTTATGTTTGTTGCAGTATTTTTATAAGCGGGCATTTTTAATTTTGGAACCGGTTCTGAAAGTGAAAGTACCCTTATATAAAAAAAAAACTGGAACCAAAATGAAAAAAAAGTAAAAACTAACAAAGTTAGAGATCGACCTCAGGTACCCTATGCAAAAAAAAAAAAAAAAATCATTTAAAAATATTAAAATGCAAGCGAGAAATTGCGCAAGAACCTTCCTATAGACTTAACATTAGCTTGAACGTTTTTTCTCGTGACTAGCGTAGGCTCTTAACTGCTGCAACGGAGATTGTCGCACAGCTTACTGTGGCGGTCTCAGAGACCGTTTCAACGAAATATGAATAAAAGGCTCGATTAACTCATAGGATGCTGTTTCTGTACTACACTTTATATATAGGGCTATTATAATTAAAATTCACACATTACGAAGTTACTAGCGATAAATACTAGGCCTCTAAACGAAACAAAATTTCATTAGTATCTATTATAGTGAAACTAAATATTACAAGTTAAACTGGAAAATGCAGTGTTCTGTGAAACCGTTAACAGCAGTTAAGGGTTAATATGTCTTGTATTTCATTTTAATTATATTTTGAGTATTTGTGATATTATTTTTTACATTACCCCTTTTAGTTTCATTATCATAATTGATATGTTCTTAAACTTTTGAGACAGAATGTATGTAAGACACACAAAGAAAAAAAGAAAAAAAAACCTAAGTTTTTTTTTAAAGTGAAAAATTCTTTAGGCGCGTTGGACATTTTTGAGATGGGAAAAAAAACATTGAACTCGCGACACTGTTACTGTAACCGACACTGTTACCGACACCTCTGTATATTTGAAGTGATTGAAGTGAAAAATTCTTTAGGCGCGTTGGGCATTTTTGAGATGGGAAAAAAACATTGAACTCGCGACACTGTTACTGTAACCGACACCTCTGTATATTTGAAGTGATTGAAGTGAAAACTTCTTTCGGCGCGTTGGGCATTTTTTGAGATGGGAAATATGCATTGAACTCGCGACACCGTTACTGTAACCAACACTGTTACCGACACCTCTGTATATTTGAAGTGAAAACTTCTTTAGACGCGTTGGGCATTTTTTGAGATGGGAAAAAACCATTGAACTCGCGACACTGTTACTGTAACAGACACCTGTGTATATAAGTATGTACATGTATTGTGTATAGTTAGGTATGAAGTAGGGCGGGGCGGGCGCGCCGCACGCTTGCATGTGCACAATTGCACCGCGGTATAGTAAGCGCAGAAAAATGTAAGCGGACTAGTAACGCAGAAAAATTTAAGCGGTACAGTAAGCGGTATAGTCAGCGGTATAGTAAGCGCAGAGAAATGTAAGCGGTATAGTAACACAGAAAAAATGTAAGCGGTATAGTAAACGTAGAAAAATGTAAGTGGTATAGTAAGCGGAATAGTAAACGCAGAACAATGTAAGCGGTATAGTAAGCGATATAGTAAGCGCAGAAAAATGTAAGCAGTATAGTAAGCGCCGAAAAATGTAAGCGGTATAGTACTCTGTATAGTAAGCGGTATAGTAACGCAGAAAAATGTAAGCGGTATAGTAACACAGAAAAAATGTAGGTGGTATAGTAAACGCAGAAAAATGTAAGTGGTATAGTAAGCGGTATAGTAAACGCAGAAAAATGTAAGCGGCATAGTGAGCGTAGAAAAATATAAGCGGTATAGTACGTGGTATAGTAAGCGGTATAGTAACGCAGAAAAAGTGAGCGGTATAGTAAGCGGTGCAGTAAGCGCAGAAAAATGTAAGCGGTATAGTAAGCGCAGAAAAATGTACGCGATATAGTACGCGGCATAGTAAGCGGTATAGTAACGCAGAAAAATGGAAGCGGTATAGTAAGCGGTATAGTAAGTGGTATAGTAAGCGCAGAAAAATGTAAGCGGTATAGTAAGCTGTATAGTAACGCAGAAAAATGTAAGCGGTATATTAAGCCCAGAAAAATGTAAGCGTTATAGTAAGCACAGAAAAATGTAGGCGGTATAGTAAGCGGTATAGTAAGCGGTATAATAAGCGGTATAGTAACGCAGAAAATGTAAGCGGTATAGTAAGGTTTATAGTAAACGCAGAAAAATGTAAGCGGTGTAGTAAGCGGTATAGTAAGTGGCATAGTAACACAGAGAAATGTAAGCGGTATAGTAAGCGGTATAGTAACACAGAAAAAATGTAAGCGGTATAGTAAACGTAGAAAAATGTAAGTGGTATAGTAAGCGGAATAGTAAACGCAGAACAATGTAAGCGGTATAGTAAGCGATATAGTAAGCGCAGAAAAATGTATAGCGGTATAGTACTCGGTATAGTAAGCGGTATAGTAACACAGAAAAAATGTAAGTGGTATTGTAAACGCTGAAAAATGTAAGTGGTATAGTAAGCGGTATAGTAAACGCAGAAAAATGTAAGCGGCATAGTAAGCGGTATAGTGAGCGTAGAAAAATGTAAGCGGTATAGTACGTGGTATAGTAAGCGGTATAGTAACGCAGAAAAAGTGAGCGGTATAGTAAGCGGTGCAGTAAGCGCAGAAAAATGTAAGCGGTATAGTAAGCGCAGAAAAATGTACGCGATATAGTACGCGGCATAGTAAGCGGTATAGTAACGCAGAAAAATGTAAGCGGTATAGTAAGTGGTATATTAAGCGCAGAAAAATGTAAGCGGAATAGTAAGCTGCATAGTAACGCAGAAAAATGTAAGCGGTATAGTATCGCAGAGAAATGTAAGCGGTATAGTAACGCAGAAAAATGTAAGCGGTATAGTAAGCTGCATAGCAACGCAGAAAAATGTAAGCGGTATAGTAACGCAGAAAAATGTAAGCGGTAAAGTAAGCCCAGAAAAATGTAAGCGTTATAGTAAGCACAGAAAAATGTAGGCGGTATAGTAAGCGGTACAGTAAGCGGTATAATAAGCGGTATAGTAAGGTTTATAGTAAACGCAGAAAAATGTAAGCGGTGTAGTAAGCGGTATAGTTAGCGGCATAGTAACGCAGAAAAATGTAAACTGTATATTAAGCGGTATAGTAAGCGGTATAATAACGCAGGAAAATGTAAGCGGTATAGTAAGTGGTATAGTGCGAGTGAAGTCTGGTTCCAGAAATTTTTGTATGTGAAATAATATGCATTATTTTTCATGTACAATAGCGCATTAAATGAAAATTGTAGTTTTCACTTCTGTCGGCACTCCCAGAGTGCCATTTTTTTTGCATGCTTTTAGTTTAAGAGCCTACATTAGCCACGCGAAAAAGCGCTCAAGCTAATGTTAAGTCTATGGGAATGTTCCAGCGCGATTTCTCGCTCGCATTTTAATGTTTTTAAATGCTTTTTTTGCATAGGATAGCTGAGGTCAATCTCCAACGTTGTTAGATTTTACTTTTTTTATGTTTGTTGCAGTATTTTTATAAGCGGGCATTTTTAATTTTGGAACCGGTTCTGAAAGTGAAAGTACCCTTATATAAAAAAAAAACTGGAACCAAAATGAAAAAAAAGTAAAAACTAACAAAGTTAGAGATCGACCTCAGGTACCCTATGCAAAAAAAAAAAAAAAATCATTTAAAAATATTAAAATGCAAGCGAGAAATTGCGCAAGAACCTTCCTATAGACTTAACATTAGCTTGAACGTTTTTTCTCGTGACTAGCGTAGGCTCTTAACTGCTGCAACGGAGATTGTCGCACAGCTTACTGTGGCGGTCTCAGAGACCGTTTCAACGAAATATGAATAAAAGGCTCGATTAACTCATAGGATGCTGTTTCTGTACTACACTTTATATATAGGGCTATTATAATTAAAATTCACACATTACGAAGTTACTAGCGATAAATACTAGGCCTCTAAACGAAACAAAATTTCATTAGTATCTATTATAGTGAAACTAAATATTACAAGTTAAACTGGAAAATGCAGTGTTCTGTGAAACCGTTAACAGCAGTTAAGGGTTAATATGTCTTGTATTTCATTTTAATTATATTTTGAGTATTTGTGATATTATTTTTTACATTACCCCTTTTAGTTTCATTATCATAATTGATATGTTCTTAAACTTTTGAGACAGAATGTATGTAAGACACACAAAGAAAAAAAGAAAAAAAAACCCAAGTTTTTTTTTAAGTGAAAAATTCTTTAGGCGCGTTGGGCATTTTTGAGATGGGAAAAAAAACATTGAACTCGCGACACTGTTACTGTAACCGACACTGTTACCGACACCTCTGTATATTTGAAGTGATTGAAGTGAAAAATTCTTTAGGCGCGTTGGGCATTTTTGAGATGGGAAAAAAACATTGAACTCGCGACACTGTTACTGTAACCGACACTGTTACCAACACCTCTGTATATTTGAAGTGATTGAAGTGAAAAATTCTTTCGGCGCGTTGGGCATTTTTTGAGATGGGAAATATGCATTGAACTCGCGACACCGTTACTGTAACCAACACTGTTACCGACACCCCTGTATATTTGAAGTGAAAACTTCTTTAGACGCGTTGGGCATTTTTTGAGATGGGAAAAAACCATTGAACTCGCGACACTGTTACTGTAACAGACACCTCTGTATATAAGTATGTACATGTATTGTGTATAGTTAGGTATGAAGTAGGGCGGGACGGGCGCGCCGCATGCTTGCATGTGCACAATTGCACCGCGGTATAGTAAGCGCAGAAAAATGTAAGCGGTATAGTAACGCAGAAAAATTTAAGCGGTACAGTAAGCGGTATAGTCAGCGGTATAGTAAGCGGTATAGAAGAGGTATAGTAAGCGCAGAGAAATGTAAGCGGTATAGTAAGTGGTATAGTAAGCGGTATAGTAACACAGAAAAAATGTAAGCGGTATTGTAAACGTAGAAAAATGTTAGTGGTATAGTAAGCGGAATAGTAAACGCAGAACAATGTAAGCGGTATAGTAAGCGATATAGTAAGCGCAGAAAAATGTAAGGAGTATAGTAAGCGCCGAAAAATGTAAGCGGTACAGTACTCGGTATAGTAAGTGGTATAGTAACAAGGAAAAATGTAAGCGGTATAGTAACACAGAAAAAATGTAGGTGGTATAATAAACGCAGAAAAATGTAAGTGGTATAGTAAGCGGTATAGTAAACGCAGAAAAATGTAACCGGCATAGTGAGCGTAGAAAAATATAAGCGGTATAGTACGTGGTATAGTAAGCGGTATAGTAACGCAGAAAAAGTGAGCGGTATAGTAAGCGGTGCAGTAAGCGCAGAAAAATGTAAGCGGTATAGTAAGCGCAGAAAAATGTACGCGATATAGTACGCGGCATAGTAAGCGGTATAGTAACACAGAAAAATGGAAGCGGTATAGTAAGCGGTATAGTAAGTGGTATAGTAAGCGCAGAAAAATGTAAGCGGTATAGTAAGCTGTATAGTAACGCAGAAAAATGTAAGCGGTATAGTAAGCCCAGAAAAATGTAAGCGTTATAGTAAGCACAGAAAAATCTAGGCGGTATAGTAAGCGGTATAATAAGCGGTATAGTAACGTAGAAAATGTAAGCGGTATAGTAAGGTTTATAGTAAACGCAGAAAAATGTAAGCGGTGTAGTAAGCGGTATAGTAAGTGGCATAGTAACACAGAAAAATGTAAGCGGTATAGTAAACGTAGAAAAATGTAAGTGGTATAGTAAGCGGAATAGTAAACGCAGAACAATGTAAGCGGTATAGTAAGCGATATAGTAAGCGCAGAAAAATGTATAGCGGTATAGTACTCGGTATAGTAAGCGGTATAGTAACACAGAAAAAATGTAAGTGGTATAGTAAACGCTGAAAAATGTAAGTGGTATAGTAAGCGGTATAGTAAACGCAGAAAAATGTAAGCGGCATAGTAAGCGGTATAGTGAGCGTAGAAAAATGTAAGCGGTATAGTACGTGGTATAGTAAGCGGTATAGTAACGCAGAAAAAGTGAGCGGTATAGTAAGCGGTGCAGTAAGCGCAGAAAAATGTAAGTGGTATAGTAAGCGCAGAAAAATGTACGCGATATAGTACGCGGCATAGTAAGCGGTATAGTAACGCAGAAAAATGGAAGCGGTATAGTAAGCGGTATAGTAAGTGGTATAGTAAGCGCAGAAAATCGTAAGCGGTATAGTAAGCTGTATAGTAACGCAGAAAAATGTAAGCGGTATAGTAAGCCCAGAAAAATGTAAGCGTTATAGTAAGCACAGAAAAATGTACGCGGTATAGTAAGCGGTACAGTAAGCGGTATAATAAGCGGTATAATAAGCGGTATAGTAACGCAGAAAATGTAAGCGGTATAGTAAGGTTTATAGTAAACGCAGAAAAATGTAAGCGGTGTAGTAAGCGGTATAGTAAGTGGCATAGTAACACAGAAAAATGTAAGCGGTATAGTAAGCGGTATAGTAACACAGAAAAAATGTAAGCGGTATAGTAAACGTAGAAAAATGTAAGTGTTATAGTAAGCGGAATAGTAAACGCAGAACAATGTAAGCGGTATTGTAAGTGATATAGTAAGCGCAGAAAAATGTAAGCAGTATAGTAAGCGCAGAAAAATGTATAACGGTATAGTACTCGGTATAGTAAGCGGTATAGTAACACAGAAAAAATGTAAGTGGTATAGTAAACGCTGAAAAATGTAAGTGGTATAGTAAGCGGTATAGTAAACGCAGAAAAATGTAAGCGGCATAGTAAGCGGCATAGTGAGCGTAGAAAAATGTAAGCGGTATAGTACGTGGTATGGTAAGCGGTATAGTAACGCAGAAAAAGTGAGCGGTATAGTAAGCGGTGCAGTAAGCGCAGAAAAATGTAAGCGGTATAGTAAGCGCAGAAAAATGTACGCGATATAGTACGCGGCATAGTAAGCGGTATAGTAACTATAGCGGTAGTTTTTACTTTTTTGATTTTGGTTACAATTTTTTTATAAGCAGATATTTTCAATTTTAGAACCGGTTGGAACCGGTTCTGAAAGTGAAAGTACCCTTATATAAAAAAACTGGAACCAAAATCGAAAAAGTAAAAACTAACAACGTTAGAGATCGACCTCAGCTATCCTATGCAAAAAAAAAAGCATTTAAAAATATTAAAATGCGAGCGAGAAATCCCGCAAGAACCTTCCCATAGACTTAACATTAGCTTGCGCGTTTTTTCGCGTGACTGATATTGGCTCTTAAGAATTCCTTCACTTTTCCTTAGAAATTTTTCCTTAGAAATTTGTTTAGTAATTAAAAGTTTTTAACTAATTTGTTTGTCTTTGATCAAGTTTAATGAAAACCATTATTTTTACTGAATGTTTTTATGTGGCTTAAAAATGAAACAAGAAAGAAAGTTTAAATAATATTACACATATCATGTTAGTTCGATTGTTTATGTAATATCGTCATCTTCTGACTTTAAGTTGGTTTATTATGAATTTCATTATTTAAGTAGCTTTATATACATCCTTCTTAAAAAATTTTATATCCATGTATACATATTTTGACTGATTTCTGCCAAACTGAAAATTTTGACATATATATTTAGAATTTTTAGTTCGATATCAAAATATGGACAGAACTAGAAATGTAATTTTTCAATTCAGGAAAAATTGTTTTCCTAATAAACACGTATCTCAGTTACATTTTATAACAAAAGATAAAATAAAACAAATTTATACACAATAGATCATTTTTTTTTTACTTTAGATGAATATATTTAAATAAATTAATAATGTTCAGTAGTGAAAAAATAACTTTTCAGTATCCTAAATTTCACAGTATTTTTCCCTGATTAGTTTAACATTGTTTAAAACATTTCATTTAATTGTTAAAACAATAATTTCAATTGAATTCATTAAATTGAGTGTCATTCTAGAAAGGTCACTTGTCCTAAAAATGAACATTTCAGGAGACACAAAAAGCGTTTTCTGAGAAATACGAGTATAAAGGTACTTTTTTTAAGTGTCTACCTTAAGTTAAAATAAATATGTCTTTAGTTGACATTGTTGAAATTTCTTCATGATCTAAAAACTATGTCATAAAATAAAATTTGGGAAAAGTGCCCTTTCTATAATGAAAGGAGGATAAATTTTATAAAAACTATAGTTTGACTTAAAATAGACAAATTATGCATTGCAAAACTTACAAAAAAGATAAAAGCACAACTTTATCTTTAAGCTTAAGTTCAAAGGAGTTGCTGTTTAACCAATCAATGTATTATCTTCAAGTGACAATCCCCGGACTCTCAGATGTATATTTAAAGTGCATGAAAGATGATAGTTGAAATCGTACTTTAGCATTTTTGGTGACATTTCTCCTCTTGATTCTGCTGAAATGTCTTCTATTTTGTACAGGGATGGCCACCAAATAACAAATTTTAATATGTCGTTTTTATAGATTATAGATTTATATACAGGGTGTCCGAAAATTCTGGAAACATATACATCGAATTGAAAAACGGAAAATATACGATTAATATTTTTGAAAAATCTATTTAGGGATATCAAAGTTGCCATTTTTCTAAAATATTGAACACGCATTTTTCCGTTTTTCAATCCGATGTATATTTCTCGAGTTATTCGATCGTTTCCAGACTTTTCAATGAAAACTATTCTCACAGAATTTTACTCGATAACAGCGTCCTCTATGACTTTGCGCAGAAAATGTTAAATGCGAAAGTTTCGTACTTTTGCCCCGTAGAATCCAAATTTGCAATAAAAAAAGGGGTGGAGGGTTATTTAAGATTTCAAAGTTGTACCCCTTTCCCCCAGGGGGCAGAGTTGGGGGGGAAACTTTGATATCCCTAAGTAGATTTTTCAAAAATATTGAACATGCATTTTTCCATTTTTCAATCCGATGTATACTTTTCGAGTTATTCGACCATTTCCAAACTTTTCAATGGAAACGATTCTCACTGCATTTTACTCGATTACAGCGCCATCTACGATTTTTCGAAGAGAATATTAAATACAAAAGTTACGTATTTTTTCCGTAGAGTCCGAATATGCAATAAAAAATGGGGGTTATCATTTAAGATTTCAAAGTTGCTTCCCCGTTTTCCCCGACCGCAGAGTTGGGGGGAAGGGGGGGGGGGTGCAACTTTGATATACCTAAATAGATTTTTCAAAAATATTGAACCCAATTTTTCCGTTTTTCAATCCGACGTATATTTCCCGAATTATTCGACCGTTTCAAGACTTTTCGGACACCTGTATACTAGTGTATCAGACTAATTTCTTATAGTCGTATAATTTTATTTTTATAAAACTAGTAAACAAAAACTTTTCATACAATTTAACTAAGAAGTCATTTCTGAAACGATACATGTCCATGGACAAGTACCTTTTCAATTCTGAAAGTTTTTTCCTCTTCCTTTAAAGATATATACATAATGTATCATGTAATGATATGTAATAATGTAAGTAACGCCCGACTAGGACTCTTTCTTTTGAGAAGTGATAGAATATGGGAAAAAATATCATATTCCGTAATCAAACCATTTTTGACAATTTTGGACTAGTGCCTTCTTTAGAATGACTGTTTGAATTATATTTTCTATTTTAAGCGTACATTAAAACTATTTTTTAATGTAAAAAAAAAAAAAAAAATTCTACCTAACATTTCTATGGCTTAAAATTAAATTTTAATTGTACTATGTATCCTATTTATACAGCATGCCTTTTAAACCACATAAACGCCAGTTTAATGAATAAAATATTAATAATAGGTATTAAAAATGTCAGTTTTCGTAAAATGGTGTTATTTTGAAATATTATATATTGCCAGTTACAGTAGGCTCCCCAGTTATCCGACACTCACGGGACCACGAATATGTCAGAAAATCGAAATCGTCGGATAATTGGGAGGATATTATCAGATGCATTTTTTAAATATACAAAATTAATTATAATTAAAATAATATACATGCAGTAAATAGTATACATCATAAAATAAAATAAATAACTTACCATAAAATAAATAATATAAATAACAATAAGATTAATTTAAGAAGAATATTTTGTAATTATGTGTACCTTTTATTAATTTATATTTTATAAATTTAATCTATTATATACAAAATATTATTCAAGCGCGATTATCTATAGATGGTTCATTAATTCATGAGTAACAACTCCTAAAACCTGATTTTTGAGATATTAATCCGAATGAATCACAAGCATGCTTCCCTATCTTTCATTAAAAGCACGTTAAAATATCTTAAAAAATGACTAGATTGGAGTGGGGCTATGCGACATCCTTCATTTATCTAGCTAAAATTCTCCAAATTATACATATTATCTAGACAAGTTTCTATACCTTGCAGTTATATCATTTTTTGTTTATGACGTTATCAACCCTTCTGTTTAGAAATTCAGATAACTGTATGTAACGCGACTCATTTTGAAGAAGGTAAGCTACTTTTGAATTTAGATATAAAATTTAGGATTGCTTCATGATCCAGTTTAAATAAAAATCATTTCACTTCTTGCTTGAAAATGTTTGTCGCCTGTTCTAAATATTTCATTTTTAGGTCTTTTCATAATTATATAAATACGTAGCACATATACTCGTCGTCTGGTCCATCCGTCTGTTCACATATATCAGTGCAAAAACTACCCAACCGAATGGTTTGAAATTTAATATATATAATGTATGTAGAATTTTGCCGAGTCATTTCAAATTTTATGAAAATCGAATCGAAACTTTTAAAAGGATACTAATAAGTTTTCTTCATTCTATTAAATCCTATCATACGTAGGATAATTAATTAAATGATATCCTATGATAGGTAAGGATTGCAGGTTACCATGGTGATTACTTCATATTTAAGATGGAATTATTTCCCTATTACTGAAATTAAAAACCGAATTTTTATACTAAAATTGTTTAATTATAACAATCATATAATCTACCAACAGTTTTTTGAATAGATGTTTCCGGAGAAATAGATATTAAGTGTAAAAAGAGTCTAAATATGGATTTCTAGTTCTGAAATATTTAAAGCTCGGCTAAGTTTCCCATTGGAATTTTCAGTAAATGTCAACAAAAGATAAAATGTTGCCAACTTAAAATGACGGAAATTAATCATATCATAATAACAGATGATGTAATACATTTCCCTGAAATAATAAGGATGATTTTTTTTATGTTGTCATGTATCGGATATTTGCGCATAGTACAATTTTGATGTAACAGAATTGTAATTAATTGTTTGTAAATGTGTATTGAAACTTAATTTCATAAAATAAAATTAATATCTATAATATGAAAATCTGCACATGAAATACATTTTGTATTCATGCAGTTTTGCATAAGAGTGAAATAGCTATTTCACCAAGATCTGAATATTTATAAAACTAATTATAGTACAAATACACCTCATTTGTCACGTTTGACGTACAGTCCTGGGAAAAAACTGACCCCCCCCCCACTATGCAACACATTAACGTAGAAGAAACTTACTGATAACAAACGATTGGAAATAAAGTCTACTTTTAAATGATGTATACAAAATGTGTTTAGGGGGCCATCTACATATCAAAACAAACCCAAACTGCTTTTCGCAATGGCAAGACCCAATTGTGACACAATATTTTAATTCTGCATTTCAAACTATGCTAAATACCAAATTTCACGAAATTCCTGCTATTAGTTTCAGATAAATTAATTATTTTAAAATGAGCATATTTTACGGGCTGTATCCAAATTGAAGTTCGGTACTCTATTGTTGAAATGCTATACAGATGACTATGTCACTTCTATTAAGGCATTATTTCTTACCAATATGACCATTTTACTCACTTAATATGTTTAGGCTATTGTTATATAAGGTGAAATGCTTTCCAATATTTATTTATAATATTTACAAAAGTTGAATTATCATATTTTAAAAAGTATAAGTTTAACCGCAATTGAAATATTTTTCGTATGTGAATATGTGAATGTTATTGGAATTTTATAGGTGTTTTTATAGTGTTTTTTCTCATATTTTGAATTTATGTTACTTGCTCTTTTCTAAATTTATATGTGAAGATTATAGGCAAATACAAAATTTAGAATAAAAAAATAGTATGAAGCAGCATAAGGAAACGATGTAGAAAAAACCCAGGAAAATTGCTTTACAGTCTGAATATAAATCTTAATTCTATTACTAATGGCACATTTTTATAACTTTTTCAGCAAATACACAACACATATGCTTTTATAAGAAACTTTACTTCAAACACATGTATCGCAGAAAGAATAAAATAGTTTTATTAAACTGGAGAAGAAGCAATAAATTCAATTAAAAGGTAAAAAAAAATAATGAGTAAGATTTTTTTTTAAGGTAGGACTGTTCATTTAAAAAATTGAGCTTTGTTAATTTAAAAATAAAAGTGAAACTAATTTACATAACTGACGTAAAATTATATCTCATGTAAATACTATTTACGTAATTTTAATTAAAAAAAACTAAAAGCAGACACTGAAAAAGTAAAATAAATCTTATTCTAAACAAAATTAAAATGAGTAAAATATTTTTTCTAAATTATGCTTTTCTGTACATCATAGACGGCCCCTTAAACCAGCATCTTGCTGTTTTCTAAGTATAATTTGAAAACAATTTGGAAGAAAAATTTTAAATTTTAAATGCGCATAAAGCAGGATATAATAAATATAAATCCATCAAAAAATTGTAGGTTGCAAATTCATATTTTTTTCAAATATTAATTTCATAATTCATGTTATAAAATTTTAAAAATTACAAATTTAACTTATTTATGTTTGGATCTTTTAATATTATAACCAAACAAAAATTAGCATATTAGGATTATAATTTCAGAAGATATTAATAAAAATATGAAAATGTAATTTAACATTAGAAGCTCTAAATTTTGAATGTTTATAATTCAAAAACTTATCATCCAAATGATTTGAAATTTGGTATACCGAATATTTAAAATATCGTGTCATAATTGGGTATTGCTATTGACAAAAACAAAGTGTGGGCTATTTTGATATGTATGCTCCTTAAACAAATTTTATATACATCATTTAAAAGAAAACTTTATTTCCAATTGTTTGTTACCAGTAACTTTCTTCTACGATAGTTTGTCGCAGAGTTAGCGGGGGGGGGGGGTTCAGTTTTTTCCCCCACGACTGTACAATTTTCCACTTGTTTGAAGTGTGTTACTTTTTGAATAAGCGTACACTATATATTTTAACATAAAAATAACCAAAAAATTATTGATTTGTTCAGATTGAAAATTTAATAATTTTTTTGTTCCAACAATTCTTGACGACATTAACCCTCATTAGGGCTACTATAATAAAGGCTGAATCATCAAGCATTTTGTTGCCCACTTAGACCAATTTGCGATTGATGCCCACGTGGCTACAAGTGTCGTGGCCAATCGTTCTTCTTCTACGGGCAATTAAATGGCGGCTTGAGTCAGCCCAGATTGTAGGAGCCTCAAACCCTTAGCTGCTGTGACAAATTGTTGCATAGCTACTGTGAGCGGTTTCCGAGACAACTTGATCGAAAGATGAATAAAATGCTCGCATAGGTTACGGTTTCTGTACCAAGTTTTATATACAGGACTATTATAATTAAAATTCACCTATTCAGAAGACTCTAGCGATAGTATTAAAGTCACAAAATGAAACAAATTTTCACTAGTATCTATAGTTAAACTGAAAATTACAAGTTAAACTATGAAAATTGAAAACAGCAGTTGTATGTGTGGCCGCCAACAACAGTTAAGGTTTAGCAAACATGACTTTTAAAACCTTTGATTACAGCTCGGGACACATATTTGTCCCAGTTCACCACTTTTTGAAAAATAATCTCTGCCAAACACTTACAATAGGATATTTTCAATAGAAATCTATCAGAATTTTTTTATTTTATTGTAAATTGTGGTGTGATTGAATATAATAATAGTCCCCAATCCTGGCTTGTAATCAAAGGGTTAAGGGAGGTTTCCCGGGAAATTTTATTTAAAAAAAATATTTTAACCCTTAAAATATCTAGAATATGTTCTAAAAACAGGTTTTTTTGTTGTTGTTCAACCCAATATTTAGATAAGTCGTGTCAACCAGTTTAACGGACCTGTATCACGGCTGAATAAAGAGCGCACTGGACTTTAACGCTTAACTCGTGTTGTAGTACCATTTAGTCCACAAGCATTTTCAAATTCGTGTAATTTCTTTATAAATGAGTTAGATTCAGATAAAAATAATGAACTATATCATTGATATACTTACTGATTTATTTAATTGACAGATACAGTCATGTAAAAATATCATTGTTTTTATAAAAACCCATTTGATTTATTTTTCTTATTAGTTATAAAATTATATGATAAAATGAGCCTTGCTAAAATTACGTGTTTTCTGACGTTGCTAGCTCTTTAGACTAATATACAAATATAGAAGTTTGAAGACATTCAAAATTTTGATCTCAAGAGCTTTTATTTACCAATTTATAGAAAAGATGCCTCCTTGAATATGAAGTCTCCTCCAGTGAGGTTTAAAGGGTAACAAAATGGTAATTGAAGTCTCTTGGGGTTTTATTCACGGTGGTGTAACATGATTCTATTTGATAAAAGCCATAAACAATTATTTGAACTATAATCCACATAACAAATATTTTATAACAAATATGAAATTGAAATGCCATAATAATGACGTAGCATTTTTGAAATGTGTATTAATTACTATGAGAAATACGTGATAGTATGTATTTTTTAACTAAAACTTAAATACAGTTTTAAAGATTTGACTACTATGTAGTTATTAAAAATGTATATATTTTTTTTACAAAACAAACTCATTTGAATAAAGCTTGTCCAAACAAGAGAAAGCCACCAGTCTTCCAAAAAGCTTTTACCAGAACATTTAAATTTAGCGTATAAATCGTATCACGCGTCAGAAGTTTTTCAGAATCCCAATAAGAAAGAACTATTCAAGATTTAAACAGTTCATTAATTTTGAAGTTTATCAAGATGTATTTATTCACATTAATTTTATTGCAATTTTGAGCAATAAATTAAAGACAAACTATAATGTTTATTGTATTAACATGCTAGACGGTCCCACTACAATTACAACAAAGCGCGCAAACACTAAATGTGAGCTCAAAATTCAATTATTTGTACTAAATGAATTAATCTCTTAAAAATCGCAACAATTGTTATTTTCACTTTACTCAAAGTTTCCTCTTCAAATAAAATAAATCAACTTTTTTTTTTTTTTTTTTTTTTAAAGAAACTTTTTTTACTAAATCTTTAATTTATCTTTTTTCAAACTCTTTTAAAAGCACTAAAATTAAACTGAACAATATCTTGAAAACAATTTAATGTTTGGGTCAAACTAGATATCAAAAGTGAGTAGAATCTTCAAAAATCCGACTTGTTTATTTATTCTTATAAATCGTTAGAAATTATAATGAAGTATGCCGCGTTTAATAGATTACCTTAAGGTCCCTACTTACCCTACTTGGGGCCCCGCACCGTAGTGCGAAAATGGTAGTTAGAGTAAAAGAATTACATTTTGCGTATTGAATTCATGTTAACCATTAACTGGATGTTAGTGGTCTGACAGACCACTGATTTTTTTCAATTTTCACAGTTTAATATTTAATTTTCAGTTTAACAATAGATAATAGTGAAATTTTGTTTCGTTTGAAGCCCTAGTATTAACGCTAGAGTTTTTTGAATCGGTGAATTTTAATTGTAACAATCCTGGACCCAATTAAAGTTTAGTACAGGAACAGTAACCTATGAGTGTTTACAGTTCCTGTAACTCATAGTCCTCAGAGTCTTTTATTCATCTTTCAATCAAGCGGTCTCCGAGACCACTCACCGTATCTATGCAACAGTTTTTGTCATAACAGTTAAGGGTTATAAAAAATGAATTTTTGAATGTTTTTTCATCCTGAATCGAATAAGACCATTGTCAGATCCACATGAATGAATACTTTTGAGTTACGAAGGGTTTTCTTAGCTTAAAATCACCGACTAGAGTGACTGCTACTTTTTTTAATACAAATATATTTTAATTTTTTATGACTCTTTTGAACCATTTAAAGAAATATTGAATCAAATACGTTCAAAAAAATTAAATTGTATGATTTTATTGCAGAAATACATAAGATTATTGGAAGTAAATGCCCCTTTACAATGTTCAGAAACAAAATATTAGCACTTCGTTACAACTTTTATGTGGAAACATGAATTAGCATGGTACAGTTTAATCCATAGATTATATAGTATAGATTGATCCCAGTAATAATCGCGATATGACAATAAAGAAATTAAATACATCCCTTTCTACATAATCTTTGAAATCTTACAATTTCACAGAATCAAACCGAAAAATATCAAAGCAACGAAAAAAAAATATTTTTTAAAAATAATATTCTATAAATTCTATCATTGAATTCTTGTAAAATCATCTTTTCACCAATTCTTCCTAATTTGATTAAGTATTTGAACAAAAAAATATTTTGTGAGGACTTGTTTGGAACAAAAAATAACTAACGCCAGTAAGGTTTTTAATTCATCATTTGACGATTTTTTCTGAAGATTGAATCCGATGACTATACAAGAATGGGTCTGATGACAACAGTAACATATTACCCTCCCAAATCCCATCAGCTTGTCTGTTTTATCATGGACAAGTTTGAGTTCTTAACATAAAAAAAATAACATAAGCTACTAAAGTTGGAAATATATGTAGGCATTTTTAACACTTTCCAATCTAATTGAAAAGTGTTTATGACTTCAGTTTGTCCTCTGTCTGGCCGTCTGGCCGTGCTCTAACTCGCGTAAATATACTCGGATTGTCCTGAAATTTTTGTATATTATTGTCGTTTACTATATCATGTTCCCTATTTAAACTACAGTGTGTAGTACTTAATATTTTTTTTACAGGGACAATCAAAAGTATTCCGTTACATTACAGTCAATGGTAAATAATCATTTCAAGTGCATTTTGATGATGCTACGTCATTTAAAACATGATAAAATTGATGTATAATTATGAAGCGCATTAAAACATGCTTTTTGCATAATATGGGGTGCAAAGCTTTTATTGTTCATTTACAAGGTCAAACAAAAGAATTGTTACACATTGTTCTATGGGGAAAAATTGTTTGCAGTGTAATTTAGTGATATTTCACTATTTTAAACATAATGAAAATTATATGCATTAAAGAGGTGCACTATAAATTGATGTCTTGAAAGTGTGATGTGCATTGCGTTTGATTGCAGGGACACACAAAAGGTATCGGTTACAGTACATGTGCGATATTTACAGTCTATGTGTGATAAGTGCGTTTTCAACTTTGGCTTGCATTTTTAAGTTTTAACTACCTTTTTCATAGTACGTGTGTATTTATAAACTTGCTTGTTCATATACAGGGCTACACAAGGGAATCCGTAAAGTATTACAGACTATGGGAATGAATTGCTTAAGGGCAGTTTTTTATTGTGTTACGCATTTTCCTGCTGAATATATTTAGTAGACTAATAGAAGTTTGTGGAATATAAATAAATTCATATACAGGGCTACGCAAATGAAAAGATATGTTGTCGTTTACGGTTGGTAATTGCTGCGAGTGAGTTTTAAGTTGTCTTGTAGATTAATATGTGGTGTGTACTTAAGTGTGTGGTGGGTCTTCAGATAATATACAGAAGATTTCGAATGCATTTCCATCGATTGGAGAAAATTGCTAAATGGGAATATTCTAAATTAACTAAATTTTATTATGCTATATATCCACATTTATTGATCATATACAGGGCTGCACAAAATAATTAGACTACTTTTTTGACACTGGAAAGCAACTTCGAAAACTGTATTCTTCAATGTGTTATATGTTTTCTAAACTGTTTACTTACATATCTTTTTCCACCTTATTTAACAGTGAAGTTTCGTTACAGTTTTCTGGCTGTAATGGAAAGTGTTTAATAATCTATGCTTGACGCATGATTTTTCGTTTTTGTTTTTTTATTGTGTACCCGAGTCTCCAATAGTCCAAGTGAAAACACGCAGCCCATTGCGAAAGGTTCCCCAAGACAGTTTTTTTCTCAAATCAACAATTTTCATATTAAAATTACACTTTTGCTACCCTACCACTCAAAAAACCTTTAAACCCGTCAGCACACGCGCTGGGATAAAATCTACCCCAGCTCAGAATCCTTACTTAAAATGTGAGAAACTCGTTCGTTATCATTCTGAGCTTTATACTTTTTTTCAAGCAAGAACGTCTGACGTTCTTGCTTGAAAAAAAGTATAAAGCTCAGAATGATAAGAACGAGTTTCTCACATTTTAAGTAAGGATTCTGAGCTGGGGTAGATTTTATCCCAGCGCGTGTGCTGACGGGTTAAATAATCATTCCTATCATAAATTCTCTTTTCAGTAATGTTTTAACGATGTTCCCAACTGGGGTATTCACCGGAGAAACGAAACTAAAAAAAACAACAACAACAATTTTTTCAGTCTTTAATTTCAGGGTGAAATCGATGCACATGACGAGTGAGCTTTGAACATCTCTGTAAGCCAGTAATTTGCATCTGTGCTGTCTGCGGTAGAAATGCGTTTAGGACTACAGTATTAAAAAAATTACAGAAACAACAACGGAATATATTTTTAAAAGGAATGGGGTGTATGGCCGTGCGGGCCACTGTGTCCTGGGTCAAAGATTCGTTTAGGGCTTTAGAGGCCCTCAATTAGTAGGGGCAGTTGCATAGGCGTGACTTGGGCTTTGAGACGGGGATGGGCAAGTCCCGATTATCTATTTGAAAAATTTACAACACCCAAAATTTACAACATATACTCGCTACCACACGCGCAGACACATATATATATCTATTTATAAGCAAGCATAATTTAAATGTTTAAGAACATCCATATTTAAATAAAATTTTATTTCTTTAAAATATTATAAACCAAGATAAAATACTTTCACAACAGAAATTTTAAGTACCAACTTCAATGGCTGAAGAAATCAAATGAACGAAAAGGAAAAACACAAAAATTCAGTTATGATAATGTTTTTATTAGTATTTAGTCTCAGAACAATGTTCCACTAAATTTGTAGGGTATTCTTATTTTTCTATAGTTAGAATAGATTTATTTTCAGGACCATCTAGAAAACTTATTTTGGTAAACATCTGAACACTGTTGCTATCACTGGTAATATAGTAACAATGTCTAAGGCACAATGACCCACTCAGCCATCTGATTTTGAAAAAATATACGAGTAAAGTTCAAACAACTAAATTTTAAGTGAATGGAATGCAGGCTATGTATAGAACATGCATACTTGCGAAAAATTAATGAATTCAAACCATTTATTAGTTTTTCATAACTTTCAATTTGGAGCAACAATCCAAAATAGAACAGTGACCCATTATGACAATTGACTTTTTTACTTGCCCATCATGCGTAGTATACGGTAAGTCTTGTAATCGTTTTGAAAATCGAATTTTTGTTTTTGACGGATTTACACGTTTCAGACACTGGAAATTCCGAAAAACATATTTTTAGAAAAAAAAAATTGCTGTCCGTCTGTCTGTGTGTGTGTCTGTAAATGCTCTATCTCCCGAACAAATTGAGATAGAAACTTGAAATTTGGTATGTACTTAGAATGTAATAATGGGAAGAAGCTTATTGAATATCAGTAACCTCGATTATCCGGAACTCTTTTATTCGGACTCTCGAAATATTCGTTCTGATAAAAGGTATATAAATTTTTTCGAAATTGTTTATTTTAAGGAATGAATATAAAAGACGATAAAAAAACATAAATTTTGCATAAAGAATGAAGTCGATCGAATATTTAGTTGCCGAAATATTTGTAATCATATTTTTAACACTCTTCGATTTTTCATGACCCTGTATGTAAACCAAATTTCAATTCAAAGATGTATTTTAATTGGAAATGAGACGCTTAATTCGACGCAATAAACCGTTAGGTAATAATATTAACATTTTTGAAGTTATAAGGATGTTTCTTTTACGCAATTCAGTAATAGAACATTTAAAGTTTATGACGTCATCAAGCCACGGTTTTATTCGAATTGCAATGCATTTTATAAGTAGTTTACACATGTTTTATTTTCATATTTTATATTATGCATATCCATGATGGGTAAGTATTACGGTGGTTCCCAATGACTAGTTCTATGATTTATAGTAAGTGTATCAGCGAAAATCTATTCCGATAATCCCAAAATTTTTGTTGCCTTTTTTCTGTAGTCGAAATTAATTGAAAAAAGCGCTTGATCACTTAGCGATTTTTTTCCTGTCCACTTGGAGAAGATTGGCAGAAAAAAACAATACTCTGAATCAGTTACAGCTGTAATTCCAACCACTCCTGCTCATTTTTATATACCAATCAGGTGGAAATCTATTATTTCTCTTACTAGGGAAGGTCCCCAACTGCCAAATCGGGATTTTGTCGAGAGTGGTGTCGTTAGAAAGCTCTTACCATGGGGATCAAGGAGATGTATACAACTACCCACCCGAATGCAACTGGTGAAGAGTTATAGGCCGATGTATTTGTTATTTATTGATTTCTGCCGGTGGCTAGCTATGCAGAGACACTGTGTGGTAGAAAATACAGATTACAGTACAGTTATGTAACATGTTGTTGTTAGTTGAAGTTGGTGAAGGTTCCATGTTTACTCTAGTAAGAAACAGAAGATTGTAACCACATTTCCACAATAACTAATTGGACTGCACTGACTTGGAGTATGCTTTAAAGAACATCAGGAACTTGCTTCTCGCCTGATCCTACAGGATAAAAAGAGGGCATGGGCAAGGCCTAAGGAGGCAGTTCTCGAGGCGCTCAACCATGAAGAATTTTAGCAGTACCTGTGGCTCGCGTTCCAGGCGCGCTGGTTCAGGGGATGTGGCACGTATTGTGAAAATGTGGTCACAATCTTCTGTTTCTTACTAGATGGAGAAATGGAACCTTCACCAATTCCACACTGGAAACAACATGTTACATAACTGTACTGTAAGCTGTCTTTTCTACCACATAGAGTGTCGTTTCTGCATAGCTAGTGAGCTGGAGAAATCAATAAATGACAGAAATACATCGGCCTATAATTCTTCACCAGTTGCATTCGGAGGGACAGTTGCATATATTTCCTTGATCTCCATGGTAAGAGCCTTCCAACGACACCACTATCAACAAAATCCAGATCTGGCAGTTGGGAACCTTCCCTAGTTAGGAAAATCTGACTGTTTTAACTGGTAAAGGGCAAAATTTTTACAGCCTGTCGATTACGTTTTCCTGGATCACATGAACTTTCAGTCAAAGCATCAGCCGAATCCATATAAGGAAACTTGTGCCTTTTTTTAATACCAATTTTTCCGAATAATCATACTTACTTAATCTCAATTTCTGCGATTAAATAAGACTAACATTAGTATTCAGAAACAGTGCTAATAAAAACTCGTAAAAGTTGGCAGCTATTACATTCTGTAAAATGATTGCTGATTAGATTCCTGTGTATGTCACAAAGAATTTTAGTAGAAACCATATCTGATGTTTTATCATTAGATGAAAAAAGAATCCATAGAGGTTTGAGATCTTTTAGACGCATACCCCAAAAATTACGTTTAGTTATATATTTTATTATTTTAACTATGTATCTAGTATGATGTTAGTATTCATTCATGTGTCCATATTTTAGCGTGTGGCGGTGAGGTTATGCTGTTTCTCATTGTTAAAATTAATTTTTACAACATGACTTTTTTTCTTTATCTCTAAATATTAAAACTAATCATTTCAAAGTACTTATTTATTTCACTAACTAGAATTATTGAATTTTAAGAAGTTGCATTACTCTAGACACTTACGAAATAACTTCATGAAATTGAATATGTTCGAAAGACAATACGAAATGGAAACGTAACATTTAAACTATTGATATATATTCTTTATATATTTAAGTAATTCTTGGCGACAACTTTTAACATACCTCTCCGTATAAATAATGAAATTTAAAGAAAATAAAATACTTCATTAAAATGTCTCATTAAAAAGCACAAATACCGAGAAATATAGCAAAAGGAATTTTAAGAAAGATCTCCAGTTTTAAACATATTCCAGCAAAGCTGAGAAGTGCGAGACTTCCAATTTTTTTTTCTTTTGTCCATGTTCTAACGTACATAAATATGCTTTTCCACGAAATTTAAGTATTAAAGATCAGAACAACGTATTCAATTAACATTTATGTTACATTCTGTTACAGGGGCACACACAAAGTTTCGGATCTGTTACGGTGCATTGACAGTAATTGTTTGAAGTTCATTTTAATGACCATTTAAAATAAAGCAATATTGAAATATTTTATTCATGTTTATTACAGCATGTTCACTATCCAACATTATCTGCGTAGTATTTTTAAGAATTTTACTAGGAGCACCAAAAAGAATTCGGATATATTAAAGTTTTATATGAACTGTAATAGCTGAAGTGCATTTTAATGATATTTTTTTTAAAAAAAAGAACGTAATTCGTAAATGTTATTACGATTCACATCAACATTATCGCTATTGGAATGGCACGTGTTAAATTTCTTGTTTATAGAGATAAAGAAATACGAATATATTATGGTTATCTGAACCGCCAGCTAGAGTTTTAAAAATAATTTAATGGCGTTGAAAATCATAGATAGTTTTATCTGTGAAGAGTTTCATTGCAGCATGTTTTTTTAATTGGTATGTGCGTCCTTATATAGGTTCTCTCAAAAGTATTTGGGAAAATTGTGTTTGGGTTATCTCTTAAAATTTGTTTTGAATGATATGCGTTTGGGAGCTGGGCTGAACTTCAGTATGTTATGTAGTGCGTTCATTATGTGCAGTCGTGAAAAAAAAGGATGCCCCGTGCTAATTCGGCAGCAAGTCATCGCATAAAAATGAGATTGGTACCAAACTATTAGTAATACTGTCAATTAATGCGATACTTAAATTTTGCTTAGGGGGTCGTCTACATATACAAATTACATCAAACTTTCAAATTATCAATACCAAAACCAAATTTTGATATCAGATTTGAATTTGTCGGTTAACTGTTACCTTCGTATACCAAACAATAAGTCATTAGGTCAAGTAGTTTATGAATTATGCAGGTTTAAATTTTGGAACACCTAATGTTAAAGTACATTTTTAATCGTTGAAAATCCGATTCCAATGCGGGTAGTTTCATTTAAGCTTAACTCAAACTGCTCGGCGGAATGACCTGTAATTTTATATTCGTATATTTGAAGCTTTTAGAAACAGATTTCTGTTAAAAATATATTACAATTCACATCTTTTTCAAAAATATTTTTTGAAATTTTCTAAAAAATATGAATTTAAACTTAGTTTAACAGAAATCCATTTCCAGACGCTTCAAATACGTGAAAACAAAATTACAGCTTATTCCGCAAAGTAGTTTTAATGTTTAAAAACTACTCGCATTGCAATGAGTTTTAAGATTAAAAAATATCTAAACATTAGGAGTTCCAAACTTTAATCTGCATAATCTCTAAACTAATTAACAGAATGACTTCCCGTTTGCTATCCAAAGAAATTTTTTTTTGAACAATCAAAGTATGTCAAAATAAGGTGTTAGTACTGAAAATTTTAATGTTTGGCACAATTTCTATATACAGACCACCCTTAAGCTAAATTTAAGTGCAGATTTAATTAGTAGACGTTATTACTAATCGATTATCTCACATTTTTATACGATTATTTGAGGCCTAGTTACTATGAAAGTATCCTTTTCTTTTCTCGACTGTACAAATGTTGTACAGAGCCGTCCAAAACAATTCCAATACATCTTTGACAGTTATTGCTTTAAATGCTTTTCAGCGATGTTACACATTGTTAAACTGAAATAAATTTTGTTAAAAAAAGTAGAAAATGCTTTCTGCACTCACTCCTTATTGTTACTACAAAAGTAATTTTACTTACTGATAGCAGGCGATATCAAGCAGGGCGGTCGCTCTGCCAAGCCAAGCTTAAAAAAAAAAAAAACGCCACACAAACAACGCCAAGAACTGGAATAAAAACCGCTACTGCTTACTTACAGAAAGCAAGTTCGCAATGTTAAATCGACAAAACATGCCAGATTAAAATATCAGATATCATATAAACCAAGCGTTGCAGAAAAAAAAAACGAAAACTAGAAGAATCTAAGGAAGAATTTCTTCAATTTAAGACCAAACTCATCTTCATAAGTGATTTATAAACAGAGATATAGATTTTTTTTTAAAACGTCGAGTTACTTAAAATAATCACTTTTTTCTTCGTCAAACTTTTTTTTTTCAAAAAACCTACAGGCCTTAATATTGGCTAGAATAAAAAAAGGATTGCATTTTTGGACAAGTAATTACGTAATCTATGTGCTTTTATAAAATCCAGTGTAAAAAAAATATTTTCTATCCTTAATTAGCAAAAAACTGTTAATTAACTTGGCGATTAAAAAATTATGCCAAAACCGAGATAAAACCCGTCAAGGACCATGTACCATCTGTATTATAATAGCACTAGCACAAATCAGTTACAGGTTATAACCACATCAAATTTCATCTGCAAGTCAGCCATTTTCTTCTAAAGATATTTAAAAAAAATAAAACTTCATAATTATAAGAACACACATTTTATCAGACAATTAAATATGACTGTTTCCAATATGAATAAGTATAAGAAATTGCCGCACAAGGATATCGGGTTGGGTTGGGTTGGGTTGATTATTGACGGCCAATTATCTACACTAGGGATATAGGCCCGGGGGGAGTGCCCTTCGTGGGGGTCTTTCTAAGGGAACCTAACCCGTATTTACGCATGGATAAATCCACGGCTCGAAGAAAACCACGAAAACTCCGAACGATTAGGCCGACGGGCGCGATTGGGATCGAACCCAGCACCTCCCGTCTACCAGCTTCGAGAGCACAACCTCTCAGCCACCACAAGGATATCGGTCTGGGTGGCTCAGTCGCAGCGCGTCTGTACGGCACACACAAGGTCCCAGGTTCGAGTCGTGGCCCAGGTCAATTTTTCACTTATGTTTGTTTGGTGTATTTAATTGTCTGATAAAATGCGTGTTCTTATAATATTGTAAAATAAAGTAATCAGACGTGCTGTTTATGTTTTAAATATATAATTTACGTTTTTAGAAATATCTTTAAAAATAAATTAGTTTTTGAGGGAAGTTGTACCTTCTAAAATGTATACATTAAGAGTTATCGGCATTTAAAATTTCTTTCCAAACGTAAACAAAATTTTTGAAGTGAATTAAATGAGATTCATTTATTTCTAAAAAAAAAAAATAAAATAAAAATAAATAAATAAAACACTGTAAAGGACAGGCATTTCATTCGCAGGAATACCTTTCACGTCATTTTCCTATAAATTAATGAAATCCAGTTGTTAAATTATTTTTGTTTTAGAAGTGAAGTTTCCATTTAAATTTGTTGTAACAGTACAATGTTTAATTGAATAAAATAATGTAAATCTAACAAATTGCTAAGAAATTCCAAACATACACAGGGCAACGCAAAAAATAAATAAATAAACAAAAAATAAATAAATAAAAATCAGCTTTCAGAAATTCTAAAAATTGTTCGTATATCTTAATTACAAGCTAAAGGAGGGTTTATTTCTATATTATTCTATATATAATAGTAATTTCAGCAAATATATTAAATTCCAATGCGATCTGTTTTAAACTTTAAAATAGTTTATAACACATGATAAAATAATTATAAAAAAGAATGGCGCGTCACATTTCGGGGAGGGGATGGGGAGGGGCGTGAACAAAATTAGGAAGTATAATAAGGCTATCTGTTTGAAACTTTACGATATTCTTATTCGAGGTTTACCTTATTCGAGGTTTTACAAAATTCGAGGCCCCGATGTAAATTAGGGGCCCGCTAGCGGGCGAAGCCAGCTAGTGCTAATAATAAAAGAGCGTGATATCACGTTTGATATCAAATGCAGCACTGACACGCTATGTACGTATTCCATTTTTATTCATTTCATGGATAAGTCAGTGATATTTTTTAACGGAAGATAACAAGTATTATAAGAAGCCACATTTAGTATGTTGTTTTTAAGAGTGTAATTAGTTTAATTGAAAAATCTACTGGTATTTCTATTTAACCCTTTAAACAATGACTGAAAGTAAAATGTAATTTTAAATTATTTCTCATGTTTAGATTTATGTTTAATCTATTTTTAAAAAAAGAAATGATATCTACAAAAATAACTTTTCAAAAGTAAAAAAAAAGCCAAGCGTAAAAAAAAAAAAAAGTTGTGGCTAAAACATGGTGTGATATCAAATTTCCAAGCTATTATATTACTTATTTAACTTTTTTCCATTAAATAAGTTATCATATATATAAGTCGAGTGCCTACGTATATGTTAATAGAAATCGTTTTCTCCTGTACTAAATACATCCTAACGAGTTTCTGAAAATTCAATTTTTTTTCAAATTATGCATGATGGGGCTTGGCGGCCATCTTTCCATATTTCTAAGCATCCAAATTTTTAAAGTAAAAGCGTAATATGTTTATAACAATTTCGAACTTCAGATTTTAACTACGGACAGATAAATTAGATAAGACTGATACTTTGAGAAATTGATTTTTACTAGTTTGAAATTATTAATTACTCTAAACAATAAATCATAAGATGAATTTTTAAGATAAGTCATTATCTTAAGCCACTATTTTCAGAGCATATAAGTCTATAAATGAAACGCTTAAAACATTTGCTTAAATAACAATTTTGAACTTCGGATTTTAACTACGGATTTGAGTGCTTAGAATTTTGTGAATAATATGCAAAGATGGCCGCCAAGCCCATCATGCATAATTTGAAAAAAAAAATGAATTTTCAGAAACTCGTTAGGATTTATTTAGTACAGGAGAAAACGATTTCTATTAACATATACGTAGGCACTCGACTTATATGTATGATAACTTATTTAATGGAAAAAAGTTAAATAAGTAATATAATAGCTTGGAAATTTGATATCACACCATTTTTTAGCCACAACTTTTTTTTTTTACGCTTGGCTTTTTTTTTACTTTTGAAAAGTTATTTTTGTAGATAAGCATTTACGAATAACTAGATAGTACCCGTCAAAATTTGACGGTAAATAATTTGAAAGCTCCTTTAGAAATATGTTTTTATTTTTAATTAGCTGCTTTAAATTAATTAAATATTGAAAATTTTATGAATTGTTATATATTGTGTAAGCGATTTCTATAGATATAAAACGATAGATTGTGTTGTCAGTCCAATCTACTCAATTAATGAAGTGAAATATTTTAAACTTTTAATTTACATCCTATTATACTTGAATTATTTTAGCAAGAATTTAAATAAATATATTAATTGAATGATTTATTTTTACTTACTACTGTCTCAAAAATTAAAAAAAATATATACCAATATTTAGTATATATTAAAATTACGCAGCCTTTAAAAATTTTCATTAATTTTATTTTTATCAGCCTGACTCTAAAACCCAGATGAACCATGGATATCAAGGTGATTTCTTTTATCATTCTTATATGGGTGTTTTTGCGTCTTTCTTTTTTTTTCTCCTCTTTTAAGGAGAATAATAATATACTTTTCTTAGTTATTCAAATATATCTTGTTGATAATTGTCGTACAATATATAGATAAAAGTTTAGATCACTTTATTTAATCGATAACTACATGCAAAATCTTTTAATTTAAATATTTATAATATAAAATAAGTAATTTAAAAAATATTGTCGGTTGTTAAATTTTATTTACCACAGTCCCAATATTTTGAAAAATAACAATATTTAGTATTTCTGATTTATAACTACACGACCTTTAAAATATTTCATGAAATTAATTTTTATCAGTCTGATTCTAAAACCCCAAGTTTAAAATTTGCTGTTTGTAGCTAACGACTTATAATACATATTTTTTAATTACTTGAATTTATATTTTCCATTTTCACACATTATTCAATTGTTAAATCATAGATATCAAGATAATTTAGAGTTCCTGTATGAATATTTTCCTTTCTTTTTGTTTTCTCTCCTTTTATTTTTCCTTTATTACGAAAAATAATCCCATACTTATTGTATTATATATATGACATCTTAAAAATGGTCATACCAAATATAATAAAAATTGTAGACTACTTCAATTTATTTAATCGATAATTAGATGCACGATCTTTTAATTTAAATACTTTAAATATAAATTTAGTAATTAAAACAATAATTCTTGGGTGTTAAATTTTAATTATAAAGTATTCGAACAAATATGTATATAAATTATTTAACTTTTGATTCTGAATTAAATGGCATTATTAAAATGAATTATTTAAAAAAAAAAATCTGTCCATATCGGGGATAGAACCGACACTATGATAGAAACAGAGAAGAAACGTGCGCCTTATACCACTGGGCCACCCTTTTCTCATTCGAGTATGCTCTAAAACTCATTAGGTTCTAGATTTAAGTTTACGCATGCGCAAATGGGGCAAATTTGTGTGAAATTTTTTTTGACGAAAATCCCTTTTCCTTTTAATATATAAGATGGGTAAAACAATTTTGTCGTTAAAGGGGAGGGCTTTTACGATGAACTTGACGACTTCGGCCATAAAATTTGGCGCTAAATACTTTTCGGAAAAATTATGTACAAGACTTTACGACCTATAAAAGCTTAATTATCAAAAATAATTCAAATACTTTTGATGATGGTTCAAGATTCTATCGAGCCAAAGCAAGAGTATAACTAGGATTGCTTGACAGTCAGCGCGTGAAGGGTCAAGTCGCTGCTGTCTACACGACATTGGAGACTTCTGCTATACTTGGCATTTTTTCTTAAGCAGTTAGCTTGCAACAACTAACTCTAAGTTTTATGAGTGATCTTTGTTTCTGCAATTTTCTTTAACATCTCAGTAAGAAGCAAATAGCGGGGAGGGGAATAAGTATGGTATATAACAAGCAGGGCGCGCAACGCCTCATTCACATTTATCGTACAGTATCAAAAACAAACTTGAAGCAGAAATGAACAAAATCTCTGCAAAGCAGTAAAACGGATTTCAGAGAACGAGAGCCGGGAGTAAGAAAATTGCGCCGATATTGTCTGAAGGAAATTTGTCATTTCTATTGCTGTCATTCTATTGCTGTATTTTGTGTTTCCACATTTATGAGAAAAATTACGAGCAAGGTAACTCCTTTTACTTGAGTTGAGAATGAGGCATTAAAGATTTGTTAGAACAGAATTTCCTGTTATCAGTATGGAAGACGTTAATTCCATGGATTTTCAGTTTTTCTTTTTCGTAGACAATATAGTATATAAGTGTTAAAGAACTAAATACAAAATACTTAACATAAAACAATCCAAAAGACCAAAAGGGACAAAACATGAGTTTTGTCACTGCCCTTAAAAAATTGGAGGGGCATATTACCTCCCCCCCCCCTTCGATTACACCCACGGGAATTTGCCCTTTTACCTTCCGATTATCAGTACCTGGAGTTATCCGGAATATTTCGCCGTGCTTAACCATCTTACTAATGAGCTTATCTATATATTAAAAGGATATTTCTCTCATGCATTTGTGTTTGTTCATGTTAACATTTCGCTTAACATTCCAACAGTCACGCGTTATCCGAGAAATGCCTGCGAGTTTGTTTTCATTGACATACTTAAGGTCCGTTACTTTTGTTGGTACTTGGCCTTTTTTTTTTTTTTTAATAAGGAAGTTTACAAAGTTATTAGAGAAGAAATTCACCTGAACTGTGAACCGCTATCACTTTTGTGGCATTTAAAAGTATTGGAGAGCAACACTCCCATTGACTAATTTTAAATGAAAGAAAACTACTTTGCATTGAAAAAATAGATTAAAAATTTAGAAAATTACATTTATTGCAAAATTAACTTCATATGAGGTTTACAAGCAATAAAAAATTGTTTTAAATAGTTTGTGATAATTTAAATTTTGTATCGCAACACAGTAAAAAAAAAAAAAAAAAAAAAAAAAAAAAAAAAAAAAAAAAATCCTTTAAGATCCATGAGCAGAAATTCCTAGGAAAAATTCTAGATAAAGATGTCAAAGGCGGATTTTCCAACTGAATATTCCAAAAGTAAATGGTATGTCATTCTATTGCTGTATTTCACAAGCATTATTGAACTCCATACGAGATTTATATGTGAAAGAAATAAAAAAATAAAATAAAAGGTCCCCCCCCCACCCCCCAGAGACTTTTCAATACAACTTCAAATAAGGTTGGAATACATGAGAGGATTAAGTCCGGAAACCTAATCTGAATTTAGAGATTTGTATTGATAACAAGACAGACATTTTTCAGTTTTCAAATAAATAGAATTTCTACTGGCAAATTAAGTACTTTTAAGACGATAAAAGCTGTAACATTAATTTCACATAATCCAAAAGTGACAAGAAATATTTAAAAAATGAATCTAACTGCTCTCCTTGTTTAACACAACAGTAATTTATCGGTCTTCAAATAATCAGCTGTATCAAAGTCATTAAGAAAAAAAAATAGGTTAAACAGGGCCAATTTTTAGACAAAATGTAAACTTGTTAAAGTTTTTGGATATAGTTGCTTTATTTTCTATTAATGTTACTTTAATTATGCTCTCAGAATAATTAACTTTGTAAAAAAAATAAAGACGTGTCTAAAAATTACTCTGACAATCGGGGCAATTCTTAAAAATGCGAAGGGTAATTAGACACTGGATTTCTATGTTATATGAATTGCAAATAAGATACTTATAAGTGGCTATAATCAGTACCTGATTGAGTAGTGTACTTCAAATGGAGTAAATAGTACACTTTAACAAAAGAGGAAGAAAATCATGTTTGGTACCACTCTTAACATTTGTTAAAAAGCGGAGAAAATGTAATAACTAAGGACATATTTTACTTATTAATTGCGTGTATAATAGGACAATTGTTATAAAGCACAAGAACAGAAAAATAAATTAACTCAAAAAAGAAACTTAAAGATTAGATTAACATAAAGTTATTCATCTCAACTAGAAACACAAGCAACTTCAATTAACTTTCATTAGTTAATTTACAAAATAATCTATATGGAACTTCTTAAAGGGTCTATGTGTCAGCAATCTTATTGCGTGAAATTTTAAAGCGGGCAACAGAATCAGTCTCAACTGGACAATAAGATCCAAATGAGGAACAGATGTGTTACACTCACGCTAAAATGTAAACAAAAGATTGGCGACTGTTTGGTTGGCGCGATTTCCAAGACTGCGCCAAACGAATAACTTAATACAATGGCTAGGTTGCCATTAAAGTTAAAAATCCCCTAAATTTGGCGACTTTTCTTTTTTTTTAACCGATTATTATTATTTTTTTTTTTTTAGCGTGAGTGTAAAGCATCTAAGCCCTTATTTTTTTACATTGTAATAAACTTACCTTTGACTAACACAAAAAATCATTTAAAGTTAATTTTCCATTGTCTAGGAGTCGGTCCAGGTTGTCTAAACATTACTCCAAGGTTTGTCTAACTATTACGCTAGCATGAAACTTCTTTTGGAGAAGTTTATACCCATCTCAGTTTATGAATCTCTGAATTTTCTGTTAATAGATTCAAAAGGTAGTCTGTTCCTACTTAAAACCTTTAAAATCTGAAACTAACGTTAATAAATATCTGCTATAAAAAAATTTGAATTTGAAAGTGAAAGTAAGCAATTTTTTTAAGAGGCATTTTTCTAGCAAAAAAAAAACTTGCTAATATGTGGATTACAGCGTACGAAACTTTCATACAAGGAGCAATGCGGTTCAAATACTTACATTAAAGCACAAGAAGCAAATAAAGCATTCAGTTTTTAAATATTAAGTGCATCTAAATCTCTTAAGTTTAAATTACCCTAGTTAACCATATTTAATTTTGGATGCAAGAATTATTAATCAGAATTTCATACATTTTAACTATAAAAAGGATTTCTTATAGAGATTCGAAAGACTCATCGAAGATTTTCAAATTTATGAAAAATTGTTTTTTGAAGCATGTGTCTGGTGTACAGTTTTTAATGTAAATTGAACTACTTTCATTTGTAAATCAAAATAGCCTTACACTCTTAGACAAATGTAATACGTCAAATTTACAAAAAAAGACCATACTAAAAAGAATCAAATATTTCTTTAATCGTTTAAAAACATAAAATATTTAAAAATCATGCAAGTTCTAACGTACCAAGCAAGAGATTAAAAATCGAAAGCTCTAAATATGAGATTATTCGTCCTTAACTGACAGTTAAACTAACTAAGGTTGTCATTTTAAAATTGTTTCAATAATCAAGTCTCAGTTTTCGAATCCGCTTTCGTCCAATGTCCTAATACTTCCATCTAAACTTCCTATCTGACTGTCAAAGCTAAAATATTTCCTAGAATAATGTTCATCTCCAATCTTACCGGGATCATCAGAGCTTACATCAAGGCTTTCAAATTGACTATCATTGAAACTTGCACCGATACTTATGTCTTTTTCGGTAGCACATTTTAATTGAGAACTCGGTAAGCCACTCTCGGAATTTCTACATGTATCGTGCACGAAACTTTGTGTATCAGTACGAAGTTCTGTGGGTATGACAAAGTCTGTTGAAAGTGTGGTTCTCAAATTTGGGGTCGCACTTTCGATATTTTTATCTTCAGGTTTTTCAACTTCAAACTCTGTAACCTCTGAATGAGACCTGCTCGGCAGTGGACCGTCTATCTGCAAACTCTCAAGTACTTTTAATTTCTCTATTACATTATTTAAATCTAATGCATGTTCACTGGCTGAATACACCCCTTTTGACAAGAGTTCTTTCTTTTTTGCCTCAGCTTTGTCAGTTTCAGTATCCAGTTTATCGAATTGCTCTCCAGCGCTCCAAGTTTGCAGAGATACATCACTTGCCTCAATCACTCTGAATGCTGCTTCCGGAGCAGGGCTACCAAAGTCATTCTTAATCTCGATTTTTTCTGCTAAGTCTGCTTTATCAAATCTGAACACGATACACCGTAGCTGATTAACACTATGGTCACTTCTTATTTCGGTTTGAGTGGCACGATCAGTCATCATTTTACGTCTAAAGATTTCTCTGTGTATTTTCCGATTTTTGAGCTCAGTTATGATTTCTTCTGGTGGTGAACTAAGAAGACTAGTAGGGAAATAGAATTCAAGCAATATTGGAGTATCAATCTCGCATTTTGGAGTGTACCACATTTCTGTGGTCACAGGAGTTATAAAGTGTGTTTGCGGATCATAATCACAAATGACATAATTCCGAGGGTATTTGAAATTTAAAGAACGACTTATCAATCTATCTAGTGTTGGTACAAATCCTGAGGGTATTTTGTTTGTTAAACAGTAACTCAAAGAATCAACGACAGAGTCAACCAATCTTTCTTGTTCATGAGTTATAGCTAGACGAGCGTACTCAACCATGATAGCCAAAAATGTAAATAAACCCAAATCATCATCTTCCATTTCATGTCGAGTGCATAAAGTTGCAATTTCATTGCAAAGTAGTCGTTGTCTGATCGAAGGCCGATGAGAATTTATATAGCTCCACGCTTTAAAACATTTTATCACAATGAATCCTGAATATTTTCTCGAAATGTAAGCCACTAATCTACCTATAGGTGGAATGAAAACAAATGAGGCTACTTTTCGGAGCTGGATCTCCCGTTTAGAACGCACAGGTTTCCAGATATGTCCCAAATCAAAAAGAACATATTCAATTAACTCCTCTGAAAAGAACTTTGCGTTTTCCCGACGAAATGGATAATGAGTGGGCGAAACCATATTGTATGCCATTTTTGAGTGTTTAAAAGCTCGAGACTAGTTCTTCAGCCAGATGAAAATATGTTAGAAGAGCACATCTATGTGTATCAGAAAATTACTCTTCAGATGTTGCCATGTTCAATTGTAATCTAATGGGTGCTATGCTGGAATGCATCAGATTTTCGCATTTAAGCAGAGATTCAGATAGATTTGTGCCAATGCAGAATTTTCACAAAATGATATCTTATCCGAATGCACATCACTCACGCACTTTAATCAGGCAAATTTACCAATACGTAGGGACGATTTTATTATATTCTCACTGTATGTTTTGAAATTATGTCAAGTTTAGCGATTGAGAAATATCGCAATTCTATCTGGATCCGGTTCTTAGAAATGCATGATTACAGCGAATAATTTTTAAAAAATGGAAAATAGATTTATTCTAAGAGTGCATTTATAAGAGAGTGGTGACATACGCAAACCGTGAGTGGGCGCATCCTCAGATTGTCGGGTTGGATCGCGACCTACGTTATACATGGCCGATGCATGACGTTTAAAATGTCACATGGAGTGGATCATATTTACAAAGCGATTGGTGCAAAGCGACGAGCCCACCGTTTTGTACCAATCGCCATGTAAAAATGATCCACTCCAAGTGACGCTTTAAACGTCATTCACCGGCCGTGTTATAACGTAATTCGCGGTTGGATGTATTATAGATTTTTTTGCAGTTTTCGAAACGAAATTGACAAATCAGAAGCAAAAATTTTGCAAAAATTCAGATTCTGATTGGTAAATGTCGTTTTGAAACTAGAGAAAAATCTATCTGGATCCCTGACCAGATGGGCAATAAAGCGCGACGTACCTTATACCGCGACATATGTTATACCGCGACATATGTTATACCGCGACCTACATTATACACGGCCGGTGCATGACGTTTAAAACGTCACATGCAGTGGATCATTTTTACACAGTGATTGGTGCAAAACGGTGGGAGCGCCGCTTTGCACCAATCACTGTATAAAAATGATCCATTCCATGTGACGTTTTAAACGTCATGCACCGGCCGTGTATAACCGCGACCAACGTTATACACGGCCGGTGCATGACATTTAAAACGTCACATGGAGTGGATCATTTATGCGCGGCGATTGGTGCAAAACGGTGGGCGCGCCTCTTTGTACCAATCGTTGTGTAAAAATGATCCACTTCATGTGACGTTTTAAACGTCATGCACCGGACGGCCGGTGCATGACGTTTAAAACGTGATATGGAGTGGATCCGAGGCTAACGAAAAAGAAACGCTACCGCGGTGCTTTAAGCGTATCTTTTTTTACAGACCGCCGGAGTCAAGTGATGCTCGAATGCACCAATGAAGGTGTACGAAAAGAGCATAACGTCACTCTAGTGGTCTGTAAAAAAAGATAAGTGGAATGTACCGCGGTAGCCTGTCTTTTTCGTTAGCCTCGGAGTGGATCATTTCCACATGGTGATTGTTGCAAAACGGTGGGCGCGCCGCTTTGCACCAATACCGTGTAAAAATGATCCACTTCATGTGACGTTTTAAACGTCATGCACCGGCCGTGTATAACGTAGGTCGCGGTATAACCGCGACCGGCGTTATACATGGCCGGTGCATGACGTTTAAAACGTCACATGCAGTGGATCATTTTTGCACGGCTATTGGTGCAAAGTGGCGCGCCTCCCGTTTTGCACCAATCACCGTATAAAAATGATCCACTCCATGTGACGTTTTAAACGTCATGCACCGGCCGTATATAACGTAGGTTGCGGTATAACCGAGGCTAACGAAAAAGACAAGCTATCGCGGTGCGTTCCACTTATCTTTTTTTACAGACCGCTAGAGTGACGTGATGCTCTTTTCGTACACCTGCATTGGTGGATTCGAGCCTCACGTGATTCCCGCGGTCTGTTAAAAAAGATACGCGTAAAGTACCGCGGTAGCCTTTCTTTTTCGCTAGCCTCGCGGTATAACGTAGGTTGCGATAATACACGACTGGTTCATGACGTTTAAAACGTGGGTGGATAATTTTTACACGGCGATACCATCGTTTTGTACCAATCGCCGTGTAAAGATTATTTACGTCGTGTGACGGTGCACAAGTCATGAACCGGCCGTGCATAACCAGGGCTAAACTAGATACCGAGCTGGCTCGTGACCTACGGTCAACACGGTGATTGGTGCAAAACGGTGGGCGCGCCGCTTTGCACCAATCACCGTGTAAAAATGATCCACTTCATGTGACGTTTTAAACGTCATGCACCGGCCGTGTATAACGCAGGTCAAGGCTGGCTCATTCATTATCATGACGACACAAATGGTGGCTGGCCGCGACCAGCGATTGGTAACTAGCGTCTACACCGCGCCCCATCACAACGGCTCTTATCACAAATGCTCCCGAAAAATTCCCTAGCACAGCGCGCAATCTCATATGATGTCATTATTGTTTACTTTTATCTTAAGAACGGAATGTTGCATATTCTTTCTTCATAATTTTTACAAATAAAAAATTAGAAAACGGCTTACAAGTATCATACCTGTACAAGTTAAATTAGCTTGATTTAAATTGGTTAATATCATCATTTATTTATTTAAAATCTTTGAGTAAAATAAATTTATTTTTTCTTTTGGATTTATTTATACTGTCGTCGGGATTTTTTATTTTAAACTATATTAAAACTTAATGAAATAATAATAAAATAAAATTTATGAAAGTAAATACTAGACTACATTAGAAAAAAAAAAGCATCTTCTTTTTAAGTATTGATTTAAAATCTTTGAATAAAATGTTTTTTTTTTAATTTATTTGTACTGTCGTCGGGATTCTTTATTTAAACTCGGGATTTTTTATTTTAAACTTTCGACCACGTGTAGTGTAGTGTATGCAAAATATCGAATAGGGGAAACCAACTGAACAAGCTACCGTATTTTTCTTTCAAATAGGGAAGTTTTCGGAGTATAGGGAATTTCTCAGGAGCATTTGTGATAAGAGCCGTTGTGATGGGGCGCGGTGTAGACGCTTGTCGATTGGTACATAGCGAAACGACAAAACAAAAGACATACAACGTTTGGTACAAAACGATGGGCGCGTCGTTTTGTACCAATCGCTGGTCGCGGCCAGCCACCATTTGGGACGTCCTGATAATGAATGAGCCAGCCCGGTATCTAGTGTAGCACTGGCATAACGTAGGTCCCGGATAAAGCAACTACATCCTATAAATAATGCCTCAGAACAAAACTGCATAAATACTAAGCGTTCAATCATAAATGGCAGAGGCATCCACCGGATCA
Organism: Maratus michaelseni; assembly: GCA_963931845.1. Lineage (NCBI taxonomy): Eukaryota > Metazoa > Arthropoda > Arachnida > Araneae > Salticidae > Maratus > Maratus michaelseni. The sequence continues at coordinate 374,060,870 of OZ007586.1, forward strand.
AAAGCGAGAACACGTCACTCAAGGTCGTACGCCACGTAGCGGAAGCGGTTGAACTACAGCAAGGTGAATAACTGTTTTTACCTCTTGTTTGTATTCTAGTGGTTCCTATGTCTATGAAATAGCTGCGCAAGCGCTAGTGTCATGTTTTCATTTGTATTAGTGTTAAATTGTTGTACTTTAGTATATTGTAATAACTATTTTATTCCTGACAATACTGTATATTATTACATTTTTACAAATTATTTTTATTATATTTTTATAAAATATTTATTAAATATCTACACTATTTTGAAACTCTTTTGGATAATAATCTTTCTACAAGTGACAATATCTGATATTATTATCGTTTGCCATTTTGAACATCATCGAATAATCGACAAATTTATATCAATTTCTGTTTGTTTCTAATATAAATATGGAAATATTAGTTATAATGTAGTGAAACTTTGTGGTAAATGTTGAAATAAATATGTGTAATAAAATTTCAGTATCCATCTATCAAAATACGTGCGTTCCAAGCCACCAAAATTACCACATTTATAAAATTATTTTCACCCCGTTTTATTATTCGTTACACGCTTTTATTTATGCAACTTAATTTTAGTTCTTAGACGTGTAAAGGTGGAATTTTGTATCGAATTTTCGCACAATTTCTGAGGTGCTATAATTATAAAAAATAGGTACACAGGTGTTTTTTCGGTAAAGATTCATTTTAAAATGTTTAGAGGGTAAGATATTTTTTTAATATAGGAATATTGGTGAGATAGAGAAAATGACCTTGGCGAGATAGAGAATTACAATATATAAATCTATAGCATCTTCTAATTCTTCTGAGTATATATGGCGAATCTTTACTCACTCATGTAAGATGTATTTTATTTAGTAGATTTATTGCGAAATGTTTTTGATACAGTTTGTTTTGATAAACATATTTATATTTAAAAAACATTCACTATATCTGTTTAGTTTCAGGAGAAAAGGCAATAGTGCTTACAAAATGCTTATATATTTTTACCTTTACTACCGTAACTAAAATGATATTGTGAATGTTTTTAAATGTACATATTTTATCGAAACAAACTGTATAAAAAATATTTGGCAATAATTCTGATAAACAAAATACATCTTCAATGAGTGAGTAAGGATTAACAGTATATGCTCAGGAGAATGCGCAGATGGTAGATTTTGTGTCATATCTGATGACGTCATACTAAAATCCCGCCCACAAGATGGCGTAGTTCTGTCAATTTTGCGACCCTATTCTGATTATTAAGATTGATTGCTTATTATGTATGCAGTTTTGCCTCAGAACTAATTTGCCTCAGCTGGATTGTATGACATAGCTGTGGATCGCCGTTTTTATAATGTGTGCATACATTCGCGCTGTTATAGAATATCAGATTACTAAATTCATTGTGAGAAATTTTATTTAGGATTATGAGTTTCTAAAATGGTGCACAAATGTATTGTTCCTTTTTTAAAGTACGAGCAGGGAAGACCGAGCTATGCTCGGTCAAAATTAAATTTGAATTCAAATATCATGACCCATGACCAAAATGACCTATTTTAAGATGAGCTATTTTAAGATAAAATAGCTTGACCCCTAATGACCCATGACCAAAATGACCCACTAATTGAATTTTCTCGAACATGTGACCTAGCCCAACAGTCTTCTCGTGCCCGAGAACCATAGGATGCAAAACTTAGTGTAAATAGTCCGAGCAGTTTTTAAGATAAAATAGCTTGACCCATAATGACCCATGACCAAAATGACACACTAATTGAATTTTCTCGAACATGTGACCTAGCCCAACAGTCTTCTCGTGCCCGAAAACCATAGGATGCAAAACTTAGTGTAAATAGTCTGAACAGTTTTTAAGATAAAATAGCTTGACCCATAATGACCCATGACCAAAATGACCCACTAATTGAATTTTCTCGAACATGTGACCTAGTCCAACAGTCTTCTCGTGCCCGAAAACCATAGGATGCAAAATTTAGTGTAAGTAGTCTGAGCCGCTTTTTAGATAAAATAGCTTGACACATAATGACACACTAATCGAATTTTCTCGGACATGTGACCAAGCCCAATGATTTTCTCGCGCCCGATACTCGTAGGATACAAAATTTAATCAAAATCGTTAGAGCCGTTTTTTAGATAAAATTAATTTGACCCGCGTTGACCCAAAAATGACCCACAAATCGAAAGTTTTCGAACATGTGACCCAGACCAATAGTCTTCTCGTGCCCGAAAAGGGTCGGATACAAAATTTCGTCAAAATCGTTTGAACCGTTTTTTAGATACAATTAGCTTGACCATGACCCAAAATGACACACTAATCGAATTTTCTCGAACATGTGACCTAGCCCAATCGTTTTCTGGTACCTCAAAACGATAGGATGCAAAATTTCGTCAAAATCGTTAGAGCCGTTTTTAATATAAAATTTGCATAACCACACACAAGATTTGCTCGTATTAGAATATATGATTTATAAATCATATCCTGATGTAGCCAATTTTAACTTTCCAAACGATGAAGAATTGAAAAAGAAATGGATTGCTGTATTCATTGGAAGGATTATGGGTTTATTTTTATTGCTTATTTATAAGTTTTAAATTTTCATTTTTGTTTTTTTTAACAAAATGTGAATGTTGAAGAATGACAACGACTGGATAAATTAAGTATGTAGGATTAATTTTTTTTAACTCGGTGAGGAAAATTTTGAATCATCTACAACATTTCTTGATAATATTCAGATGAAAACATTAAAATTTAATTATAAAATATGAATTTTTATGTGGCAATGATAAAATTAAACTTTCTTATGATTTTATCAATATAAATACAAAATATTATAATTAGAAAATTTCAGTTTTTATGCTTCAAATATTCAAGCATGACATTTGTTTTTTTCATAAAGTGAATATGATGCAGTACAGTACAATTACATATGAACTTATTATTAAGCCAAAATACTTCGATTATGTTTAAGAGTTTGGTTTGTTTTATATCAGTTTAATAGACAGTTTATATTTTATTTCGAAGTAACAACTTACTTCTTAAAATAATAATTTCTTAAAATACCAAAAAAATTGCTTCTTAAAATATTAGATCTAAACAACTACGAAAGTTGCAAGATAGCTGGATGTAACTATCTGCTGTGATGTCTAAACTCAAATCTTAGGCAATTTCTATAGGACGGTGTTGCTATGTGAGAGGGGCGACACGCGACCTACGTTATACACGCCCGAATCATGACGTTTAAAATGTCACACGGAGCGCGACCTACGTTATACACGGCCGGTGCATGACGTTTAAAACGTCATATGCAGTGGATCATTTCCACACGGTTTTTGGTGCAAAACGGTGGGCTTTGCACCAATACCGTGTAAAAATGATCCACTTCATGTGACGTTTTAAACGTCATGCACCGCCCGTGAATAACGTAGGTCGCGCACGGGGTGGGTCATCTTTACACGGCGATTGGTACAAACCATCGCTACAGCGCCTAGAATACATTGTGTGGAAACCGGCTATCCCAGTAGTGCCTTAAAAATTGTAGCCGATAAAGGTGCAACGATGCTGTACGATAATAGGGTGATTGCAGCGATATCTGCTAGCTTTTTACAACGTAAACAAAATTTTAGTAAATTATTATTTAGTAAATATCGTTTTTAGTTATGATCACTATCTTTCATCATTTTAAAGCTTATGAAAATCACTATCTACGTCAGATGAAACTGGATATAATTTAAGTATTTAAAATACTTACCACTAGCCGAAACTTTTTCTCAGTTTCATTATTATACAATGTTTACGTTGAAAAGTGCTAGCAGATGTCACTGTGATCAACATCTTATCGTTTAGCATCGTTGTACGTTTGTCGGCTTCAATTATTTAGTGAAATTTTGTAGCCGGTTTTAACACTATTTATTGTAGGCGCTGTACCATCGCGCCCATCGTTTTGTGTCAATCGCCGTGTAACGTTTTACGAGTCATGAACAGGCCGTGGATAATCGCGACCTACGTTATACACGGCCGGTGCATGACGTTTAAAACGGCACATGCAGTGGATCATTTTTTCACGCATAATTTCCATCTCCACCGCCGATCGACGATTGGGACTTTTACGCTTTCTGATTATTTGTAAAATCAAACGCTTTTTAAGTCATTTCCGGTATTTTAGAGGATTATGAAGATATAAGAAGATATAATATAAGAAATTAAGATATATTATTAGATTATATAGAAATATTAGATTAGATAGAGATTAGATTATATAGAAATTAATTAGATTACATTACTATAATATTTATTATATTACAGTTATAAATTAATTAGATTATATAGAAATTAACAGATATTATATAAGAAACCAAGTTGAACCAGTAATGACTTAAGAAGCGTTCGGTTTAACAACTAATCAGAAAGCATGATAATCGCAATCGTCTATCGGCGGTGGACAGGGAAATTATGCTTTTTTCACGGCGATTGGTGCAGAATGGAGGGCTTGCCGCTTTGCACCAATCACCGTGTAAAAATGATCCACTTCATGTGACGTTTTAAACGTCATGCACCGGCCGTATATAACGCAGGTCGCGGGATAATAGCGACCTACGTTATAAACACTGGTTCATGACGTTTAAAAAGTCACACGGAGTGGAGCATCTTTACACAGTTATTGGTACAAAGCGTCGCACCCATCGTTTTGTGCAAATGGCCATGTAAAGATTATCCACTACGTGTGACGTTTTAAAAGTCATGAACCGGCCGTGTATAACCGCGACCTACGTTATACACGGCAGGTGCATGACGTTTAAAACGTCACATGGAGTGGATCATTTTTACACGGTGATTGGTGCAAAACTGTGGGCGCACCACTTTGCACCAATCACAGTGTAAACATGATCCAATCCCTGTGACGTTTTAAACGTCATGCACCGGCCGTATATAATGTAGGCCACGTATACGAACAGTCCGCATGCCCAGACTGTTCTTAGACAGACATTTTTGTCTAAACTATGTGTAACCTACATTCCAGAACTTCGCGATTCCCACGTGAACGAGTTCCATTATACGAGTAAAAGCAAGGCAACACTATATACCGGACTTGCTCATTCATTCTCATGACGTCAAAAATAGTGGCTGGCCGCGATCAGCGATTGGTACAAAGCGACGCGCCCATCGTTTTGTGCCAATCGCTGTATGTCTTTCGTCGCGGCCAGCCATAAATTGTGACGTCATGATAAGGAATGAGCAAGCCCGGTATCAAGTATAGCGCGACCTGCGTTATATCAAGGCTACACTACATACCGGGCTTGCTCATTCATTATGATGACGTCACAAAAGGTGGCTGACTAGGAGGAAAGACATACAGCGATTGGCACTAAACGATGGGCGCGTTGCTTTGGACCAATCGCTGGTCGCGGTCAGCCACCATTTGTGACGTTTCGAGAGTGAATGAGCAAGGCCGGTATCTAGTGTTGCCTTGGTTATATACGGCCGGTGCATGACGTATAAAACGTCACATGGAGTGGATCATTTTTACATGGCGATTGGTGCAAAGCGACGCGCCCCCGTTTTGCACCAATCGCCGTGAAAAAATGATCCAATACATGTGACGTTTTAAACGTCATGCATCGGCCGTGTATAACGTAGGTCGCGAGTATAGCCGCGACCTACGTTATACACGGCCGGTGCATGACGTTTAAAACGTCACATGAAGTGGATCATTTTTACACGGTGATTGGTGCAAAGCGGCGCGCCCACCATTTTGCACCAATCACAGTGTGGAAATGATCCACTCCATATGACGTTTTAAACGTCATGCACCGGCCGTGTACAACGTAGGTTACGGTATAGCCCCGGTAAAGACAAGCTGACAGGCATTAGTTTGGAGATTCGCTTTTGTCCAGAATCGTCTCAACAAGTCAAATTTTATATCCCGTATATCCCCACTTTCATATCGTGACACATAGATTCTTATTTAACAAAAAAGTCACCTAAATTTGCGTTACTCACCAGCCAAGTTATCGTGAGACAAAACATTATTTATGACGTCATCAGTAATATTTTTCGAACGTTAGTAACACAGCTATACAGTTTAGGGTGCTTCTGTAAGAAAGTAACTACATACGACAATAAAGGTTAATTGGTCAAATTGACTTCGGGGGAAACTAGGGTGCCTTTATATAAAAGTGGCGACTAACAGGCTATACAATTTGATTCATTGAGACGATTTTGGACAAAAACGAATCGTCAAGAATCTTGGTATCTGCGAAAACCGGACACGATCGCGACCTACGTTATACATGGCCGGTGAATGACTTTTAAAACGTCACACGGAGATTGGCACAAAACGATATGTCCCAAAGATATGTAATGGGTCCTACAGTGATCCCAAATTGAGATTACGTGGCTTAAAATAAGTTTCGAATGTCAAAATGAAATAGATTCTACAGTATTCAGAAATATCTGAAGATTTATACTTTTGGTTTTATAAGCACACATAAATTCGCATTGCTTGTGAGAAGTTGGAAGTCTTGAACGATTCTTGTTGTAACGTGAATTTCAGGCAAATTCGCTACATTGAAATGCTTATCAAGCCTTTTTCATGTGGTTTGTTCTTTTTTTTTCATTATGGTTCTCTAAAACAACATTAAAATGTTTAATTATTTTTTAATTCAAAAATATTTCGAAAATTAAAAAGGAGGATTTTTTTTTTTTAAATAAACAGTTTTAAGGCATTTTTGTTCATAAAAAGTTATCTATAAAAAAGTTCTTCCAAGTCCTTCGTTTTTTTTCATAGCACAAAATGTAGAATGAACTTTCTAAAAACATATCTAAAGAGACCTATTGCGATTTTGTGAGAACCGGTAGTTTTAAGTTGGACATTGCATATTCCGATATTATTCAAAAATCAGTTATCGGGTTCAAGATCTTTCCAGTTCTCGCATTGAGCAAAAATTCACTGTTTTTATAGAATGCAACATTCTAATTAACAGAGCATTGCGAATTTAAAGTATTTTAATTTTTTTTTTTTTTTTGTGGGTGGGGGGGATTAAGAGTTGGAGACGAGTTCTTTTTCTAGGTATTTATCGTTTTTTCACATTTTTTCGTTTATATTAAAAGTAATATTGAAGTTTGTCCTTATTTAAAAAAAATACATATTAAATATTCATTTGTGCATATTTTTACTGAATGCTACCAATATGCGGGCATAGGAAATTTAACTGCAAAATATCATTCGATTTTTCATATTTAAATTGATTTAAATTTAAATTCATACTTTAATTGACGTAATATGGATTTCATACATATTTACATTTTTTTCTCATTACACAAAGAAATAATCTCTTGAATAAAACTTTCAAAAATAAGAAAACATTGAATACACCGGCTCATCACATTGCAGTTTCTTGTAACAATAGTTGCAGAAAATGTACAGTCAACCCTCAAAACAATATAAAATAAAGAAAAATCTCTCGGGCTTTTACTATCTGGAAAAATCTTTCGACCTGAAAATCGATAAGGGTGTAAAAGTATATAGTCCTATGATATTATATTAGGTAAAAATTTTGATTTGACGAGTGAAATTTTTATTATTTTATGTTGCGTATAAGTATTGCATTAAATTATATTTAATTTAGTAACTGCATCTGTAGTTAACAGTGCTAGCAATTATTTGCATTTACTAATATTTATTGATCTTAAATACGTATAAGAAATAACTTCATGTTTTAAAAACATACTCGTTTACTTATAATGAGAAAGGAAAAAAAAATACATTTTCACTCAACCCTTGGGATGAAATTTTGCGGTTGTTTGAAATGTGTAAATCCGTTTTTCCGAAAGGTTTAAAAAAAAAAAAAAAAAAAAAAAATCGATAAATTTTTAAAAAATTTCTTTATATTCAAAAACAAGTGTGAGCATATCCAAACAGCTTAAAAAAAGAAATTTTTAAATGCTCCCCCCCCCATTTTCAATATCTAGAAATCCCCCTCCCCTCTTTATTAGGGAACAAATGGTGAAGTGACACTTTTGTATGTGAATTCAGAAAGCTGATACTATTTATTCATTTTAAGTACAAAGTGACAAACAGAACATAGTTTTAATTAATATTTTGAAGATTTTAGACTTTGTATGAGAGGGGGGGTCGGTGTTAGGAAAGAGTAATTTTAATGGGGGGGGGGGGGAATCAGACGGGTTTTTTTAATCTGTTTATTGCAACTACAGAGCATTTTTTGAAATAAAAACTTAGGAATAGATTATTAAAAAAAAAATATTAAACTATCGTTTAAAATAAATGCTGCGGGGGGGGATTTTGGAAGTGGAGGCTGAATTTACATGTTTTATTGTTATTTAAATATTGTATTTAAAAATTGATATTTAAAAGTTGTAAATATTGTTATTTAAATATATTAAAAATGTTATTGGTATAGCTAAAAAATGAGAAACAGAGCAAATGGGCGATTCCACCGTTATATGTGTGACTTTTAGAGTTTTTTCCAAATTGAGACAAATTTGGAAGTGAAATTATTTAGATAACGTTTTACTTTTTTTTATTGCTATTACAGGACACATACAGAATCATTTTTGTAGTGACACCTTTAGTCTAATGTAATATATTTTTTTAAATAGTAAAGTGGTTAAGTGTGTGTCTCAGAAAAATCACACACGTAACAACGACTTTACTATTTAAAAATAAAATATTACTTTAGATCAAAAGTATCGCTACAAAAATGATTCTGTATGTGTCTTGTAATAGCAATAAACAAGAACGAAAAATCATGCGTCAAGCATAGATTATGTAACACTTTCCAACGCTTCCAAAATAATTTTACGAATCATACTCTTTTATAAGCTAAAAGATAACATCTAAGTAATCCGAATACTTTATTCAGCCCTGTATAGGATCTATAGATTTGTATATATACTACATAGGATGCTAAATTTTAGTTCAGTTAGGAAACACGTAGCACAGTTTAAAATTCTCCGTCTGGAGTTAAATAATACGGAAATGTGTTCCCGAACTTTTGTACTTCCCTGTATAGGATCTACAGAATTTATACACACCACGTAATATACAAAAAGCGATTTAAAATTAAAATCGCATTCAGTAACTTAAAACGCACTTCCAGGAATTATTGTTAACATACAGTAGAGAATTCTTTTGTGTGTCCCTGTAAATGAACGATGACTGCTATACACACAATATTCTGTAGTAAGTCTCTTGTAATGAACCTTATATAAATTTCAATGCGTTTAAAATAGTGAAACATTATTTAAATAAACCGCAGACGATTTTTCTCCATAGACGTAATGTAACGGAATTCTTTTGACTGTCCCTGTAAAGTAAGTATAAGTGCTATGCACACCCTATTCCATATTAAGCTTCTTCTAATGCACCTTAGTGATATATATAAATTTCAATGCGTTTAAAGTATTGAAACATTATTTAAATAAACCGCAAATGATTTTTCCCCATAGACCGCAATGTAACGGAATTCTTTTGAGTGTCCCTGTAAAAAAACTATAAGTGCTACACACTTCCTTTGAAATAGGGAACATGCTATAGATAACGATTATAACATATAAAATTTGCAGGGCAATCCGAGCATATTTACGGGAGTTAGAGCACGGGCAGACGGCAGACGGCAGACGGCAGACGGCAGACGGCCAGACGGCCAGACAAACCGAAGTCATAAACACTTTTCAACTAGGTTGGAAAGTGTTAAAAAGGTAAAACTTTATCTAAATAATTTCACTTCCAAATTTGTCTCAATTTGCAAAAAAAAAACTTTCTCTAAAAGTCACACACAACTGTGGAATCCCCAAATTTTGTTTGTAAAAATTTAAAAACTTAAGAATTTAGCCATTGTATGCTGGAGGGGGGGAAGCGTAAATTTAAGAGATAGGGGAAATTTAGAGAAATGATTATTTAATGTTACAAAAACAGCAACACAGGCAGAATCTTTTTTTAAAATTATTATTGGAATTTCAAAAAGGTATCGTGCATTGTGTGATAGAGGTAAAAGCGTGGGGGGGGGGGGGAGAAGAAAATTTTGAAAACAGTCTAATGAATGGATTATTTATTAAATATCAATGTCGAAAACCTTACAAAAAATAAAAGATTTAACATTTTATATGCGAGAGGGGCAAATGGAAGAAGGAGACATTTCGCTTGTGTGTGGCGGAAATTTATCAGATTGATTATTTATGTATTTTATTGATTATTTATATCCTTTATTGTGTCCTTTATCAACAGTAAAAAGAGAAAAAAATAAAAATTAACGATTTTAAACTACATATTTTGAAGAGGGGGGAGGGTGAATGCAAATTTATGGGTCGACGGAATTAGATAATTTGCTTTAAAAAAAGGAGGAAATAGTCACCAAAATAAAAAGTGGAACATTCTCCCTGTAAAAATAAAATGTTGTAGAAAAAGAAAGTTATAATTTAATTAAAAAAATTACTCCTTTTGCCCTCCAAGCCCCTCCCCCGGCACCCTCTAATCGCATTTAATTTGAATTCACACTGTAATATCATTTAGAACATTGTAAAATCAAAAATGAATCCTATACAACCACTAGGAAAGCGAGAAATTATTTTTGACCACATGATCGCGATTTGGTAAATCTAGCTGGAAAGTATGAAAAAGTAATTGTTACAAATTTTTACTTGTTATTTTAACAAAATTAGTAAGAACTCTTCTTCACCAATCAAGGATGAAAATAGGTTTTCCAAGTATAATGTATTTAATCCACTCAGTTTCGAATTTTCCTATATCTCACGTAAGAGGGATGTTCTCGGCAATATTATGGAATCATCCTATGTCTATCATTTAATTTTTAACAAAAAATTAAACAGACTTCAAGGTTTTTCTTACCTCCGTGTTTTTGTGGCAACCGTTATTCGTTTCCACATTAGAGTTCTGCACGGATCGGATTATACGGACATGAACCCAAAGCCCAAAATGAAAGAAAATCTATTTCAACCTTTTGGCAGGCTCTTTCAAGAATACATGCCAAAGCCGGAAAGATGATGTCCGATCCCCCTATAAAGGTCAATTCAATAATGAAAAAATACTCATTTTATATTTTATGTAGAAAAATAAACACACACACACACAGTCATTTGTATTGGAATATGTAATCGTCGTAAACAATATTGTGAATTTTCTTTTGAAAAAAAGTTATCAGACCAGATCCAAACCATGGATATGTCAGATTCAGGTAAAATAGTTACCTCATTAAAATGCAGTACTCAAAGCCACATTCATTTTAAATTCCGTTGTCAATCTCTTATTTTGACGCGCAACAGACTATATTATAATTTTTGAAGTGTCCCTGTAAAACTATAGACGATTTTAGAACTATTTAAAAAACATAAAGTAGTACTTTGTGCCTAAACACCACATAAAAATTTCGTAATGACAGGCTATTTTTTTACGAAAAATTTAAGAAAAAAATGAAAACAGAACTTTTAGATTTTACTGATATTTGAACAGAAACCATCAGCGGAAAGATTCCAACAACAGCAGCAGCAACAAAAGTAAAAATTGGACCATCCCTTCAAAATTATACGTGAAAAAAAAGCACATACAAACGAACTATTACTTCATTTGTTGGTATTCTAAAAACTACAAATGACGAAACTAAATCGCCTTGCGGAACACTGAAAAACACGAGAAATTTTAGTAGTAGACATCCTCTCAAATATTAAATTATATTTCGGCTTCAAAAGCTGCATTCAAAGGGCTAAATACTCCAAGTGGCAAACTGCAAACAGGTCTGCAATTACTGTTAATTTTACGAAAGAAAAAACAAATTCAAATCAACTTGCTTAGCTTCAACGCGTTGTAGCAGATGTTTTCAACTGTCTCACATGAATTGCTGATATTCCTCTCCCACCATGTAGTTTTCTCCAAAGCAATGCAACAAATCATTTTAATGCAGAATGAAAACAATGTCAAAATTTGAAAACGTTCTGAGAAATGCTGTAACATATCTCGAACTACCAGATACTGATACATGGCTGATGTCACTGACCACTATTGCTACAGCATAGGATAAGGCCCTTTTGGTTCCAGTCGGAAAAGTAAAAACCAACAACGTTAGAGATTGACCTCAGCTATTCTATGCAAAAAAAAAAATAATTTAAAAATATTAAAATGCGAGCGAGAAATCACGCGATAACCTTCCCATAGACTTAATATTAGCTGGAGCGTTTTTTCGCGTGACTGATGTAGGCTCCTAAGGGTAACCTGGCTTAAGTATTAAATTATTGGTTTGGCGCGGGTTTGGAAATCGCGTAAATCAAAAAGTTGCCAAACATCTGTGCGTGAGTAACATCTGTTCAAATTTCTCAAATTCCATCTATATTCAAACGAACACGAAACCTAGCCATGGATGATCAAAATAGGAGTGTGCACACAAAATCACAATGTTTAAAAAAAAAAAATCTCCCCATTTTATCAGTTGACACGTTTTATATGCTTATAAAAAGGTACAATCGTCAGAAAAAAAAGAACACCCCTTACTAACGCTGCCGCAAATCTTTGTACAAAATTATGACTGGCACTAATCGATTATTCATAACGTCTACTAATTAAAGTTATATAAGTTATATATAAATATTGCTTAGGGTCTCTACATATATAAATTATATCAAACAATAAAATTTTAAATACCAACGCTTATTTTTACCATATTTGATTCTTCGGTAAATTATACTTTCGGATACCAAACGGGAAGTAATTTGGTCATGCAGCTTAGGAATTACGAAGTTTTAAAGTTTGGAACTCTTAATTATTAATCGCTTTAAAACGGATTGCTATGGGGTTAGTTTAAGCATAACTCAAAAATTAATTGGGGGGGGGGGGGAGCTGTAATTTTGGATTCGCATATTTAAAGATTCTAGAAATAGATATGATAAAAAAAATAATTCATTTTTATTTCGAAAAATATAGATTGGAATTTTGTTTTGGGACGACTGTACATTATATACCAATTTAGTTCTGTACAAAATCTCAAGAACAATTCCAACAACTTGCCTAATTTTTATAAACTGTTGCGAAACATTTCTTTTATTTTTGTTAAAAAATCAAACATATAGAAACTATCAAGCAGAATGGGTTTTATCTAGTCTCATATTAGTTTCGATAAAAAAAATATTTACGAAGTTACGGTCCTTTGAACGGTTTCGTGCGTCTACTGAAAAGCAGGTTCTTTTTCTGAAAATGTTTTTCAACAGGCAGTGCACCACAGAGTTTGAATTATACCCAAAAATAACCAAACTCTGAATTAGAACCTGTTTTAGAACCTAGTTTGAATTAAAACCAATTAAAATATTATCAAGCAACTAGTCAGATTTGAAAGAATATTTTTACGGAGGTCAACATCTATTTCATGGGAAAAAAATTTTTACTGCCAAATATTTTTTGAAAAAAGCTTAAAATTTGAAAAAAAAAAAGCAACACGTAAATTGATTTTTAAACAAGCACTGTTTTGTTTTCCATTGGTCAATTACGGAGAAAATAGATTCATGACCCTGAAATTTAATTGGCTTTCAGACCCATATTGTTTGTGTTTTAGATGACTACGAGGTACACTCCTGCACCGCTCAAAATGTTGTACGTTGTGCACATGCATTTTAAAATAAGCATATCACCACAAGTATATATATATTTAAAAAGCTATACAGTAACCAACTAAAAAAGTGTTATAATAATAAACATAATTACAGGTTATTAAATACCAATGTAAAAGAGACAGAGAGAAGAATTGGTGCATTTTACGAAAGGTTAAAATACACACAACGTAGTAAGGAATACCTTATATGGTATTTGTTCCTAAATTTCATAAGGACCCCGTCGCCTTTCGTACAATTACATGAGGTTTTGGCACTTATTTAGAAGTTGCTAATAAAAAGTTTTTGGATATTTTGCAGAGTTTATTTGAAGTGGCATTAAAACAAAATAACAACTTGTATAATAAAAAATAGTTTTGAGTTACTTAATAGATTGAAAGGTTTGAGTAATATAAAAGGCTTATATGTTTATGATTTTGAAGATTTCTATAATAGCATTGATTTAATAGATCTTAAAAATAAAATTTGATTTTTTTTAAGCGTTACAATACTTTGGATAAAGATTTGGATCATTTAACAAATTTATTTAATTTTGTAGTTCATGAAAATTATTTATTAGATAGTAAACATGTGTTTCAGCAGATAAGGGGTATACCTATGGGGGGTAGTTGCAGCTCGGTACTTGCAGATATATTTTTATAAGAGGTTAATGAAACATTAAATAAGGATTTTTTAAATTTTAGATATATTGATGTTTTGATGGTAAGGATTAACGATTCCAACAGAGAATTAAATTCAGATTATTACCCCTAAGATTTGACATTAAAGAGAACTTCATATGACAAAAATCATTTACATTTACGATAAGAGAAAGGATTACAACTTTGAAACAATCAAGATATTAAATTTTAATTCTAAAATGTACATATTTCTATTTTCAGAAATAAATTTATCAATAGTTTAATTAGGGTAGTAAAATTAAATTCTAAACATAATAGAATAATAAGTGACATTATAAATATCTATCATAATGCAATGGTTCAGAGTTATCCTATCGGTTTGTTAAATAGTTTGATAAATAATTTCGTCAAAGAAAGATTACCGTGATACTCTCCTTTTGGCGATTAAAAAGATCGCCAAATACTTGTAGGTTTTATAGGGAGCTCTGCCTGGCTATGTCGTTCTTTTCAATTTGGGCTATGGTCAGTTTGGTTGCAACAGGCATAGGGGAAGTTTCTTGTGCAATTACCGGTATAACCCAGCATGCAAGTCTTTAGCCTTGCAGCCTGTTTCCAATGGTTGTGTTCTTTCTGTTTATAGTTTTGTTACCATGAATTTTTCATGGTTATTTGTTAATTTTTCTGTTGTTCAGGTGTTTTGGGATTAGATGTATAGTATGTGGTTTTGGATATCTATACTAATAAAATAAAGTTTCGCTCTGTGTGTGTGTGTGTGTGTTGGCGATGAAAATTTAGCGCACCTAGAAGTCTGTAAATTTAGATTTAGGTAGTCCAAACCCTCTCTTGGTGCACCTGACCCTCAGAATTTTAATATTTTGATATTTAGCCCAGATATTAGATTCTCATTAACCATCGCTTCTAAAATGACATCTTTTAAATCAAAATGGCGAAAGAAACGAACCGGCGCATTGGATTTGGAAGCGGAAATGAACGAATTCGAAATTATTTTACTAATTGACGAATTTTAAGAAAACTAATTGAGATATAAATTTGAAAATTTCTGAGCATATGTAAAAAAATATTCTGTATCTGACTATGATTTTTGAAAAATTCGGTTGGTGATTTTTTTTAATTTATGCAAAAAACTGATAAAAAATACGCTTATTTTCTCTTGGGTTGGTTGGTTCACTGGTTGGTTGCATTGATTCTTCACAGAAGTAATTAAATAAACCAGAGTAGCGATGCATAAATAAGGATTTCTAACTAAATAGTGTCAATATGGATTTAAGTTATCAGCGTAGAGCCATGCGAATGTCGCGCCACCTGCACATGACAAATTACACATACGTCCCCCTGATTGAAATATTTTTCAGGCACATTTTTCTTCATGACAATTAGTCTGTTTTAAGTTTTTTTTTTTACATGACATTTATTATTATGGAGATTTTTAATACAGAAAACCTTAACAGATTCTTGTTTATATTTGCGGGAATGAAGAGGGGCAAGGGTCTAATTACAATTAAGCTCCAAGGTGTATTTCCAGAAAGCAGTTACCATAATTTCCGAATAATAGTCTAAGCAAAATTTCAAATTAAGATCCTAGCTTAATCAAATGAATCAATCTTTAAAGATGTATTGTGGTCCTCCTAATTAGTTATTTGCTGAAGGCCACTTGAACAACCCCCCCCCCCATCCCGACCCGTCCTTCAAGGTTTTTTCTCTAACTCTGCTCCGTTTCCATATCTCAGCAACTATCTTTCCGATTTCAACGCAAGTGATTTCAAACATTATAATTAATTTAATAGTCACCCTTTATAACATTAAACTAAATTTGAGTAGCGGTTATCGCTATTTACGAATAATAGTTTAAGCCAAATTTGTAATTAAATTCAAAGCTTAAGGAAACGAACGAATTTTGAAAGATGCATAGTGGTCCTCCTAATTAGTCATTTGCTGATGGACACTTGAACAAGCCCTCCCCCCCCCCCCCGGGACCTCTTTCAAGGTTTTTCCTTTTTTTCTCTAACTATGCCCCGTTTCCATATCTCAGCAACTATTTTTCCGATTTCAACACAAGTGATTCCAAACATTATAATTAACTGTCACTCTTTATAACATTAAACTAAATTTATGAGTAGTGGTTACCACTATTTCCGAATAATTGGGTAAGCCAAATTTGTAATTAAGTTCCTAGCTTAAGCAAACGAACGAATTTCGAAAAATGCATAGTGCTCCTCTTAATTAGTCATTTGCTGAAGGATACATGAACAACCCTCCCCCCCCGGCCCCGCCAAGGTTTTTCTCTATCAAGAAGTATCTTTCCGATTTCAATGCAAGTGATTCCAAACATTATATTTAACTTAGTAGTCACCCTTTATAACATTAAATTAAATTTATGAGTAGCGGTTACCACTATTTACAAATAAGAGTTCCTAGCTTAACAAAGCGAAAGAATTTTTATGCATGCATAGTGGGCCTCCTAATTAGTCATTTTCTGAAGGACACTCGAACATCCCCTCCCCTCGGCACCTCACTCAAGGTTATTTTCTCTAACTGTGCCTTATTGCAATAACTGGGCTAATAATGTTCCAATCTTCTCTAAACCAGCTGAATCTTGTAGTGCGCCTACTATACAGTAACGTAGGCAGCGGGGACCTGTCTCAGAAGCTCGTTCGGAAAGAGGTTTGTTTAGAACTGAATGCTCCCCTGGCGGTGGTAGGGGGAAATAAAAGATTTTCTAGAGCGTACGAGCATGCCGGGTATACGGTTCCGAAGCCATCGTAGACAGTGGCCAGAGTTCAGTTTTTTTAAGAGATTTAAGTTTATTACAAGGGCTCGGGCAACGCCGAGCGGGTCAGCTAGTATATATATATAAATAAAACAATTTTATTCAAAAAAGACAATATAAATAAGTAAACAGTTTCGCTTTATAGATTTTTCCCCGAAAAAAAAAAAAAACCCGGCTCGAACATATTTTAAGGCGTTACCTATGAAAAAAATATAAACCTCTTTGGGCTAATCCAATAAGCACAGAGCCAAGTGTGGGACTATAGGTGAAAAAAATTTTTAGAAGCCTAGTTTTTACATCAATTAAAATAAGGATTGTTACTTGCTGAAGTGTCCATATAAGCAGGGTGTCAGGATGCATCGCACCTGCCATAATAAAAATAGAAATAAATTACGGTAAGTAACAATTAAAGTCAGACCATTTTTTTAAATCAAATTTACATTTAAATTTTACGCAAAAATATATTTAAATGGGAACTGATGCTTTACACTCACGCTAAAATGTAAACAAAAGATTGGCAACTGTTTGGTTGGCGCGATTTCCAAGACTGCGCCATAACTAAATACAAGCTTAATAGCCGGGTTGCCATAAAAGAAAAACAGTGCAAAGTTTGGTGACTTTTTTTTTTTTTTTTTTTTTTTTTTTTTTTTTTAGCGTGAGTGTAAAAGCATCTAAGCCTTTAAATGTACTGCAACATTAAAAATTTTGGAGGTAAAGTATCCAATAAAATGACGTTCTAACTTGTGTAAATAAAACATTTGCAGAGTTTAAAAGTTCAGACAAGGTTTAAGTTGCTTATCGGTTGACATGTGAGATTTAAGTAAATTACAACTCAAAAAAAGAGGAGAGGGGGCTGAAAATTTCAAGCGTTGAGCTAATTGCTGAAACACAAAATCAACTGACTTTCTATGGTTAAAGCTAATTTGTTTGAAATGTGAATTAGAATGCCAAAATTTTATGAGAGAATGGGGAAAGAGGACTTGCGTGGTTGAAGATAACTCAAAAATATGTATACGATTTTTTTGTTTTGGCATTCTCTCAAGAAATTAAAGTGATTTTAGAAATTACAAGAAATAATTGTGTGAATTCAACCGAAAAAATTACTAAAAATTAATATATGTTCTAAAAGTGTTTAGATCTAAAAGTGTTTAGTTTTAGTGAATTAATATCAAGTAGAGTAAACTCAAGCACAAAATTTTACTCCAGGAAATAAAATATTTTCTTTAGGAGTACTTCACTAACCCTCTCATACGTGGAAACATCGTACGACATTCTATTGAAAAACAATTCTCCAGTAAACTGGACATATTATATAAACTTAATATAAAATTCAACAATGCTTGTAAAATACAGCAATAGATAGAGCAATTTTCTTTTCGAATATTCAATTAGAAATTCAGCTTTTGACAGTTTTCTGTTGTGCACGAGCAAAAAGCTTTTTTCGGAAGAGTTTTTCTTTCCTTGAATCAGAAACTAAAATGTAACTTTTTCTACATTTTTGTAAAGTTGTCCAAAAGTTTAAATTAAACTATTTAACTTCTTAAATTTCTTTTTATTAAATGTAAAAGGATAGATCAGAGTCGTTTTTTTAAAGTTTGCAAGAATTAAAAAAATATATAAATCATATGTTCTTAATAAAAGATTTTACATGAAAAAAGCTTTTATACAATCTAAAAATAATCAGTGCATGAAAAGGTTTGATGAAAAGAGTTTTATTTAACAGTGTACGTAACTATTTCTTGAACTGACTTAATTTAAAAAAGCTATAGTTCGATTTTCACAATTTCGGACTTTGAGAGACATGAATAACACTATAATTGGTTTCATATTGTATGAAAGATGTGTACACAAATTTATAAAAACAAGACCATAAAAATACATCAGATTTCGAGAAAAACATTCACACAAAATAAGTATGAAAAAAGGAATAATGAAGGAATAAAATTTACTAATTAAGAGAATTAAAATCTCTAAAATCACATACAGAACATTACTACAAAGTAATAGTGCAATAAGATGAGTCAATTTAAAATTTCATAAAAGTAAAAAACTTTTTTGTCCTAACTCCAGACGTTTAACTTATGAAAAGTTCAAATGTTAACTGACAAAGCATAGCACGAAATATATTTCTGTGTTTTTAAGAATTTTTACTAATGTCACAAAATTCCATAAATTGAATGGAATTCATCTGCAAGTCCCCACTGGAAATTAAGCCTTCATCTACAATATACTTCTTAGCAGCAGATACTGCATTCGAAATTAAAGATTCTGAACCAGATTTAGTAATACGAACACACAGTTCTCCAAAAACTGCCATGACTATGAAAAATATAAATTCATCTGGCAGATTTATGTTACGGGCGACATCTTTCAAGCCGGCGTAAATTTTTTCTTCGTTTACGCTACCGTCTAGACTTTTATGAATACGAAGGCTTTCTTGTTCAATTGCTGCGTAAAATTTCTTCCATCCAGTAGTTACAGCTTCACCAAGTAGTAAACAAGATGTGTAAAAGTCCTTCAAGGCAAGTTTCGTTGAACTAGCAACCTGTGGATCAGGTTCCCAATAAATACCAAAGTCTTTTAATAAAACATGTTTAACCATTTCTTCAGCAAAAATATAATTATGCTCTTCTTTAGCTGTAGACGTAGAAGCCGCCATGATCTACGTAAGAGTATAGAAAAGAAAAACAGATTTAAGTTCTATAAGAAAACAAATGCAGTTTTAAGTTTTTCTCTAATTATATGTGATAAAAAGGTTGGCTGGTTTTGGCAGTAGAAACTCTTATGTATGAAGGCGCTATGATGTAAGTGAGTATTGCCTACGATTGGGTAGCTCAATGTGAGAGTAGTGACCACTCAACTCCATATTAGAAAGGAGCGCTAACTCATTCGTTCACTTTATGCCGCGACCGCATCATTACTGTATTGCACTGAAGTAATACAGTATGTACTTTTCTTAATATTAACGGCATTTTTCCGAATTTTTTTGCATACTTTTAATCACATTTGGTTTAATATTTGAATTTTTAATATTATATGAGCAATATTTATCAATATTTTCACATTTCTTGCTAAGCATACAGAGAGGGTGCGTTCAGAGACCGAAACGCGGGTTACTCGTATCGTGACCTACGTTATACACGACTGGTGCATGACGTTTAAAACGTCACATGGAGTGGATCATTTTTACCCGGATATTGGTGAAAAACGGTGGGCGTGCCACTTTGCACCAATCGCCATGTAAAAATGATTCACTTCATGTGACGTTTTAAACGTCATGCACCGGCCGTGTATAACGTAGGCCGCGCTCGTATAGTTGGGGAATGACGTCATATGAGTTTCTCGAGGCTAACGAAAAAGACAGGCTACCGCGGTGCATTCCACTTATCTTTTTTTACAGACCGCTAGAGTGACGTATTGCTCTTTTCGTAGATCTTTATTGGTGCATTCGAGCATCACGTCACTCCCGCGGTCTGTAAAAAAAGATTTGCGTAAAGCACCGCGGTAGCCTTTCTTTTTCGTACACCTGCATTGGTGCATTCGAGCATCACATGACTCCGGCGGTCTGTAAAAAAAGATACGCGTAAAGCACCGTGGTAGCCTTTCTTTTTCGTTAGCCTCGAGTTTCTCAGTGTAAATATGGGTCATATTGTGGGCATGTTTAACAAGGAACTCTTCCGTCAACCAATCAACCATTGCATTTTTATCATAGCCAAAACGTATACATATTAAGCGTTCAAAGATATACGGCAGAGGTGTCCACCGAGGTCACGTCAATGTAGGTCGTACACCACGGGATGAACTATTGGAGGTTAAACACACAGTTTGTGATCGAAATATGTTAATAATGTAGTGAAAGAGTGAGGGAAATGTTAAAATAAATATGTGTAATAAAATTTCAGTATCCATCTATCAAAGTACGTGGGTTTCTTCTAGCCCCCAAAATTACCACACTTTATAAAATAATTTTCACCCCGTTTGTTGGAAGTAATGCTGAAATATTTTATATCGTCTGCCATTAAATTATTTTAAGCTATAGTTGTTGAAAGTAGATTGTAATTTTTTTCGTGAATGGCAACGGAACTCTTTGTTGTCATGAGAATGAAATGTTGTTTGGTTTGATGCGTGGAGTAAAGTTTTAGTTTTGAAATGTTGTTGTTTAATTGGAGTTAGATAAATTAAAATAAAATGAATAAATAAGTTAAGTACGACTGAATGAAACAATATTTAGGGAGGTATTTCTGACACCGGTTGATTACATGTTACAAGCTTTTATCGTGTAATTTTTGATCTTGCGTATAAAGATGGAATTTTGTAATCGAATTTTCACTCAATTCCTGAGGTGCTAAAATTATAAAAATTAGGTACAGAGGTGTTTTTCCGGTAACAATACATTTTAATATGTTTATTGGGTAAGATATGTTTTCAATATAGGAGCATTGGCAAGATAGAAAATTATATACGTCTAAATCTATCATCTGCACATTCTCCTGAGTATATATTGTGATTCTTTACTCACTCACGGAAGATGTATCTTGTTTACCAGATTTATTGCAAATTATTTTTGATACAGTTTGTTTTCATAAACTTATTTACATTTAAAAAATTCACTGTATATTTTTAGTTTCGGGAGAAAATGCAATAGTGCTTACGTAATGCTTATATATTATTACCTTTACTACTGAAACTAAAATGATATTGTGAATGTTTTTAAATGTAATTATTTTATCGAAACAAACTGTATCAACAATATTGGAAATAAATCGGGTGATCAAGATAAATCTTCCATGAGTGAGTAAGCCCCATCAGTGGCTGAGAGGTTCTGCTCTCGAAGCTGGTAGACGGGAGGTGCTGGGTTCGATCCCAATCGCGCCCGTCGGCCTAATCGTTCGGAGTTTTCGTGGTTTTCTTCGATCCATGGATTTATCCATGCGTAAATACGGGTTAGGTTCCCTTAGAAAGACCCCCACGAAGGGCACTCCCCTCGGGCCTATATCCCAAGTGTAGATAATTGGCCGTCAATAATCAACCCAACCCAACCCATGAGTGAGTAAAGATTCACGATATATGCTCAGGAGAATGCGAAGATGGTAGATTTTGTCATACCGAGGCTAACGAAAAAGAAAGGCTACCGCGGTGCTTTACGCGTATCTTTTTTTACAGACCGTGGGAGTCACGTGATGCTCTAATCCACCAATGCAGGTGTACGAAAAGAGCATCACGTCACTCTAGCGGTCTGTAAAAAAAGATAAGTGGAATGCACCGCGGTAGCCTGTCTTTTTCGTTAGCCTCGTTGTCTTACCTAATGACGTCATCCTAAAAGCGCGCGCATTGGCATTATCAACCCGTCCACAAGGTAGTGCAGTTGTTTTAATTTTGCGTCCCTATTTTTAAGTTGGAACGCTTATTATGTATACGTTTTTATCAAAGCGATCATTGCAGGAATTGTCTTGATGACGTTGGCCAATTATATCATAGATCTGTTAAACATAGACCAATCAAATGGTCAGAACTCAAGTGTACAGTAGGAGTAATAAAGAACGATATTCAACAGTTTATTTGTGTCTCTAGAAAATATCGTTTTGGTGCCCTCTATTGGCAATTAATATGAAGAAGCCTCTATATTTCATGTGCATTTAAAAACACACATATGACTTTAACTTTTTATTCAATGTATATAAAATGAAAATTATTATTCTGTTTTATAAAATTTTAATTTAGTGTTATCAATTTGAGCAAATAGCATTATATATTCTTCATATTTCAATTACATTTGGAACATATTTCATCATCATACCACATATTTCATCATTTATACTGACTCAAATAGTTCTATTGATGCAAAACACTCCTTTAAAAAGCATCCGTATGTCTCAGCAATCCTGGATCTTTATAACCAGTCGGCAAGAAGTGGCTATAATATATTATTTTGCTGGGTGCCTGGACATATGGGTATTCCTGGAAATGAGAAAGCAGACAAAGAGGCAAAACAAGCTCTTAACCTACTACATTATAAAATTCCATTATCAGATCTTAAAACTCTAACAAAGCATTTTATTTTAAATAAATGGCAAGAGGGTTGGGATTTAGAATTTAATAATAAACTGCATCATATTAAACTGACAATCCTGACCTAGGCCTCAAATTATCCAAAGAAAACTGATGTTTTTTTGACTCTACTAAGAATCGGGCATTCGGGAATCACTCATAAACATCTATTACTTCGAGAGGATGCACCCATGTG
Organism: Maratus michaelseni; assembly: GCA_963931845.1. Classification (NCBI taxonomy): domain Eukaryota; kingdom Metazoa; phylum Arthropoda; class Arachnida; order Araneae; family Salticidae; genus Maratus; species Maratus michaelseni. The sequence goes on from OZ007586.1 coordinate 374,084,174, forward strand.
TCCTCACTGTTACTTTGATCTCCTGACTATTAATCATATTTTAACTGACTGTCCGGGCCTTCGGCATTTGTACAGATTGTATTTTAATTCATCATCACCCACTTCAACAAACCTCATTTTGGAAACTCTTCATGGGGCACTCTTTAATTTTCTTAAGCATCTGGCTTTTATTTTGATATATAGTTTTTATATTTCCTTCATTTTAGAACTTAGCAATGTTGGTTTGTACTTGTTTAACTTGACATCTGGAGGGCTGACCCCATCCAGATAGTATTTCTACTTTTATACTACTTTTTTAAGAATTCATAATATTTGTTTTAGACAGTGTATGACTATATCTGGATGGGTAACCCCATCCAGATAATTTTCTCTTTGAGCTTTGGTTCATTTTTGTTTTTTATTAGCATTACCTTTTGTGGATTTTTTTATATATATTTTTTTCTTAATTTTTACTTTGGCGCAGCTTGTCCCCAATGGGACCTTGTGCGATTAAACCTTATACAACCAACCAACCAATTACATTTGAAAAGAAAGAGTAATTTTATTTACAATGCAAGCAAAATTTAACTGGATATAAGCTAAGTTTTTAAAAAACGATAACACTAAATTAAATTTTTATGAAAAATAATTATAATTTTCATTTTATTTACTTTGAATGAAATTTTAAAGTTAGATGGCTTTTTATTTTAAGGAGACGGTGGACGTTAAAATTGATTTTTTTTTCTTCATAAATATATGAAATTTTGTGCATATATTCATTTCGCCATACGTATATAGAATACTTTTAAAAAAATCTAATCTTAAAATAATTTTCAGATTTAAAATAAAATAAAATTTATAAACCAAATTTTAAAATGCTCCTTGCATCTTAATTTTTAAGACGTTTCCTCGATTTGGCATTTGAATCACTTAAAACTATATCGCAAACAAATCTGTGTATCAGTTATTTAATCCATTGAATAGTTAATTTTTGAGAGATTTTCTTTCTGAATTCCAATCCGATTTTAATCAAAATTTAGCATTTTAATAAGTTGTAAATCAAATTTAATTATCTTAACGAAGTCTAATTGTAAAACGCACGCGAAGTTTCTTTGTAAGCAGTATCAGTATTCTTCCTTATCAATTTAATTAATTTTGAACAAAAATTTAGATGCATAAAGCACTTCAAAAATCTAAAAAACGTATAAAATCTATATTGAAAAAAAAAAAAAACAGGTAAAAAGTTTACTAAAGCACTGAAAAGTTGATTCTGTACATAATTCAAACGCTTGTAACTTTGCGAAAAATCATCGCAGTTGCATGCCGTTTTTCTCAAATGGTTCAATACAAACCGAAATATAATAATGCACACAAAAATCAATTTCGATTTTTGAGTCAATTTTTCATCAAATAAAGGTCCACGGGCACCGGTATATTATATACAGGGTGGTTATAAAATAAGTATCTCTATTTGGAGCTGCCTGTAGCTCGAAGGAATGATCCGAATGAAACCAAAATTGGTAAACTTACTATTCGAAAAGGGGGAAGAAGAATGGAACAATAAAAAAAAAATAATTGCAATAATCACCGACAGATGGCGCTACTGAGTATGAAATGTAAGGTGTAATACAAGAACAAAAAAATAAGGCGTCAAACCGGGTGGCACACCTAATTTATTGGAAAATGTCATTGTGAACGTGGTTACGCTTTTTTATGGCGGTACCGATCATGTTCAGGTTCCACATGGTCACTCTGCTGGGGGACACAATCCAGGCAGTGCACGATGTCCTCAAATGCGGAATGTAACGCATCAGGAGTGATGTTTCACACATGTTGTAATATGCGGTAAAGTTATTGAGGTTTGCGACACCTCCACAGCATGCAATATTACACATTACATTTCACACTCAAAAGCGCCATCTGTCGGCGATTATTGCAATTCAATTTTTTTATTGTTCCATTCTTCTTCCCCCTTCTCGAATAGTAAGTGCACCGATCTTGGATTCATTCCGGCTATTCCTTCAAGCTACAGACATTTCGAAACAGAGATATTTATTTTATAACCACCCTGTATACCAGTTAATTTTATTCCCAAAATGTCACAACGACACCAGAACTTTATAATCAAATTTTGAATTTATCAGGTACACGAGAAAAAGCTTTTACATATTTAAAAAATAAATACGTTCGTGAATTCTGGTGTCAATCTATCATTTCAATATTTTAGCTACAAGAGTGCTTTGCCCCTCAAGGGGTTAATGCACCTAAAATACTACTCAAGAGAAGAGAGTGTCTTTATATTAACTGCCGATAGATAGCGCTAAAACGATTGTATCTTGTGTGCTCGTGTCGCTCTGGTGTGAGAATTAAAAAGTTTAAAATGCAACTTGCATCTGTCGTGACTCGCGATTTCATGAGACATGTAACGTGTACCACGTCGCTTTGTCTCCTTGGTGTGAAGCGCGTCTTAGCTATAAAGCGAACAAACAAACCACGTTCCCCAACAGGGCTATACTAGATACCGGGCTGGCTCGCGACCTACGTTATACACGGCCGTTGCATGACGTTTAAAACGTCACATGGAGTGGATCGAGGCTAACGAAAAAGAAAGGCTACCGCGGTGCTTTACGCGTATCTTTTTTTACAGACCGCCGGAATCACGTGATGCTCGAATGCACCAATGCAGGTGTACGAAATGAGCACACGTCACTCTAGCGGTCTGTAAAAAAAGATAAGTGGAATGCACCGCGGTAGCCTGTCTTTTTCGTTAGCCTCGATCCACTCAATGTGACGTTTTAAACGTCAAGAACCGGTCATGTATAACGTAGGTCGCGGCTGGCTCATTCATTATCATGACGTCACAAATGGTGGCTGACCCGCGACCTGCGTTATACATGGCCGGTGCATGACGTTTAAAACGTCACATGAAGTGGATCATTTTTACACGTTGATTGGTGCAAAACGGGGGGCGCGTCGCTTTGCACCAATCACCGTGTAAAAATGATCCACTCCATGTGACGTTTTAAACGTCATGCACCGGCCGTGTATAACGTAGGTTGCGGCTGACCGCGACCAGCGATTGGTACAAAGCGAAACGACAAAACGAAAGCCATACAGCGATTGTCACAAAACGATGGGCGTGTCGCTTTGTAACAATCTCTGCTCATGGACAGCCACCATTTGTGACATCATGATAACGAATGAGCCAGCCCGGTATCTAGTGTAGTCTTGGTTATACACGGCCGGTGCATCGCAACCTGCGTTATACATGGCCGGTCGAGGCTAACGAAAAAAACAGGCTACCGCGGTGCATTCTGCATATCTTTTTTTACAGACCGCGAGAGTGACGTGAAGCTCTTTTCGTACACCTGCATTGGTGGATTCGAGCATCACGTGATTCCGCCGGTCTGTAAAAAAAGATACGCGTAAAGTACCGCGGTAGCCTTTCTCTTTCGTTAGCCTCGTGGCCGGTGCATGACGTTTTAAACGTCACATGAAGTGGATGATTTTTACACGGTGATTGGTGCAAAGCGGCGAGCCCTGCATTTTGCACCAATCACCGTGAAAAAATGATTCATTCCATGTGACGTTTTAAACTTCATGCACCGGCCATGTATAACATAGGTCGCGGGTGCATGACGTTTAAAACGTCACATGAAGTGGATCGAGGCTAACAAAAAAGACAGGCTAGCGCGGTGCATTCCACTTATCTTTTTTTACAGACCGCTAGAGTGATGTGATGCTCTTTTCGTACACCTTCATTGGTGCATTCGAGCATCACGTGACTCCTGCGGTCTGTAAAAAAAGATACGCGTAAAGCACCGCGGTAGCCTTTCTTTTTCGTTAGCCTCAAAGTGGATCATTTTTACCCGGCGATTGGTACAAAGCGGCGCGCCCACCGTTTTTCACCAACCTCGTGGTAAAAATGATCCATTCCGAGGCTAACGAAAAAGAAAGGCTACCGCGGTGCTTTGCCCGTATCTTTTTTACAGACCGCCGGAGTCACGTGATGCTCGAATGCACCAATGCAGGTGTACGAAATGAGCATCACGTTACTCTAGCGGTCTGTAAAAAAAGATAAGTGGAATGCACCGCGGAAGCCTGTCTTTTTCGTTAGCCTCGAAGTGGATCATTTTTACCCGGCGATTGGTACAAAGCGGCGCGCCCACCGTTTTTCACCAACCTCATGGTAAAAATGATCCACTCCGAGGCTAACGAAAAAGAAAGGCTACAGCGATGCTTTGCCCTTATCTTTTTTTACAGACCGCCGGAGTCACGTGATGCTCGAATGCACCAATGAAGGTGTACGAAATGATCAACACGTCACTCTAGCGGTCTGTAAAAAAAGATAAGTGGAATGCACCGCGTTAGCCTCCTCTTTTTCGTTAGACTCGATCCACTCCATGTGACGTTTTAAATGTCATGCACCGACCGTGTATAACCGCGACCTACGTTATACACGGCCGTTGCATGACGTTTCAAACGTCACATGCAGTGGATCATTTTTGCACGGCGATTGGTGCAAAGCGGCGCGCCCCCGTTTTGCACCAATCGCCGTATAAATTGATCCACTCCAAGCGACGTTTTAAACGTCACGCACCGGCCGTATATAACGTAGGTCACGGTTATAGACGGCCGGTTAATGAGTTTTAAAACGTCACACGATGTGGATCATCTTTACACGGCGATTGGCACAAAACGATGGGCGCGACACTATGTACCAATCGCCGTGTAAATATGATTCACGCCGTGTGACGTTTAAACGTCATGAGCCGGCCATGTATAACCAGGGCTACACTACATACCGAGCTTGCTCATTCATTATGATGACGTCACAAAAGGTGGCTGACTAGGAGGAAAGACATACAGCGATTGGCACAAAACGATGGGCGCGTTGCTTTGGACCAATCGCTGGTCACGGTCAGCCACCATTTGTGACGTTTTGAGAGTGTATGAGCAAGCCTGGTATCTAGTGTTGCCTTGGTATAACGTAGGTCCCGGTGGACCAGCCATCGGCGGGAGGATATTTGGATCTCTCGTCGGCGCACCTGCATTTGGCTCACGTCTTTTCCGCTGAGTCATCGCTCTGCCTTCTGTACTGTGATGCTGAGATCCTTGAGCACGTTTTACTCTGCTGAACGACAAGTACAGTTCAGCTTGGTCTCGCCCCCAGTCTACTTACTATGACGTGATATCCATTGCACTTCAGTCTCAAACTGTCGTCGCTGCTTTGATTCCCTTTTCCTCGGTGATTGCTCGTATGTAGCATGGCGAGGGTAACGAAAAAGAAAGGCTACCGCGGTGCTTTACACGTATCTTTTTTTACAGACCGCGGGAGTCACGTGATGCTCGAATCCACCAATGCAGGTGTACCAAAAGAGCATCACGTCACTCTAGCGGTCTGTAAAAAAAGATAAGTGGAATGCACCGCGGCAGCTTGTCTTTTTCGTTAGCCTCGTAGTGGAGATTGATACACAGCGGCGCGCCCATCGTTTTGTGCCAATCACTGTATGTCGTTGGTCACAGCTAGCCACCATTTGTGACTTCATTATGATGAATGCGAGGCTAACGAAAAAGAAAGGCTACCGCGGTGCTTTACGCGTATCTTTTTTTACAGACCGCCGGAGTCACGTGTTGCTCGAAAGCACCAATGCAGGTGTACGAAAAGAGCAAGACGTCACTCTGGCGGTCTGTAAAAAAAGATAAGTGGAATGGACCGCGGTAGTCTGTCTTTTTCGTTAGCCTCGGATGAATGTGAGGCTAACGAAAAATTCTTTTACGCCATGCTACGAGGCTAACGAAAAATTCTTTTTCGTTAGCCTCGTAGCATGGCGTATTTGGAAATTCTGTTCGATTCAGAACTATGATGCCAAATCTTGGCGAGAAAGCTGTTTGAGGTAAAATCCAAATATGGGACTACAATGTTGTTTTGTTTATCGCTTCGCTAAACTGAACTGGTTGTGGAGTATATGCATATTTTAAAAATACGTTTACGATATGTTTTAGATTAATTTTGTTGTGTAACTAAAAACGAGCAGGGAAGACCGAGCTATGCTCGGTCAAAAATAGCTTTGAGTTCAAATATCCTGACGCATGACCAAAATGACCCACGAATCAAATTTTCTCGAACACGTGACCTAGCCCAACAGTCTTCTCGTGCCCCAAAACCATAGGAGGCAAAATTTAGTGTAATTAGTCTGAGCCGTTTTAAAGATAATATAGCTTGACCCATAATGACTCATGACCAAAATGATCCATTAATCGAATTTTCTCGAACACATGACCTAGCCCAACAGTCTTCTCGTGTCCGAAAACCATAGGATGCAAAATTTAGTGTAATTAGTCTGAGCCGTTTTTAAGATAAAATAGCTTGACCCATAATGACCCATGACCAAAATGACCCACTAATTGAATTTTCTCGAAAATGAGACCTAGCCCAACAGTCTTCTCGTGCCCGAAAACCATAGGATGCAAATTTTATTGTAATTAGTCTGAGCCGTTTTTAAGATAAAATAGCTTGACCCATAATGACCCATGAGCAAAATGACCCACTAATCCAATTTTCTCGAACACGTGACCAACCCCAACAGTCTTCTCGTGCCCGAAAACCATAGGATGCAAAATTTAGTGTAAATAGTCTGAGCCGTTTCTTAGATAAAAATTAGCTTGACCCACAATGACCCAGAAATGACTCACTAATCGAATTTTCTTGGACATGTGACCTAGTCCACTGATTTTGTCATGCCCGAAACTCGTAGGATACAAAATTTAATCAAAATCGTTAGAGCCGTTTTTTAGATAAAATTAACTTGATCCGGGTTGACCTAAAAATGTTCCACTAATCGAAATTTCTCGATCATGTGACCCAGCCCAAATAGTCTTCTCGTGCCCGAAAATGGTAAGATACAAAATTTAGTCAAAATCGTTTGAACCGTTTTTTAGATAGAATTAGCTTGACCCTCACCCTTGATGACCCTTGATGACCCACTAATCGAATTTTATCGAACACGTGACCTAGCCCAATGGTTTTCTGGTGCCCTAAAACGATAGGATACAAAATTTCGTCAAAATCGTTAGAGCCGTTTTTAAGATAAAATTTGCGTATATATATATATATATATATATATATAACCACACACAAGATTTGCTCGTATTAGAATATATGATAAATGTTCACAATTATAAGTTAAATAAAAGAAGAAACCTCCTTTAGTTTGTAGTTATATTCATTTTTAAAGTTTTATATTATGTAGCTGCAATGTATTTTCAGAAATGGAATGATGGTTTGTCAAAAAATGTGACAGTATGAATGAAAATATAAACATTTTATTTTCTAAAATAATTCGCCAGCTGGTATAATTTTTTAAAGCAGAAAGTGTAATTTATTCTTCTGCTTTAAAAGTGTACACTTGCTAGCCAAACTCACTTTGAACACTTAGCTATGAATTGTTATTACAGATTACTAGTGCACACAAAGAATAAAGATGGTCACATAAAGTAATTACAGCTTAGGTAAGCATTGGATCCTTTCTTTCCATTTATCTCTATTTTCTAATAAATAATTTTGAGTTTCTGTGTATTATTTTCTAATGTGTATATTTTTAAATAACATTAAACAGTGATTTAACTTCCCTGTATATAGTCGAAAGGGTATAACCTAATTTCCTATTAAAATATGCCCTTGAGTCGGCCATGTCGAGTCCTATATGAATCGATAGCCCTTCAATAGAGATGCGTTTCTGCCAAGTTTGAAGCATATATCTCAAACACATGGGTGGTTATGACCCTTAATGTGCGTTTTGGAAAAAAGCGCATTGTGACGAAACTAGTGATCGAATTTTACCGAAACAAAAATCAGGGATGTGTAATATTACCATTCGAATAGTGGATATGTTTTCAGAATTATTTCAGCAAAACAGCAAGTTTTATTACATTTTTCTTGTTTTGAATTTAACTTTTTAATTAATAATAAATGGAAATATTTAAGTGACCACTTTCATATTTTTACCACAAATACTACGAGGTATGATGTACATTTGGTGCGAGTTTCAACTCTCTACGCAGGTTGCATCATACAAAAAAATTATAAACTTATTATGGGGGGGGGGAGGAGCCTCCCACTTCTCTCACATTTATTTATTAATCACGTGCATTTGGTACAAGTATGAAATCAACGCAGAATGCATAGATAATAACAAAAAATATTAATAATGTAATACATAACCAATTGTTATTGTTAACTGAAAAAGTATTTTAATAAAAAAAAGCAATAAAGTTAATTGTTTAGATTGTTTTTAAGGAAAGATTAATAATTAATCTTCATCGCTGTCTTCGTTGATAACAGGATTTGTGTTTTCAACATCAAAAAGCCTGCTTAAAATCTGGGCAGGACGGACAATTTTTGATAGATACCGAGCATGCGAAAGATAGAACACTATAGCAGCAACGTGGGAACAACAACCGGGGGGCCGTCCTATTGCCGTTTGTACATTCGCAATAATGGCCTTTAATGCTCGAATATCCGATCGAGTTTGGTGTGTAATCAATGTAGCACCGATACGATTCGCTGCGTATGTGTTGCAATCTTACTTCGAACTTTATAATACTATCATTTTCTTTTAGATACTGCAGATTAATTGTGTTGTCATCATCCATCATTTCAGCTAGATAAGAGACAGCTTGCGACAGTTGGTAAGAGCCAGTAAAAAAAAAATTTAAATCATTTTCTGTCATTTCTGGAAAATCAAGAATGTCCGCCGATTTAAAGTTTGCAAATGGCAGCTTACGCCATTTTATTTCCTCGGATATAAATACGGAATGCACAACGTTATTAATCCGTCTTGTTTAACCCATTCGGGACCATGGGTGCATATATACACCCTCAAAAAGAGCATACAGAATTTGTTTTGGGCACCAGTAAAAAATAAAAGTAATATTTGCTTTCTCTAATTAGAGCATTTTTGCGATAGTTTAAGTAAGGGTAGTTTTTATTTAAAAGTGGTGCCAACCGAATGCAATTTGTGTAAAAGCCGCCGGTCCCGAAGGGGTTAAGGTTTTGTAACCCTTCATTTATCGTGAAAATAAAAGGCTGTTTTTTTTCCTCCAGAATTTATTTACGGTCTATTTAATTTAACTTTGTAGTAGTTTTATTTTTCTTGTAAGTACATTTTTAGAATTGAGTTTATTCATCTATAAGTTAAACTAGTTTTTTTTATTTTTTAAATTGTGATGTCTACACCAATATCCAGCTGTGACTTTAACATAGGTGCCAAGCTCTCATTAATATTCCGTAGTATGTGGGTTAATTTGACCCAGTTTAACAACTCTTCAAACCAGAAAAAATAATGGATGAATCTTTATTTATTCCATTTCAGGTTTCTACGTGGAATTTATTTAATTTCATTTCTTTAAAAAAATGTCTGGTGCGAAACGTGTTAAACCTGGGTCAAATTAACCCGCATATTACGGAATATTAATGAGAGATTGGCACCTATGCTTTAACTATTTCAATTAACTGCTTGCTGATCTCTTACTTTGAAAATAAACTTTTCACCGTTCCTATTTTTAAATGACTTTGTGTTTTTTTCTGACGTTTTCATTACATTTCTATAGTATTTATATTGCTACAACGCATTTCAGTTCAAGTAACCAACGAAGTTTCCAATTACAGTAATCACGGCCAGAGTCGTGAGGTCTGTTTTGTTTAAGTTTGTTAAATCCCCAATTGTGTGGTTCGAAATTCGACCATACTACACAAACTATACATAATACTGCTTATGCACTTGCAAAAACACACGCAACCTGCACCCCCCCCTTCTAGAAAAGTGATTACTTTTTTTGTATGATGCACCCTGCGTATAGAGTTGAAACTCTCACCAAATGTACATCATACCTCGTAGTATTTGGGGTAAAAATATGAAGGTGGTCACTTAAATATTTCCATTTATTCTTAATTAAAAAGTTAAATTCAAAACAAGAAAAATGTAATAAAACTTGCTATTTTGCTGAAATAATTCTGAAAACATATCCACTATTTGGATGGTAATATTACACATCCCTGATTTTTGTTTCGGTCAAATTGGATCACTAGTTTCGTCACAATGCGCTTTTTTCCAAAACGCACATTAAGGGTCATAACCTCCCATGTGCTTGAGATATATGCTTCAAACTTGGCAGAAACGCATCTCTATTGAAGGGCTATCGATTCATATAGGACTCGACCTGGTCAACTCAAGGGCATATTTTAATAGGAAATTAGGTTATACCCTTTCAATTAATTAAAGTGTTCTTTTATTTGATTATTAAAAATACTTTAACTATCAAATTAACGAAATTCAAAACATCTGATTTGACAAAGTTCTTTTCAAAGCTCTTTTATTCTTTTACTATATTTTGTATATGAATTAAAAGACATAACAATGCAATATAATCTATGAAAATGCAAGCATTTATTTTAAAATATTTATATAGTAATTTAAAATTTTAAAATTTTATCTTTTATGCATATCATGAGCGTTATATCTATTTTACAAAAGATTTGTTATCTGTTGACAATAAATCTAAAAGAAGCTTTATTGTTCCCAAGTACTTACTGTACACAAAAAAGTAGTAAATTATTACATTTTTTTAATTAGCAAGAAGTTCATATTAATATGGTAAGTATTTTTATTACCTCTGATGAATGTTACTTGCATATTTTATTATAAATTATTCAATTATAAAAATTTTTTGTTTAAGAATTATGCATTTTTTACCTAAGGATAACTAGGCCTAATTTTCTTTTCCTATGAATAACATTTTTCTTGTCATAATCTTTTGAAAAACTCATAGCCAATCAAAATTATCAGTTCTCAAGCTTTTTTTAAATATTATACCTGAAAATACTGTATAAAAACTTATTAAGGATCATATTCTATAAATAAATAGCTTGCTAAATAGATATTGCTTATTTCTAAAAGATCATATTATGTATTTGCTGCTCTTCATGTTACAGAATATTTATGTATTATTGAGTAAAGTTATTCATTTAATTAAAAATGATTTGAATTGTAGCAGTTGAAATATTAGTGCTGCTAATCATATAGTATTTATTAGGCCATTAAATCCCACAGCTTGCTTCCAAGTGTTTTGCAGATTTGAGACATTTTATAAATCACAGGTCAATATGGCTATTGAATTTTTATTTACATTTGGTTAATTCATACTTTGGGCAAATTTCAGTTGTTACTGCCTAAAAATAAATAAATTCCCCATTTAAACATATAAATGAAGAAACAATTTAAAATATATGTATTGATTTATTCTTACAATGTATATATCACCAGCATTTGTTCATATTAAAATATTTGGTTTATGTTTTTGTATCATATTTTTCTGTCTTCAAATAACCACAATTGTCTGTTTAACCTCAGCATTTTAGTTTTAGAAACTTAAATATCCTTGGCAAAGTACATATTATAAATACATGTGTAAGAATTAAATAAAAATTTATCGATTTTTATATTTATTAACACTAGGAGAACTGCTTGTTTTTTTTTTAATAAATGGTTTTATTAAATAGCTTTATAAATTGCAATTATTTTTAGATATAAGAGATTATATACATATTGCCTAAATAATCATGTTTCATTAACACAAATATTATTTTTTAAATGTACCATATAAATGATTAAATAAATAAAATATTTTTATATGTACTGTCATTTTAAATTATAAAAAAACTCTTAACACTTTATAGAAAACTCTGCATTCAGATACTGGGCAATTCAATACGTAACACAGCAGATATGTAATTTAATCTAATAAGATACTTTAATTATAAAGTTTATCTCTCGTAATCAGATTCATAGCCAAAGTTGGCATCGGACATGAGAAATCCTGGCAACAATTGGTTTCAAGAGTATGAGAAAAACAACTCTTTTTTTTCCACCAAAAAAGGGACCATTTTTGCAAATTACCTAAAGTATTTTGTTTTATTATTTTTTTTTTATGTAAGTATTTTTTCTTTCATCTTTGACAAAAATCATTCATACACTTTTATTAGGTAAAATCTTTTTTTATCTTACAAGATAAAGTAGGTTTGAAATATTTTGCTGTCGAGTAAAAAGAAAAGAAGATATTACAGTACTTCTCCATTATCCTATCGACCACTTTCCATTAAAAAGAACTATCTCTGAATTTAATGACAAAAATGCATGTTCGTGATGTCATATTCACCGTTAATAAATATTTGTTAATTAAAATAACAATTCCTTCCTGCCTCTCTCAAACTTCAGTCAAGAACAAATCGGAATTATCGAGCAAAGAATTTTCAAGTAATGTACTGCTTATACTAGATTAATTTTGACACAATTATTCAAATTGGTAAAGAACAACGCAAATATATTGCTTGATAATTTCGAAGATTGATTTGCTTTCAATTGAGGTTTGAGAAAGAGAATCGCTCAAAAATTCTGTGCTCGATAATTCTGATGCTCGATAAAATTCTGGTTTGTTCTGGTCAATGATCAGTGATTTGCTCTTGATTGAGGTTTGAGAGAGGCAAGAATAAATCCCAAGAAAAAATTATTTTTCGAAATACGAATGATTCTTTTGAAGCCTTAAGTGCTAAGAGAAAGAAGGTGGTGGTGGTGGTGGGTGGGGGGGGGGGTGACAGTATTATATTATCTAGAATTTAATTTTTGAATTAAACAAAAATTTAAAGGGAGGAAAAAGATAACTGAGGTCACAACGTGCTTAAAATGAAAAATCATGAATGGGATATAAAAATTAAGGAAGGGAAAAGAAAAGTAGGGGCAAAAGGCCCTTAAATTTTGGAAACTATATCCCATAGTAAAATACTGAAGGCAGATTTAAGGACGACAGTAAATCATTGTGATAGTAAAATTATCGAGCAAGCCTCATCTATATGATCAAGTTTTCTGTCAGAATAATAGCTAAGTTTTGAAATCTACTGTTTTTAGCTTCTTGGTGTTATAATCAATTTTAGATTTTTAGAATTAATCTATGACTGTATTGGATGTTATTTTTTATGATCTTTCTTGATTGCTGAATTATCAAGAATCGCCCATAACTAATAAGTCGTTCACTGCAATCATTCCTTCATTCTTTGCTAAACAACACAGATCTTTGATTCGAACTTCAAAAATAAAGTGTATTGAATTAAAATTTGATAATGAGTTGAAAGTTTGACTGTTTTAAAAACTAAATACAGCACTGGTGTGTCAAGGAGTCAAAGTAAACTGTCAAGTGTAAGTATTGAATTCAAACTCTGTGTCCAACTCGCAACACTTTGTCGAACTAGTCTAGATTCTTGACTCTCCAAGTCTGATACTGTGTTAAAATCAAAGTTCGTCTCTTAGGAGTCAAGAAGATTTGTAATTTTTTCAACTGAGTAAAAAAATGTCCAGGTCAGGAGTTGAACCTGGAACCTCTGGCTTTAATTGCAAATGCTCTACCAATTGAGCTATCTGGATGACAAATATAAGTATTTTTAATAAAATGTAATTACAAGTTCATCGTTTATTGGAGTTTTTTTACCTATAATTTATTCTGTCAAGCTGTATTCGATGCTATTGCCGAAAGGTTGTCTAAGTAAATTGGGTGTTTTAGCTCAATTGGTAAAGAATTCACAATTTATAAGTCAGAAGTTCTGTTTGACTTTTGTTCTAAACATTTTTTTGCTCAGTTGGAAAAAATTACAATTCATATGACAGCATTTGCAAAGTAATTACAGGGGGTGGACAAAATAATACGAACACTCATGAAAAATGCTGAAAAGAGCAATATCTAGAAAAATACATGAGGAATTAACCTGAAATTGCAGGTGTGTAAACAGTATAGTATAAGTAATATATTTCCGTGAAGATGTTTTCCCGAAAGCCCATAGGGGACTGTCAACAAATTGAAAAAGGACGAATATCTTTTGGATAACCCTGTAAAAACTAATGTAGCAAAAGCGTTCAAACTCGAGATTATTAATAAGTTGCTTATTTTAATATACTGTGTTCATTTTTATGAGGATAGCATGTATACTCGTAGAGAAATTAAGGTTTTTATAAAAACAGTCCCAAATTTCGATTAGTTTTTTGCTTATAATTTGCAAAGTTTTTAATATAAAAAAAAAGTTCTTTTCAAAAAATATGACAAACAACATCGTACTTAATACTCTGCAATCAGAATTAAAAAATAATAAAAATTGGATGAAAAATGAGCAGGTTTACTAAAAGATGTTTCACTGCGCATGCGCGAATGCAATCAAAATATAATATGCATAATGTATTAGCTAAGTATATAGAGCAACTTTTGTGAAAGTCTCAAAATCATAGCTTGAAAATTCTTTAAATTATCGTCGATAGAATAAGCTCGAAATCCGTTGTTCCCAAAAGAAGCAAAAAGATGAGGAGCTGTATCAAATATCTGTTGATTAGTGCCAAGATAGCGTACACAATATTGTACGTACTACTATATTTGGATACAACCCCTCATATTTTTGCTTCCTTTTGGGAACAACGGATTTCGAGCTTATTCTATCGACGATAATTTACAGAATTTTCAAGCTATGATTTTGAGACTTTCACAAAAGTTGTTCTATATACTTAGCTAATACATTATGCATATTATATTTTGATTGCATTCACGCATGCGCAGTGAAACATTTTTTAGTAAACCTGCTCATTTTTCATCCAATTTTTATTATTTTTTAATTCTGATTGCAGAGTATTAAGTATTGTTGTTTGTCATATTTTTTGAAAAGAACTTTTTTTTATATTAAAAACTTTGCAAATTATAAGCAAAAAACTAATCGAAATTTGGGACTGCTTTTATAAAAACCTTAATTTCTCTACGAGTATACATGCTATCCTCATAAAAATGAACACAGTATATTAAAATAAGCAACTTATTAATAATCTCGAGTTTGAACGCTTTTGCTACATTAGTTTTTACAGGGTTATCCAAAAGATATTCGTCCTTTTTTCAATTTGTTGACAGTCCCCTATGGGCTTTCGGGAAAACATCTTCACGGAAATATATAACTTATACTATACTGTTTACACACCTGCAGTTTCAGGTTAATTCCTCATGTATTTTTCTAGATATTGCTCTTTTCACCATTTTTCATGAGTGTTCGTATTATTTTGTCCACCCCCTGTAGTTCTTATACAAAAAATTATAATGACAGGAAAGAGAAATTTTTTTCTGATTATGTACAGAAAAGTTGATTTATGTAAAAAAATGATATTTATTCTTTTCATGAAATTGAGAATTCTTTAAAATCAAATTTTTACCATGATTTATATCTCACAAACTAATTTGATGAAAGAATATGCAATATACACAGACGTTATTTTATTAAGTCTCTTATGGTTATGCTTTCTAAAACTATAACACTGTACTAACTAATCACGACTAGAAATAAAGTTAGGGTCTTTAGATTAGCTATATTTAACTAAATTATTACACTGTAATGAAGCAGTAATTTTTAATAGAATCAATAAAAATTAAATATTTTTTTATTTGTCATAATCTTTCGACCCAGATCCGAACTCCCCCCCCCCCCTTTTCTCGTAAACAAAAATTACTAGCAATATTTTCTCGTCATACCTATTTCTAAATCTAGGAAAGGAAAAAAGCCTCATGGTAAACATAAAACATACCAACAAAAAAATAATTAAATATTGTCTCGTAATTTTATGAGAGTCAATGTTCTGACGAATGCTAGTTTAAATTTTTATTCAAAAATGGCAATAAAATATAAAGAAAGATAACTGGACTTGATTTATAAAAAAATAGAATAAAGCAATATTAGAGATAAACTGAGCCAAATGAATAAATTTTTTTATGCTAAAATGAAAAAAAACAGATCTGTTTTACTGAGCGTGTTCTTATGGAAGATAGTAAAATTTATTTTATTCTTACAGTGGTGGACATAATTATAAGACACCTACCTAATTTGACATACAGTGAAAGAAAAGACTCAGAGCTTAAAAATGCTTTATCAAATACGACAAAAACATAAATTTATTGTGTTACCACACGTAATTGTTTTACAGAAATGATATTTTTATGGAGTTTAATAAAAAAAAATTAATAATAACATGGACAAAATTATAAGACACCTTATCATTTTAATTAAAACACGTGCTTTTTTTCGAATTATGCAAATTTTCTGCACGCTGTTATGACGTCAGCAGTTAACTAAAGCAGACGATAACCGACTTCACGCATTTACAAACATGCCACGAGGTACAGAATGCCCCAGCACATTTTATAGCATTCTTTAGGTCTTCGACACATGTAAACTGCCTCCCATTTCGGTAAACCTCACGAGCTAAGATCCCCCACAAGTTTTCGATGGGATTTAATCTGGGGAGCGAGAATTCCCCGGAAGAACATTGATACTTTGCTCTGAAAGCCACTTTTTTGTTACGTGTGATGTACGAATCGCGCGTTATCGTGCTGGAAAATGTAGTTTTCGCCATAAAGAAGTTCACCTTGTATGGCTAGTTGATATTTAAGAAGCTTCTTATACTTTTCGGAACTCATTCTTGAATGCGCAAAAACGATATCGGTTTTTCCTTGAGCCGAAAAACCAGTCCAAACCATTACTGAGCCTCCACCCATTTGGCGGCTCATTTGTACATCAGGAGACTGCCGTAAATCATGCCAATAATAGTGAAACCCATCAGAACCATCCAGGTTAAACTTTTTTTTTATCAGAAAATAACACAGAGTACCATTTGGAGGTCCAAGCCATAGTTTGTTTAGCGAAGTTTAAACGGTCCATTTTGGGCCGCCTTAGAAGGGGTGGTTTTTTTCTTCATTTTTTTAAATTTCACATAAGAAGCATTATGCAACACCCTGTAAATGGTTCTCCTTGAACAATTCAATTTCAAAGCATTTTTAATGACTGTAGTGGTCATCTTATTCTGTGTAGCGAGCGAAAGCACATGGCGGCTGTCTCCCGAGGACAAGCAAGGAGTACGTCCACATATTTTTAATCACCGATCCACTACTTCCTCTTTTCAAAACATTTGAAATTGCCCATCTAGAGCATTTAATAACTTTTGAAATGTTATTAACTGAAGCACCAGTTCTATTTAATCTCCAAATTTCGCGAATTTAACTTTCTTTTAATTCTGTATCTCGTGGCATGTTTGTAAATGCGTGAAGTCGGTTATCGTCTGCTTTAGTTAACTGCTGATGTCATAACAGCGTGCAAAAAATTTGCATATTTCGAAAAAAAAGCAGTTGTTTTAATTAAAATGTCTGGGTGTCTTATAATTTTGTCCATGGTATTTTTAATTTTTTATATAAAACTCTATAAAAATATCATTTCTGTAAAACAATTACGTGTGATAACAGAATAAATTTATGTTTTTGTCGTATTTGATAAAGAACTTTTAAGCTCTGAATCTTTTCTTTCACTGTATGTCAAATTAGGTAGGTGTCTTATAATTTTGTCCACCACTGTACCAGATCTCGTCCGATCACAACAGTCAATTGGGTGGGTGACCACCTGGGAACAAGCGTGACGAAAACTACACTTTCCAGCACGATAACGCGTCTATTCATACATCATACGTAACAAAAAAGTGGCTTTCAGAGTAAAGTATCAATGTTATTCCGTAGCCTTCTCGCTCCCCAGATTTAAATCCCATCGAAAACTTGTGGTGAATCTTAGCTCGTGAGATTTACTGAAATGGGAGGCAGTTTACATGTGTCGAAGACCTCAAGAATGCTATAAAATGTGCTGGGGCATTCTGTACCTCGTGCATGTTTGTAAATGCGTGAAGTCGGTTATCGTCTGCTTTAGTTAACTGTTGACTTCATAACAGCGTGCAGAAAATTTGCATATTGCACATTATTTTCGAAAAAAAGCAGATGTTTTAATTAAAATGTTAAGGTGTCTTATAATTTTGTCCATGGTATTTTTAATTTTTTTTATTAAACTCTATAAAAATATCATTTCTGTAAAACAATTACGTGTGATAACACAATAAATTTATGTTTTTGTCGTATTTGATAAAGCATTTTTAAGCTCTGAATCTTTTCTTTCACAGTATGTCAAATTAGGTAGGTGTCTTATAATTATGTCCACCACTGTACATACAAATATTATGATTTAAGAAATCGGAAATATTTTGTTTTCCTTTAAAAGTAAAGCATCTTGTTCCAAATTTTCTCATACATTAGAAATATTTGGAGTTGAAAGTTTATTAGTCATCAAGTGAATTTTAAAGTTCTTTATTTCAGAACCAATAAAATATAAATAATACAGAAATTAGGATGATGAGAAATAGAGATCAACATCAAATAAAAGGGTCTCAACAAAAGCAGCACAAAATCAAAATTTTCGGAAAGAGAGAAGGGAGAGAAAACCTTTCTCATAACATGTTTTCTTTTTTTTTTAGTTAAGCTTATACACAATACTGTGAATATTGTTGAGAAAACAATGTTGTATCGTTAGTTCATTTTCATGATTTTTTGGACATATGCTACTTTTAGTTCAGAGCTTTTCCAGATCGATGAGCTTATCTTTTAGTTTGGAAAAAGCAGTTTATTTGATTTTTATTACAATAATATTTAATTTTTTTGCAAGTGATAAATAAATAAAGTTCACATTTTTAGAAGGAAAATTATTTCATAATAGAAATTTAACTATCGTGAAGTCTTTTTTCTTTTTCTTTATTAAAACATATCCAATAATATATTTTTTATATTGTTAACTTTTTACCACCATAAAGTCATTTTTTTAGTTATACAATTCACAAATGTAAAATATACACACTATGGGCACAGAGTGTCAGTAAAAGTAAATATTTTTAGCAAATGAGAAAACATAGTATAAACAAAATACACCTAGATATTTTTTGAAGAAAACCCCATGCTTATGAAGCAGACAAATTCATTTTTCAATTTCAAAAGTGGTGATATCATTATATTGCTTTTCATTTAATTTTTGCTGCCATTGAAATATTATGTATTTGAATAATATATATATATCTTTTTTTTTTTCCCAAAATGAATAAATCTGTATTCTTGTAAGATTTTATCAAAATTTTAAATGTCCCCTAAGTGTTATACGAGGGTTGTAAATTAAATAGTGGCAACTTAACCTTGAAACTCGCAGAAGGGTGGGCATGCGCAAATAGGATATGGAAGCGGTGAAGTGGCGCTGTTGTCGATGTGTAGAGTGCAAAAAACAGTCGATCTGCTTAGAAGGGTAGTTGTTGTGTGGCGTTAAAGTGAGGAGTTTCGTTTCCATCGCTCTAAAGCATGTTTTCAAAAGGTGATCAGCGGTCGTGGCTTAAAATCGAGGTTTCCCGTGACAAAAATGCAACAGAATGCTATCGACGATTAGTGGAAGCCTGTGGCACAAATGCTTTACTGTATAGGACAGTAGCAGGATGGGTTCAAGCATTTCGTTTGGGTCGGAATGAGACTGCGAATTTGCAACGCACAGGTCGGCCCTCCTTTCCTCAAGTGCAGATTGACATCCTGAGTGGTCTCCTTACCATAGACCGCCGATGGACTGTCCGAGAATTATCCTTAGATGTTGGTCTGAGTCATCTGTACTCCACGCAATGGGGCGCTCGGTGGCTCACATCAACAATCAACACCTTGCCACTGGTCTACAACGGCTTCCCGACATTTGGCAAAAGGTTATAAGCTTTGCTGGTGATGACATAGAAGGAATGTAATGTAATTGTACTTGTCAGTTCATTAAAAATTGATTTATACCTATGTTGCCATTACTTAATTTACAGCCCTCGTAGATTAAATATATGATTTGCAATTAATTTATTAATAAAATATAACTTTAAAAATCACTGTAATGTGAAAATAACAAATTAGCAGTTACATAACACACTCCAAGATCAATTTTTATAATTTTAGAAATTTTAGCATCTGAATGATTAATGCAAAAGATTTACTATGATATTAATCAATATTTCAATTTCAAACCTCTTATAAGTATGATAAGGGGGTCTTGATTTCAATGAATAGTTTCATTTTTTAATTTTAACCTAATTTGAATAAAATATGCTAAAATATAGGAGATGAATAATATACAAATATTTAATACATTTAAATATCAAATGTCTTTATATATCATGTGGAAGCATTAAAATGTGAAATGGTTTCAGATTTTATAAGTTATGAAAAATAATTACAAAATACATTTAAATAGTGATATGAAATTTAATAATATATTTTAAATGATGTACAAAACTAGGGAAAATAGTTATTTTTGTTTAAGGAAAATGTTGAGATTAAATCATGAAAAGATTTTTTACTGCTTATTTGCTAAGTCATTCTTATAAATGAATCATATGAAATTATAAAATAAAACATAAATGAATAATTAATTTTTATTTTGGACAAAATAATCATTGTTAGAGGAAATTGTAAATATACTTGGAATGTTTATTCATAAACGTGTGTATTTCTAACATTATGCACATTTTCCTCGTTTACATGTAAAAGTTTGTAAAATGTTATCGTTTTCAGAGACAAAAAGAATTTTGAAGGGGAGGAAAATTCCCCCTTTGTCTTTAATTATGTTGAATTTATGCGAAGATAAGTTTTGTTAAAATTAAATTCTCAGATATGGTTTACGTGTATATTTAAATTGCCGAAATTGTTCATAAATTGAGTCAACTATTTTCTAAATATATAAAAATCACTTAAATATTTAGAAATGGATTAAATCTGCCAGCTATTTTATTTGTTTACATATATACAGCTCGCGTCCGCCCGTCTGGATCTGATTTTGGAAATCTTTTCGCTTCAGAACTTGTGCAACCCTACCCACAGCTTTTTTGCCAAAGTATCTCGCCAATTCGGCGTGGGGTTATGAATCGAACAGAATTTCCAAAATCGCTGTAGCATCTTCTTTGCTGCCAGTTCGAGCGAAGCCTGTCTTCTATGGTAGTAATTGAGACCATGCCGATATTAGCGAGCAAAAGCCTCAAGTTTTGTAAACCAACCAAACAACACAAAATAGTCTCTACCAATCATATTTTATTGCCTGTATGTCACCACTCTCTTATAGCGGCACCCTATGTATGTGTACGTCATGATCGCTTATAAAGGTACTCTTCTAGAAATCAAGTAAAATATTAGAAAGTTAGATAACCAGTTCCGCTTTTTGCGACATTTCCGTTTCCACTACACTTCTGTTCTAGCGTACTTTTGAGGTTCAGCAGAACTATCTGATTGGCTTGTCGTATTGTCAATCAAACTAATTAGTAGCAGCCCAGACACATGGTCACATTTACTCACAGCGAGGCTAACGAAAAAGACAGGCTACCGCGGTGCATTCCGCTTATCTTTTTTTACATACCGCCGGCGTGACGCGGGGCTCTTTTCGTACACCTCCATTGGTGCATTCGAGCATCACGTGACTCCCGCGGTCTGTAAAAAAAGATATGCGTAAAGCACCGGGGTAGCCTTTCTTTTTCGTTAGCCTCGTACTCACAGAACAAGAGCCCTGTTGTAGAAGTAGAAAAGAAAGCAGCACGTTTTTTAACACTTTCCAACCTAGTTGAAAAGTGTTTATGACTTCGGTTTGTCTGCCGTCTGGCCGTCTGTCCCTGCTCTAACTCCCGTAAATATGCTCGGATTGCTCTGCAATTTTTATATGTTATTGTCGTTATCTATAGCATGTTCCCTATTTCAACGGAAGTGTGTACACTTATAGTTTTTTTACAGGGACACTCAAAAGGATTCCGTTACATTACGATATATGGGGAAAAATCATTTGCGATTTATTTTAATGATGTTACGCAATTTCAAACACATTGTAATTGATATATATCACTAAGGTGCATTACAAGAAGCTTAATATGGAATAGGGTGTGCATAGCACTTATAGTTACTTTACAGGGACAGTCAAAAGAATTCCGTTACATTACGTCTATGGAGAAAAATCGTCTGCGGTTTATTTAAATAATGTTTCACTATTTTAAACGCATTGGAATTTATATAAATCACTAAGGTTCTTTACAAGTGGCTTACTAGAGAATATTGTGTGTATGGCAGTCATCGTTCATTTACAGGGACACACAAAAGAATTCTGTACTGTCAGTTAACAATAATTCCTGGAAGTGCGTTTTAAGTTACTGAACGCTATTTTAAATTTAACTCACTTTTTGTATATTACGTAGTGTGTATAAATTCTGTAGATCATATACAGGGAAGCACAAAAGTTCGTGAACACATTTCCGTTTATTGACAGAAACTCCAGAAGGAGAATTTTAAACTGTGCTACGCGTTTTCTAACTGAACTAAAATTTAGCATCCTATGTAGTGTATATGCAAATCTATAGATGATAATACAGGGCTGAATAAAAGTATTCGGGTATTTTTCCGAATTTTGTATATGTTAGAAATTCCTGAAATTATGTTTTTAAGTATGTTATGCGTTTTCCAAATTGTTTACTTAGATGTTATCTTTCAGCTTATTAAACAGTATGATTTGTAAAATGATTTTGGAAGCGTTGGAAAGTGTTACATAATCTATGCTTGACGCATGATTTTTCATTCTTGTTTTTCTATTACTGTATAAATCCTATAGATCATATTCAGGGCTGCACAAAAGTTCTCGAGTACATTTCCGTTTATTGACGGAAATTCCAGAGGGGGAAATTTTAAAATATGCTACGCATTTCCTAACGTAACTAAAATTTAGCATTCTATGTAGTTTATATGGTTAGTTCCATTCTAGTCAAATTCCTTACCAGTGGAAAGCAATAAAGACCGGGAAATACAGGGGGTTGTGTAGGACTCTCATACTGTCATCTTCCAGGTCTAAATTGGACAAATACGAACCCCACCCTCACAGGTTTATTGCTATGGAAGGGGTTTAGAAAGAGGGGTTTAGAAGGGACGCAAAAGAAGCCTGCGGCGAGAGCTGTCGGCGAACTTGTTGGAGTAAAATTTATCGTTTTATTGCTTTTCTAAGCAAGGTTTAGTATTATTTGATGTTTCATGTCCACTGACCAATAAAATGGTATTAAGGCAAAAACAACTAGAAAATTCTGTGAAAAGTATCTTCCCACGGATTTTCTTTCTTTCTTTCTTTCTTTCTTTCTTATTTTCTTTGTAGGATTCTTACAAGGTTTGATTTTTGCCACAGTTCAGCTTTGTGTCACAGCCACAATGGTAGTGCGTTTTATAAATTCGCTAAAAAATAAAAATTTGCGATATATAAAGATTATTTATTCCAAAAAGATAACAAATATGGGAATAAAACGTATTGGCGATGCTCTCGCTATACAACCTGCAAAGCTAGACTCATTTTAAACAACAACGAATTTTTCAAATTCGGAAAATTTACACATAATCATGAGTCAAGCTCAAATGAAATAGCCGCACTTGAGTTTAAAAGTAGTATGATAGAAAACATAAAGTCGAATCCTGCAATACCGGTTACAAGAATATACAAGTAAGTGAACAATATGTATTTTTAAATAATCTTTAATAATATTTAGTTAAAGAAAATCTCATAAATCACAGTGGAGTCCAGTAAACGTAATGAATTTAAATCAAACAAAACTTATAAATTATTAAGTTATCTTTGTTTATATGTAAATGAAAAATACACTGCTTTATCGTATGAAGAAATCAAAACTTATTTGTTCTTGAGCTTGCGAAAAGTTTATTAATTTACTGTTATTTCTTAAACACTTTTTGCTCTCCCCCTCTCCCCAAGAAATGAAACAGAATTTAACTTTATAATCAATGATCAGTAAATTGTCTATTGATTCAAATATGTGTGGAATTGTTAATTTGTGCGGATTTTTTTTTTTAATTCTTAATTTTCATGCATTAATTTAATTTAGTAATTAATTGACAAATTCATAATTAGTGTATGTTGTAGGTTGAAACCGAATTTACGCTATATTTCGTATTTCGATTTTAAACGAAACCGAATCTCTCTCATGAGATAAATTTAAGCTATTAATTTTTACATATAATATCAGTGACGCAGCAAATTTTGCGTTTGGGAAAGGTCTAGAATGGTATAATTAATGAACTATTTGGTTTTCGTGTGAGTATGCAGTTTTCTTTCCTTTTCTTTTTTTCCCCTTTTCCTCAATATATGAAGTGAAATAACTCGCTTAAAGCAAAACATACAAATTATTAAATTTTTTTGGACGTCCTAAATGCAATGTGACTATTTTTGGAAAAAAGCTATCTGTTTTTCTGAAGTCTGTCTATGTGTTACACAAAATTTGTGGGCACTGCAGCTCTTTTTAATAATTTAAAAAAAACTGTACTATTACTATATTTGTACTGTTACTATATTATAATGTTTCCTTCTTTTTAATTCTTGTTTGCTAATTTTCACATGAAAAATAAAAGAATAATGTTTTATTAAGGTGGAATGTTCATTATGGTGGAAAAATATCGGATGGTAAAAATGACATCATGTTTAAAGGAAAATATGGATTTTCATTCTTAAACTTATAATTAATTTAATGAATTGTATTGAATAAATTTGTTTTTATACATTTTTCTTTTTTTTATGTTCTTAAAATTAAATTACTGCTGTTTTAATTTTATGACAATATGCATAATAATAAAAACGTATTTTCAGAAGAAAAAAATAGATTTTTAAATATACAGTCACCATGAAAAATTAGAGAAAATTGTCACTAATAACACAATCATGCTGAAATATTTAGTTTTATGAATTTTTATGACCGTTTCATTTTAAAGTGATGTGTTACTTTCACAAGCAAAAGCTTCCTGTGTATATTACATTTAATCTATTGACAATGTACTACCTGTATTTACATTATCCAAATACATATATATGTTTCAATTTATGTGAAAAAAACATGATTGTATAAAATTTTGCTTGTGTTCAAAATTCATGCTTAACCCTTAAATGCATAGTGATGTAAATTTCCATCACTTTTTATTTAACTTTTAATAAATAAATTTCTTCGCCACCACTATATTTATATAGAAATATTAATCCAGTAAATTTGCCATGAACTATGTCACTGAACAAAGTTAAAAATCTATCTTAAAATTTCTGGTGTATAATATTTATTATATGTATAAAAAACACAATTGTAAAAGAAAAAATCATGCAATTAAGGATTAAAAAAGAAAATATGCATATTCTCGGATGAATATCATACCACTTTTGTATGTAAAAAACATATATTAAAAATTCCGAATTAATATACTTTCATCAAAACATATTTATTTTTAGATATGACAACAAGAAAGAAAATGAAAGGAAATTTCACATGAAATGTATCATTTGAAATATTTATTCGAATAATGAAATTTTTAGATTTATAGAAAATTAGATGCTTAAAGAAATTAAAAAAGGACCTGTATTCCATACACTTTTAGAAATTATATTTTGTAATATAAATGATATTTATATATTTTTTCTAACGTAATATTCTAGATTATTGTCCAAATTTTTGACTCTAGGAAACTGTTAATATATATAAACACTAGTTTAAGCCTGCGGTGTCCTTTTTTTAAGCAATTCATACATTAAACAGTTTAATGCTATTTCAAAAATAATATTTTTTACTTTTATTTTGGTTGTTTATTTTTACAAATCAGTTGTTCTTCGTAACACATAAGTTTTTATATTTATCTTATACGTTTTAAATTACACGAGAAATGTTTTAATCCCCCCACCCTTCCTTCGCTCTGTCAGTGCATATATAAAAATAAATTATTAATGCCTTTATTCATAAGTACATACCACTTCATAAAGACATATTTTTATGCTTACAAGTGAATATACATCTTTTTGTTTGAAACAAAATCAAAACATTATTCAACCACTATATATTTTATTGTTTTTCACTGGCTAAACACATATATTTATTCATTATTAACTATGTAGTTATTTATAACAAAAATAAATTAACAATAGAGATCAATGTTCATTGCATATAGATAGGTTCAAAACGTTTAACATTTAGTTTTTTAATTTATAGGAAAAATATATTAAGAAACAAAAAGAGAATAAAATATATCTAATTTAATAATTCAAAAGCATCATAAAAATTTCTTTAAAGGTCATTAAATGTGTGAAAGCTACGCGGCCCTTTAAAAAAAATTATGAATGTAAAGTTAAATAATTAAAAACATAATAATATTTTGATAAACTAATAGTTCTTGATACATTTTAATAAATTTTATGACAAATTTAACATTTTATACTCTGGGCAGAAATCAAAGAAAAACTGGTCGTCAAAATCATAATTTTCTTGGGTCAAACTCTGTGTGTTTCTAAACACGTATTACAAAACATATTAAAGAAATAAAGTTTACTTCAAATATTACGAACCTGTAAAAACACAGCAAAGTCAGATACACTTACTATCTCAATTATACGGATGCACAGAATATTGAGTTTTGCCGAATAACGAACCGAATAATGAATATTCGGCTAGTCGAATACTCCTATATTTCACGGTTTAAAAGTATTAAAAAGTTACATTTTAAAATAAACAATTTTACATCATATAAAACACAAATGCTTCCATTTTCATCAACAACCTCTTCACAATAAACTTTACACTAAAATAAATTGTGTGAACTAAGATTTTTCTTCTTTTTTTAAGGATAATATAAAAACCTTTTTAATTAATAAACTATATATATTCTTGTTCAGTGAATTAACATGAATAAATAAATACTTTTTAACATGAATATTTTAAAACAGAAGGGAAATTGTGAAAGAACTATTAGAAGGAAAATTTTACCGTCATATAGTGTTTGTTTTTTAGAAAAGGACTAAAATATTAATCTATATATTATATATACATGGCAATTCCGCAAGAATAATTTTTCTCTGCTCCTTTTGATTTAGCAAGAAAATTTTTTAAATGCAACAAGATGTAAAAACAGGTAAATGTTTGTTAATCTACGAAAATACAATTTAACCATGAACTAAAACATAGAATAACCTCTTTCCATCCACGATTCTGAAAAGCGTTCTTTATCTTTTGAAAACATATTTTCCGATTTAAAAAATAATTTATAAAAACAAAGTTTCTTTTGCTGACACTGATTTTCGGAAACGTTTCCGAGTAGTTTTTATAGTGTATTAATCTGTTTTTGTAATATCAGTTTTTAGGATGCTATTTATTCTCAATTAAATATTTTCAAGCTGCATAATTGAATTTAAACATGCATGAGTAACAAAATACTATTAATTGTGATGTTAATATTAATGCTGTTAATTTATTATGTTTGTTTGTAAAACACGTTTGTTGAAGATGCAAATGCTTACCTGAGAATGGATGGCATTCGAAAAACCTATATTGAGGTTTGTGGAAACTGATACTACACTATAAAAACTACTCGGAAATGTTTCCGAAAATCAGTGGCAGCAAAAGAAACTTTGTTTTTATGAATGCCGGTACTTTTCGGTTAGCCGGACGCCAGTTATATACATATATGTATATATAAAAACACACACACACATGTATACACATATCTACATACACATGTATATGCATATATGTATATATATGTGTATGGAAAAAACGCATGGTTAATTTATATTTACAAAAAAAAAAAAGTGGGGGCATTTTGTTTTACACATACGTTTGCTAATTCACATTTTATAATGGACTTTGATGTAGTACTTTTATATGTGAATTGATGTAGTTATATTTAAATCATTAATTATTTTAAATGTATTATTCATTACTATTAAGAATGTTTTTTTGATTAATTATATTTACTTTTATGCCCACGGTGGACAATATCATATTAAATTCTAATATAATGTAATACTTTCTTAAACGCTAATATATTATATGAATTAATTTTAATTAATGTTCTTCCCTAATCACTTGTATCATGTGTATTTAATTTTTAACTTTGTTCGCAAAAACATACTATGTAACTATTAATTTCATTATTTAATTAATAATATTATTAATTTTAATTCCATAGCATCTTAATTCAAATAATTTAGTATTTTAATTTGATTTTAATTTAATTTTTATGATGTTGCTTTTATGGCAAAGCTATTTAATAATGGCTATGTCATTTCTTGGTACATGTATTTTTATGTAGTATTAATCATTAATCATTAATTCTTAATTTTACCACTTTACATCTTATTTTTTAACATAGAATTAATCATTACTATACCCATTTTTTACTTTAATGTAATTGGATATATTATTTATTTTTAATTTCATTTATATTTTATATTTTTTAACTAATTATTATCACTTTAGAGAATGGTTTCATTTTTAATATTAATTTTTCCATGCATATTCATATCATAGATGGCAGCACCATGGTTTGTGTTGCTTTAAACTATTCCATATATCCAAGTAATTCATTTTCTAATAATTATTTTGGTAACAGGTTTTTAATCTTCCAAAAATGTTATTGGCAACATTTGGAATTTTTTTTTTTTTTTTTTCAATTCATTGCCTTTGTATAGTTATTTCATATATCTGGTCAATGTTCTGCACCAACATCCATTTTCATCTCATTGATTTTATTACTTAAAGATCTAATATCCTCATTTTTCTCATAATTATGGGTAAGGTTTCTATCCTTTTTAATATTGTATTAATATTGTATTTATTTTTTGAACTTTAAGATTTTTTCACATGTTAATTCTTTGTCTATGAGTGGTCGTCCCAAAATCATATTCTTTAGCAATTTTAAGGCTAATATGATGATGAAACCACTCATTTTATTTGTGGAATTTATGCATTTGGGACTTTTAATTTAATGTCTTCTTCTTTTAAATAAGTATTTCATATCTATATTCATTGTGTTGGGGTTACAATTTCGTTGTCAATAAATTATTACTTACTAAATCATAATTTCACGTTTCTGTTGGTGTTTCGATAATGTTTCATTAATGGTTATATATATATATATATATATATATATATATATATAACTTTAAGTAAAATTTAACCATTGAAACATAAGAAACTGACCACATACACTGAAATCCCGATTATATATATATATATATTGTTGTAATACAATTTTAGAATGATGTAACATATTTTAATGCATATTTTATTGTATCTTTTTTTTTTATTTCAAACCATTAATAGGTTAATTTTTCAAATGATAATGTCAGGTGTGAGTTTTTATTTATTTATTTATTTATTTATTTATTTTTAGGTAACATGGGTTATTTTTTCAAAAGTGGTTTTTTTTTTCAAATTACTGATTAATTGGCTGTCATTTTATAATAAAGTGGTAAAATGAAAAAATGCTCAACAATAAAATCTTAGTCAGAACCAGCTGTAAAAATTTACCCATGTTTTATTTTTGTGCATTTTTATTAGACTTTATACAGAGAAAATTTCAAAAAGTGGGGTTTTTTAAAAGGACAGCACAATATATTTTCGTTTGATAGTGGTGTCTGGAGTGATCGGTTATTTTGGGAACATACAGGTTCTTCCTAAAATTTTGGAACAAACTTTGAGGAGATTATATGTGATGCGGTCAAGACAAACATTTTTTTGTATAGTATTCATTAAAAATTACAGGGTGCCCCACTAACTATGAGCTGAACCCGAATTTTTGTAAACTTTTAAGAATGATGATGATCTTTTAGCGAGATTTTCATCATGTTATCTTTGTTTTGTTTGAAATGCGATGACATTATAGGAAGTGACTGAATTTTGGTTTGTAACACAGTATAATATTTTCAGCTGTTTTTGAAAAAATGGAATATCTAGTTCAATTTTGCTTCGAAGTCAATAGAAGTGCTACTTTTTTTCGGAAGCCGTTTTTTACTGTGCCATATTTTCCAGTGCTCTTTTTACAGCATTCCAATAACTGTATCTGGAAGTACGGAAATCGGGCTGGGTCAGGTTGGGCTGAGCCCTCTCTAAAAACTTTTTGAGTTTCCTCTAGAGTTCATGCATAATCTGTTAATAATAAGTAGAATTCATGTAGCAATTAAAGAATTTTAAACTCTCTAATCAAAGACTTTGTGACAGGGGTAGTTGGACTCTACTTACTATGAATTAGTTTATGATTAGTGTGTGTGAGTAGGAGGTGTTCAGGCATAAATTAGTAACATATAAAAAAATAAATAAAACGAATCTTGCTTTAACTTTTTTTTTTTGTCTGGTTACGTCCCTGGAATCAAATCATTGAAAATTTGAACTTTGTATACGGGAATTGATTGATAAATTGCTAATACAGATCGAAAAATTAAGGTCATATATTAGGAAAAATTACACAAAAAACTTTTAAAATGTCAGGTGTATAAAAACTTTGATAACGTTTTGTAAAATAAGTTGAGTACAAATGACAGCATAAAGTGTAAAATCGGCACTTATTTGTAAACCTTTTTTTTTTTCACTAATACTACGATATTTAAATTATATTCTAATAATAAAGCTTCTGCCTTTTTTTTTTTTTTTTTTTTTTTTTTTTAAATTCAGAAAAGCAAAATAAATAGATCTGATAATAAACTATACTAATAAAAGAAAGTTTTGCTCTGGCGTGTGTCCGTGTGGTCGGCGATGTCTAGCGAAATCTAGCGCACTTAAAAGTATGAGAATTTCGGTAAGGATAGTACAAGGCATATCCTGATTCCCCTGAGGCTCAGATTTTTAATATTTTGATAATTATAACCGAAGTATTAATTAAAATCTCAATAAACATTGCTTGGAAAATGCGATTTTTTTATTTGCAAATGGCGCTGAAGAAATATCAAGCTGAAAAAGTAACAAATGATTTATAATCGCAGACGGTAAAATTTTCTCATTTTCACTTATCCTCGAATATTAAGAAAGCTATTAGAGGTATAGATTTGAAACTCACAATATATATGTATTATGATTACAAAAATTCAAATTTTGTTAAAATCGGTCGGTAACTTTTCTTAAATTTTGCAAAAAACTGACCCGACGACGAATAAAAATGACCCAGACAAAGATGGGGATCGTATTAAATTTACTTCTGCTTCGGATCCCGTTCCTCCATTTACTTTCCGAAACGAAAGATAAGATATTATACGATATAAAATGGACAATGCATAATAATTAATAAAGAGAAAACTTAATTTTACAGACTATAAATTATACGATATAAGATTGACACTGCATAGTAATTAATAAAGAAAACTTAATTTTAAGATTATTTATTATATTGAGGGGATGGGTGTGTGTGTGGGGGGGGGGGGCGGGTAAATGATTTTTTTTTTAATTAAATGTAGCGTTCATGCTATTTGCTACGGGTTTTTTCTAACAACTTCTTAGGTACTCCAGCTACTATATGCAGTACAAAAAATTACTTAGCCCCCAGCTATTATATTTTTCGGAGTTTTTTTTTTGCATTGGATAGCTGAGGTCAATCTCTATGCACGCTCCTTTTTACTTTTTCGATTTTTGTTGCAGTTTTTAGGTGCGTTCGTAATTATATAAATACGTAGCACCTATTGTCGTCGCTTGGTCCGTCCGTCTGTCCGTCCGTCTGTCTGTCTGTCTGTCCGTCTGTCAGTCTGTCTGTCCGTCCGTCCGCATATAACAACGCAAAAACTACCCATCCGAATGGTTTGGAATTTAAGATATATTATCTTTGCAGAATTTTGTCGAGACATTTCAATTTTTTTTAAAATCGAATCAAAACTTTAGGAGATATTAATAAAAATATTTATTAAGAAATTTGAATTTTTTTTTTTTAAATCGGTGTTTTCTTGTTATAGGAGCTTCCGAGGTTGAATCTTCAAGCGACCGAGATACTTACTTTATGACAGAAATGAATCTGCAGACGATATAATTCATTTCACAGAATTAAAAATCATCAAGATCTCAATATTTATATAACTAGCTATAGTACGAACGCACCTTATTTGTCACGTTTGACGTACAATTTCCAACTTGTTTTTATTGAGGATACTTTCACTTTCGAAACCGGTTCCGAAAGTGAAAGTATCTTAATGAAAAAACTTGTAATCAAATTCAAAAAAGCAAAAAGGAGCGTGCATAGAGATTGACCTCAGCTATCCAATGCAAAAAAAAATCATTTAAAAATATTGAAATGCGAACGAGCTATCTTCAAAAATTTCCTCCATAGGATTAACATTAGCGAGCGGGTGTTTTCGTCTGAGTGAAGTAGCCCCTTAACAGCAATAATTATGAGATTTTCCTAAGAATTGGTAAAACTCCCTCATAATATTTCAATTACATTCCTGCACTTTTAGTGACCTATAGATACATTGTATCACCAGCATTTCCAAATAAAATAAAGTTATCTTTCAGTTGGTCCTACAGCTTCCTAGTTTCATTTTCGTGTTCTGGGGTCCTTCAAAAGTCTAACAATTAATTTACGTTCATCACTTAGAAACTGTAAACCACTATTTCCGAATAATGCATTTTTGAGACTCTTTTGCGATTTGTTCTTCCCTCATGGTACGAGTTCTGTAATTAATTTTTGTTGCATAGGGATAAATTTTTTTCACCAGTCATCTTTTAATTTCAGTGCTGCTTTTTCACCAGTAAAGGGAGCTTTTAACTGCAGTTACATATTTTTTCACAGTAATAAATGCCGTATTTTCCTAAGAATTGGTTCATAACTCCATCATGATATTCCCATTCCATTCTGTTTAGAACAGAGTGCGCTCCTGGCGGTGGAAGGTGAAACAAAAAGATTTTTCGGCACGTGTCGGTATACGCTGCCGTAGGTAGATGAGACCCGAAATCCCGAAACAGAGGTTCGTCTTTATTGAGGTTCATATGAATTCGAGGCCCCGATGTAATTGGGGGCCCGCTAGTGGGCGCAAGCTAGCAAATATCATATAAATAAATAAATATTCGGCAGTAAACACCCTCTTCCCCCTCTCATATCAAAGCACACACACAAGCGTCAACTTAAGCGCAGAGTTCTCGTTCCAAACATGAGAATGGCAAAACGATTAACAATACATTTATATTTTAATGCCGTAAATATTTTAAGTAATTAATGATGACTGTTAATTTGATTTTCTATTATTAAATTTAGAGAAGAATTTACGAATTCGGTTGCCAATGTGGAAGCAGCCGCATCGCTGCCAACATTTGACATGGTGAAGACGACGTTATACAACGTCAGAAGCTCTCTCCGGCCTAACCTGCCTGCGGATGTAACAAACCTAGTTTTGAGCGATCCCTTCAATAAAACAATTGATGGGAGAGATTTCCTTCTTACAGACCTACAAGAGAATTCCAAGAGAACTTTAGTAACTATTCCTTTAGATAACAAATTTTAGAATTTTTGTTTGAGAAATAATGCATTGATAATTATGTTATTGTTTCTTTTGTAGGTTTTTTGCACAAAGGAAAATTAAAAAATTTTGTGTGATAGTAGCAGATTGTTCATGGATGGCACATTCAAATTAGTGCCCAATCTTTTTGCGCAATTATATACCATTCATGGATTCTGGATGGAGAAAGTGATGCCTTTGGCATACTGTTTACTGCCTGATAAATACAAATCCACTTACTTGGCTGTATTTGACAAACTTCAACAGGCAGCAATGGAAAATGGGATGCATTTCAATCCACAATGGATTATGCTGGATTTCGAAGGCAGCGCCTTAATTGCTTTGAGAGAAGTTTTTCCCAGAACAGAACTGAAAGGGTGCTATTTTCATTTCACACAGTGTATATTTAGAAAGGTATTATATATGAGAAACATACATACTCACATACACATACATAAACCGGCTGATTCAAATAAAGGTTATTGTGATTATCTTTTAGACCACTGCTGAATAGAAGCATACTTCCAATTTCAAAAGAGTATACAAATTAAGTATAGCTTTTATATATGGCATTTGCTTTATAAATAGCTGTATACATATAAAAATGCAAAATTATTATTTTTTTTTTATACAGCCCCCTTTTCTTATAACTTATATTTGGAAAATTCTGTCCTTCGTCAAAAAAGGACACTACTTCCCTATTTTATGACCAGAACATATCGAGTTGTGTTACTTTTAATTTTATGAATTTTAAGTGTTTTCCGGCACCAAAGTCTTTCTGATTTTAATGTTAAAAAACACTAAACATTCACAAAATTCAAATTATCATTATTCGATATGTTTTGTTCATAAAATAATTGGGATTTTCTAATGTCCTTCTTAGATGTAGGAAAATCTTTTTCTAAATATAAGTTATAGGAAAAGAGGGCAGTATAAAAAAAAATAATACATTTTACAGTTTAAAGGTATATAGTTTCTTACAAGACAAATTCCGTATGTAAAGCGTATACTTGATCTGCATACTTTTTTGTAATTTGATGTACTCCTATCATCAACGGTTTAAGATAAACGCAATAATATTTTGAATCAGACGGTGTATCAATCATTATAAGGATTTATTTTCAATTTTAGGCGCAAAAACTTGGATTAACTGCCCAGTTCAACGGAGAAGTCAAAACATGGATTAGGCGTTTAGCTGCACTACCTCTTGTTCCAAAAAATCAACTTGATGAAGCTTTCTTTTGGATACAAGGAGAAGCCCCTAATATTGAAAACAGCGTTCTTTTACACAACTACATTGTGGAAACTTACCTCGATGATGAAGCTCTTTTTACATCGTAAGTATAACAGAATATTTCATGTGCGCTGTTTAATAATTTATAATATAATAGTTGAGAATATGTTATTATATGTGAAAATTGTGTAAATGTGAATACATGTTTAGTGACAAAAAATATTCTTTAGAGGAAAATTGGCTGTTTGCTATGAATTTTCAAATTAGTAATTTGTCAAACTTTGTCGAAAAAGAATGTATATGGTCAACTGAAATGTTATGTACATCATGCTTGGGATAATCATATACGCTATGGTAGGGGATTTTTAGTTTGTTTCGCTGTTTGGCAAATTTCTGAAAATATCTCAAATTGGGATAAGCATTTTATGCGTTTTATGTAAATTGTTGTTTGATAAATTTTTAATTGCTCATATCATGGTCAGAATGGAATTAAATTACTGTTATGTAATCGTTTTCTGTAAAAACAGTCGAATGACAGGACAGTTTGCTGCAAATTTTTAATAGTGTGGGCCTTTATTGACATTTGGCAGTAATCAACAACTGAAACTGTTTTCTAAAGAAAGTGTCATAAAGCATATTAACAAAATTTATCAAACAACAATTCACATAAAACGCATAAAATTCTTATCCCAATTTTTGACAAATTTTTAGTTTGTTTCGCTGTTTGGCAAATTTCTGAAAATATCTCAAATTGGGATAAGCATTTTATGCGTTTTATGTAAATTGTTGCTTGATAAATTTTGTTAATATGCCTTATGACACTTTCTTTAGAAAACAATTTCAGTTGTTGATTATTGTGCCGAATGTCAATGAAGACCCACACTGTTAAAAATTTGCAGCAAACTGTCCAGTCATTCGACCGTTTTTACAGAAAACGATTACATAACAGTAATTTAATTCCATTCTGTCCATAATATGAACAATAATATGATTAGAATAGAGTTTAATTACATTTATGTAACCATTTTCTATAAAAACTGTCATATGACTGGGCAGTTTGTTGCAAACTTTTAACAGTGTACTGACAGTGTCAGATTGTCATTTACGATCTGATTTCCCCGTCTGTCTGTGTCTATCATTCATTGAAAGAAAATGGCACTTTTCAGAAAATAATTGATTTAAATGTTAAATTAGTAGAGTATGAATTTTTGCAATATAGGTTGTCTCAAAAATAATTCGATTGTTTTGGAATTTTGACAATATATTTTTTACAAATACATACATGAAAGTTTGACATAGTCAAAATTTGTTGTATACATTTTACTGGAATTTCGTTTGAAAAACATAACATATTGCTCTTCTTTTTTTTTACATTTTTGTATCATGTTACTCTTTTTAGCTCAACAGTTTAAACCTAATAATCTTATTATCAGAAGTACATATAAGTGGAACCTCTTAATATCGGATTCCTCGGAAATAGAAAATTTGTCCAACATTCGGAATTGTTCGTTATTCAGAGGTAAAAACATACAAATATATTTATGTCGGGTATTGAAAAAGTGTTAGATAGAGTGTCCAATGCAGATTATAGATTTTCAAATTAATGCGACAACGGAGAGTTCATGGAGCTGGAGACCACTGCTTCTGAAAAGAAAAATAATTTTACAAATAAATGATTTGAAGCATTACTTTTATTTCAAGATGTCGGCCACAATATAAACAGCTGTAAAACATTATTGCGATAAAAAGCGTTTTGGGAAACAGTTTGTAGAAGTTAGATATCATTAATGTAACTAACATATGGTAAAAGCAATATAAAATGAAGAAGAGTACTAGTTGCCGGTTTTAATCATAAAAAAAAAAACGAACTGAAAATTAAAATTACATATGCACAGTTGACATTAAAACCCCTCATCTGTTAATGTAATATTAAAAAAGTTTTCAAAGTAGTCTGAATAGAAAGAATTTTCAATATTATCCCGTTAAGAGGGTCCTCGATTCTAAACTTGCTACTTTCTGACACATTCACGAAATCTTTTTCATTCGTAAATGCATAAAATTTACAGGCAATCTTAGTCAGCTGTCAAAAAGTC
This sequence comes from Maratus michaelseni, assembly GCA_963931845.1. Taxonomy (NCBI): domain Eukaryota; kingdom Metazoa; phylum Arthropoda; class Arachnida; order Araneae; family Salticidae; genus Maratus; species Maratus michaelseni. The sequence goes on from OZ007586.1 coordinate 374,120,721, forward strand.
GGACAACTTGTTCATTTTGATGAAATAGTCTAGCATCCGCCAGAAAATATTGTCAAAATCGGTTTTTAAAGGCATTTTTTTTGGATATATGACAGTCATGAAAAAATAGCCATTGGGTATAACGTGACTGTATGAAATTTGTAATACAAAAAATGTTGTCGATTTTTTTTTTCTGAAAGAGAAAAACCTATGATTTTTTTTAACGCAATTGGGAATGAAAATGACTTTATAAATATAAGTAAATTACAATTAATTTTTCAATTAATTTTCAGGAGTAAAATTCATCCCAAACAAATTAATAAGAAGCATCTGAATTTTTAAATTGCTATAAACTGAGCGAAAAACCGACAGAGGGAAAAATGTCCAAGACGAGAATCGAACTCGACCCCTTGGTATTACTTTTAAAGGTTGTTGAAATATTTTTCATGATAGTATATGAACATGTTCTATTGCAGTTGTGTAAAAGTCCTAACTCTAAATTTTATAAATTAGAGAGGCAATAACCCTTTAAATTAAAGATTTAAGTTTATTCTGTAAGGTCACTGTAAGGAGGAAAATAAAGATCTCACCAAATTGAAGCATGTTGAGGATGAGACAGGAACTACATTTTCTTGAAATTAAATAAAAACTTATTTATTCACCATTTAAGAAATGAAGAAAATAAGACTTCCCTCTTGGCCACTGCTTTAAATACTTGGAACATCATATTCAAGTTATTTGATGAAAACATCGTAGCCCATCGGCATTTAAAATATTTTAAACTGCATAAGAATGGCAGAAATTAAAAATTTTAAAAATCGATCGCCACATCCTTTTCACGAACTCCCATCAGAAAAACTGACAAAAAAGGTAACGGTCAAAGTATATATAACAGAAATACGGGAAAGGCCAAAGTGAAAATACGGGCCTTTCAATTTAATTGATTAGAATTTAAAACCAATGATAATTAAACACATGAATAAGTGCCGAAAACCGAAAGCAAAACTGTTTCTATTCGTCAACACAAGCACGCGTAGCTGTTTTTGAAAATCGAACATATGACGAAGTTTAAAATGCCGCTCGAATGATGTTCTGAGAGTAATGATTTCAAGGACAACGCCACGGATACTGAGCATGCACGAGACGACGCTGAAATGGAAAAGAAGAAAGGAAAAGCTGAGGAGAGACAATGATGCGCGCACGTTACACGCGGGCAAGAGTTCTGCGTCCCGATAAAAACGTAAACAAACGCATACAAACTATCTCGACAAAGGCTGAATAATGCAATATTTAATAAAAATAAGATGGTTGGGAGAAAGATAAACTTTGAAGCACCGTAAAGCATATAGTACGAAAATGCCGATAAAAAAATAAATAAAAGCACGGCAAACGAAATAATGTGAGAATTCATCTCACACTTGCAATAAAGCTCCAAGGCTCTAGCACTGAGCTATGAGGACGATACCCAGCTTGGCAACTCTCATTGTAATTTACTTATATGTATTGATCTATGCCGGACTTTGTGTGGCTTTATATGTCATCTCAAATTTGCCACAGGGATTTGTGTGCGCATGATGACATTTCCATCTTGCATTGCGGTTGCAGCCTATCCGACATATGTGAGTGAGAGATGCCAAAGTTGGGTATTGTCCTCCTATTTCAGTTGTAGAACCTTGGAGCGTTATTCACTGTCCGAAAAATCCGTCTTTATACATTAAATATTTCCTCATTTTTCAACAAATAATTTCCGTACTCCTAGAAACATGCTTTTTCCGGGAATTCTTCTCGAAAGTCTGAAGACGAGAGAAAATGTCCGTTTATTCCCTGCGCGCATGCGTATTGGCTCTGTTAATACTAAAGTTTGAATTTATCTTAAAAATGAAAAACTAAAAATTCAATAAATTATTATTTCGAAATTATTAAAAAAAAATTGTTCTGTCGAATTAAAAAAAGTAATAATTAATTTCCTCATTCATTTCAAATTATTTGCAATTTATTTTTTAAAAAGTTATAAAGAAAATCGCATTTAATATATATTCTAAACAAACAGATTAATACATATATAATAGTTGAAAAAAAATCGGTTTTACTCAAAAAAGAAACAAACAAAAATAATACTTTCGAATTTAAAAAAAGTAACAAATAATTTTCTCACTTATTAAAAATTATTCGCAATTTATTTTTTTAAATTTATAAAAAAAAGCATTCGAAATTAAAATATATTCTAAAACATTGAACACATTTCATCGAACCGAATACCTTTAAAAAAACTGTATAATATTTTTTTAAAGAAATCGATTTTATTAAAAAAGCAAACATTTCTTCTCGAATTTAATTAAAAATATAATATCCATATTTTACGTCTAACAATAGAATTAAGAATATATATAATTCATATTTTTATCCTCTATTAATAATAAATTGTTAAAACCCCAGCCGTCTTCTCATAACGACAAAATCTCCCCGCAATTAATTTCTAATTTGTCAGCTTTCTAAACCCCAAATTTTTAAAGACCAAAGCCGCCATTTGAAGAAAACCCTATCATCATTCCAAGCTCTTCTTCAAGCAAGTGCCTACTGGCCGTATCGGTAACATACGTGACTCCAGACCGGAAGGTTCCTAGTTCAATCCTCAGGTGAGACAGGAAATATTCTTAAAATGTATCAAATAATGAATACTTCCATAACCGCCCATAGATGGCAGCACAAACAGGAAGACATTTTTTTAAAACCGACTTTCTTCAAATAACGGAAAATGTCCCTCATGTAACAGAGAAAAAAATAAACGGAAATTCTTCAAATAACGGAAAATTTCACTCCTATAACAGAGAAAAAATAAACGGAAAATCTTTAAATTACGGAAATAACGCGGTAGCAGTGCTGCCAGTGATATTTCCGTGTTTTGAAGGAAGTATTTTTGAGAGTGTTCTAAGGGCCCGGGTTTGATTCCCGGCTTGGGCATTTTTCACTCTGTCGGTTTTACGCTCAGTTTAGCAATATAAAAATTCACATGTTTGAGTTTCTAAATGTCTCAGAAATAATTGCATTGTTCAGCAGGGAAAATAAAATATTTAACAATATACTTAAATCTGTATAAAACTATCCTAAATTTATTATTTGTGTTATGGGCTCTCCTCAAAGTACTGATTTAGATATATTTAATCTTTAAAACTGGGCTTTTCAGATATATTTTCCTTTTGAATATGCGCGTATGTGTGTGCCTATGTATGTAAAAATATATATTTTTTATTATTATAATTTACCGGCTAATATTATTTAATTTTCATTGGTTATTAAAGAAACGATAAAAATAGGTAATATTTTTCTTATGTTATGGTTTAATTCTGTTTACTTCTTTTGTTATGAATTGTATGTATTGTATACACCAATCTTTTTATAATATTATTAAAATTGTAAATTGCAGAGACCTCTGGAATCATTTTGATAACATATACGAAAGGACAAATAATGCAGTGGAAGGCTGGCACTCCAGTTTTAACAAGAGAGCCAGCACATCTCATTTAAATATTTTCGCCTTTATAGATATATTAAAGAAAGACGAAAATTATAATGCAACGATGGTAATGATGTTACAAGCAGGGCATAAAACACCCACGGGAAACAAAAAATATAGAATGTTAAATGAAAGACTAAGCGCTTTAAAAAGGAGACTGATGGCAAATGAAATTAGCTTAGAAAATTATATCGATGCAGTATCATACTATATACATTTTGAATTGTAAAATAAATTGTTGTTTTTTAATTCATGTATTTTCATTTGTATATAATATGAATAATAAACGTTATTTTCTCTAAATTTGCTTTAGTAAATTTAAAATATTTTTACAATTTTAAATACACGAATTATATTTACAGAGCATAATATAAAAAAAATTACAATTCTTTTCCATTTTTCTTTTTCTTTTCTTTTTTTCAATTCCCATTCTTTTCCAAGTTCCAGTCTTTTCCCAAACAGAAAAGTCTAAGTTATAACTGCAGGTAGATTTTAATACAGAAATTTTAAATTTCAGAATTCATACATTATTTTCTACCTTATATATGTATATATAAAATCCTAATGTAACAATTTTATAAAACAAATTTATGAAATTTTTTTTTGAAACGCTTAAATGTGGGGTATGTAGAACGCTGGCGGTAATATAATTTTAATATGTCGTTTTAGTTAAATGCAGCAAAATTTTTCTTGAAGATGGTCTGTATAGCACGGTTATTTCCTGATTTGTTTGTCTGCGCATTAATGTAAAGTAATTCACAATCATTAATTAAGTAATTAATCTATCCGTAAGGAAGTTCTTTTCTTTCGCTAAATTTTCAGGTAAAAAAAACCGCTATTTTGATATTTGAAAACTTAACTTTCAAAGTCCCTGTAACAAATAATTCATTAATGAATGTAATTAGGAAGGGGACAATTAATTAAGAAGTATAACGTGTCAAATCGCCAATGCATCTTTTCTCCGTCTCGATAAAACTTGCTTTAGCTTCCTTCCTGTAAAAAGGATTTCATCTAAAAAGGCTACAGTGTGTATATTTTTGCTAATTATCTTAACTGTTTATATAAATAATCAAAGAAAGTCGAAATTGGTTTTTATTATGGTTTATAATAAAATACATTTCACATTTTAAAACATAAAAATAGTCAATTATATAGTGAAATAAAGTTTAGTAAATCGAAATTGGTTTTATTGTTTGAAATAACGTACAGAGTTTATATTTTTTAGCATTAAAATAGGCAATTAAAATTGAAAATTATGACAAATTTTTAACGGCAAGCATAGCAATAGTCACCAAAAGTATTTTATTAAGTTGATGGCTGATTTTTTGTTACAGAAAATTCCCGTATTTTAAAATATTACACATAGACAGTTTTTTTTTTCATATATAGTATATATTCATATGTGAATGACCTTTTCTATACTTATTTATTACATATATACATAAACACATATGTGAAAATATTTCCAATAAATTTTTGAATGTGATTATGTAGAAAGTTAGTGTGTGAAAATTCAACTACTCTTCGATGCGCATCTGCATATCGGTATCAGATTTTAACACTTTCCAACATAACTAAAAAGTGTTTATGAATTCTGTTTGTCTCTCTGACTTTCTGTGCTGTAACTAGCGCAAATATATTCGAATTGCCTTGCAATTAATACATTTTAATTACTGTGACACGTTCGGCATTGAAAATGAAGTATGTAGCGTTTATCGTTCACTTGCATAGGAACACTCAAAAGAATTATGTTAAATTACGGTCTATGGGGAAAATCATTTGCAGTGAATTTTAGTAATGTTACACTATTTCAAACATATTTAAATTGATATATGTCGTTGAGGTGCACTATCAGAGGCGTACTATCGAATATGGTGTGCATAGCATTCATCGTTCATTTACAGGGACACACGAAAAAATTCGGTTAGAGTACAGTGCAAGCACAATAATTACCGGAAGTGCGTTTTATGTTGTGGTACGTTTTGAAATTAAACTAATTTTTTGCCCATTACTTGGTGTGTATAAATTCTATAGATGATATACAGGGCAGCACAAAATATTTCGAGTATGAGTATATTTCTGTTTATCGACGGAAATTGCTGAAGTGGAAATTACAAAAACTGTTTCAGAATCGATGCTTGACGCATGGTTTTTCGTTCTGGCTCTATTTGCATTTGAATTATTATATTCATATTCTAAAATGGAGTTTTCTTTTTATTTAGGTAATATAATAATAATATAAAGTGATTGATGCTGTTTCTTTTAATATTGGACTATGAATTTTGATTTTTTGCTGATCTAAAAAATTATTTATCTCTACGTTCAACAATACGAAATTTTCTGATACGTTCATTAACTCATTTTTATAGGTAGCATCCATTTGCAGGCATATCTACAGAAGTGATTTGGAACCAAATAACGATTTTTAATTATCGATAACTGTATTTCATCAATAATTATAATCGATCGAAAATCGGATTAAAACATAAACTTTGACACTATTTTCTAAAACGTTATTTGTCTTTATAGAAACAAGAAAAATGGTATTGGATTTCTTGATATCCAAATAACAATTTTTATAAATTTTGTAACCTAAATATGCTTTTATACTAATGCGTTCGGCGTGGTTTGTATAATGTGAGAAATGTTACTTGTGATGGATGCCTACCACAAGATTTTTTATTGCTATTTTTTCACTTTTATTAATTCTATAATATTTGCAGATATAGGCGCACAATTGTACACTTTAATTAGGTAAAAAATTTAATATAATTGTGAATATTGCAGGAACCTTTCAATTACAGCTCTCCCATTACTTCTGTTTTAATAATTCCATTTCAATAAACGCAGTATTCCAGTTTCATCAGATATAATGAAAAAGGAAAAAGTATTGCAATTCAATTAATACTACATTGTAGTGCAAGATTATGCAAGATTTATCTTGGTTTGTTACATATTTTAATACATTTGAAAGACTTGTTGAAATTATTAATAGATGAAATATGTATCGAGCATAAGTCATTATGATGTACTTTCTAATAATTAACAACATACGATTAAGCTACAAATATTAGACAAGAATCTGTTTCTATTAAAAATTACTCTTTGTAATATCATTTTATCAATGTTATTTTATGAGAAATTACAGTTTCTATTGCAAAAAAAAAAAAAAAAAAACGTACGTACGTTACGTATGTAGTAATACATACGTAATTGGTTTGGAGAAAAAAGCAGAAAAAGTAAGTATATAAAATGCCAGATAAATAACATAAATATAACACAATGATAATTTTAATAAAAAATGGAATTTAAATAACAAATGAAATTAATATGAAATTCGAAAAAAGACACTTGACCATGTATAATCTTCGGTTTGGTAGTACATTTCACATATCAAAAGAAAATGCAATATTTCATAAAATATATTGGCATATTTGCCAAGAATAGTATATTTCTACCAAATATATATTGCATTAACAAGTGGGTAAGTGTGATCGAAGATAGCACAAAGGGTTTCGTTTAATATTCCTTTCAAAACACTTTATCCTTTCTTTAATAAATCCAAACAAATTTCATTTTCAAAAAAAAAAAAAAAAAAAAATCATGTTAAAATAAAGTAAAAATTTACCGGTCTATTTTTCTCGTTTTTTTGAAAATCTGAACCCTTCCGATAGCGGACGAAGCCCGCTATTATAATCTTTCATAATAATATCTGTCATGTGGCCTATATGCGATATTTAAAAAAAAATCTATTTCAAAATTAAGCATGTTGTATAAAGACCTTCAAAATGTTAAAATATGCCAATATTTCCATAATCAGGTTTTTATCATGAATCAATACGTTTTTAAACTCATATATTTATTATTCTCTATTACTCATATTGATACTCTCTTTGTATTATTCTCAGACATTTGAAACTTCAAATATGACGTCAGATTAATTTTCTTTTTAATTCTCTAATGACGTGATATTAAGCTGCTTTCTGTATTTACACATACTCATATTCCTTGTATTATTGAGAAATGTTTGAAAATATTCGTTCTATTACCAATATGACGTCATATTAATATTTTTTTCAATGGGTGAAACTTTTTTAAGAAATTGAAAGAATTTTATTGTGGATTTTTAATTGTTGGCTACTGCTATAACGAAAAATGTTTAAATTTAATAGGAAAAAGCTTTTAGATTTATGTTTTTTTTTATCTCTTTATATTAAAATAATACGATTTATTAAAATTTTATGATTTTGAGCTTCATAGTAGGTATTCAGCTATATATACACAAAATTTTGTGCCTGTAAGTTATATAGTTTCTGAGAACCGGCTCTGTGACAGACAGACAACGAAGCGGGAGTAATAGGGTTTCGTGAGATAAACGAAACCCTAAAAAAAGAAAACTCTAAAAAAGCAGATGAAAAATGGATAAAAAACAAAATTTACGCACATACCATGTTGCATTACACGAGATTCAACCACGCGGCCTAACAGCATTTGAAATAGGCGCACGTGAACAAATATATCGCAAGATGGATGAACATCCACGGTTACTTAAAATTGAGACCTTTAAAGTTTATAGAAAATCCTTAAAATATATTAAACAATAATTACAAGTAAAAACTCAGTAATTAATAATAAAACCATGTATATTTTTGAGATACAGAATTATTTGAAAAAATTATATATTGATTATCCTTCAGTAAATAGTATATGTAAGAACATTACCACAATTTCTATGTAGTGTATTGAAATTATACTAGAAAATAAGTTTTGTGAATCATAGTGCGGCCTTCTATATCTATTATTTAAAATAAATGAATATATAATATATATATGCTAATAATTTTTAAAACCATTCTGACTTTCTTAGAGATATTTTTAAAAAAAATATTTTTTAAATTTTTTGCTAACTTATGAATAATACGTATATATTCGCATACACACACATACACACAAACATATATTCACATGTATGCATAAACATATATATCTTTTTGATATGTTGTAAATAATTTAAAACCTCTTTTTTAACCTCTTTTGCTAACTTGTGAATTTTTAAAACTTATAAATTTGTATCGACTTGGCAATATTTTTAAAGTTTTAAATACCATACATGTATATACATACATGCATGTGCATACAAATAAATATATATTCGCTTACATAAACATATATATATATTTTTGTTAAGTTGCAAATCATTTATTTATTTTGTTTAGTTGCAAATAATTAAAAAACTTTTTTTTTGTGAATTTTTTAAAACTTTATTTTATTAATATATAAATTTTTAAAACTTTTCTATTAAAAAGATGTTTCAAATGTTTAAATTTTTCAATTTATACATTTTTTATTAATTTGAAACATTTTTTTAAAAATTTTTATTAACTTGAAAAGTTTTCAAATGTTAACTTTTTTTATTAGTTTGAAATTTATTCAAATCTTTTTTTCTTCTTCTTCAGGAATTTCCACTAAACCGTGGGTTTCCTTGACCCATTAAAATATTTTTGAGCGATCTTTTCCATTTTTCTCTGTCTCTTCCAATCTTTTTTAACATCTTTTGTTAACTTGAAATTTTTTCAAAACGTATTTTTAAACTAGTAATTGCTTTAAACTTATAAATAATACAAACATATTACACATACATACATATACCCACATACAAATGTATCTATTCGTATACACACACACACACACACACACACACACACACACACACACACACACACACGTATAATATATATATCATGTTTTTATTTTTTTTCGCTCAATCCTTTTTAATCATGTTTTATTTTTAACTTAATTGTTGTTTCATTGTGTATGTGTATTTCTCTACATTCTTGGTGTGGTTATCCCAAAATCATATTCTTTAGCTATTTTATGGCTAATATGAAGATGAAACCACACATTTTATTCGTGGAAATTTAGTCATTTGGGACCTAAAGATTCTGTCTAAATTCCACAAGTTGCCATTTTTCAATTTCTGCCTTTTTAAAAAAAAAATACTATGTTTTTGGTATCTTTGTTCAGTTTGATGGGGGATGTGTATTGTTGTCAATTAGTTATTTTACTTTTATTCATAATTTCACACTTTTTGTTGGTGGTTGTAAAGTTCATTTAATGGTTATATATATATATATATATATATATAATTGTAAAACCTTTGACTTTCAAAATACATTAAACAAGTTCTTGAATCAAATCTAACCTAATCTCCTATTTAAAGATAGGTAAGCATAAACTGTATACAGAATACAATTAAGTTAATTCAAAGAATTAACAACTGCAAACATCAAATTACCGATGTCCCATTTCAATGATGGCACGCAGCCAAAAATACTGAAAGTTTTAAAATTTAGAAATAAATATATATATATAATAATGATATAATATGCCATATAATGTAAGAAAATTGGAATTTGGATCTAAAATGAAATTAAAATGGAATTCGAAATAAAAAATAAAAAAACATGTGAGAGCTTAATCTCCAGTCTAACAGAATCCTACACATGTCTAAAAAATAATGCAATATTTCATAGAATATACTGGCAAGTATGCTATCTGCCAGAAATATTGCATTAATCCAAGTAAACGAATGGAGAGGAAAATAAAAAACTTTTACAGTAAAGATAAAAAAAATTACTCACAAACAAAGTAATCCATACAGCACAGTTCAAACATTTGCTTCAACCAACATTACTTGAACCAAGCGCATGCAAAAACAAAAATCCGTCACCAAACTAACAGTTAATTTGAGACATCCACAGATGACGGAAACCCAAAATATTACCAGACAAAACCATTAAATTTAAAACACACTGAAAACATTAAAAATATATATATAATAATATTAAATATAAACACCTATTTAAAATTGTGAATAGCAAATATTTGAAATAATTTTCTAATTATTATAAATCATAAAGAAAATAAAATGACATATTACTGCCATCTATATACCAATTAAATATTTTTAACTATATGTATATACTATGGTACTGCCATCTATTTATATATATATTTAAAAATGATAACACATGTATAAAAAACAAAGAATGATATATTATAAAAAGCAGTGGAAATGATACTGCAGGAATTAAACTTAATAAAACTAAAAATCAAAAATGGAAAATTATGAGTATTTTATGGAATCGTCAGAGGAGCTTCATAAGAATATTCATAGTAAATATATCTTATTTCATCAAATATTGTCAGCATTATGTCTAAAATCGACGATATTAAGGCTCTAGTAACATATATAAGAAACAAAATAATAATAAAAACATACAAGGGTTCAAATAAAAAAAGAAGTAAATAAATAAACTATTATTCAATATAAATAGAAATTAGATTATAAAACAATGTACAAAAGTCACAAAAACACTAATCTTGATAAAGATTGAACTAGGTGAAAAGTGTTTTACAAAGATCATATCACCAGTAAACTCAAAATGGTTGCTAAAACACTAAGTCATTTCCTTGAAAGAAATGATGAAAGGAAAATAAAATTGTTTGGTGCTGCCATCTATCTCATAAAATTAAAAGGAAAAACTGAAATTGCAGACTAGTTAAATCATAAACCTGGTACTGCCTTCTATTAGGAATGAGTAGAAGGTGGAATTAAAAGAAAGAAATTTTAAACAAAGTAGTAATTAATGTAAATAAAATTTAGAATGTGATGAAAACTAAAGCATGTAAATAAAATTTAAATATTAATAAAGTTGAAATAGGAAAATAACAATACAATATCGTTTTTAACACTTTCCAACCTAGTTGAAAAGTGCTTATGACTTCGGTTTGTCTGCCGTATGGCCGTCTGTCCGTGCTCTAACTCCCGTAAATATGCTCGGATTGCTCTGCAATTTTTATATGTTATTGTCGTTATCTATAGCATATTCGCTATTTCAACGGAAGTGTGTAGCACTTATTTTTTTTTACAGGGACACTCAAAAGAATTCCGTTATATTGCGGTCTATGGGGAAAAATCATTTGCGGTTTATTTAAATAACGTTTTACTATTTTAAACGCATTGAAATTTATATATATCACTGAGGTGCATTAGAAGAAGCTTAATATGGAATAGGGTGTGCGTAGCACTTATAGTTACTTTACAGGGACAGTCAAAAGAATTCCGTTACATTACGTCTATGGAGGAAAAATCGTCTGCGGTTTATTTAAATAATGTTTCACTATTTTAAACGCATTGAAATTTATATATATCACTAAGGTGCATTACAAGAGGCTTACTACAGAATAGTGTGTGTATAGCAGTCATCGTTCATTTACAGGGACACACAAAAGAATTCTCTACTGTCTGTTAACAATAATTCCTGGAAGTGCATTTTAAGTTACTGAACGCGATTTTAATTTTAACTCGCTTTTTGCCTATTACGTGGTGTGTATAAATTCTGTAGATCCTATACAGGGAAGCACAAAAGTTCGAGAACACATTTCCGTTTATTGACAGAAACTCCAGACGGAGAATTTTAAACTGTGCTACGAGTTTCCTAACTGAACTAAAATTTATCATCCTGTGTAGTATATATACAAATCTATAGATCCTGTACAGGGCTGAATAAAAGTATTCGGATATTTTTTTGAATACTGTATACGTTGGAAATTCCTGAAATTATGTTTTTAAATATGTTATGCGTTTTCCAAATTGTTTACTGTATTTTGCCCGATTACGGAAGATTAAATGATTTCGTAATCAGGATGCAATTTATATCCTTTTGACTGGGGAATTCGTCGGTTCCCAAAGTCGCATCCATCGTTGCGACAGCTGACGGTTGTTTTCACATTCAACGCGTCAACTGCACATTTGAAAATCAGTTTGAGTTATAAAGAGTGACTATTAAGTTAATTATAATGTTTGGAACCACTTGCGTTGAAATCGGAAAAAATAGTTGCTGAGATATGGAAACGGAGCATAGTTAGAGAAAAAACCTTGAAGGAGGTCCCGGGGGGGGGGGGATGTTCAAGTGCCCTTCAGTAAATGACTAATTAGGAGGACCACTATGCATCTTTCAAAATTCGTTCGTTTCCTTAAGCTTTGAATTTAATTACAAATTTGGCTTAAACTATTATTCGTAAATAGTGGTAACCGCTACTCATAAATTTAGTTTAATGTTATAAAGGGTGACTATTAAATTAATTATAATGTTTGAAATCACTTGCGTTGAAATCTGAAAGATAGTTGCTGAGATATGGAAACGGGGCATAGTTAGAGAAAAAACCTTGAAGGACGGCCGGGAAGGGGGGTGTTCAAGTGGCCTTCAGCAAATAACTAATTAGTAGGATCCCAATACATCTTTAATGATTGATTCATTTGGTTAAGCTAGGAACTTAATTTGAAATTTGGCTTACACTATTATTCGGAAATTCTGGTAACTGCTTTCTAGAAATATACCTTGCAGCTTATATGTAATTAGACCCTTGCCCCTCTTCATTCCCGCAAATATAAAAAAGAATCTGTTAAATTAAGTTTTCTGTATTAACAATCTCTATCATAATAATAAATGCCATGTAAAAAAAAAACTTAATCCCGACTAATTGTCATGAAGTAAAATGTGCCTGGAAAATATTTCAATCAGTGGGACGTATGTGTAATTTGTCATGTACAGGTGGCGCGACATTCGCATGGCTCCTCTACGCTGATAACTTCAATCCATATTGACACTATTTAGTTAGAAATCCTATTTATGCATCGCTACTACAGCGCCTAGAATACATAGTGTGGAAACCGGCTATCCCAGTAATGCTTTAAAAATTGCTAAAAAGTTGTAGCCTATAAATGTGCGACGGTGCTCCTACTGTTCTTGTATCGAGTATTGCAACCAGAGACAAAACAATGCGTATCACGTTTTTTAGCCATGCTTTCATAATTTTAAAAAAGCTTATAAAAATCACAATAAGTCAGATGAGAAAAGGATATAATTTAAATATTTAAAATACTTAAAACCAGCCGAACCATTCTAATACAATGTTTACGTTGAGAAGTGCGTCAGATGTCGCTGCGATCCCATCGTTATCTTTTCACCAACGTTGTACATTTATTGGATTCAATTTTTTAGTAGTATTTTGTAGCAGATTTCCACACGATGTATTCTAGGCGCAGTATCGCTACTCTGGTTTATTTAATTACTTCTGTGAAGAATCGATGCAACCAACCAGTGAACCAACCAACCCAAGAGAATAAAAGCGTATTTTTAATGAGAGTCCTTTGTGCATTTTAATTAATATTTCAGAAAGTAATTAAAATATTAAAATTCTGACGCTCAGGTATACCAGGAGAGGGTTTGGACTACCTAATCTAAATTTAGAGACTTCTAGGTGCGCTAAATTTTCCTAGCCATCGCCAACAGACACACACACACACACAGACACACAGAGCGAAACTCTTTTATTAGTATAGATTTATATATTATGCCAAAAACATGAACCATCAAATGTAAAGACTTAAAAGTAGGCGTATATTAATGAATAAACCTGAAACAATTAAATTCAAAAGTTAAATATTCAAACAACCAGGTGATATAAATTAAATATAAAAACAAAATAATAAACATAATACAAACTTAATTAAAACAATATTTAAATAGCATTTAATCAGAACTTATAGCCAAAAAAAAAGTTTTTTTAAAATAAAAATTCGAATTATTATTGCAAATATTTTAAATCATATAACTTGATTAATTACAATATTAATATAAATCTTTATATGCAAATTTGAGTACCAGTGTGGCATACTTCTGGTAAAGATATTAAAACTATTTATTTTATCATACAAATCTAAATTTAAGTTTTTGTCAAAAATATTTAATGAAAAATCCAAACAATCTGCAATCTGATCATCATAATTTGCCCTATTCAAATGTAAACAATTAAGATATATGTCAGTATACTCATTATTTAAATCAGAGTAAAAAAGTAATATAATCAATATATCTGAAATTCTTTTAACCTTTACTATATTTAACTGTATATTTATATTCATAATAAAATAGATACAGATTGGCCGCAGTTCTGGAATAGTTAGTCCCCATTCCAATACCGCCTAATTGCTTAAAATTAAAATTATTAAATGTTACATAGTTATTATTGAAAAAAGAATGACAAACTTAGAAAGAAATCTCTATTAATATTTAATACAGTTTGTATACCAAATAATTCAAAAATATGTTTATAATATTAAAAAGACTATCTATAGGAATATTGTTAAAGAGATTTTCAAAATCAAATACTTGTATTTTGTGAGGGACAAAATCAATTTTTTCCAAAATTTCAATACTGTTATCTATACTAATATTATAAAGGAGTAAATCTTGTTTGTTTGTAGGGGGTAATCTCTGGAACTACCGAACCGATTTCAAAAGTGATGGGGGCAAATTGATGGTGACAACCCCTGCTCCAACATAGGCTATATTTTATGTCGGTGCCACTAACCCCAGGGGGTGCAGGAGCAAAAAACTTTCTAAAATTGCGATTTTTCAGTTATCACACTGGCTGTCAAGCCCTGAGAGCTTGGCAGCCGGTTCTGTATGTATGTATGTACGTACGTAATGCGATAACTCTTCATAGAAATATCCGTTTTCCTTCAAATTTTGTTTATAGGTTCACTGTGTTAAGGCGCTTCCCTGATTAGTTTTCGGGATTGATTGGTCAAGTATAAAGGGGGGGGAACAAGGGTCTAATTCCCCCCCCCTTAATTTATATAAATGGGTTTTTCATGCAGAATTACTCCGTTTCCCTTCAAATTTTGTTTATAGGTTCACTGAGTTAAGGCGCTTCCCTGATTAGTTTACGGGTTTGATTAGTTAAGTATAAAGGGGGGGGGATCGGGGGGGGCTAATTCCCCCCTTAATTTATATAAATGGGTTTTTCATGCAGAATTATTCCGTTTTCCTTCAAATTTTGTTTATAGGTTCATTGGGTTAAGACGCTTCCCTGATTACTTTTCGGGATTGATTGGTTAAGTATAAAGGGGGGGAACAAGGGGCTAATTCCCCCCTTAATTTATATAAATGGGTTTTTCATGCAGAATTATTCCGTTTTCCTTCAAATTTTGTTTATAGGTTCATTGGGTTAAGACGCTTCCCTGATTACTTTTCGGGATTGATTGGTTAAGTATAAAGGGGGGAACGGGGGGCTAATCCCCCCCCCCCCTTAATTTATATAAATGGGTTTTTCATGCAGAATTATTCCGTTTTCCTTCAAATTTTGTTTATAGGTTCACTGTGTTAAGGCGCTTGCATGATAATTTCCGGGATTGATTGGCTGAGTATAAAGGGGGGAACGGGGGGGGCTAATCCCCCCCTTAATTTATATAAATGGGTTTTTCATGCAGAATTATTCCGTTTTCCTTCAAATTTTGTTTATAGGTTCACTGAGTTAAGGCGCTTCCCTGATTAGTTTTCGGGATTGATTAGTTAAGTATAAAGGAGGGGGATCGGGGGCTAATCCCCCCTTAATTTATATAAATGGGGTTTTCATGCAGAATTATTCCGTTTTCCTTCAAATTTTGTTTATAGGTTAACTGTGTTAAGGCGCTTCCCTGATTAGTTTTCGGGATTGATTGGTTAGGTATAAAGGGGGGGGGGAACGGGGGGATAATCCCCCCCCCCTTAATTTATATAAATGGGTTTTTCATGCAGAATTATTGTATTTGCTTCAAAATTTGTTTATAGATTCATTGGGTTAAGACGCTTCCCTGATTAGTTTTCGGGATTGATTGATTAAGTATAAAGGGGGGGGGACGGGGGGCTAATACCCCCCTTAATTTATGTAAATGGGTTTTTCATGCAGAATTATCCCATTTCCTTCAAATTTTATTTATAGGTTCACTGTGTTAAGGCGCATCTCTGATTAGTTTTCGGGATTGATTGGTTAAGTATAAAGGGGGGGAACAAGGGGCTAATTCCCCCTTATCTATACTAATATATAAAGTAGTAAAGATTGTTTGTTTGTTTGTTTGTAGGGGGTAATCTCTGGAACCCCTGAAGCGATTTTAAAAGTGATGGTGGCAAATTAATGGTTACAATCCCTGCTCCAACATAGGCTATATTTTATGTCGGTGCCACCACCCCCAGGGGGGTGCAGGAGCGAAAAACGTTCTAAAATTTCGATTTTTTGTGTACTGAAGGAGATAGAAGTGTCAAATTTGGTATGGTAGTTACTTATAAGATGTAAATGCTCTCTAAGAACAAATTATAAAAACATTCGCAATTTAAAAGGGATGAGATGAGGAAGAAGCGTTCTAAAAACATTCTAAATTACAATTTCTATGGAATCTCTGAAACTACAGAACCGATTTCAAAAGTGATGGTGGTAAATGGATGGTGACATTCCCTGCTCCAACATATGCTAAATTTTTTGTCGGTGCCACTGCCCGCAGAGGGTGCAGGAGCGAAAAACGTTCCAAAATTATGATATTTTCAATAATGAAGGAGTTAGGAACTTGACATTTTGTATGGTCGTTACTTACAAGATTTAAATGCTCTATAAGAACAAAATCTAAAAAAATTCGAAATTTAAAAGGCTGAAATTAGCAAAAAAATTTCTAAAAACATTCTAAATTACAATTTGTATGGAATGTCTGGAACTACTAAAGCGATTTCAAAAGTGATGGTGGCAAATGGATGGTGACAATCCCTGCTCCAACATAGGTTATATTTTATGTCGGTGCCACTACCCCGAGGGGGGTGCAGAAGCGAAAAACGTTCTAAAATTGCGATTTTTGCGATGCTGAAGGAGCTAGAAACTTCAAGTTCGGCATGATTGTTATTTATAAGATCTAAATGCGCTCTAAGAATAATTTCTAAAGAAAAATGATCTAATGATTCTGCGATTTTTCAACTATTGAATTTCTAAAATTACCAAATTTCTAAAATTACCAAATTTCACAATAGAGTACCATAGCGAAACCTTCACGCGTAAAAAGATAATGATAAGGGCGACGTGTCCTGACGTGTATATTGACTATAGCACGAGTCACAAATTATAGTATCCTTATTATTCTGTTAAAATATAAAAGTGAATTATGAAATGTCAATATTTTGTTTGATTAAAAGGTTCGTTAAGAGAAATTGACCAGCGTAGCGGGCGTAGCTTGCTAGTATATTGATAAAAAATATCTAAAATTTTTAAACTTACATTTAAAAAAATCATAAAACCTTTTTCACATATTTTTCAAAATTACATTAAAATTTCTGTTAATACTTTTTGATCTAGAACAAATAAATTTAAACTTAATTGTATTTTTATGGAATTTGGGCGTCATAAAAATAAACGGCAAATGAAAATGATTTAAAAATGTAAAGGAATAAGAAAACAAAGATTTACATATTTATATATCATATACAGGGCTCTACAAAAGATTTTATATATTTTTTTCCGAATATTGTTGGCAATTCCTGAAATTGGGTTTTAAATTTTTTATGCGTTTTCTAAATTGTTTACTTAGATATCATCTTATAAAACGGTAAAGATTTATAAAATTATTTGGGAACTGTTGGAAAGTGTTACATAATCTATGCTTGATGCGTGATTTTTCGTTTTTGTTTCCTTTTTATAACTGATCGAAAAAAAGAAAAACTGTGCGTGAGTGTATGACATCATAGCCAAAACATTTTTCTTTGATAGTTAAGACAACACTACCTACAGATGATGCCGCAGGACTGGCAACACTAGATTGAATGACGTATTTGTGGATCGGCCTTTTGCCCTTCCCTTCCCTTTCCTGTATTGCAGCATCGAGAGTGTTACGACATCACTCCGCTAATCGCTTGAGAGCATGGGAGAAGGCGGCGGGTTCGAATCCCGTCAATTCCGTTACTCACTCTTTGTGGAGTTTTCGGTTGTAATTATACAGTGATGTTATTTCCTTGTGTTCATCCTGTCGTCATCAAAAAGATTTATGTAATTGTCGAAGTCATGTATGTGTTTCTGTGAATACAAATATGTGGATCATTCGAGACAACAGTCTGTGAAGCTATAAGTCTCAAAGCAACATTCCTTTAAATGTTTAAATGTACCGTGTGTTCCAGCGACAACGTGCTTAAGGATCGAAATGTTGTTTGTCTTCTCATGGAAATTAATAGTATTTCGATTAAAGATTGGATTGCTTTCAATTAAGATAAGTACTTATTTACAGTATATATGTGCATTTTCATGAATATTACCAATATTAATCATTAACTATTAAAATATGCTTACTTTTTTTTGTTGCACGAGTAGGCTTAATCCCACAGCTTTGTCGAAGCTTTCGATTTGAAAACTATTGTATTACTTTTGCACTATTTATTTATTTAGTAAATAATTAACGTCTCGGGCAACAATTTTTGTATTCAATATGAATTTGCTTTATTTGTAAATGTAACACTTTTTAGTTAAAAACTGCCTTTCTTTTCATGCATATCAATAGAAAGTTGTACTTAAATAATTTCATGTGTTTCATATTTGTTCGCTGTGATATCTTTCATGCTTTTCAATGCTATTCTTTGTAAAAACTTAGCAGTATTAAAAATATTTGCATAAATCGTGGTATGAATTTAAATCGATTTATTCAAAATATTTAAATATAAACCAAAACAAAATTATATCATTTCAATTGCACATAACTAAAAAAATTATAAATATTTTCTAATAATAGTAAACTACCACTGGTGATTTTTATTGGTGATTATAAAATACTACATATATAGGAAAATAAATGAAATATGTAATTAACAGATGCAAGTATTCAATCAAGTATTTAACAATGACAAAGTAAACACATTTTAATAGATAATGATTAACATTGTTAATATTGATAAAAATGCACATATATATACTGTAAATAAGTACTTACTTTAATTGAAAGCAATCCAGTTTTTAATCGAAATATTAATTTTCATGAAAAGAAGCTAGAACCCAAATATGAACTTTCATTTGTACATTAACAAAAACAAATGTTTTAATGAAACCTCTTAAAAAATTTTTTTATTGCAAAATAAAAGCTATTTTGTATTTCAAATTTTGTTGCATAAAACATAATTTTCTTTACTAAATCCTACAGTTTTTTTTTTTTTTTTTTTTTTTTTTTTTTTTTGGGCGAGTGTAAAAAGCAAATTGTGTCTGTTTTGAATTAGTTGATCTTCAAATTGTTATGCAAGTTAAAAAGAAAAAAAGTCATTTAGAATTTTGTTTGCAGAAATGGTTGAATGTAATCAATAGCCTATATCTGCCGTGGTGTCAAAATTTAGCTCTTAGGCATTAGCTATAGGTGGCGTCGGTCAAGAGCATAGTTTCATGTTTGGAGTTGGAAACAACAGATTTTCATAAAAGATAGTCTACTCTCGTAAGCTCAATGGAAAACGAATCGCAATTACCGATTCACTACTGGTATCAGTCGTATCTTTTCGTGTGGCGTGTCAGCCATGGGTGTTGCTAATCGTGTGATTATTTTTCAATTTTCGAGTTGATAGTGAAACGAGAATGGGTAATAGAATTTTGTTCCTCGAACCAACATTTTTATAATTTGTCCTTTTTTTATATTTAACACCTTTCATACATAAAGCAATAGAGGATATACCGGCCACAACGCTAATGGTAATAACCCCAATACCGAAAACTTGAGCTCAAGCTACTCGTATTTGAGTTGTCTACCTTTGCATGATGCATCAGCAGTTTTGTCGTCATTCGAAATATCACACGTAATTAATTTTCTTATTTGCTTAATTTGTAAGATCCGCTTCATACTATCTACAATTATATATTCACCAGAAATATCTGCTGTCTTGAAAAGAGCTTTTGTGAAAAGAAATATGCTAACAAATTCTCAATGTCAAAATTTTCAGCATGTGGCAGTTTTAGTTTCCACTTGCTCTCACTAGTGATGTTTGTATAGACTGATTGCACATTGCACATGACATCAAATCTTCAGCAGAATCTGGACTCTCTTCATCTTTCACAAAAATATAACACGATTGCTGAGATTTTTCAATTGTAAAGAGGGTGATTTGAGCTGCTTCAGGTTGTTGAAATCGATGAGATAGGGTCAACGGAAAAAACAATAGAAAAAAAGAAAAATTAAAGGAAGGAATTCTCAGAGCATACGTGCGTAATGGTCGGCGTAGTACTGCGAGGTCGTCAGAAGCACTCTATGAACTGCATATTGGAACGGAACGGCAATTCAGCCGTCCAATTCCTGCCGCGATCGGATCGCCCTTTTAATCTCGCGCCAGTAATGAAGACTGGCGCGCATTAAATCAATTTTCTTAATATTAACGGCTTTTTGTTTCAAATTTTTCGCATACTTTAACATTTTAGTTCATTTCATAGTTTTCAACTTTTTCATAGTTTTATGAGCAATATTTAACAAGTTTTTCATGTTTCTTGTTGAACTTGCATAAAATTTTATTTTTAAATAGGATAAAATGAAATATTTGTGATGAAATTAAATAAAATCCGTATTATTTTAAATAACAATGAAATTTTAATAATAGAATTTTAAATAACAGTAAAGAATTTTAAATAAAATTGTCGAAACTTCATAATATTTGAAAATATCTACCACATACTGTCCTATGAGAGGAAATCCGTATTTTGCCATAGTTTTTCCTCTGAAATCTATGGCAGTTTGTATTCATAGGTGGACGGCTGCATTCACTATAATAGAATAGAGTTAGTATTCCTTTCTATTGTATAGCTCAGTGGATGAAATACAAAATGACAGTATCAGCCTTTGCTAATAGCAACGTGACGTCAATGGAAGCAGTCTATTGCACTCTGGTTTTAGTTCCAGTTTTCTGTATGTATGTATGACAATGAGACTTATTCTGAGCGCTGTCATTACGATTTTGGTATCGTTCGTGTCAGAGAAAAAGAGAATTGTATTATTCCCATGGAAACGACTTTTTAAGATATCAAAAAGCTTAAGGATAGCATTCAGAATCGGACACAATCTGTGTCATCATCTAACTCACGAGGAACCGGTCTATCCCCCCTTCAATAAGTTAATGTATTTGTCTACCTAAGGCTCCAACTCACGCCGTCATTAGGAGAAGAACGATTGGCCGCGGCACGTGGGCAACAATCGCTGATTGGTCAAAGTGGCATCAAAATTCTTGAGGATTCATCCTGTATTATAGTAGCCCTATGTCTACCATTGACGTCACATGGAGTCATATCGATAGCCGAGGATTTTAAATCGGACTCTAAAAATAGCATATAGTAAATAATAGTCCGATTCACTGAAGGCAGCTAGCAATGGAATCGTAATAAGCGATAAACTGTTCTTCATTAATTTAGTATAACACCTTTCGAGGTTGTGTGTCCTCTGTCCTCTTACCAGAATCCGAAATGTAACTAAGCATTGTATATTGTTGAATGTTTCGACTGTGTGCTGAGTTTTCATCTCTATTTATGCCATCTGATGCTCACTATACAAAACAGCTGGAAAGCTTTAGTTTATTTAGTAAAATTGTAATCTATTAAATCAAACATTAATAATTGTGAAAGTGTAGTTTTGTTAATTTTTAGCATCAACATTTGTTGCGAAGAATAGATTCTTCTCTTTTTTCTCTTAAACTGGTCAAAATTCACCTGTCACTTCTGGGTTTGATTTCAAGGCTGTGATCCCATTTCTTAAAACGTTTGTATGTTTTAAACTGTTCGGACACTACTCTTGTCTTGGCCTCTAACTGCACGAGTTTTGAGGTAAGCTTCATTGGTTTTAAGGCCTAGTTTAAAATCATGCCTTAAGATGTATAAAATCTCAACATTAGTATCACTCTTTACCTAACCTAAAATTGAATGAAAGAAGCCTATATGATTATAGAATATAGAAGGACATGTATTATCTTAAATAACAATAAGTTAAACAATAAGGGTGATAAAGTGCAAGCTACAAGCTTTGGTATAAAAACATTCAAAAAAAGAAAATACTTTAGATACAGCCTAATATTATATATAATAGACGTGTGTGTCCCTACATTTCACTTTGCAGCCAAAACTACCCAGCGCAGACTACTGGTGTTTATGTATGGTAGGAATCGCAAATCTCTCATCGTGCACTATGGTTGTTGCATGTCGGTAGCTGTGGGGGTGTGGGAGATATGGTGGTTGAAAGTGGCATTTTCTAGGGCATTTTCATATTTCGACCAAAGGGTTCTAAAAATGGTTGGAACCTCCTTCAACGGGAATTGGTTTAGTCAACATGAACTATTTAAGATATATATAACTAAGACTATTTCGAAACCCTAGCGGTGGAAATTGAAACTAAGAATATTGCAACGCGTGCGTAGCACGCCTGCTATACAATGCCTTGGTCATCGAGGACTGAAGATACAAGATTTTCAGTAACAAGAGAATTTTCAATGCAAGAGAACTTTCAATAACAAGAGATACAAGCGAGAATCGGAGTTTCGTTTGGAAAGAGGTTTGTTTAGAACAGAATACGCGACGAAAATTACTATTTTTATCGAAACCGCAAAAGAAAGTTACTCATTTCCTGGCGACGCTGAATGGATCAGCTAGTAGATCAATAAATTATTTTTTAAATTAATTTTTCTGTATTTCTTATAATATTTGACACTGGAATAGAAAAATCCCTTATCGTCTTCAATGGAAAAAAGGTTGGTTGTAATATAAATGTGGCACAAAGCCCACATTTGGACATGCTGCGGCAAACAATAGTTAAAAAAAGAAACAAGTAAAGATGTACAATAAAAAAAGCAATTAGCATATACAGGGTTGTTATAATTAAAGTTCGTCTATTCAGAAGGCTTTAGAGCCGGTTCTATGGCTCCAAACTAAAGAAAATTTCACTAGTACGTAGTTGAAGAGATGCGCTCTGCGAGAATCGAAAAAAAAATTAGTTACATTTTTCGTCAGTAGGTGGCGCTGCGCCAATATTTAAGGCGATGTTTGCAGATTCATTATATCAATTTCAGTCAATCCACACGAAGCACACAAATTTAAAAGTTTCAACAAACTTCGACGAACTGCGAATTGTTATAATTAAAGTTCACCTAATCAGACAGCTCTAGAGCCTGACCTATGACTCCAAACAATACAGAAAAATGAATATAATTTAATGTGATGTAATCTGCATCAACAAAAATAAAACATGTCGCTCGACAGCGAGGAAATAACGAAGAATAACATTACGCATGCTCAATGAATCCTCCACCATTTTCAATAACTCATTCCATTCTCAGAATTGTGCTTTCTACAGCATTGCGTAAGCTGTCCTGCGAGATTGAGCGAATATGAAGTCTAATACTGTCTTCCAGATTAGAGATTGTCTGACATCTGTCTTTAGATACAGAATCTTTCAAAAATCCCCACAACCAAAAATCGCATGGTGTTAGATCAGACGATCGTGGTGGCCAGACTGTTTGAAAAGAACGACTTATGATGCGATCTTCTGTAAAATGGCTTGTTAAGAAAGTCCGAACTGCTCTAGTAATGTGCGGTGGTGCACCGTCTTGCATAAACACGATATTTTGAAGGCAGCCTCGCTGTTGCAGCTCGGGAATCAGAAAATTTGACAACATATTGAGATACCTTCTGCCATTTACGGAACATGTAATGAAACCTGTGGATGTTAGTTACTCATAAAAAATATGGCCCTATCATAAACGTAGCTGTGAAACCGCACCACACCGTCACTTTAGCTGCATGCAATGGAACTTCTTGGCAACATTAGGATTCTCTTTCGCCCAAATTAGACAGTTGTGTGTGTTCACTTGTCCGTTTAAATAAAAATGTGCTTAATCACTCCATAGAATATTCCAGGGCCAAGAATTGTCCACATTCATTCGTGCAAGAAACTGTAGTGAAAATGATAGCCGACTTTCGGTATCACCCTGCATTAGTTTTTGCACCCTCTGAATCTTGTATGGATAGTAGCGCAAAATTTGACGCACCACTTTTCTCACAGTGGAAATCGGCAAATCGACTTCATTCGCAATAGCTGGCACACTTGCATTACCAAATGACTGGCTTGCTAAATCCATGGCAGCAGTAGCAATATCTTCAATGCTAGAAATGTCTACCTTTTTTCGTCTTCTGCCAGGAAGAATGTCGAGTTTTTTTGTTTCCTCGAACTTTTTAATCATTTTGTGAACTCCACGATCCGACATTTGTTCACGTCTAACATCTTGTAGTTTCCGGAATTCTCGAAGAGCTGCAGCTGCGTTGCTGTTATTTTGATAAAATAACTTTATAAGAAGTGCCTTTTCTTTCAAAGTTACCATTCTCCACAAAGCGTAGATTCAAATGGTTTTCAGAAACAATCAACTGTTCCAGTGTCAAAGAAATCACAGACACACTTTATCAGCAAGTTTTAAATCGTCAGGTGGTTAGAAGGGTATTTCAAGTTTTCGAAGTTGCGACGTCACATTGACGTCGTTCGTCAAAAATTTGAATAAAATGTGATCTTTTTCAATCGTTGGGTGAAATTTTGTGTGTTTCATCTGGATGACCGAAATTGATATAACGAATCTGAAAAAGTTTACTTTTACCACCAACTATGAAATAAAATTTCCTGTATTTTGTTTTTTACAAAATAAAGGAATCTGCAAATATCGGCTTAAATATTGGTGCAACGCCACCCATTGACAAAAAAATTAACTATTTTTTTTTTTTTTTTCGCAGAGCTCATCTCTTCAACTAAGTACTAGCGAAATTTTGTTTCGTTTGGAGCCATAGAACCGGCTCTAGAGCCTTCTGAATAGGCGAACTTTAATTATAACAACCATGTACATATGAGATAACAAATATACAAAGATGATATATAAAACCATGATTAACTTATATGGATGGGGTAGATTAACAATTACTGAACTACATGATATTAAAAGGTAAGTTAGAACAATACAAAATAATAATAATGGTAAATGTGAGATGCAAAAAATGCTAAATATGAAGATAAAAACCTGTCTGTTTTAAAAACATGAAAATATTCTCATTAGGATTTTTTCCAAAGTCTTTGCAGTTAAAATTCATACAGACTGTAAAGTAAAGATTAAAAACAAAGTACCATGTCCAAATAATGCAGCATAAAAACAGGTTTATTTGAAAAACAGATTATTTTAAAAAAATGTATAATAACATAATCTCAAACTCTTCGAAAACAGTATTTCTTTCTTCTGCGTCCGAATCATAACTGTACGAATCTGATTCCATAGCCTCTTCCACCGAGGCTAACGAAAAAGACAGGATACCACGGTGAATTCCACTTATCTTTTTTACAGACCGCTAGAATGAGGTGTTGCTCTTTCCGTATACCTGCATTGGTGCATTCCAGCATCACGTGACTACCGCGGACTGTAAAAAAAGGTATGCGTTTTAGCACCACGGTAGCCTTTCTTTTTCGTTAACCTCGCTCTTTCACATAGTGACGCAGCTGTTTGGAATCTTTCATATTAACTATAGATGAGCTAAGACTTGATTTCTTGTCGTTCTTCTTCACAGTTTTCCAATGTGAAGAGGCTTCAGTTGAGGTTTCTCTTTTCGAGGCCATTTTTTTTCTTTCTGTATTTGGGAAACATTAGGTTTCTGCAATTTCTCTGAAAAAGGAACAGAAATTTGCTCTGACTCATGTTCAGTTAGTATTTCAGACTGACTTGAAGGTTTTTGTGACCGACGATTATGATATTCTATTTTAACAGGTTCCGATGATAGTGGCTAACGTTCCAGTGTAGGATTAGCTCTCCAAGTTGTGGCAAATTGCACAACACGAGTTTTTTACTTTATAATGCTGGATGGTAATGTCCCAGGGGAATCATTTGGTGGAAAAGAGAGATCAGTTTGTGTGCTTATGTGCTTTACGGATTTTGATTGACGCTTGAGTAAACTAGAGTAAGAAATTCCGACAGATGGAGTTCTGGATTCAACAATTTTGCGAGCTCCAGAATAAGAAATTTTCTGAGTAATTTTAACAGCAAGAATTTCTTTTTCACTGATCCACCTTGGACAAGAGCGGAAGTATGCTGCATGGTCTTCTTTACAGTTTGCACAGAGTTCAGCTTTATTACAAGAGTTACATTCATGGCCAACTTCTGAAAATCGTGCACATGTAACAGAACCACAACATGTAGTTTAACTGTGGCCATAACGTTGACATTTAAAACAACGAAAAGGGTTAGGTATATAAAGCCAGACAGGACATCTCAGGCATGCAGCTGTAGTTCTAGTTGGTAGAGTAGGTCTATTGAAGGTCTGAATAATGTGCTTCGCAGGAAGAACTTGCTCATGCAGACGGATAATGATACGGCGTACATCTATAATATTTTGATCTTTTAAATTTTGTAATAGTTCTTCAGTAGAGAACAAAACTCTGGTTCTGATATTACACCACGGCTTGTGTTGAGAGTTTGATGGAACTGAACAGATACAGAAAAAACCTATTGTTGTGCAATTTGAGAGAAATTGCGAGTGGCTGGCATAAGAAACGTCTACCAGCAAATCCCAGACTGCATTTTTTTTAATTGAATGACCATCTCCAAAAAGAGACTGAAATGTTTCTGCGAAAAGAAATGGTGAAATTCTTTTAAAAGAACAATCAGAAAGACCATCTGTGCGCTCAATTAATAAAAACGATTGAATGAAGTGTTCTGTACAGCTTGTTGCTCTCCACATGGGAGAGAAATCAAAGAAAGTGAAGTACTTCCAACCATATTAGAGAAAAAAACAATTCAGACCCCGGCCGCACCCCCCACTACCGAGCCCAACAAGGGGATACACAATCGTGCACCAGGGCTAACCAGGGACCAAACGATCACAAGACACACCTATGCCAGACTCCACCGTTAACGAGATGACTAGTATATGACCGCTCACTTGATCCCCAACGAGTGACAAGTCAGTTGACCAGCCGATTGATACATACGTGACCAATATGCACCTCCCGTCTACCTGAAGCAGAGGCCAAAGCAGTGTGTTGGATCCCCCTTTCCAGGGACAGGTGTCGCCACGCACGGCAAACGCGTAGGTGGTTTACAATTCTCAATAATAAGTCAATATAAACAGGATGATATCGGCTCATGCGGAATCGCCCTCACCTCAGAAGAGGAAACCACAGTGAGAGTGAAACAAAGAGGAAAGATCAGACAAGAGAATGGAGATGAAAAGAGAAAGATCACTCAGGTGCCCGGTGTTGCGAAGCCCGTGAATACCTGAAGAAGGTATCCCCCTGTGGGACAGTGGCAAAAAGGAGTCAAAATGACCCATTCTTCCATTACCCAGGATAAACGTATCTCAAGTCAATTTCTGTTTTTTAACTTACGCAATTAATGACATGGAGTATTTTTATCGGTTAGAACATTAAGTTTCTACGAAATTTTAATTTGTGATTATCATTTTTTAGTTCTTATAAAAGGATGGTGCTGTGTATGAAGATCGTAGATAAAATGCATTTTTGTTTTATTTTTATTGTTTTGGATGTATTTGGAAATACATATTTTTCTTTAGTTAGTAGAAAAAAAAATAAGAAACTTTAATTACATTTACGTACCAGAGTAACGAGACATATACACAAATCGCATGCTCAGGATAGAATTTTTAGTCCAAACTATGGAAATGCACATTACATAACTTTGCAATACTTTCTTGGATAGGTTAGATGAATAAACAAGCACTATCTTGGCAGGATTGCCAAGTCTGTTTTCGACCAAAATCATTTTGATCAATCAAATTTATCTACCCGTATGCAGCTACTGTGATAAATAAAGGTATTCTGAAGATACCTTATTAATGTTATGCTGCATATTACTTTTTTTTAATTGAATATTAAAATGTGTCAATGACGTTTAGACCAACATGTATTTTGAACAGCTGCAGTTTTACTCAGGATTGTTTTTATATCCGAATTTACTACTTTCATCTTTATTTTTCAAAAGTATTGTTCAGAACGTGTTAAAATTGCTGCTTTAAGGTAATTTTTGAAACCTAACAATCACTAATACTAAAAATCTAAGGAAGAGGTCGAGCACCGATTAAAGATTTATCATGTGTCTGAAGAAAAGCAAAGAGACTAATTTTTTGACATTTAGTTGTCGACGTTTTAGAACGGCATTTTTAGTTATTTCAACGTTTTCAGTCACAATACATTGGGATATTACTCCGCCATACTATTACAATTTAACCTTTTCTGACCAGACAATTACTTTAAAATACCATTAAAAAATGTTATAAAATTTAACACATCTGACAAATTTCTATATTTGTATGCAAGGCCATTATATTTGTATATTTTCTATTTGTATAAAATACAAAATTTTACCATTCGCCGCGTGCATTTTAATACAGATTTACTCGCCTTGGGTCTGATAAAAGCAACTCAATTTTCCTCTACTTAAAAAATAAATTTAAACAGATTGAAATGAAAATGAATTTATAAAGTAAATACGAATCTTTTAAAATAATATATATAATAATAATAATGAAAGGAATTTTTCTGTGTATCTGTGTGTCTCTCGACTCTGTTTTGAAGAGACTAATGCACTCAGTGCTACGAAATTTGGTAGGAAGGTACCTCTATGCATGTAGTTTTTGCAGCTATATTGGAATTTTTTATTCTATTTTTTTATTTAACTTTTTATGCGATTTTAAGCGTTTTTTTTTTACATTACAAGGCGAGTTTTCTACATTAATAATAATAATTAGACTTTTTTTTAAAATCTCAATATAGAAAATTTTGTCCTCTATCCATTGTTTCAAGTTACGAAAAATCGGTCCATAATTACCAAAGATATTGAAAACTCATTAAAATCTCCCAAAAATGCGATGTTTTAATCTCAAAATGGTGAAAGAAATAAAACTTCTGCTCGCGATATGAAATCGCAGACGATGGGATTCGCTCATTTTCACTAATTTGCAAATATTAAGAAAATATTTGAGGTATCTATTTAAAAATCATCATACATACGTAGAAAAATGTTCTGCATATCTGGTTTTTGTAAAAATTGCTCGGTAATTTTTCAAAAACAAACCCAGACAAAGAGTTGGCTTCGACACTTTCATTAAATTCTGTTTCCGGGGTCCGTTCTTCTATTTTCTTTCCTTTTCGGAAAGTAGCTAAAATGCGAAGTCAAAAAAAAAAAAAAAAAAAAAAAAAAAAAAAAAAAAAGCGCTATTGTGAAATTTAGCATTTAAATTTTTTCCGGTGACCTTTTCTACGATTCTTCTTCCGTGATCTTCAGTGTCGTGTACTGCAAAAAGTGGAAGAGACCTCCTGGGAACCTTCTCTGCGAATTCGCGGTGGATAAATATTTGTTAAAGGTTATTGGTTAAATTTTAAAGGGGGGGGGGTGTTCGGTCGTTATTTAAATATCTCGTTAATATTAAACGTAGGGTTGGTTGGGGTGAGTGGGTTCCCCCCTCAAACTAAAATATGTACAGGATATTTTACACTTATTTGCATTGATCATGTCACATTTCGTCACACTGATGGGATTTGCAAATATTTGCACTCTGTTTTATTTATTTTTCATGTCATAGAACTAATGTAAAATAGATTTCCAGAATAGTTTGTTTAAAGAGCTCAAGCTGCATTTTCCCAAGAGGTGTTTCCAGGTTAGTCTCCATTATCTTTTAATGTATATTAATAAACTGTTGTGTAAAGTTTAACCTAAAATGCATACTGTAATTTTAATTTTTACAAAAACTGTTATTAAGAAGTCTTTAAAAAGAGAGGTGCCACTTGCCCTGTAATTTTAGCCTACTAGGGTTAAGTGGGACCCCACATTATGGGGTAAGTAGCACTAGAGTGACCCATTTACCCCATTAAGTAAATTTAAATAAATTTTTGCATTATGGCTTAAACAAGTTGCCTTAAATTGCTATAGTACTTATGGTTATGTTTAGTTTTTCAAATTGAATATAGAGGGTGTGTCACCTTTACGTGTACATCTCCACGTACAAACAATTCCATAAAAGATATCTAAAGCATTTTCAAGTGTTCATATCATTACGAATGAAGAATACATGCAACAATTAAGAGAAAAAAGTGATGGAAATATAAAGAATAAAGAAAAATCTCAAAGTAAAAAAAAAAAAAAGAAAACTGAATATGTAGAAGAATCTGACGGCAGTGACGATTTTGAAGTGAAAAGCAACTCTGATAAAACAGATTTCTATGGATGAATTAAAGGACAATTATGAAGATCTAGAAGGAATTAGCTAAAAGTTTAGCTAAAAAAACTTCTAAAGCTGGTGACTATGTATTTGTGAAACCTGAATTAAAAAAAAAATCAAAGTATTATGTAGCTCTAATTTTAGAAGTTGATGATACAAATGAAATGATAGCTGCTAAATTTGCAAGAAAGAATAGAAATGGGGAGACTTTTTATTGGCCGGATGCAAATGATGTTGGAATTATTACTGATGATGAAATAATAATGATTCTCCCTCAGCAAACTTTAAATTGGTGTTCCCAATTTCTTTTTCAACTTCGTATTTGTTAATGTGCCAAAATTAATCTTAATCAACCTTATTATGTTTCTTAAGCACTGTTTTTTTCGTTAAAGTAAAACATATGCCTTTAGGCTTTCAAAAAAATTTCATAGATGTACTTGTTTTGTTTTTCATTCTATAATGACCTATCATTATAGAATGCAATACTATTAAATTTTTAGCATTACACTGCATACAATTAAATTTTCAGCATTAAATTGCATTGGAAATTTAGATATATTATCCTATGCTGGGAACTTATTCGTCTCATGTACGCCACTGAATAGTGTGCTCATGTTGACATTCCATCTTGCGTTGCGAAGTTGTAGCCTTGCCAACGTATATTAGTGAAAAATGCCAGACTGGATGACTTAATTGGTAAAGCTCTTGGTGCGCTATACCAAGATATCTGGATTCGATCCACCGTCTGGACACATTTTTCACTCTGTTGGTTGGACGCTGTTTAGCAAAATGAAATGAAATTCACATCCTTTGTAGTGCCACTTGAAGATTTATGGCGTAGTTTCAGTCCTGCTGAAAATGTAATTGAAATATATATATATATATATATATATATATATTGATAAAAATAATTTTAATACAGTGTTTTTCGTATTTTTTTTTATTAAATACAAAAGAAAATCTTGAATCGGCCACATAATTGTTTAACTGCAAAAATTTGAAAGGTTTATGCAAAAATAGTATTTTTGTACACTTTACATACTCATGATACATGTTATTGTACAGTGTTAATAACTTAAATGATTTTTAAAGAGTGGTTATAAATAATTGTTAGTTTCATATATTTTTTTTAATTATGAAGCATCTATAAAGTTATTGAGAACATAGCTCAAAATTAAAGAAAAGTATCATTGATCAGGCAAAGTGAGATTTCTGGGCTCTAAAAAAATAATTCTGTTGGAAAATTGGAAGAAAATGTTAAATTCTCGTTTACAACTGTTGGTTACATAGTCAGAAACTATGAAAACACTAAATGTATTGAAGGTAAATTTGCATGAGATGGTTTCAGCAAGTTAACATCGAAGACAAAAAGAGATGCTTATGAAACAGTTTAAAAAAGCCGATGTGCGTTCAGCTCAAAAACATACAGAAAGACCTTTCAACATCTCCTAGTATCACGATAACATATCAAATAATAAAAAATGTTTCATATTACAGCCATAAGAGAAATTAAAAAGAAAATTCTTTTATCAATGAAAAAAATCAGAAAAAAAAGTTTAGAGTTTGCCTTGGCCTAAATACAGGATTTTCGAAAAATATAATTTTTTTTCTAGATTTCTTTCTAAGAGTAAGATTGAAAATTTCTTCCCACAAATTAGTCGAAAAATATCTACAAAATAAAAAACAACTTTTAAAAAGTAAAAAAAAAAAAAAAAGCCAAGCTTAAAAAAAAGAAAAAATAACAGATTGGAAGTTAGGCTACAAAACGCTGCTATATCAAATTGCCAAGCTTAAAAAAAAGAACAGATTGAAAGTTAGGCTACAAAACGGTGCTATATCAAATTGCCAAGCTTATATTCTGGTACATATTTAAAAATTTTTATTAAATAAGTTAACATATGCAAATCGAATGCCTATGTATGATATATTGATAGAAATAGTTTTTCCCGTACTAAATACATCATAAAGCGTTTCAGAAAATTAAAATTTATAAAAGTTATACATTATGGGCTTGGCGACCATTAAAAAAATTCCATTTTTGAAACTTCCAAATCTTGCTGAGTTGCAATACTTTGAATTTTATGAATTTGGAAATTTTTATGGGACGCTTCTTTTCATTTTATATATTATAAAAAACATTATACTATTACTAAAAGTGGTTATTTCCTGTTAAATAACCACTTTGGTGTTTGTTTTTTAATACTAAACTAAGTCTCTAAAATAAGTCAAGGACTATTTCATGCTTTAAAAAATAAAAAACCTAGCAATATCTCAGATTCAAAGTACGCATATATTATACAATTGTCTAGAAAATTTTGTGTCTAAAGACAACAAACTTCTTCAGGTAACAGAGTAATCTGTAACCTAAAATTAATCCGATCCTTTTCTGTTCACACTGAGTAAAAAATTGCCAAATCTCCAAAAATATTTTTCGATATACATAAATTTACATAACATTTCCACAAATATTTGTAATAAACTTGAATATTATATAATATTCCGTAAATATTTGTAATATGTGTGTAAAACATAGAACATTTAATATATTTAGTATGACTTTGGGTGAATTTCAAGTGAAATTAAATGAAAGTACTCGGTAAAAATATTTCTCTTTAATAAAACTTTAAAAATCTTCCAGACAACATCAAAATTCACCTATTACAATAAAGATATAACACATTTAAAAATAAAAATAGGAAACGAGGAAAGGAGAAGAAATAAACTATCTGAATTCTTTGACGATAAAAACTTGTAAATGTTACGCTTTATCTTCAGAGTCATTTTCTACCTGAAAAGAAAAAAAAAATAAACGAAAAATCAAACTTGTGAAAGGAAATATTTCTGAAATTTATTTCAAATCGTTTAGGTTTTACTCTTATGTATATTTGAATCGTTTGATTTAAACTACAAATTTCTCAATGCTAAAGATTATTGAAACATGTATATTTGTAAGCCCTGATTATCAGCTGCAATAGACTATGTTTTAAAAGCGTGAGACTGAATATTTAGAATATTTAAACAAAATTAATTTAGATTTTAATTGGAAGCGGAGTGCTTTCATATTCTAACAGTAATTAACATTAAAACCATGATGCGATTTAGAAATTTCACTAAAATTTGCTTTCTGGTTTCGGCAACATTTAGTGTTCAGCGATCAGCTCTGCACCCATGTAGGTATGCTGAATTCTACAGAGATTTGTGTGATTCAATGACTTTTTTGGGTGGTCTAATCGTTTTTACTTATGAATAAATAACACCATTTGTCTTTTTTTAACCTCCAAGAAATAAAAAATTCTTTGCAAAGAGAAGAGCTTTGAAGCTGCAGAAAACCTAAAAGTTGTTTTTACAACAACATTCTTTCACGTAAACTTACTAGTTCTTGTGCCATTTTTTCTGTATCTGGAATCTACAAATTCTTAGAAGCCACTATTGCATTTCTACTTCGAGGGTGTCTAATCTAAAAGGATACCTCAGAGCACGGAATGGAATGCTTTAAAAAAATACTTTTCTTATATCAAGAAAAAATATATCTCAATTAACACATTCCCCAAATTCCTGTTTTCTCATTTTATTAATATAGAAATTATTGATTATAAAATTATTATAAAATTATTATCAAATTGATGTTTAAGATAAAAGGATTTAATATTTTATGGTGTTTCGGGACGAAAAAATACCACATTATTATTATTACATTAAAAATTTTTCTACAGTTTTTAGAATAAAGTTACACAAATTGCATCCAAATACAATAATTAGATGAAAAGATATAACCCATTTCGTTGCAATATCTGGGGGTTTTGTAAGGGTTACTTGACACTTTAAATCCATTTGCCTCCAAATGCAATTCAAGATTCGTCATATTGAAATTGATATATCTAAATCTATATTATAAAGCAAAAGCATGTCCATGAGTAACTCTGACGTCATATTGACAATGAACCTGAATAATTTTCACTTTTTTGCAAACTTCTAAACAGTTCAATTTTAATTTTTACACCGTCGAATAGAAAAAAAAATGTACTTTCAAATGCAAGTTGTTTTAAACTATGTGTTTATATAATAATTTTCAAAAATATTTTTTTAATAATCTATTTCTATCACGTGCAGCTCGCATATGGAAGATTGACCTGTTTCCACTTAAAATATAAATCCCTCAGCGTTTGATTCCGACTAATATTCCATAACGAAATTAAATTTTCATTAATAAATGAATGAATGAATAAATAAAATAAATGAAGCACAGATTTAACAGATATATAATCTAATTACGCGCCTTAACACTGAAATAATCAGGATAAATGTGTCTGCTGTAAATAGCAAAATTTTTGGCGATTTCTTCGGCTATTTCCCTGGCATGCGGCTAATAAGAAAGTACAGTTTTTAATAAATTTCAAACTTTATTTGAATACATAACTGATATTTTTCGAATAAAAATTCTTTTTGGTGTTGTTATTGGAAAATCTAGAAAAATGTAAAATATATAGTATATTAGAGTTTTCAATTACAAATGGTTTTTAAGTGAAAACTTTCCTTTTTATCTGGATTCGCTTTTTCAGTATATTCTGTACACCGAGCATAAGTGCTGTATAGTATTAGGGGGTAGTTCTGTAGGTATTAGGGGGTAGTTCTGTAGGTATTAGGGGGTAGGATATTCTGTATAGTATTAGGGGATCCAACCCGGGAAGCCCGGCTTGGATCCCCTAATTTCTAAAAAACAAAGTTCCGAGACTCGTACAGTTATTTTAGTTTATATTAATTGTATTGCCTTTAGAATTTTGTTTTAAAAGTAAATTTTTAAAGTATGATTCTTGTTGTAAAGAGTACAGATTTTTTTTAAATAAATATTTTTTCAATAACTATTTTTATAAATCCCGCAGACAAATTAATATTTGTTCTTTTCTATACTGAAAAGTGGAAACTGTGTGCTGAATTAGAAATTCTTTTAGAAGATATTTCAAATTTCATACATGACCAATAAATTTTTAACACTCTTGTTCACGAATTATGAAAATAAAAAGAAAAAAATATGTGTATTGAATAATTAAAATGGTGTTCTATATTCGGTAGAATAAGAAATATTTGTTTATACAAGTTGAAATGTTTCCCAACTGAGTGAAAAAGTGACCATGCCGGGAATTGAGCCCAGGACCTTTTGGGGTTAAATTGCCAAAGCTTTACAATTTGAGAGCTCCCTGAACGACAACTTGGCCGAAACAATTTACTCCGAGTCTGCCGACTTTGACATCTGATTCTGATCTGCCATTTCAGATATTCAGAATATACAAAAAGGTTTTTTTATTTCTGTATTAGCTTTTTCAGTATATCTGTAGACTATAAACTTTTCGGTCTTGTTTTGTCATTTGTTGTCAAATTTTAATATAAATTTGAATCAACACATGAAATAGGAAAGCTTAGGAGATGTCACTCAAAGTAATAGTTAGTCGGTAGAAACTTTCAAAAAACGGCTTTTAAGTTTAAATTAGGAGCCTCAAACAGTGTGTACCAAAAATGACTGATAGTTTCTGAAAGTAAAAAAAAAAAAAAAAAACAAGAACGAAAAATTATGCGTCAAGCATAGATTATGAAACACTTTCCAACAGAGCCAGAAAACTGTAACGAAACTTCACGTTAAATAAGATGATAGAAGATATATAAGTAAACAGTTTAGAAAACATGTACCACATTTAAAAATACAGTTTTTGAAATTGCCTTCCAGTGTCAAAAAAGTAGTCGAAATATTTTGTGCAGCCCTGTATATGATCAATAGATGTGGATATATAGCATGATAAAATTTAGTACAATTAGAAAATTCGCTTTTAGCAATTTTCTCCGATCGAAGGAAATGCACTCTAAATCCTTTGTACAGCCCTGTATATTATCTGAAGACTTTTGTACACACCACATATCAAGCTAAAAGGCAAATTAAAACTAAATCGCAGAAATTACCAACCGTAAACGACAATGTATCTTTTTCTTTGTGTAGCCCTGCATGTGAATTTATATTCCACAAACTTATATTAGTACACTAAATATATTATAATTCAGCAAGAAAATGCGTAACACAATTAAAAACTACCCTTGCAATTCACTCCCATAGTCTGTAATACTTACGGATTCCCTTGTGTAGCCCTGTATATCAACAGCCGAGTTTATGAACACACGTACTATAAAAAAATTTAGTTAAACTTAAAAAAGCAAACTAAAGTTGCAAATGCCCTTATCACACGTAGACAGTAATTATCGCACCTATACTGTAACCGATATCTTTTGCGCGTCCCTGTAAATAAACGCAATGCACACCACACTTTCAAGAGCGCAATTTATAGTGAACCTCAGTAATGCATATAATTTTCATTTTGTTTGAAATAGTGAAATATCAATAAATTACACTGCAACCGATTTTTCCCCACAGAGCAATGTGTAACAGAATTCTTTTGTTTGACCCTGTAAATGAATAATTAATCCTTTGCACTCCATATTCTACAAGAAGCATGTTTTAATGTGTTTCATAATTATATATCAATTTCATCATGTTTTAAATGATGTAGCATCATCAAAATGCACTTAAAACGATTATTTCCCAATACTGTAATGTAATGGAATACTTTTGACTGTCCCTGTAAAAAAACTAAGTGCTACACACTTCAGTTGAAATAGGGCACATGCTATAGTAAACGACAATAACACACAAAATTTCAGGGCGATCCGAGTGTTTTTACGCGAGTTAGAGCACGGCCAGACGGCAGACGGCCAGATAAACCGAAGTCATAAACACTTTTCAACTAGGTTGGAAAATGTTAAAAAGGAAAGCAATAGATATGTATCATTTGCGGCTTTATGTTTGGAAAACCAGGGAATTTTATCCCACCAATTTGCAAATTTAGTTAACATTTTCGCCAAATGATGGCACTGCAGGTATGAGAGAGCTGCAGAGATTAAATCCGTCACATCTGAATTCGGTATTTTGCTACGCAATCTGTTAGTGAGTGCTTTTGAAAGAGTATACACAATTGAAAATGGTTTATTCGTTGGTACAGCGGATGTATCTTGTTTTAGAGTATACCACTGCCTGGAACACATCGCCACTTTTTGGCGAGAATGTTAACTAAATTTTCAAATTGCTGGGATAAAATTCCTTGGTTTCCCAAACATAAGGTCTCAAACGATACATTTCTATCGCGTTCATTTTTTTTATTGACTTTCATAATCCATGAGTCCCTTTTGGGATACACTGTATGTGGTCTAGGTGAGCAAGAGAGTTAAAAGTATTTACATTTGGAAAAGGAATGTATTTCGAGAGAACAAAAAGAAGTAAATACAAAAATTTTTTGTCCCGGACCACATTAAGCTGAGTTAATAGATTATGTTCTGAAATAATCAAGTTTTACAACATATTTAAATTAAGTAACACGTACAATATTTATAGAAAATTAATTTGTCAAGTAAATAACAGAAATAGTGTTAAAAACCAAGAGAGGAGATACACATGAAGCAATCAGTGGTGACATTTAAATGTTCCAAACAAATTCTCAAACCACCAACTACACGCTGGCTTGCAGAACGTGAAAGTTTTTTCCATGCAGAATTCTCTCAAATTTATTATAAGATCCATATTCCAAGGTGAAAAGTTGAAAAAGACCTGTATAATTAATTCTAGAACGGCAGAGCTTATAAAATCACCGATTTTGGAAGGACTACGTAACTTTTACGAATGCTGTTTTTTTTTTGCTGTGGGAAGGTATTTAGATAATTCAAGTGCGCTTATGATAATACAAAGGTTTTGGTGGATTAGTGTAATTCGAATAACAGTTTATAAAAAAATAATTATCTTAAAGAAAGGCTGTGGGGCCTTTGAAATAGAGTTGATATAAGAAAACGTAGTAAAAGCTGCCTAAAATTTTCACATTATACTATTTCAGAGTTAATAACGATGTTTTATTAATCATTACAAAATTGATTTAACCCATTTATGCCTAGCGTCGATGCTTTAGTAAAATAGGTAAAAGTGCATTTAACACCACTTTTTGTTTTATAGAAATTTGGTGTCTTATTTTATGGAGGACTCCTCGATAAAATAAGACACCAAATTTCTAAAAAAAAAAAAGTGGTGTGAAATGCACATTTTCCCATTTTACCAAAGCGTCCCAAAATTGGGACGCTAGGCATAAATGGATTAAGGCAATCGGAATTCTCGAAATCAGACATTCTTTTTTAAAAATTTAAACAACTCATTCAAAAAGACGGAGGAATGGCCAAATTAATATTTTTGAGCAATTCAAATGTCCACATAGATGAATTCTCCGATCTTAATATAATCAGAAGTATATTATGACAGGTGAAATTTACAGATAAGTACGAATATTTTTCTGAATAGCGTCCTCGAAAGCAGAAAATAGTGAGATATCATTCTCTGAATAGATCATATCCGGATCGGTATGAATGTCCTGGAACACCGCGTACAAACTTTAAGGTGTGGTAGACCACACTACAAAAAACAAATTTTGTACAGAACAGAATCTTAATTTTTTTTCTTTTAAATTTACAAATTACAATCTTACTGCTACCAGAACAGAAGTATTGTTTATAATTTTATCAAAAATATTTTAACGAAACTTTCAACCGACTTTTCGTGATGTCATTGTATTGCACGCAAGGCGAGTGCTATAATTGTATTGTGAAATTGTGTGTTAACATTTAGTCAGTAACACCATGTGTAATGTTAAATACATTCCGATATATGGAGCGCCTAGTTCAGTGCTATTTTGATGTGGACTGTGGCTACTTCGTCGACTTCTCGAGATATCACTGCATTTAAGTCAAAAAATGGCAAGTCTGTATGCAAACTTCGTTTCAATATCTTCATTATTGTTAAAGCTATTAAAGAAAATCTGGGTTCAGGTTGTAGCGATACACTCTGCATTTTTTGCTAGAGATATATTTCGATCCTGGTTTATTATACAAAAAAATATTTGTTGTACCGAGTTCTATCAAACCTTAAAGTTTATGCGTTTCCTAAAGGGAGTTCCCGGACCCCCTGTAATAATCCAAATATTTTATTAATATTAGCAACATTGTATTTAAACAGAACATATACTGTAGGGAAATGTCAAACAGGGATTATATAATTAGTTTTAACTGACGCAAGAAAAGTTTATCTGTTAATGTTCTTTGTGATGGTCTACTGTGATGTCTGTAACTCCTTGTGATGGTAAATAGGTTGGTCAACTTTGTATTAAGGGATCTTTATATTAACATAAACTTTTGAACGTTTAGTTGCAACACCATAAACTTATTGGCAAGCGGTTGATGTTGTGGCTTCTCTCTAGAGACCTAGAACATTCTGAGAATGCTCAGTTTGATCCGCCGACATTGCGGGCCAACTTATTCGGCGAAATTCCTATCCCTAGAGAAAATCATCGGCATGTTGTTTCTCTGTATGGTCTCGAATTCTCATCCATAAAGATGAAGTCTGGACCGTCAGCTCCTCACAAAAGTTTCGCGTGTTTTATAGATCTCATCTCTATACGGTAACAATACTCACATCTATAACATGAAGTGGTGTTTGGCGTCCAACATACTGTCTCAAAGGATTTCACGACTACTAAAATGTTCAATTTCCCTCGCATTTGTGGGATGATAGCGTGCACCATGCTCTCTCCAGATGATGACTCGCCGAGAATAGATTATGTAGTCACGACTAATCAGGGGGAAATACACAGATCTAATCTTGCGGTGCGCAAGATGCATGTGTGGCTCCATAAAAATATCGGATTTCTTATGTGTGTGAACACCGAACATACAGCAGTACAAGAATGACGTACTTTAACCTTCTGCGTGATGTTTACGGGAAGCTGCATGTTCAGACTTCGTTTTATGAACAACAATATACGACGCCACACCAAACTCAACTTGTCAATGATACGCTTATTTGGGAAGCTCTGAAAAGAGCCGTTTCATACATCAAACCCTCCACGAACCTCGCCAGAACTTAAAGTCAGTTAGTTTAGATGAGTTTAATTTGAGGCCATTAACTGTCGTGAACAATCTCCTTAACAGTATGGGGGGCTTGTTGCGGAGCGACCACACTCCATATTAACTGGTTTTCTAGATGTGATGTGTCATATCTTGACTTTTTAAGATCTACTGCCTGTACCGTCTGTCCCAAAAAGGTTGAAACGCACTTTAAGTTTTTACCTGTTAAAGATTAGTGGGCAATATAAATTGAAAAAATGTTAAAAAAGGATAATAAACAAGTTTATATTAATAAAATAGTCCTGCCATTAATTTTTAAAAAGTTTTACTTTTACATTTTTATACGACCCCTCTAGACAAAATTGATCCATTATAAACATCTTCCTTTTGCTGAAAA
Organism: Maratus michaelseni; assembly: GCA_963931845.1. Taxonomy (NCBI): domain Eukaryota; kingdom Metazoa; phylum Arthropoda; class Arachnida; order Araneae; family Salticidae; genus Maratus; species Maratus michaelseni. The sequence goes on from OZ007586.1 coordinate 374,161,700, forward strand.
TAGATCATTAGAAAAAACTGCATATCTGTATCTTTAAAATTGAATGTGTTATGCTTAATTAGAAACTGACAACTGCGAATGGGGATTATATATCAAACTAGAAATGAAAATATGCGATATAGTGTAAGAGGAAAAAAACACGGACTATAATACATATGAAATTGAACATAAACGAAACATAATTGATGCTTGCAACAAAATTAATGGTAGAGAACTTTAAAATATTTACCGAAGCAATATTATATGAGCTTAAGTTATGCATTAGAGATGAGATAACACACAAAAATACTTTGTGAATTGCTTTTTAAAAATTATATTTATAAAGATGTAAAACTACATTTGTCTCTTTACATGAATATCTGCCTGTGTAATTAGATGTATTTGTGATGAAATGTTTTCACATTTTTTAACATATTTTTGATATGAAGAATGACATCAACAGTTTGTGAATTATCCCTATTTTTACTGATGTAATAGCCTTTTAAATTGTACAAAAAAGTGGTATAAGTCAGCTTTTTTCTTTATCATAATTCCGTTAACCAGTTAAGAGCCTACGCTAGTAACGCGAAGATACTCGCAAGCTAATGTTAAAGCAATGGGCAGCGTTCTTTTCAAATTTCCCATTTGCACTTCAATATTTTTGAATGATTTGGTTTTTTTCTGACGTAGGATATCCCAGATTCCTACATGTAGATAAGGTTCCGAAGCTGAAAGTGTTCTCAGAAAAAAAAAGCTGCATCCAAAATCCAACAAGTACGAAGATTCTGGTTAGGCATAGACCTCAGATATTCTTTGCAAAAGAAATCATTTAAGAATATAGAAATACAAACGAGAAATTTGAAAAAAGTGCCGGCATTAGCTTGAGAGAGTCTTCGAGTTACTAATGTAGGTCCTTAACAGTTTATATTTTCTGCCATATTGTCAAAAACAATCACATTTTCGATAAGTAATTTGTTATTGAAATATATAAATGCAAAGCAGCAATCAACATTGTTAAAAATTTTGAATTTATTAATTTATGCTCATTTGTATTTACAGATTAAAACAGAATTTTTATTGGCAAATCAGCTGACTGGTGAAAAAAAATTGCCCGAGTATATTCGGGCAAAACTTTTAAGTAGTTAAATTTAAAAATACAGACATGCAGTTTTTTGTAATCTTTCCGGAGTAAAAGGGAAAAAATGCTGACCAATATTGTCCACCAGGTTCATATAAAATTTAAAAAGTATAACTTTTTGAAAATTAATAGGAGAATTATTTCATTAAAATAATCTTTATCTTATTTTGAACATTTTTTAAATTTACATTGCTATTTTATTTCTGACAGGTTAAAAAATTAAAGTGCGTTCCAATTTTTTGAGACCCCCTGTGTTGAAAAAGTTTCGTTTTTCGTCTTGTTATGTTACTATATTATACGCCAGTGTGATAAGCACTTATGTATCAAATTTCATTGTAACGAATCGATTATTTTTTTGCTGCTAATCTTTGATTTTGTGACTTTAATTTTATATTCCACTAATTTGAAGCTCAATAATTCCAACTTTCCGTAAATATCGGTCTGAAATTTCTGCAAATATGAAGATATCACCACAGTTTCAGTCCATGTGGAAAATTAACATTTTGGCCGTGTTCATTGAATTGTGTTCCGTTAAACTTAAGTCACCTATCCTCATGCTCGTTGGTGAACTTTAATACCTGAAATAAGTATATTGCAATCCCTACGCACATCTATAGAATACTTATACAAGATTATAGAAGGCAACTGCCATTCTTGCAAAGACTCCTGCTAGAGAGAGATCGTGTCAAGCTTACCGCATATCCGAACGATTCAAATAAGGTAGGATATTCAAAGCTTAAATTTATGATTTGTTGCTCAATAAGAAATGTGTTTATATTGTATTTTTTGCGTATACACACACGTGTATATAAAAATCTTATGAGCGAAGAATATTAACAGGCCTACCCTCTCATTCATTCACGCACACACTACGAACATCCTTAAACAGTGTAGTTCCGTGATAAATAATTTTATTTCCATATGTTCTAAGAGGAGTTTCAAGATATTGATAAACGTTCTTACCAAGACTATGCTCCACTCCTTGTAACTCCCAAATTTGCTCCACTCCTTGTAACAGTTTCTGTAAAAAGAGAATGCAAAAATATTTAATTGGAGATTTATATCAGTACTAATGGAGGGAGGAAGGAAATTAAAATGTACCTTCACAGTCCATCCGTGCGAATCTTAACTCGTTTTCGAGAAATTGATAATATTCTGACATCTTAGAATCTGTAATTTCTGATAACACTTTCAAAGATTCGACAAGGTTTTCCGTATTTTCTTTATCCTTCGAGGAAGATGCCTCTATTTCCGTATAATTTTTCATCATACGATATACAAAGCTGTTGCCTCGTTTTATAACAGAGTCGGCCATCATCTAAAATAGAAGAAAAAAAAAGAAGATAAAATAAATACTTTTCCAAAACAATTATGTAAAGTAATGAAAATTTTTTTGAAACATTTAATAAAACTACTGAGCAAATATGTTGCTCTGTTTTAATTACTATTCAGTTCCAATTTTAAAGAAGCATCTACATATTTCCTGTAAGTGTTTTTCGTTTCACATTGCGAAAGTTCAAATTCATAAATTAGACCAAGGTTTACCATCAACTGGCAAGGCACTACCTTTATACACTGACACCTCGGATAACGAAGATATTTCATTCCGGAATAACATTCGTTAGCTATAATCTTCGTTAACCGAAATATGTTAACCTATCCAATTAAAATGAAATTCAATTATTTTAACGTGCGTATCCAATAAAACAACGTTAGCAAACTGAAAAGCAGCAAAATTTGTTTTCCGTTAGACGAAAAACTCGTTAGCAAGTTCACTACTTAACCCTTAACTGGCGTTGTGAAATTGTTATGCGCAACTGGTGTCATGGCGCCAATATGTCCCCAAGTAGTACTATAAATAATTAATTAAAAAAAACAAAATCATTTTTTAAAAATGTATTTTTACATGGTGTACTTGCCAGTTGAAAAAAATCTGTAAGTATATCACTTATATACTTTATTATTTTTAAGTGAATCTTACCGATTGATAAATAAATTGCAAGAGTAGAAAAATACTTGGGGACTAATTGGCATCACAACACCAGTTAAAGGTTAACTGAGGTATCATTGTATTCTGAAGGAAATATATCTGAAGTAAAAACTTTGGTAAATATTAGCAACCACGTAACTATTTCTCAAAACTGACGAGGTAATTCAGTGTTTAACCCTTTATTCTTCGACGGTACTTTAAAGTACCAGTTGATTCATATTGCTATGAAAAATATTTGATTCACCCATTACCAACGGCACGCTTCAGTATCAAAGTAAAATATTTAATTATATCATCTATAGATATCATTAGTAGTTCAGGGAAACAAAATGTTCAAGGAGGATGGAGGGTTTTTTTTTTTTTTTTTTTTTTTTTTTTTTTTACCGCCTATGTGTCTCATTTTACCGTTTATCTTGTTTTGTGGCATGCAATAAGTTTCAGCTGTGAAACACCTCAATATTAATAGGGAAATCCGCAGTAATTTTGTTCTTATTTTTTAAACTTTGAGGAGTAATATCTGTCAAAAACTAATAAGTCATTGTCATTTATTTTTTAAAGGGATTTTTGAAGTGGCACTTTTAAGTTCCGTCGGGAAGTAATTGCTAATGCATTTACATTTTAGCTTGGAAAAAGAAGAATAACACAAGTGTGCAATGTTTTTTACATAAAATGAAGGATGTTTTCCTATGTACGTATTTTTATGCTCATTTCAGAAAAAAAAAGTTTTTTAAAAACAAAGTAGCCAGTTTGGATTTCAGAAATGACTTTATATTATCTAATTATAACAGCAAGTATTGTTTAGAAGTCAAAATCTTCAGTAGTTGTCTGTACTTATTCTTTTCGATAACGAAAAAAAAAAAAAAAAAGGGTTAAGCTTAATATTTATGCTATTGAAAAGTTTCAAATTTATTTTTCTCAGAAACTTATGAAAAATAATAGTTATCTTAACAGAGAAACAATTGCACAAAATATAACTTTGTAAATATGAAATATCCTGGAATTTTTATTTTTTACTACCAAAAAGGAAAAAAAACTGTAAATTTGCAATTTTTTTTTACATGAATAAATGTTATCAATCAAGGTTTTCCTTTTGATTAAAAATATTGTAATACATTTATATTTTCAATTAAAAAAATATATATAAGGTAGATATGCCAGTAATGGACACCATTAAGGAATTTCTTTAAAAAGTATTTTTTTATTAATAGTTATAATTATTATATTCCACTTTTTTAAATATTATATTAATATATCAATATTTAATCATGCTCATAGTCACATTTCCAACTGTGAATCAAAATTTACTTGTAAGTAACAAAAATAAATCAAAACACCCTAAATTACAGTAATGGACACCCTGCAAAAAGTAATTGATAATTGATATTATGATTGCATTTAAAACTAGAATTTAAAGAAAGCATATTAATGAAATAGTCATTTTCAAATAAATTTAACAATTAGGATATCAATAATTATTAAAATATTTATGAGAATAATTCACTATTTAAATTAATTGTCATTTTCACAAGATCAATATTTTAATTATTTTAGATAGAATGTTTAAAAATGTTTAAAATACTAAATTTCAAAGAATCACATTTATCAAATTTTTGAGACATTGGGGAGGGAGGGGGGGGGGGGTTAGAAGGGTTAGTTAACAATAAATCTAAAAAAAAGAACTCTTTGAGTACTAGTGCATGGAATCTTATTTCCTATCATTCTTAACAGCTAAACTTCCTAAAACTGCTTGATATATTACTTTTAGTAATTTATATAAAAAATATGAAGTAAATGAAAGTGTGGACTAGTAATTTTTACTCTGAGGTACGTACGTACGTAACGCGATAACTCTGTAGATATATCTGATTTGTTTAAAATTTTGTATATAGGTTTCATTGTGATAAGGCTCTTCCCTTATTAGTTTTAGGGGTTCATTGGTTAAGTATAAAGAGAGAACGGGGGTGCTAATACCCCCTTAATGTAGATAAATGGGTTTTTCATACAGAATTATCTGATTTGCTTCAAATTTTGTATATAGGTTTTAATTTGTTGTTGATTTCTTTATTTTTCGAGGGGCATTGTTCTTTGAAATAAGAGTATAATATACAATTAGTATGAATAGCCTGTGAGCTCAATGCCATCAGTTTAACTGGGCACTTTTCTTTATATATATATATATATATATATATATATATATATATATATATATATATATATATCTGTGGTTCCTATTTCCGAAGTACTGGGGCATATATTTACTCATTTGTTTAAAAAAATTCTCAATTGAAATTTAAGAAATTTGAATTTTAAAAAATCGCATTTGCATAACACTGAAGATTTTAAAAGGTGCATACACTCCTTGGAAAGCACACTGCATCAATAATCCAGATTGGTAATTTTTTATTTAATATTTAAATAGCAGAATTTGTAATTACCTTATTTAAGCGTAGAATTTATAATATTTTCGGCAATTAAATAAGGTGAAAAATTCTATTAAAAATGTGGTAAAACTGTTCCCATCCTGATTTTATTTTATTTTCTTCTTTCGGCGTTGTGACTGAGCAAGATTTCCCCCTCCCCCTAAGTACAATAAGAATAACATGAAAATTGCGAATTCAATGCCCATTCAAATGCTATATGAACACAACTCGGTCTTCACACATAAAGGAATCAAACAATGCACAAATCAAATTGCATCAAATATTGTTCGCTTTAGAAGTATAATGTTGCCCGAACTATGTTCGAGCGACACTGGTAAGGGGTTAAAATGCGAACCCTAAAGAATTTAACTCCAATTTAACAAAATTTTCGAATAGAAAAAGAGCATTTACATAAGCTGCATTTCAAAATGTCTTCTTCAAATAATTTTTAATTATTTTTTCTACTTTAAATCTTTTTCATATTATTTTATTTCTTAGTTCTATTATGATGTGTTGTTATGAATTGTCCACTAGACACTTTGTAGAATAACACATTTATATATTTTTTTCATATAACATTAAAGATTATAGAACTAAAATAGAGTATACTTAAGCTAACAATACCTGTACAGATTTCGATATTTTAAGTTGTTCGTTAGATTCATCTATGTCCTTTATACATTTTCTAAAAATATTAGGAATTCCACTCAAATTCTGAAAAAAGAAAATTTGTTAGTTTATTCCTGTTTTAATATTTAACGATTGCACAAATTTACAAGCTTTGTTATTCCATTAAAAAAAAAAAAAAATCCACAAGCACAGAAAAAAAGGAGAGAGAAGGAAGAAAAGTAAAGAGATGTATTGATAATGGAACCCGTATACCCCTTCCAAAAGTATAAGGACACTTAAAAATGAAGAAAATCATAAATTTTATACTATTCTAAGTATTAATATTGCACATGTATTTATAATCCAAAGAAACCTTCCTAGCTCATTTTCATTAAGTAAAATCTATTAAAATAAGGAAAAATAAATTACAATTTTTTAATGGTCATAATTATGAGGACACTGATTTTTCTGAACCTCAGGCTATTTTTTACTTTTCGATTTTGGTTGCAGATTTCTTTTTACAAAGTTACTTTTCCTTTCGGAACCGGTTCCGAAAGTGAAAATAGCCTGATTAAAAAAAATCTGCGACCAAAATTGAAAAAATAGAAACCATTCCATCCCGGTTAGAGATTTACCTCTGCTATCCTTTGCAAAAAACTTTTAAAATAAGAAATTTTAAAAGAACGCTCTCATAGGTTTAATATTACATAATTAACAAAATTTATATCAGAAAATATTAATATGATCACATTTTATTTATTTACTAGTAAATCTACAGATCAGAGGCCTCAACGTCAGCTCTAGATATCATTGTTCATTAATCTCACTCATTTTTAACATTATTTGCATAATATTTGATACCCTAAAATTCAATCTTTTAAAGTTTACATTAAAGTACGTAAAGTAAGTTATACATTTATAAGAATATAAAATTTATCGAAAGTTCCGGAAATTTTAGAAGTATCGCATTAAACACAATGTTATGCAATGATAGGATAAACTGCTTATTACTGGGTTTTTTTTTCAGAATAACAATAGCAGCACAATAGCATAACAATAACAACATACCCCTCGTCGTCGCTTTAATATTCTCAATTTCCAGTAATTGCGCTATTTCATTTCTTAAGTATATGTCTGAATGTATTTACTATTTTAATTTCATTAGAATAACCATCTCTTAGTACAAGATATTTTATGTTATCCTTAAAATAATACTTATATTTCAACTACTAAACATCATATGTTGCTGAAATTGAATAAAATTTCGCGTATAAAATATACTTATACAAATTTAAATTCCTCTTATGTGACCTATATTCAATTTACGCATTCAACGTTTTTACTATTTTCATTTGAAAAACCGATTTGGTAATCATTTTTAGTAGTTAAAATAAATCCTCATCTATTTCATTAAAAAAAGCATATTAAAAACTTATATAACCCAAAAACTAGCTATTTTTAATAAAATTTTGCGTCAAAATAATGTGATTCACTTGAATTTTCCTTTGTTGATATTCTTCGAAATATAGTTGCTTAGCAATCATTTAATGAAAGAGAAAAAAAAATGATTTGGAAATTTTTGTAAAAAATGAGAAATTAAAAATGTTTTATATATTTCAAATTAATGCATAAAATTTTCCAATAATTTATGCAATTAATTTCGAAATTCTAATAAATATATTAGCAAATTTTCAAAGCGATAGGATTAAATTAAGATCTCCATTTTGTAAATTTAGAATTCATAATTTAGCATTTTTAATTATCCCAATGCGACATTTTCTTTTCGGTGAAAGTTAAAATTTAAAAAAATCGTCTGACTTCCCATTGAAAATCATTATGACCTAAAAATAAATGTTCTATATTTTTCAAACCATATGCCAGTATTTTGGAGGTTTACAATGAATGTAACGAGTGTTTTTCCCTAATATTAAGAAATTATATGGAATTATTGTGAGGATTCTAGAAACAACCACAACGCTCGGGCAGACTTTAATTTTTAAACCGAATCATTATACGAGGCATACTTAATCACGAAACAAGATATATTTAGAAACAGAATCAGCCAGTAGAGACTGACAGGATGGCATTATCTCTAAAGGTAGAACACACAGATTTCTTGCCGAAAAGGCTCAATTTAATTTTTCATTTTTTTTAAAATAAATGTATTTTTAAAATTGCGTTTTAATTTTCATTTCGAACCACATAATATCACTCTCATAAGAAATCTATACATACGTACTTGCAAGGAATTATTGATTGACGAAAGTACTTGGTACGCTGTGAATCCAGTTTGGTTTATAGACCTGAATCTCAAAACCTTTCTTTGGTTAGAACCTTTATTACAGAAGAATGGTCCAATAATGAACTAATATTATTTTAAAATCTCATTTCCATTTTTGTAACGGCGCTTGGTATACTGTTTCCCACGGGCAACAAAGACGTAGTGCTGCGTTATCAACATGAGGCAATTTCCCAAGTTCGGATGAAGGCGTTGTCTTTCGAAATAAATCGTTACCCTCAGAAAGTAATCTTTTAATACGAAGCTTAATCAGACAGCAACGATTTGATACAAAGGACAATGACATCGTTTAAACTTAGGAAACTGTTTCAAGACGATGACGCTGCGCTACGGATTTGATTTTTTTAGAGAAACGATTATACACAATCACCTGTATTACGAGGTTTCTATCTCAGTTTCTTTAAATACGGACATTACAAAATTATTCAAACACTTAAAGGTTTGGAATAGAAGCTCTTCCAAAAACATTACCTTTATGCAACGCTTGTCGAACCATTGTCACTGACAAGGAAAGGATTAAAGACTTGGACCACCGACAGATTTTGTAGATTAGTAGAAAACTAAACACAGACAATATCCTCGAAGTAATAGACAGTCAAAATAGTGGTAAAAGCAATTAGAACCTTGTCATTATAAGGAAAATGTGCACATTATGTGTTCGTGCTATGGCGTTAAAACTGATTTCGTCCTCGGTCAGTCTTTTTAATTCAAAGTAATAACGCCCGTTGAACTGATACCCATTACAGCATATTCTTGACGCAGCATACGATTTTGACTCTGCAAGAAAGTGATGCCCTATCTTCGTGAAGCTTTGCATACTATCACACATAGTTGAAAGGTGAAGATTGTGCTTTGCTCTCTCTTCGGTGATGTGTGCCCTGCTAGATCACCAGACAAATTAAGGACAGACACTACCAGTTAAAAAATAATCTGAAAACTTTCGTTTGGATTTAGTTAAATTTTCTTACCGGATATGTTTCTGATAATCTTTCCACTTTCTCAATCAAATTCTTGTATTTCGGAAAGACTGAATACTCTTCCGTTTCCTAGGAATAAATAAATGTAGTGTCAAAAAACAGAGTTACAATAAAAATAAGTAAATTTATAGATTTAGGATTTTTCTTTATCAAAGACGATAACGATCTTATTTTTGTACTTAGCTGTATTAAAAAAATTGGAAATGTTATAATATAGTTTATATTCATCGTACTTTTAGGGAATATGACAAAACAGAGTAACTTGAAAATTGGTATCTTAATTTGAAGTTTTATGCAAGAATAACACAACAAGTGTGTAACATTTTATGACTTCAGATTAAAGAAATCTTGCACGAAAGGCGAAATTTAGATGGATAAAAAAAGAAGCTTAAAAGAAGTGTATTTTACAGTTATTGTAGCACTTCCAATAGGAGGTGTGAAATCATCCCATGTATAGGCAGGATTTGTTTCCTAGTGAAAATTTTCTGTTCAGAATTGGAAGGGCACTTGTTGGGAACAAGTTTCTCTTCTGACAATGAATTGCAGACAACTGAACTGGCTAAATGATTGATTTCTATTGAATCGAGATGGATAAGTTATTGATTCTGCATTCTGATAAAAAACCTCAATCAATTTGAATTTTGAGCAAAAATGTAATGTGTAATTATCTATTTCTTGCATTTTATAGCAGATATTACCTTATATTTCTTATTTGGCGTTATAAATTTTACTGCCACTTGCTTTATAAAGTTAACCACCGCAAAGTTTAAGCACAAATGAACATAAAGTGTAATAACTAATGTACACAATATTTGTTCGCCAACTATTATAATGAATATACATATTGGATTTAATTGATTGAGGAAGGCTGTGGTGATTTAAAATAGGAAAGAAAAGTATAGCCTCCTTTAACAACCTACGCTAGACATGCTAAAATACTTACTAGCTAATGTTAGACCATTGGCAGCGTACTTTTTGAATTTCTCGTCTGCATTTCAATATTTTTAATGATTTTTTGCAGAAGATATCTAAGGTCGATGTCTTACTGGATCTGTTTCAATGTTCGCTATCTAGGTTCATTTTGAGGACCCTTTAAATTTCGGATCCAATGAAGATCGAGACGTTTCTTTATTGCCTTGTAAAATCCATACAAGCAAAATGATAATTGTTTTATAAACAACAATAGCTGGGAGTTTAACCTTTCTACTAACATATTTTCCACAATTCTACCACAATTAAGGTGAACAAAGTCACAAAAAATTTTGGTTCAAAATTTAACAAAAACAGCTGAAACTCTTATAAACCCTGCATTTACTCAAATGCTTCAAAACCACGCGGACGGTTGACAGATGTTCATTTTTTAAAAATAACGGTGTAGCAAGCAGAAATTTTTGGAAAATTATTGCATGTATTTTAAGAAACATAAAAAGTATATTTGCAACTGACTTATTGATTGAATTACTTTTCTTTTGGCCATTTTTAAATTGTAATAAAAAAATTTGATAATTATTGAAAAATTATTGAAGAGAAACAACAAAAGAAAAAAATAGGTTGAAGAAAATGAGGTCTTGGTACGTAAAGGATACAGATATAATTCATCTTAGATTATCTTCTCGTAGAAAATAGAACAAAGGACAGAATCTTTATAAATGGAGAAAAAACTAAGTGTACATTAACTCAGTGTTTCCTTTTAAATTCAGTTTGTATATTCTGTTTGTTTTGTGTATACAGATTATACAATTTCAGGATACAATAGGTATTAATATTATTTACACCAACGACTAAATTGTAAATATTATACCAAAAAATATTCATATATTAGTTATATATATATATTGCAGGGCCATACAGGGCACATTTCTGCCTGTAGATGTTACTTTTACGAATTACATTTTAATACTATTAAAATATAAAAATCACGCTAAAAAAAAAAGACTTGCTCTCTCGTAAGAGATGGTGGCTGGCTAAAAGCCTTCCACTAATTTCTTAAAGAAATCGTCATATCTCCATGAATACACGCGTTATTATTACACAAATGAACAGAAATGTTGTACAATATTCAGAAAACTCATGCGCTGCAGCGACAGATCATTTTGTGCATTTTATTTTATAAGGTGATCTCAAATGTTATTTTTCTTCAGTTTGTTATTGGTACCCTAATTATACTCGTGATCAAATCTTCGTTGAAAAATAAGAGGTCAAATGTGTTCAGTATATTTTTAAAGTTCTAAAAGAATTCGTTAAGTATCTCTTTAGATGTTCGATAAAACGATGAAAATTGAAACATACACACAAATATTACACAGTTATTTCATATTAAAGAATACTGTGGACTTTTGAAAAAACGGGTTACGAAACCAGAGTCAAACACAACCAGAAACCGACCCACAACGAAAACAAATATTGCTAACCTGGCCTGACCCACAGGTTGGGTCGGGTTCAAATAAATTCGGGATACTCGACCTAATGCAGGGCTTTCTATTTTCTTGAGTTACAACAAGTAAATTTTTAACAAAAAAAAAATAATAAATAAATCTGATTTTAAGGGATTGTTTCTTATACCTTCTTGTTTTGGGTGCAATCCTGTATTGTTATCCGCATTAGAATCTTGCATGGATCTCATTATACAGAGTCAAATCCAAATATTCTATTTGAAGTCAACCCGAAATCCAAGATACTTCAACCCCATATTTTAATGCATTACTACATATTTTAATGAAATCCTGAAAAAATACCTTGTAATTATATTTCTAATATCAATTTAATCTTTTATTTTAAAAAGTAAACGTATATATAGTTATTTATATTCAAATATATAGTTTTTTCACCTTACAGAATATTGTGGACATTCTTTTGAAAAAATATGCTATCAAACAAGCTTCTCAAAAGCCAACCATAACACAAAACAATTAGAATCAACCCGATCCGCAACCACAAAAGTCACTACTAACCCGACCCAACCCAAATGGTCGAGTTCTGTTAAAATCAGGTTACACGACCTGATGCAAGACAGTCAAATTCATTGTATATCCCATTGTTACCAAAATCACATTTTGACGCGCAGTAGACGTTGATATGTTAAAAGTTATGAGATGTCTTCTAAAATATACAGGGTGTATCTGAAATGCTTCAACAAACTCAGATAGTACTTATGAAGACGAACAAAAAATGCAATGGCACATGGGGTCGCAAATGACGTTTAAAGGATGAAAATCGAGAAAATGAGTCTGGAAATGGACAAACTGAGATAAGAAAGAAACACTCCAGAAAATTATTTATTGCACAGAATAGGTACAACACAGCTCCTGAAGTCCAGAGAAAACAAATATTTTACAACAATTGGTCAAAGTGTCGACCGCGGACATTATTACACAAGAGTACATCTACGGAGGAACGACTAGCGGACACGCTCGAAGATTCCGGGAGTTTCCTGGATTTCTGTTACAGCGGTCACAATACGCGCTACTACTTCTTCTGGCGTTTCTAGTGGCGGCTCATAAATGAGGGATTTCATCTGTCCCCAGAAGAAGAAATCCGAAGGGTTGATTTCCGGCGAGCGTGGAGGCCAATCAACGTCCAATCCATCTTGCCATCACCATATGCATATCCAGCCATTTCGTTATTGGAATAGGGAGCCATTCCTACTAAAAGCACAAACAAAATGGTTTCGCAATGATACTACCTATCAACATTGGCGTTTCATGTACTTACAACGCATGCTTGCTGAAAAGTTGCGTTTATTGGTCTATTTCTAAGAAGATAGAAAATTTGCATACGTGAATTCCTGCTCACAGATTGTTTGGCTTTCTTCCACGTTTTTGTTATCTCTTTCTGACCGGATATGCACAACGTGAAAGAAAAACCAGTTTCGTGCTACTAGCCAGTTCTGCAGAAAAGCAGCATGCGAGATTTCGATATTTTTATTAGTTTTGCGATTTTCACCTTTTAAACGTCATTTGCGACCCCATGTTCCATTGCATTTTTTGTTCGTCTTGATGGGTACTATCATCCCTCTAAGTTTGTTGAAGCATTTCAAATACACCCTGTATATATATATGCAAACGATACTATGACTATTTTAAAGACAATCTCAACACCATACTGAAAATTCGTGACAAGTAGTCAATTTTTACTGAAGTTAAATACTGTGACGTAAAAAAAAACATGAAAATCGACAAATATATCATTTTTACATTCTAACCATATTGAAACGGAACCATTTGCAGAAAGAGACTTTCCAATAAATAAAAAAAAAAAACATGAAAACAGGACCATCCGTTCAAAAGTTATGCATGGACACACATATAAATAAAAACATACAAACGAATTGTATAACTTCCTTCGTTTGAAGTTGGTTAAAAAAATGTTAAATGGGTTTTGTAGTATGGAACATAAACTTCATTTTTGAAAGAAAAAGAAAGGGTCACCTGAAATCTTCTAAGTGTTATGTTGCAGTAAGTTGCATCATGAAAACCATGGACATGATATTTCAGTGAGGTGTTATCCACCGCCATCGAAACATTATTACGATGCTTTACAACGTGCTTTCCGAAAAGAAAAAAAACTATTTCAAAGTGCAATAAAAAATCTGCTTTTTCTACAAGATTTTCTTAAGAAAAACCTATTTAAAAATTGAATTCCAATTTTCTAGGAAAAACACAATGGAAACTATGACTTTAAAAATATTTGCCTATGACAAAGGCGATATAAAAATGTAACGATAGAGAACATCAATGTTTATTTAAATCTGTTAAACTAATTCTGTAAATATAAACTTTACTCAAACTGTTCTTTAAATCGATGGAGAAGGTTTTTCGAAAATGATTTAGCTAATTAAAAGAAAAGTTTGTGTGTTTGTTAGTTACATTTTTATCCCATTTGTATATATATATATATATTCAATTATTATATATTAATAATTATAAATTAATAATAATAATAATAATAAATTATATATTATTCAATATTTTCCCTTAAAAATTCCCATTCTAAAATTTTAATTTTATTGTTTGTTTTTATCTCTGAATTTCCACGGTTTGCTAGAATATTATCAGATATTCTGGGAGGGTTTTTCGCACTCTTTTTGTGCCTTTTTACATCTTTTTTCCATCCTTGCGACCGAGTTTTTAAATACGTTTACACCAGCTCTTAATGTTTATTTCTGAGATGTGAAATAATGTAGACATCAGTGAAGGCGTGAAATATGCTAAAATTCCTTTGAAGTTATTCTTTTAATCTCTTCATTGTTTGATAATATAACGTTGCTGATCACAGCTGAATCGATTTGGTGCAGTATCAGAGGGCCTGGGAGTCCTTTATCGTGATGGAGTAAACTGATAAATAAATATGCTTTTTCTTAATGATAGTGATTATTTGCGTGCAAAGGGGAAATCTCATGGATTAAGAACTTCACTGCTTTAAACTCGCCGCGATCACTGCTACAGTGTTCTCTGATTGCGATATCACCAGGAATAATAAAATATATTGACATGACAGCTTAGAGTTTATCACAACTCATCACCACTTCATCTTAACCAAAGCTTGTAAGTATTGTAGAAAAGTCATGAAATGCTACATATATATATATACATGCCGAGTATCCCAAATATGAGGGACCCTTTTTAAAATTACATAATTCAAAAACGGTTACCGATAGGAATGCCCGTTTTTTGCATCTTTATTAAAAAAAGTCCTTCCGGCCTGTACCGGGAGGAAAAGGTAGCTTTCCTATATCTTAGTTTTAAAATTTTAGCTATTGTTACACGAAAACAGCAAGTTAAAATGCAAAGAAAACGTTTACAAAAGATTCGTTAATACTGAATTTGAATAAGAAATTCGTCAAATTATTGAGCAATAAGCCGGCTTCATTTATGAAGACTTATTTTGGTCGCCAAATTTGGCGATATTTCGCGAAATGTAGCCAAGTTTGGCGAGAATTTGGCGCTAACGGATATGAATATATAGTTTTATGCGTATGATTGGGAAAATTATTACAACAATGAAAATTTTTGTAATGTGCTGTCTTGTTTCAAAATGTCAGCCACCCTAGAAATTCAAACTGCTCTATCTCAGCCATTTTTTAAGATAGAGGTAAACCAAAAAATGCTCTTTAATCCTCGTATCAAGGCCTAACACTTAATTAAAAAATAAATTTGAATTTTTATCTTTTTTGTCTATTTATTTCAGTTTTAAATTTTTAAGTGGCCGCCATCTTGAAACAAACTGGCGGACCAAGCTGGCCAACGAACTCGGTCAAGACATTGGTGAGCATAATACACACAATTAGTTTCATCAAAATTGATTTATAAATACGAGCATATATATATATATATATATATATAAGGATATATCTATATATATAAATCAACATTTGAATGGAGGGTATTTTTGGGGTGTGGGAGTCATGATCGGTGAAAATATATCGAAATTTTCCGGAACTGCTTTCCTCCGACCGGCTGCAATAGGTAGCTTTATACTTTTTTGTATTGAAAGCTACCTAAAAGTATAAAGCTACCTATTGCAGCCGTTCGGAGGAAAGCAGTTCCGGAAAATTTCGATATATTTTCACCGATCATGACCCCCAGACCCTAAAAACCACCCTCCGTTCAAATGTTGATTTATATTATATATATATATATATATATATATATATCTGAGCTATGTCATACGATAACGCTCGAATTAATAAATCAATTTTGATGAAACTAATTGTGTGTATTAAGCTCACCAATGTCTCGACCGAGTTCGTTGGCCAGCTTGGTCCGCCATTTTGTTTCAAGATGGCGGCCATTTAAAAATTTAAAACTAAAATAAATATACAAAAAAGTTAAAAATTCAAATTTATTTTTTAATTACGTATTATGCCTTGATCCAAGGATTCCAGAGCATTTTTTGGTTTACCTCTATCTTAAAAAATGGCTGAGATAAAGCAATTTGAAATTTTAGGGTGGCTGACATTTTGAAACAAAACAGCCCATTAACGCGATTACTCGCAAATTATTTTCTTTCATTGTTGTTATAATTTTCCCAATCATACTCATAAAACTATATATTCATATCCGTTAGCGCCAAATTCTCGCCAAATTGGCGACATTTGGCAAAATTTCGCTAAATTTGGCGACCAAAATAAGTCTTCATAAATGAAGCCAATTTGGCTATTGCTCAATAATTTGGCGAATCTCTTATTCAAATTCAGTATTAACGAATCTTTTGTAAACGTTTCTTTGCATTTTAACTTGCTGTTTTCGTGTAACATTAGCTAAAATTTTAAAACTAAGATATAGGAAAGCTACCTTTTCCTCCCGGTACAGGCCGGAAGGACTTTTTTGTATTGAAAGCTACCTAAAAGCCATAATTTTAACTATATGATTTCAAAATTAGTTTAAAATTTTTCCAATAGGTGGCACTCTAAACTGAAAAATCTAAATGACAATATTTGTAGGATTTGAATCTTTGCGATTTCTTTTTTGTGGCCACACTTTAAAGGCAAGTTTACCTACAAAACCAACAAAGTTTAGCAGAACTGGAACATTACATTACATTTATGAGGCATGTGAGGACTTTCCTGATGAGACATATTCGTGGGTATCGGTTAGTTTGAGACTACGTCATATTATTCCTGCAAATGGTGGATATTTCGAAAATATTGTCATTTAGTTTTCAAAGCTTATAGCGTCACCTAATGGCAAAAATTTAAACTAATTTTGAAATTGTGTGGTTAAAAATTTATTGCTTTTTTAATAAAGATACAACAAACGGGGCATTTCTATCATTAACTATTTTCAAATTGTTCAATTTGAAAAAAAAGGTCCCTCTTTTTAGGACACCCGGTATATATATATATATATATATATCAGAGACAAATTTATGTGTATATATCATAGTGTGTATATATATTAAAAATAAATGTGCAACGTTAAATTAGCACAAATTAAAATCATTTCTAATTGCAAACAGCTGTTTCAAAGCCCTTAAGCTCCATCTTCAGTGCCAGCTCAAAAGGTAAAAACGAATTAAAAACTCGTAAGCCATGACCGCTTGCCTGCCATCTCTCGCCCCGCGGCCAGATGAAATGGCGTTGAATTTTTCAAAACAACAGCGGAGACGAAGAAACACACGTGACAGAGAGACCAATAGGAACACTCCGCCGACCGGGAAAGTTTAAGTGTGGAGGCGAATAAAGGAGGGGGGACGAAGAGAATAAACTAAGCGAAACGCAGCCAGACGTTTGAAACGCTTTGTACGGCAGAGAAAAAACCAGAAAGGGGGGGGGGGCAATGAGGATGAATTAAATGAAAGGTAGCCAGACATTTGAAAAATTTGGTGTACTGGACAAATCATTAACCAAGCTGCTCGAATTTTTCCATATGTAATAAGCTTCCCAGAAATTTAGGTCGTAAATTGATGAGCATTTCTGAATTATCGCACCTTCCGAAAAATTAAAACTGTGACTTTCAGACCAACAATGGTTAGCTATTGCAGATCGTTTAATATCACAATTTATAACATAGTTTTTATGCTCCCCTAAACGGACTCTAAGCGGTCTCTTAGTTTGACCTATGTACATTTTATCACATTCGCAAGATATTTTATAAATTCCCCAATGTGAAAGTCTGTCTATTGGATGTTTGAGGTCTGTAAATTTGATTTTGTTAAACGGTGCATAAACTATTTTAAAGTCGAAACTTTTCAAAATTCTAGATATTTGATGGCTTATTCTCGGAAAATATGGAAGTATAATTAAATTTTCATTGCGAACATTGTTAACACTGTATGTATATATATGTCGTGTTTCCAAGTTCAAATCCGGGAAGAAGGCAGTCGTGCTCGTGATAAATAGGGTTAGCTATGTTATTGGTTTCCCTTTTAGTTCGCATCAGGCGGCCGGGTGGTATCATCAACAACAAGAAATGTCAGTCCATATTTTTGTCGAAGAACCTTTTATTTCCAGTTTAAGACATCTCTTCAGGGAAAATGCTCATTAGCCAACGCTAAACGAAAAAAAATACAACGTTCCATTATTTTCTAGAATCCGTCCCGATTCTTTTAGCAAACACCAGCGTCGAAAAAAATTCCTCTCCGAATCAGGATGATCGTGTTTTTAAACTAGCTTGCGTAATAATACAGAATACGTCACGTGACCCACTTCTATCGAATCAAAAGGTCTCTTTTGGAACTTTATCAATATTTCCGGTGGATTTATTTTGTTGTAAAATGCAAAAACTTTCTACGCCCATCCAGAATATTCCATAATCTCGTACCAGATGCCTGTCATATCAACAAACCAGCTTATCTGTTTTTGAGGCTGTAGCTAAACTTCGAATTTAATACGTAATAAAAATAATAAGAAGAAAAGAAAATGAATCTTTATAAAAGGGGAAAAAAAAAGAAAGAATTAAAGTTTTTCGGAAATATTTTAATAGACATTTGATATTTAATAATAGGATAACTTTATGAAATAAGGTTTTTTGAGCGGAATATTTTAAGAGATACGATATTTTAGCATTTAAATAAAGAAGTTATAGCAATTTGACCACACGGGAATAATACTAATGAATTTTAATAATGGATTAAAATAAATATGTTCTATTTAAAGAATAAATTAAAAAAGCTAACGCCATTTTTAGAATAACTACATTCGAATAAATATTATTAAGTGGATTAGGAATAATTGGCTTTACATATGGATAGTAAAAGGCTATTTTAAGAATGAGAATTATTTTAATAAGCTGGGTTATATACCGAATATTATTGAATGGACAAATTTTATAGAATAATTGCGGAAAATTTTTTAATTTTGTTATATATATATATATATATATATATACACAGGGTTCGTACGGATCAGGGAATTTTCCAGGAGTCTTACCAGTATTTTTTTTATAGAAAAAAAATCTGAGTTAAACTCTTGAAACTTTGCCTGCTTCTAAGGAGAGATTTTCTGTAAGAAAATACTGGTACCGAAGAATTTCCAGGTCTCAAAATTCCACGAGCCGTACGAATCCTGTATATATCAATATCAACGAAAATTTTATGTATATATTTGTATCAGAACAGTTTTTAAGCCATAGTTTATTAACAATGGAAAATTAAAGAAACCTTCTTCGAAAATAACACTTGAAAATTAAATTAAAAAAAGTTAATGAGAACTTAAAAATACGATAATGACTATTTGTTATTTAATGCACTTTAAAATTGTTTGTATTTTCATTCCGATAATATCCGGCGACGATATCTTGTTCATCGCTTTTCACATTTATTTTCATGGTGCTAATTAATCCAACGACTGTAAAAACTAAATGATTGCAGTTTTTTAGAGGCGGAAGAATGGGGGGGGGGGGGTAGTGTAAATTCCTATAATGATTTTTCATGTATAAAACTTTGTCGAAAATCATTTAGGAATATATATATCTGTTTTGACGTCTTTATGTAGATGTAATCCTTAATGAACTTTCAATTAGAGTACTTAATAAAACTTAAATTTCATTAATTAAACTTCAGTTAAGCTGATGAAATTTATGATATTACGTCTTAATAACACGATTGAAATCAGTTACTTCCAAACCTAACTTTTGAATTAACTCGCACTAAAACTTAGTCTTCATTCAAATCATTCTCATAATTTAGCTGGTGAACGCTCCCCAGAACTTAGTAAGGTTGATTAAAGCTTCAAATGAATTAATGAAAACTTGCATCTCAATAAATTCGCCTTTATAACTGAGTTGAGAATTGTCAGAGTTGGTTAAAGCTTATTTTTTATATTGCCCATACAAAAAAATATGAACGTACATTTACAATGTTCTTAAATTCCAAATCTCTTGAATTTATCCTATTTTTTTAATTTCTAAATACTAATTCTTACAAAAAAAAAGAAAGTCTGCACTAGAAATATTTGTAACAAACAATTAAAGGTCTGTAGAGGAACTTTACTATCTGAAGTTGTTTTCACTTTTAAATTTTCTTCGAAGTACAAAAAGTAATTTTTAATCGAAACTATTTCACCAGTTCTTTTAAATCATCTGTTAACTCAGTAACTCAGTTGTAGTTAACTCCTTTTCGGTGTACGACGTAAATAGAAAGATGGTTAATTTTTCCTTCATAATTGTATCCAAGCGAACAATTGCTGATTCCTTACTCGAGCGTACGTCATGGACTTAAATCGTAATGTCAGTTTCTTGCTGGTTGGTACTCTGATTTTGTGAAAGGGCTATTTTGATGAAATGAATAGATTAAATAAAATCGCATTAAGTCACAAAATAATTTCCCTCCCAATTACTAGCATTAATGGGATAAAATATTATGAAGCACAGATTAAAATTCTGAAAACTTGCCTCTTTGATAGTGCTTTCCACAATTAGAGATTCTGAAACAATTTTATTAAATTCTTCCATATTTACCTTTTTTTTGTTCAGGACAGCTTTAGCATTTTCCGCTGCTGATGCGAAAGTATTTTCCATGTTGCTTTTATGTTAGTTCATCAGTTTTTGCTCATTTTTTGCCTGTAAATAGAAAATGTAAATTTTTTATTTGTAAAATTGTCATAGGAATAGTTTGAATCTCGAAAGGCAGAATAATAATATGAAAACTTATGTACAAAACGGATGTACGTGAATGTACAGACCTGGGATATGTGTAGGAGGAGGTTGGGGGGGGGGGGAGAACACCCCATACTAATTCTGCCTACAAATCAAATGTATAAAAAATACACATACCAATCGATTTCGAATATAATCTCCTAATAAATGGTGTGCACAATTGATTTTTATACATCATAGTATGCGTTCAATCTTCATATTAAAGTTTGTGCTAATATAAAATTCAACAGAAAAACATAGTTCGGCAAAATGCAAGGTGTACTTGAGAATATACGATTTTGCCAAGTGCAAATAAATACCTGTTGTATATTCTCAACATTTATTTAAGTCTTTAAATAACATGGACTGGGAGAGGATTTATTTTCTTTTGCCACAAAAAATGAAACTTTTTGACAAGTCTTATGGCCCAAGCCACACGCTGGATACGATAATTTTTCATTATTTATGAATTTGAAATTTTTTAAGATATGGTTAAATCCATACCCACATACGAATTTTCAAATTCTTTGGACGAAACATTTTGGAATTAAGATAATTCAAAGATATAAGATTATTTATCATCCTCTCCAATGTTAAATTACTTTATCATATGTTCTTCCATATTTCCTAAAATTAAAGTTTTACTGTGCTAATTTTCTGTATGAAAATGTTACTCTCAAACATGTTAGTTATGTTATTTTCATAATTTTATACGGTATGAAATAGGATTTACAAAATTAAAATTTGAAAAGAACTATAGATAATGTCTAAAAATGTTTACTGCTTTCTATTCATAAACGAACTCTATAGCCACGCATAAAAGTTTTGTTTGTTTCTTCAAGTATTTTAGTTATTCTTAAGAAAAGTCAAAACTTAGGCGTAAAGGACGAGACATAATTTGAAATAGAGAAATTTTATTTAAGTATAATTCCCTATTTCACGAATGTGTGTAGCCTCGTATAGGGGAGTCTGGGACACTTGATCAGGGAGGAGACATGAACCACCACAAATGTATTTTCCAGATTCCGTGTTACTTGAATGATGATTAATTTATAACGCCCATACATGATTAATTTATAACATTCAATTTTGTCTAGGTTGCAAAACTTCGTCCTTCAGTGACGTTTGATTTAAATAGATTGAAATATGTTTTTGCATGCTCAAAGTAAACATTGTTGTATTTTGTTGTTTGCTTGTCATTTATTTAAATTGTGAGGTATGCATATATTGAATTATATAATTATTTTCCAACATTTTACTGTTTGATGCCTTATTAATAATTTTGTCTATTTTATTTTGCTTTTTATTCTAGAAATAAAAATTCTTAAATTCCATATGAAAATCTCGTTTCTAGAGAGATATTGGAACAGTTGTTAAACTCTGTGTACACATGGACATGTTAAGACAATTTTTATAACTTTAAATTATTTCTGTTTGATAACAGACAAAAAATGCCGTCCAATATAAAACGGAGAAAAGTGCTACAGAAAGAGAGACTTCTACTAAACAATAAATTTATAATGCATTGGAAGATGTTGAAAAAAGGATATCATTGGGAATGACGACTAGGAATAAGAAGTGGGATATTGATAGAACTACGCTGCGCAGTTTTTGAAAACAAAAATGCAGTTTTTCCAATAAAACATTTCATATTTCATTTTTATGAATGCTTTTGCTGACTTTGGTATGATCATATCTTCCGGCTACTTGGTTCAAATCTCCCACATATCACGGGAGAAAACTGAGCCATTTTCAAAAAACAAGAGCAGCATTTTTGTTTATTAATTTAGAAAAACGTGATTTTTATGTTTTGAAACAAAGTAAACATACTTTCTATACATATAGATTCTATTTCTTTATTTTGAATTTAAAAGAAAATATACTCATTTTTAGAAAAAGGGGTTAAATTGTCCTGAACTCCATTTATAGACAACTTTGTATAAAAATTCTTTTGTTTCAAATTCTGTTAACATTTTTTTTGATAAATTCTGTTAAAAATTAGTCTGTAAAACAAATTCTTTCAAATTCTGTTATGTTAAAAATTCTGTTGTTCACTTGCAACTCTGCTCTACTATTAACCCTAGAAAAGTAGCTACGAGTCATTTTTACACATTCTATTATATAAAACATATTAGGTATTGAGCAACGCAATCTTTCTAGGATTAGACAGGTTGTGTACAATCGCTATATAATAATTTAAGTAGTAAATTTGTTTAAATATTTGCTTTCTTGTTGCAAGTTAAAAATATCTATAAAGTTAAATCTGCTTCTGATTTTAAGTATTTTACCACACGTGTAAATATATATATATGCTTTCGGAAAAAATATATATTACAGAACAGTAGTGGCTAGTCAGGGGATTTCACAATCACTTTGCTACCAGAATTTTAGTACATATATTTGACCTTATTTAATAATGTTCTATACGATTAAACAAGGATAAATTTATTTTAACTCCCTGACAAGCCGCAACTGTTACAGAACAATCAGCATGCAAACAATATAAAATAAAAACTCACCGAAACTTTGCTTTCTTTTTACTAAGTGTTCTAAATATAGAGCGATGCTACAATCCACTACTATATAAATTGTGTACATCTGTTTTGCAATACTCAGTTTTACTCAGGAATAATATACAAGATTTTTCTTGATTATCCCTTAATTGGAAATAGCAGTCTGTGACACTACTGCATTAACATATCTATTTGTTACTCCAAAACTGTTCATATTTTCAAAACATATGCTTCAGCTGTAACATTAAAGATTTGGTCTTGTTTGTGCATCAGTATTAAAGAATAAATACTTACGTTTAGTTTAGGACAAGTTAGTTTATGCAAAGGGTTTTTGTTATGTAAATGGCATTTTACGTTTGCGGTTAAAGGTTAAATTTGAAAAGAATTAAACTTTTTTTTACACAATTATTTTAATTTTAACAAAGTCATGTCAATTTTTTTAAGTAAAATTTAGCCGAATTTTAAAACATCTAAAAATAATTAAATAAAAATATTAAACGGAACTTAAAATGATTATAAGTAACATTTATCTTAAAATCTATTTTAGTAGCGGATCAGAAATAAAAAAATGCAATATTACTTGTAAAAATTCAATGAATCTGAGCTGTCCTGTGTGCAGGACGATTGTAAAATATGGGTTAAAGAATGTGTATTTAGAAAAGGCTCAGAGATGTTAAAATTATGCATTTGGATAAAAATTTAAACGAGTAAATAGGCTGTTTTATTGCAATAAAAATTTACGTGATAGTTTCATGTAAATGTGAATTAAGTACTATGACAATTCGGTATATTGCAGTGGTATATAATGTGTATAGGGATTCTTCTTAGGACTGATAATTGTTGGTGTATTTTTCAATTACAAAATACACGGGATTTAAATCAACCACCTTTTTCTTCAAAAGTTGGCTGTGTCAAGATTTATACCATTTACAGCTGACAATTATAGCTAAGCAACTGAAAACTGCATTTTTTCACGAACTGTTTAGTTGGAAATTATGTTAAATGCGGAAGTGATTGTCAAGAATTTATATCGCCGCCTATTAGATTATTTTCGTAGGCATATCAATTGAAATCGCTGATCACCGTAATTCATAACCAATCATATTTTTAAAGATTTAATTCAATATTTATTTTAAATAAATATCGTATTAAAATTTAGCTAATAAAGAGAAAATATTGAAACAAATGTATGTTTTCAAAAATCAAACTGTCTTCTACATTTTGTAGATCACTTTAGGTTTACCGTGTTGAAATGTATTATACAGAGTTCTTTACGTTTCTTTTTTATTCACGTTCTCTTTAATTTATTCACATGTGCATACTCTTAAGATTTTACAGCAGTTATTCAAGTTCTTTTATAAAGATATTTTTATGTTCTTTAACGTATTTGTTAACTTTATGAAAGTCGTCTATTCCTTGACAGGAAGATCAAAACTGGCTCTTGCTTAACAAATTTCTCTATCATAATCAAGCAAAACATTCAAATTGTTTAAAGTGGGACAAGCTATACAGTCATTATCACGCTAAAAAGGAATATGAGAATGAAGTCCAAGTCTGCGTATTTGTTCCACACAGCCCGGACAGTAGCTACTATGAAAAGTATTTGCATGATTTTCCTTGCATATAATGAAAAATAAGAGTAATTTCCAAAAATCCTCTCTGAAGGTTCTTTTCCCTGTTAATCCAACATAGCAAAACTTGTAGAAGTGTAAAACCTAAGTCATATCCCTAGATGGATTGTAATTTAATTCTTACATAGAACAGTAGTTTACAAGTATGGATATTAATATATTAAAATACATAACTGATTTAGCTAGTGTTCCTTTCAGCTTCTTTTTCGGTTGAAATACTAATGCTATTTTTGATATTCCTTATTAATTTAACTGAATGACTTGCTGCTAAGAATACACCTCTAGTGTTATATTTCAGAAAAGATGAAATAAAGTTTTAAAATTTTACTATTTCAACACAAACCAGATAGTACCTATTTGCTGATAAATTAACTAACGATGGAACTTGCCTCGTTTTTGCACTAAAAATATTTTTTGTCATATCGGGTACGACATCTATAAACTAGTACTGCTTTTTAAAAGGAAAAACTTCAATTTTTGACTAATGGTTTGATTATTTTCTAACTATATTTTTATACATAACACTTGTTTTACTCCTTTGTTCTAAATCACCTGTTGATGATTTTTTATCAGTATTTTCAGAGTACTAAAAGTCAATATATTTTATTCAATTTATGCTAACCAGGTTCAAGAATTGTATTTAAGTATCACTAAATATCTCAAAACATGTAACAGTTCAAATATCATCTGACAGAAGTGTTAAATGTTTTTTTAATACAAAATTGCAGGTTTATTTGCAATAATTTAGTGTCTAAATTTGACTCTCCAAAAATGTGTGTGCTGTTTAAAATATAGCACAGGATTAAATATGCTGACCTGGTTTATTATATATACAGCAGCAGTTTTTTTGGTTTTACAGTTTTTGTTTGTTCTCATTAAATATTTAGTAGAATAAAAAGTAACCTAATCATGGGATTTTAATTAAGAGATAACCCCTAAATTCTTATTTTAATATATAATTCTAAAGCTAATTGTACGATTTTCATGAAAATTCGTATTTATTATAATTCAAAAAGGTGTAGGGTGTTTTTTTCGTCCAAATTTTAGTACTACTATTGGGAAAATTTATTTTTTACATTTTACTATGAATATACCACTAAGCTAATTTATAAAATATTATAATTATAGTACAAACTATTCCCGGTTAATTAGTACCGATGGTATTTTTCTACTATTTGTGGCAGATTTAATAGTGGGTATTCATTTTTCCCAGGAAACTGAACAAGAGAAAATACAAGGTTATTATAGAAAGCAAGTTTTTCTAATGCGATAAAAAACAGATGGAATAATTTTTTGGAACGGAAATGCAATCGTTAGGCTACTTTTTTACTATATTCACTCCAGCAGGTATGCTACAGGCGACTATTTTTTGTTTTGTTTTTGTCAACAACTATTTCTGAACATTAATATTCGACCTTGAAGATTATAAATCTACTGCAAAATTTTTGAAATAGTGACGCATAAATTAATAAAAAAAAAATACTCGCCCGTGGCAGCTCTACAACCAGAATTGAGATATTTGTTATATCATGGGATCAACTTTTGCATTCCTGTCTTGAGAAGGCGTCTGGATAGAAATTAGTTTGTGACAGCTGTCTTCTTCTCTTCGTCATTTTTAAAACTTTTTCGGCTTTGACCGATCTGAACTCAGGCAGGCAAAAGATACTGAAAGCCAACTTTACAGGTAAGTTTTCCTTTGCTTTTAAAGGATACATACATGTATAATTTAAATTTAAGAAATAATTTTATACTAGTGGTGCTACCGCGTTTAAAAAATAAGTAAGAAAAATAAATAAGAATTTTAAAAAGATATCTTTTGACGACCCTTAAACGTGTTATAAAATGAACCGAAAAGGCTTTAAAATGCTGACCAGACAGGCACATTTTTAGGTGAATGGAAGGATGGCAATAGGTAACAGCGAAATCAGGACTACATAATGGATGGGAAAACACCTCAAGAGTTCAACTCAGTGACCTATGTAAACGTCATTTCGAGGGTGCGAGCTGAGATACAGTAAAACTTGCTAAGACGTAAGCGCAAGGCACCGGTGAAAAATCTGTTTTAAACAGGTTTTTGTCATAGCAAGTACCGCATTCCTTATACAATCAAACTTGCTTAGACAAAATCGCATGGGACACAGAAAAATTCCGTTTTAGACAAATTTGCGTCATAACAGGTAAATTTATACTGCATTTTTTTTCAATGGGAGAATAAAAAAATTCCTTTTTAAGGCAGGATTCCATTACAGTCATGATCAGTTTTCACAGGTCTTACTGTAATTGCATTTAATGGGGATCATTAATTTTTTCTTTAAAGGCGGGGACGCACAGATTTTGCTCCAATACATTTCTTATAAGTTAGTTGGCCTGAAAGTTTGATAAAAAGGGCAGAATTATTTCTAATTAACGCACAGTTTAAATAGTTAAGAAAAAGTGAAATAACAACACACATTTTGTTGAATTTAACTGTGTTTGTGAGTGATCCAAACTGGTAACTTTTTACGAAGTTAAATTTGATCTTAAATACATGAAATATGAAAGTACTGTTATTCAGAAAATATGACATTGAATAGCGTTTTCCATATTTCGATAAATGCAAAGGGTATTTCAAAAATGTCAAAATAGTTTTGAACTGAATTTTCAGACTCTACAGCCTGAGAAAGATCGTCATGAGACATCGGTCCTACTAACCCTAGATGTAATACATTTATCGAACGCTATTAGATTCGAAATTACTAACAACTATCTTCTAATTTCATGTTTTTACATTTAAAATTGAGTTAATAAATGTCTTTGAAAGTTCCCCCGCTGTTGAATGTGGAATTTTATTTATTTATTATATTTTTTAGAATGAGCTTAAGGTTAATTTACTTTTAAACTCTGTTGTACAAGGGAGATTGGGTACAAGAAACATTTTTCTCAAAGATAAAGAGACATTTAAATCTTTTTAGGTACGAGCCCAGTGAAAACTTTCTTCAGAGCCGAATTATTTTATCAAAAAGGTAGACCGTTGTTAATTTCTGAAATCAAATACATAAATGACGTATACATGAGAAAACTCTAAAAATCGCATAAAACAAATCGCAAAAATTCACAACTCGTTGTTCAAATTGCAATCAGCTAACGACCTTTTGATCTGCCAATTGCAACTGCCCGGTTGACTTCCAGCTGTGCCTACAATTCTATCAGCTACCAATCACAACTGCCCTTCAATGCTGTTTGACTTGTAGTGGGCGATTTGTGACGTCATTTGAAACAAAAAACGCTCCTAAACATGAAAAAAGTTTAAAAACGCATTAAAAATAAAATTATAAGAAAAAGTCTAATAAGAAAATTGAGATAATAAATAATCCACCTTTCCCTTTTAAAATTATGATTTTTTTTTATCTGTAAAGAATTATCAACTTTCTCCATGCCAAAAAGAGTAAAAAAAAATGACGATTCTGAGCGTATCTGAGGCTGAAATAGAAGCAATCATCGAACCAATCAAGCATTCTGAGCAAAATTACTTAGTGTCGAAGGAAAAAATTCGCCAAAAAATCAAAAATCGTTGTACGAATTTCGCATATACTTAATTGAAAAGAGGATAAAAAAGGTATATTGTGCCTAAAGATTTGAACCGGATTCCGTTTACTAATGTGGGTAAATCACAGCAAAACGTCAAAAAACACTAAAAATCGCATTTTTAAAAACATGATTTTTTATCTGTAAAGAATTATCAACTTTCTCCAAGTTAAAAACAGAAAAAGACGATTCTGAACGTATCTGAGGCTGAAATGGAAGCGCAACCACCAAACCAATCAAGCATTTTGGTAACATTTCTTAGTGTCAAAGGAAAAAATTCGCCAAAAATTCAAAAATCGCTGTACAAATTTCAAAAAAACTTTATTGAAAAGAGGATAAAATTTAGTATATTGTGCTAAAAGATTGTAACCGGATTACCGTTACTAATGTGGAAAAACGCAGCGAAACATGAAAAAACACTAAAAATCGCATTAAAAATTAAATTAAAAAATATATATTCAAAAATTCCAAATTTTGGCTTCAAGTTGCAAAGCTACATGCATGGAGGTACCTTCTCACCAAATTTTGTAGCTCTGCGTGCAGCAGTCTTTTCAGAACACAACGTAGAAACACACAGACACACATTGACTGACACACAAACTTACTTCTTTATTACAGTTGGTGATGATTAAACTTGTGGAAGAGCCCATTTTTGTATGAAAAACTCTTGTGAAGGGTCCTTTCTTAAAGCAAAAAAATTGCGAAAGGTCCGGTTTTAAGAAAAAAAAAATTGTGAAGGGTCATGTTTTAAGAAGAAAAAAAATTGTGAAGGGTCCTTTAACAGACCAAATTCTTCCTAAACAGATGCCTGGTTTTATACAATAAATATATCTAGAATACACAATATTTTTTTCATTCATTTAGGTGATTTTTTTTAATACATGTGAAATTTTGTTTTGTTAAAATAACTTACTAATAAGGATAAAAAGAAGTTGCATTCGTCATGCGAATTATTTATTCTCTGAACTGAGAAACAAACAAGCAAAAAAACCCTCAAGAAATAAATTATATCAAGATGGTCTTGATTAGGCGTAGTATTTTTAGTTTTTCGTATCTTGTTTATAAACGCAGATTCAAATTATCAAAAAATAGTATAAATCGTTAAAAATGCGAAATTAACTTACGGTAAAAAACTTTTTCAAAAGGTTTAACGTTATTTTTTTAACTAAAGGTTTCTGCCTGAACCAATAGAATGCTGATGTCATTAGGTGCGTTTGTTTTTTGTTTGGTTATTTTAGCAAGCATTTCGGAATTCGCAAAAGTGAATCCTGCGCGCGATTTTTTTTTTGAAGGGTTAAAATTCGTATTTTTCGAAGACGATTGCAGATGTCGAAAATAAAACAAATGTAGATATTGTCTGGTATTTTTAGTTTTTTTGTAACTCGCTCGGAAACGCCGATGTAAATTTTTAAAAATCGCGAAAATTGCGAAACGGCGTACAAAAAAAACTTTTTTGGAGGGTTAACTTTCGTATTTTTTTAAACCAAAGATGGCTTTGAAAAGGACAAAGATCTTTAATTTGGTGAACCCGGTTTTTTCCGTATCTTTTGTAGTCCCGCAGATGCGACGTTCAGAAAACGGGGGAAAAAAAACACGAATTCGATGCTTCTTGATTATTTTTTTAAAGGGTTAAAGTGAAATTTTTTCGAACAGACCGGATCGTTCGAAATTTAAAAGTACGTTCTTTGAGAATATGTAGGCGATTTTTTCATATTTACGGACATTCGCCCGTGGCGAATTTAGAAAAACTTAAAACGAAACCGGGTGACTACTGCTTTGTTTCTTCTAGTTACGAAAGCTGCGGAAAAAGGGCTGAGCATACGCGTGCGGATTTTTGAAGTGTGCTTTTTTATTTGGGATCTTTGATCAGTTTTTAATTAATAACTACTATAATTTTCAAAATATTAAAATTCTGAGATTCAGGTGCACCAGGAAAGGCCTTGGACTACCCTCACCTAAATTTTCAGACTTCTTGGTGCGCTAGATTTTCCTAGCCATCGCATACAGACGCAGACACACACACACAGACAGAAACACACACGCACGCACGCACATACACAGACACACGGACACAGACACACGGACACAAACACACACAGAGACACAGACACACAGAGACACAAACACACACACAGAGCGAAACTTTATTTTTTTTAGTATAGATTATTAAACAAGAAAGCGTCCTTCATCAAAATATTCGAACTTTGTGCGATTAGTTGAAATATGAAGCACTACAATAATGAAAAGGGTGCCATCAGTTAGTAATGGTCAAAATTTTTAGCTTTCAAGGGATTTCTCAAATCCATAGGAGCTAATTTCTGACACATATGAGAATTCATTTTTGTTCGGAAACGCATGAAATTGGAAGATGTTATTATTCAAAAACTATGTAATCGTATCGTGTTTTACAATTTTTGGTAAATACAGATCTTTCAGAAAACATTGTCAAAGTAGGCGTTTGAACAGAATTTCCGGGAGCGACCGAGCCGAAGAGAGAAATCTGTCGTCACTGACAACAGGTCATTACTTACCGCTTACATTGCAGGTCATTACTTACCGCTTACATTGCAGGTCATTACTTACCGCTTACATTGCAGGTCATTACTTACCGCTTACATTGCAGGTCATTACTTATCGCTTACATTGCAGGTCATTACTTATCGCTTACATTGCAGGTCATTACTTATCGCTTACATTGCAGGTCATTACTTATCGCTTACATTGCAGGTCATTACTTATCGCTTACATTGCAGGTCATTACTTATCGCTTACATTGCAGGTCATTACTTATCGCTTACATTGCAGGTCATTACTTATCGCTTACATTGCAGGTCATTACTTATCGCTTATAACTTGATAAGTAATTCATTTATCAAAAAATGGAAACAAAACTTTCGATTCAAAATTACTTCAATAGTAATTTTCCTTGTAATTAGGCCTGCAAGTGCCATGCATTAGCGTTTAAAAATGAGTCCGTAAATGCATCTGAAAATTTCGCGTTGTTTGGCGGGGGAAAATATTTGAGAGCTTTAAGAACATCAGCATTAATATTTTACTCGCAACAAGATAAACTATCAATCTGTGTTTTTTCACATTTCTTTCAAACTACGTTATCAGAATTTGCAGTAGTGATTTTTTAAAATAATTTATGAGAAGGAAATCTAGTAAAATGCATTATCAAACCTCTTGATTTTTGTAGCTTTAGTTTAATGAAGGAATATTTTTCTTTCAGTCTAATTGCACAGGAAATTAAAACTATGAAATTTGAGGAATCAACATTACTGCAAAACTTAACATTCCTCAGATTTATAATAAAAGCGGTGTAATCTAAATAAATAAGTTTATAGAGAAAAAAAATAAATTAGGCAGCATAGTTGGGGCAAGTTTAGAAACACTAAATCCTTTGTTTTGCGAGTCAAATCAATTTTATTGCTTAGAATTTAGCAAAAACTTATAATCAATTATATACCACATTCATAGGCAATACCACATACATAGTTAATGGCATGATTGTTTGTAATCAGGGTTAGAATATCCGAAATTTTTTGGATGAAAAGGATTTTGTAATTGTACAAAATCATGATTTTTAAATAGTAAATAACATTCATATCAACTGGAAATTGGTCACAAACATTAAAAATTTGATTTTTTACGTAATTTCCTTCCAAAAAGATATTAAAATTTTACAAATCCATTTATTTTCAACAACTAACAATTGTCTTGCTGAGGGAAAAAATGTTAAAGCTGTTCTAAAAATCCAAAATGCTACTTTTTAACATATTATAGAAGTTATTTTTATTCTTAGACACTTGAAATTGGCAAGAGCTGTTATTCAGAAATCGAATAGAGTTTTCCCTCTTACAGTAAAAGCAAAGTAGCTTTAAGATAATGCTGTCAAATTTAGCATTTTGAACAGGTTTTTGAGGTGTAATAACTTTAGAAAGGTCGTCAAGAGACAAGAGTCGCATATAACTCAAGATGTAATGTATTTACAGAAAAAAAGATAAACGCTATTAGATTTCAAATCTCTTCTGCAGATTTCATGCTGAAAAATTATTCCGTGAATATGTCAGTTTTGCGCTGATGAGAGGGAAAATACATATAGATATATATTTAGAACAGATTTAAACCCACTAATATTTAAATGTATAGTAGTCAGAAAAGCCTCTTGCCCTCTTTGCCATATAAACGTATATTACAGTCAAGTCGAGTCCATTGAGAAATTTCTTCGAATATAAATTTTAAAGTCTGATAAAAATTTGTTAATTTACCAGTTTTCCTTAAAATAGCACAGACGGAAGAAAATTTTTCGAGTCCCTAAGTCTTTTTAATGACAAAAGAAAAAAAACGTTTCGTTAGGTGTCGTTTATAAATGCATGAGGTGCGGATCAGCATACAAACAATTTTTCTTCAGACTTAAAAAAATGTATTTTAGATTTTAGCCTCGTTGGGACCTTTTATAAACGAGCGACCCCTTATATCTGCTCCCGATTTCATTAGACTGAAATCCGATAGTTTAAAATATTAAATGACAAAGTTTGCAATAGATTGCAGATTTGTTGAAATCTACATTCAAGAAATATACAAGAGAAAATCTTAATTTAAAGTATGCAAGTAGTACTACTAGAGAGTTGATATTTAGTTTAAAAATTAAATTAGAATCAAAATTTTAAAATCAAATGAAACTAAAAACGAAAATTAGAAAATTACCAAAGTTTAGCAGACTTTAAAAGTTTTATTTAAAGAAATTACTCGATTCTTCTTATCCCGAGTTGAATCTGAAAATTTTATACATGTAGGGATGGAAAATACTTTATTATCGTTCATAGCCGTGTACGATAGATAGCAAAATTCAGGATTCTTCTTTCTCAAAACTAGTCTTGAAAATAACAAGAAATCTGGCTGGATATCTGGCTAAAACATTTGGTTGAAAATTAGTTTCGAAGTGTATATAAAACTTACCTGATAAGTTAACAATCACCAACATAATTATTAGTCAAGATTATGCATGTAGCTGATTAAAAAGTACGTGTGAAGTATATTTTTTCCTTTGGATAGTAATAAAAATTTTGACACATTGAACACTATTTAAAGAGAATTTTCTATGCTTACGTTATGTATTAATCATAAATAAACACTAGTAAACTGTTTATTTACCACAAAGAAACTGTTGAATTATAAAAATTCAATTAAGAATTTAGAGCGGAGATTGGTGGGGGGGGAAGCAAAATGATTGAAAATATATTTTAAAAATATATGAATTTCAAAAGAATTTTTAACGATAACGAATGAAGTTTTAATTATTAGCAGAAAATTCATTCATTTAATCATTGGGAAAAAAATCGTTTTATCCCATGACAAGCCACGTAACGATCAAGCTGTCTGTGTGACGTAACAGGCATCAGCAGATCCGAATGTGAAAAAATAAGTTTTTCATATTCTGTTTTAGTAAAGATGTGAAACAAACAATTATTCCTTTAATTCTGCAGAAACTATTTTTTATTCGTAGTTTAAAGTCTATATACAGATTATTCAGAGTCTGTTCTTGGTAAAAGATGGCAACAGATTCTATTCATTATTTGTATTCGGTCGAAGTAATTTTCTGTTAAGTTCAAAGGCCACATACAAGTAATTCTGTGTGTTATATTTAAAAGTTAAACATGCTTTATTAAAAAACTCCAATTTTCTTTTAGTGTTTTACAAATTTATTCGAATTTTAATCTTCAGTAAAGTAAGAAATCTGGAAAAGTTAAGATGTTCTAAAGTTCAGATGTGAACTATAAGGCCATGCCATTCTTAATCAAAAGTATTGTGTCATTCTAGTCTATAGCTAGAAATTTACAGCATTTTAATTCAATTTATAGAAACCAGTAGTGTATGTTTATTAATCAGTGTTTTACCATATGTGATCTGTTAAGTTGTTTCATGCTTGCCTGTGCCATTTTCTAGGGAACTGCGGTAAGTAATAACCAATAAATTCTGAACATTTATTTTAATACTAATTCTTAATTGAATAAGATTTAAGTCAATTCCGTTTATTCTTAATTATTCGCAAATTCCTTATATTTCTACCTATTTATGACCCTACCGATCAGAATAAGACACTAAGGGAATTTACAAAAAATTAAACAATAAGCTATGGAAATTTAATATAAATTTGCATTTATTATATAGAAAAACAAATAGTGCACTTGAAAATGGAGATAAAAAATCAGAAAGAAGAAATAGAGATAGATAATAACTAACCTGTCACAATCCTTACGAATCCTCAACATCGGCTTGACACTAGGCCATGCAAACCAACAACAAAAAGTTAGTACTTTGAAATCAAAGCGAAACGTACTTATGCAATACCAATGAAAGACGACTGTAAGGCTACATACATAGTAAGCGTGCCAACTTAATACTAGAATAGGGGCGCAAAATTGAAACAACTGCGCTACCGTGTTGACGGAGTTGATAATGCCAATGCGCACGCTTTTAGGATGACGTTAATAGGTATGACAAAATCTACCATCTGCGCATTCTCCTGAATCTTTACTCACTCATGGAAGATTTATCTTGATTACCAGATTTATTGCCAATATTTTTGATACAGTTTGTTTCGATAACATATGTACAGTCGTGGAAAAAAAAAACGGAACACCCCCCACTAACTCTGCAACAAATTATAGTAGAAGGAAGTGACTGGTACCAAACGATTGGAAATAAAGTCTACTTTTAAGTGATGTATATAAAATTTGCTTAGGGGGCCATATACATATAAAAACACACCCAAACTTTGTTTTTTTCAATAGCAAGACCCAAATTTGACAACATATTTGAAATCTGCAGTTCAAACTATGCCTAGATACCAAATTTCATTAAATTCCTACGATTAGTTTCTGAGAAATTAATTAATTTATAATGAGCATATTTAAGGGGCTGTATCCAAATTGAAGTTCGGTGCTCGATTGTTGAAATGCTGCAGAATGTCACCTTTTAATGTATTATGTTTTACCGATATGACCATTTTACTCACTTAATAAGTTTCGGTTATTGTTATATGCTGTAAGATAATGTTTACAAGTGTTGAATTATCCGATTTTAACCCCTTGGGGACGAGCGACACGTATGCGTGACGCATAAGATGCTCAGAATCCTCGATTTTTCCCACCAGTTATTTTTTATTGCAAGCTTTGCCTTATTATATCTTAGCATTTCCACGATTCAATTAGACGAAAATTTCTGTTTTGAAAAACCGGTGGTAAATTATTAAAAATTCTGTAATAGACGCTCGTCACGAAGGGGTTAAAAAAACATAAGATTATTTGTAATTAAAATAGTTTTAGAATATGTAAATGTTATTGGAATTTTACAGGTGCTTTTATAATGCTTTTTTCTCAGATTTTGCATCTATTTAACTCGCCCTTTTTTTTTTTGTTTATTGGCAGAAACGTGAATAATATTGACAAATACAAAATTTAGAATTAAAAAAAAATAGTATAAAGCAGCGTAATGAATCAAAGTAAAAAAAAAAAACGCAGATAAATTGTTTTTTAGTCTGAAAATAAATCCAGACATTGCTTTTTTTTTAGTACCGAGAGGGGGGGGGGGGGGTGTCTTGTTTTGAGATATGTTCGCAGAATTTACATTCCGATTTATTTGAAGACCTAAAACTAAATATATGTTATAAAGACATCTGAATAACTTTACATCCGTTATTCTCCTTCGGAATAGGGGTAATAATTCTATGATTAAACCTATTCTGGTAGTTCATTTGAAATTTTACAATTAACTCATTAATGCCTCCTGGTAAGAAAACTTGCCATATGACATTTATTATTTATTATTATTATTATTATTATTAGATTTCTTTGCACACTGCTAGCGATTGGGAAATAATCTTGCCTATCAGAAAACCATAAAAATAACTTGTAATTTTTTTTCAATTAGCCTGTTTAATCGAATAGATTTAAATACGAAAGTTATAGAAGAAATATTGTAATTTTTTCTTCGCAATAAACTACCAATATAAACCTTACCTATTAATCCATGCTGAAACAGTTTGAAGAGACACTTGAAAATGCCCAGCTATATAACGAAAGCTTCTTCCAGCTTGCCACATGCCAATCATTTGGCCTTTCGTTGCTTCAGTTAATTGTGGGGCCATTTTGTTTCAGCAAATACTCTACACATATGCATTTATAATAAACTTCACTTCAAACATATATACTGCAGAAAAAACAATATAGCTTTATTAGACTGGAAAAGAAGCTATAAATCCATTTA
Source organism: Maratus michaelseni (assembly GCA_963931845.1). Taxonomy (NCBI): domain Eukaryota; kingdom Metazoa; phylum Arthropoda; class Arachnida; order Araneae; family Salticidae; genus Maratus; species Maratus michaelseni. Next base: position 374,198,664 of record OZ007586.1, read on the forward strand.
AAGGTAACAAAAATGATTAAGTTTTTTCTAAGGTAGAACTGATCATATTTTTCAAAAATGAGCTTTATTAATTTAAAAATAAAAGCGAAACTATTTTCCATAAATGAAAACATATATCTCATGCAAATACGTTTTACGTAATTTTAATGAAAAATTTTAAAGCAGACATTGAAAAAGTAAAAGAAATATATATATATATATATATATATATATACTAATAAAGGCTGGGGTTCTGGTGCCTCGCTATCTTATATCTTACTACAATCACAGGTCGTTGTCAGAGTTGTTTAACGTAAGATCACGAAGCATTGAAATACGGTTTACGCATTGTTTATAGTGTAAGACAGACTAAATCTCTAAGTTTATCAAGTCACTATAATCCGAGCCTATGAGTATAATATTTTCTCAAAGAGGAATGAGAGCTCTCCGACACGAATATCGATTCTTACCACTAAATTTTAATAGTATTCTCCAACGTAAAGAATTTCAGAAATTTTGTTCTTGAATAAGGTAACAAATACTATTAAAATTTAGTGGTGTCAATCGGGATTTCGAGTCGGAGCGCTCCCATCCCTATTCAAATTATGCTTTAATGCACATCATAGACGGCCCCTTAAAGCAGCATTTTGTCGTTTTTTAAGCATAATTTGAAAACTACTTGGAATAAAAAATTGAAATTTTGAATACACATAAAGCAGGACATAATAAATATAAATCCATCAAAAAAATTGTAGGTTGCAATTCATAATTTTTTCGAATATTAATTTCATAATTCATAATTCATATTATAAAATTTTAAAAATTACAAATTTGGCGTACTTATGTTTGGGTTTTTGAGTTTTATAACCAAACAAAACGTTAGCACATTAGGATTATAATTTCAGGAGATATTAATAAAAATATGAAAATGTAATTTAACATTAGAAGCTCTAAAATTTGAATGTTTATAACTCAAAAACTTATCATCCAAATGACTTAAAATTTTGTATCTAGGCATAGTTTGAACCGAAGATTTAAAATATCATGTCAAAAGTGGGTGTTGCCATTGAAAAAATTAAAGTTTAGGCTGGTTTTAATATGTAGATGGCCCCTTAAGCAAATTTTAGATACATCACTTAAAAGTAGACTTTATTTCCAATCGTTTGGTACCAGTCACGTCCTTCTACTGTAATTTGTTGCAGAGTTAGTGGGGGGTGTTCCGTTTTTTTTTTCCACGACTGTACATTTAAAAACAGTAGTGAAGGTAATAATATATAAGCATTACGGAAGCACTATTGCATTTTCTCCCGAAACTAAAAATATATAGTGAATGTTTTTTAAATATAAATATGTTTATGAAAAACTATCAAAAATATTTTTCAATAAATCTGGTAAACAAGATAAATCTTCCGTGAGTGAGTAAAGAATCACAATGTATACTCCGGAGAATGCGCAGATGATTGATTTATATATAATTTTCTATCTCGCCAATGCTCCTATGTTGAAAAAATACCTTGCTCTCTAAACATATTAAAATGTATTATTACCAGAAAAATACATGTGTACCTAATTTTTATCATTTTAGCACCACACAAATTGAGTGAAAATTCGATTGCAAAATGCCATCTTTACACAAGAATTAAAGTTACATGATCAAAGCATGTTACAAATGAAGGGTGTAAATACAAAATTCAGACTCTTCACCTAACCTAGTTTTTAGAAAAATGCAAAAAAAAAAAAACTATTATTGTGAACAAACTTGATATATTGGCACACTTTTTGTAATATATTTGTTGTTATGGCAAAAAATATCACAAAAAAATTTTACCAATATATCATGTTTCTTCATGCTAATCTTTTTTTTGCATTTTTTATAAAAACTAGGTTAGGTGGAGTGTGTGAATTTTGCATCTACACCCTTCAAATAATCAAACGGTGTCAGAAATACCTCCCTAAATATTATTTCATTTAGTCGTACTTAACTTATTTATTCATTCTATTTTAATTTATCTGACTCCAATTAAACAACGACAGGACATTCTATTTGGGTTCTTCGGTACATCTTATCTTAAGATACCAAACGGCAACTAATTCTAGCAAGTAGTTTAGGAATTATACAAATTTATAGATTGGAACTCCTAATGTTTAAAAATAATACAGACAGCTTTTTTTAAAAATCATAACACAAAACCTACTTGGCGGAATGAGCTTTAATTTTGGATTCGCACATTTGAATCTTCTAAACAAAGATTAGTTTAAAAAGTTCATAGGTTAAAATTCATAATCGTTTCAAATTGATTTTTAAAAAATACGATTTATAAGCTACACATTTTGTAACAAATCTTTTTCTAGGCGCTTTAAACACGCGAACCGAATATTACAGCATTTACACTCACGCAGCGTTGTTTGGCGATATTTTCGTTGGCGCGATTTTCAAGCCCGCACCAAACCAATAACTTAATACAATTGCTAGGTTGCTATTAAAGGAAAAATTCCTCTAAATTTGGCGACTTTTTTTCTTTTTATAACAGATTAAAAAAAAAAAAACTGTGCGTGAGTGTATGACATCATAGCCTCACATTTTTCAATGTGAATCAAAATTTAATTGTAAATAACAGAAATAAATCAAAACACCCATAAATCCATTAATGGACACCCTTTGTTCCAGTAATGGACACGCTACAAAAAGTAACAGATAATTGCTTTTATGATTGTATTTAGAATCAGAATATAACGAAAGCATGGTCCTTAAACATTGTCTGCTTCCTGAATTGGTTTGATTGATTGCCAGATAATAAAATATGCAAGTCACGGTTTTTTAAAAAACTTTAATTCCATTGCAATGTTACAAATTTTATAAGTTACATGAGATTAATTAAAAGCAGCTATTTATATAAAAAAAAATATTACATGCTGGTAAGTACAATTTAAAAAGAAAATTAGAGTACTTAGCTATTCAGTTAAATTAAAAAGATTTTAAGCACTATGAACATTACTGAAATTGCACTTTTAAATGTCCGCATGGGAATGTCCATTATTGGAAATTGACTAATTAAGCATTCTAGTAATGGACACTGGTCCTAAAACGTTAAAAATAAAATTTTGTACAGGAGCATTAGAATAAAAAATTTAAAGTTTTCTATTACTATCAAAACAAAAACGTACAAATTTTTGCAAGAAAATAAAAAAAGATAAATTAATTGAAGCCAGCTTCTTAGCATGTTCATTAAGATTTTCACTGAAAATTAGTGGAACTGTGAATCATCATTTTCTGCTTCCTGGTTGGTTTGATTAAAAGTGTCTCCAGTTACGTAGATTATAAAACATGCAAGGGGGAGTTACGAAAAAAAAAAAATAAAAGCAAAATTTTTATTGGTTATTTTTTTTTAACCAAAAACTTTGTATGGTGTCCATTACTGGCACATCTACCCTATATAGGGGAGACCGGTACACAGGGGCCCATTTTTTCAGTTAACTTTTTCTTTAATAGACTGACCAATCTGTATGAAAATATTTTTGAATATGCCTTAAACCTTCTTACATCCATCATAATTTTCTCACAACATAGTTTTCAATACATTTTTCAAAAAAAAAAAAATTATATACACTTGTAAAGTGGACTAGTGTACCCCGGAAGCGGGATACACTGGTCCACCCACCGGGGTACAGTGGACCACTATTAGGTATTATCTAAAATACAATATAAATCTATTTTTCATTAATCTAATTCTTTTTTGTTGCCCCTTCACCCACAAAATAACATAGTAGTAATATAAATTTTGAAACAAAAACAAAGAATTACATTTTGAAAATAATAACAGGTTTTGTAATACAGGAACATTTGCAATTTAGTTGAAGTTATTACTTAACCCCTTAATCGTCGCGCCCGATAAGTGTAGGCTACTTTTAAAAAATTCAGATTGCTTGATTGCCACCAGTTTTTTAAGTAGAAATATTCGCGTTATTTAACAGACATATAAAATATTACGAGAATAAAGCCAATTTCACTATTTTAAAGAACTGGTGGGAATCAAACAATCTGAATAAAACAAGCATAACTTACGCTGCCCGTGAATGTCTCGGGCACGACGATTAAGGGGTTAAGTACAAAAAAATCAGCGCACATTAAAATTTGCAAATGAAATTCCAAAGTATTTATGAGTAAGATTGAGCCTGGAATTTTCAAGATATAATTTTGGGTCTGAGAGCAACATTATGAAATCATTGACATCAACAGCAGATTTATCTACAGTTTCGGGAGAAATAAACTGATTTCCATTCAATTTGAGTCTCATGAATCTTACTTGAATAGAATCATCAACAAAAAGACTACAGTTATATTTATCATAGACAGTAAATACAAAACAAAATATTTCTTACTATGTTAAATAAATTGTTATTTTTATTTGTTTACTTTATTTTACAGTTAAATCTACTTTAAAACAATCATTCTTTATAGAAAATAAGGATTTATTAAATATTTTGAACATTCTGCATTACAGGAGCAGAGTGGATTGTGGACCACTGTGTCCCAGGAGTGGGTGGTCCACTGTACCCCATGTTGAAGTTCAATAAATAATCATATTGTTTATAGCTTTCTTTTAAACATATTAATGTTAAAGTAAAATAAAAACAAGTATCTTAGCTTTGCAAAAAAGCTGTTTCATTTTATTTATCTACAACCTTTAATTACTAAAAAAATAAAAATATGATGATGAAAAATTTTACTTCTAGAAGCTGAAAACAACCAATCAGGATAAAATAGTTCAATCTGAGCTAAACATATTTTCTGAAGGCTATAAATAATCATTGCAGTGCTGTTGTCTATTAGAATAGAAGAGAAGCTTAAAAAAATTTAAATAAATAAAATATTAGGGGGTGGTCCACTGTGCCCATAGGTCCAGTGTGTACCGGTCTCCCCTATAATTTAGCCTTTTTTACCAATGTATTGTTGGTGGAAAAAAAAGTCTATATATTGTGTTTTAATCGTGGAGGTTTTTACACACCCATAATTTTTAGAATTTATTTTTTATGCTTATTTATTATACCTAAATCAGTGTTTTGCAGGAATTTCATCATGAAAAGATTTTCATTTCTATTACATAGATGTATCTTGAGACCAAGACTCCCTTAATAGATAAGACTTGACAATCCGGAGAAAGTCTATGGGAGAAAATGTCCGCGGTAATTGCCACTTATTGATTTTCTCCGGAAAGTATCGCCGCATGGTGGATACTACCGCAGAGTTGCCAAGTCTCCGGCTTTTTCAACACCAGTATATTTTTAGAGAAAATGTTGTTCTTTTAAATCCCAGAATTATCCGATCAAACAAAACAAAATTGTCTGTACTAAAAAACTGGTATCCAAAAAGACAATAGAAAAATCTAGCAGCTCTGCTACCGCATAGCTGCCAACTTTTACGCTTTTTTCTTACCACTAAAATTTAATAGAATTTTGTTCGTTATGTAATCATACGATCTTGTCAATTTAATAAGATAAAATTTAGTATAAAATTTTAGTGGTAGGAATTAAGCGTAAAAGTTGGCAGCTATGCTACCGATACTAGTTCATAAGCAAATGCATAGAACAAATGGAGCTGTGAAAAAATTTCATGTCGAAAATACTCCTATTACTGACGATTGATGCCGCTAGTAGCAGGAGAATATAGCGGTCAAAGGAAACTTGCTGATTGTGAGGCCTGATACTATGATAAAGAGGCCTTGTTTGAGACATGAGGATTTATTTCCTCACATTTGGCAACACACCAACACATAACGAATTGTGCCAAGTAAAAAATTGTGCTAGTTAATATCATAGTGCTGCAATATTAACTTATTTTATTACATTACTATAGTAATTATTATAGTAGTATGATACTTTCTAATAAACATATTATATGCAATACAAATAAATATCCATCTTTATATATTAAGGAATACTGAATCTCAAGAAAGTCCAAAGATAAAGTTGTAAAAATTTATTTTCTACATTAAACACAGTTTCCTTTTAAAGAATATGACTTCAAAAGGGTAAGTTAGAATTTTCAAAAAGACTTCGCAAATTGATTCATGATATGGATTTTATCTCTGGCATTACGTAACATAACAGCCCTCAATGTTGATTCAGCTGCCCAAACAATATCCGCTAATATGGTCATCTGTTCAGTTCGGTGATAATAAATGCACAAATCGGATACCGTTGCCAAGAAAGTATACATACTCGTAAGCCACACACTCTTGATGCATTCTACGATATCCATATCCAATAATATAGTATCATAGAGTATTCCATGTTCTAGCACAAGCTTTCTGTTTTGATCGTTGAGGAGCTCTATCCATCTAACGTTCATCTTTCTACTTCGAAGGATTCGCTTTCGATGGACAACAAGTATCCACATTAGTGCTCGACCGATTTCCGGTTTGAAAGCACATATTTCAGTTTGACGTTCATTCTGCCGCGCAAAGTTTATTTGTAAAGCTGTCCGTGGAATTCGACATTCATTAAAAACGAACGAAAGCATATCATTGATGAAAAATGTTGCCCAGGTATCATTATGCAATACTTCCATTTTTACGCCAATTTTTGAGTAGCAACATTAAAAATTATTATAATGTAATCGTTGTTTACATTACAATTAATTATTACAAGACAAAATCAATTACTCCAGCTTTGTAAATAGCTGGGAAAATGGCGTCGTTCAACAGGTAGAATTCAAAACAGTTATTTATAGGTTGGTTGGTTTACTCACATTCTACTACACATAGGACTGTGTTGACATTAAAAAGTATCTAAATACGAAAATTTAACAAAAATGACGATAATAATCTAATTGGCCAATCACGTTTTGTAGATAGCGAAAAATCTACTTTGAACATCTGTCTTCAACCGCTTGGATCTAGGAAAAATTCTGAGGCCTTTAAACACAGATAGGCGGAACGAAAAGCCAGTGACAATTTACGCTCTTTTTACGAAATTATAGTATTTTTTTAGTTTTATCAGAGCAACACTAGATACCGGGCCTGCTCATTCATTCTCATACGTCACAAATAGTGGCTGGCCGCGACCAGCGATTGGTACAAAGCGGGGCTATGATGTCATACACGACAGGTTTTTTTTAATCGGTTATAAAAAGGAAAAAGTCACCAAATTTAGGGGATTTATTCCTTTAATGGTAACCTAGCCATTATATTAAGTTATTCGTTTGGCGCGTGCTTAAAAATCGCGCCAACCAAAAAGTCGCCAAACTTATGTTTATATGTTTGCGTGAGTGTAAAGCATCTGTTCCCAAAGCGTCGCGCCCTTCGTTTTGTGCCAATCGCTGTTTGTCTTTGATCGCGGCCAGCCACCATTTGTGACGTCATGATAATGAATGAGCAAGCCCGGCATCTAGTGTTGCTCTGGTTTTATGAATGAAACCAGGGCTACACTAGATACTGGGCTTGCTCATTCATTATCATGACGTCACAAATGGTGGCTGGTCACTACCAGCGATTGGTAGAAAGCGAAACAACAAAAGGAAAGACATACAGCGATTGGCACAAAACGACGTGCTCGTCGCTTTGCACCAATCGCTGGTCGCGGCCAGCCACCTTTTGTGACGTCATGATAATGAAAGAGCAAGCCCGGTATCTAGTGTAGCCTTGATGAAACTGTACGTTTATGACGTCATTTGTTGTTCCCCCGAGGCTAACGAAAAAGACAGGCTACCGCGGTACATTCCAGTTATCTTTTTTTACAGACCGCTAGAGTGACGTGATGCTCTTTTCGTATGCTTTCATTGGTGCATTCGAGCAACACGTGACTCCGGCGGTCTGTAAAAAAAGATATGAGTAAAGCACCGCGGTAGCCTTTCTATTTCGTTAGCCTCGTTGTTCCCCGTTCTGTTTTTAGAGCCCCTGGAAATTTCTTAATTATGAAAGTGTTCATAAAGGCTTAATTCTGTATAGCAAGAATAACGACTCCCAATGTGATGTCGACGTTGCAGACAGCATAAAAGAAAATTACCATGAGGACAACGTATTTCTTCGATATAGAAATACAACAAAAAGTTCCGAATTTTAAACAAATGACACGATTCTGAATGCTGTCTGTAATATTTCGGTATCGTTAGTGTCAGAGACAATAATAAATAGACGTATTGCCGTCAGGGAAACAGCGACTTCTTTCATATCAAATCATAACGATAGCGTTCAGAATCGGTCCGCATATAAACTAGCGTGCCTCTATATCAGAGTGGCGACATACGATGCTCTGACTGTGGTTAGAAAGACGCGTTTGTCAAAACTATGACAAACCTATGCATTTTTTATTCCAGACTTGGCGATACTCGCCTAGGCGAGTTGAATTATGCGATTGTGACAAGTTGAAAAGCATTAGCTTGGCGATAACAGGCAGGCTTACCAAGCTGCTTGGCGATTAGCTTTTGTCCCGAATCGTCTCAACCAATCAAATCTTAACCACGAATGTCGCCTCTCTCCTATTTAGGCTCCCTAATATAATAAACTAATCCTACTATAATATTCATAGATTAACATACAAGGAGCGCGTTCACGGGTCGCAACCCGAGTTACGTAAGGTAACGCCAGAGCAACGCTGGATACCGGGCTTGCTTATTCATTCTCATGAAGTCACATATTGTGGTGATCGGTACAAAGTGGCGCGCCCATCGTTTTGTGCCAATCGCTGTATGTTTTTGGTCCGAGGCTAACGAAAAAGACAGGCTACCGCGGTACATTCTACATATCTTTTTTTACAGACCGCTAAAGTGACGTGATGCTCTTTTCGTGCACCTCCATTGGTGGATTCGAGCATCACGTGACTCCCGCGGTCTGTAAAAAAAGATAGAAAGGCTACCGCGGTGCTTTATTCATATTTCGTTAGCCTCGTTTTGGTCGCAGCCTGCCACCATTTGTGACGTCATGATGATGAATGAGCAAGCCCGGTATCTAGTGTAGCCTTGGATTAACATACATGATAGGACACTACAGTGGCGTATCTAGGGGGTGGGCTGATGGGGCTACAGCCCCCCCCCCGAAATTGTCAAAAGTAAAATGAAAAAGTGCTTTTTTCTTTCTTTTTTAGATAAATTTCTAAATTTTTTTCTGTTATACAGCGGATTAGCCATTCTCGTTACTCCATATTAATCCGCATTTGCATCACTGCCTAAACAGGGTAAGGGGGCTGATGGGGTCATAGCCCCCCCCCCTCGCCCGAAATAGTCGAAAATATAATGAAAAAAAGTGCTGTTTCCTTCTTTTTTCAGATAAATTTGTAATTTTTTTTGGTTATACAACAGACTACCCACTCTCTTCTTTTTAGCCCCATATTAGTTCACATTGACATAAGAGCATACTTAAAAAGGAGAAGGGGCTGATGACGATGGGGTTACAGCCCCCCTCTTCCCGAAATAGTCGAACATCTCATGAAAATAGTGCTGTTTTTTCTGCTTTGAGATAAATTTGTATTTTTTTGTTATACAACAGACTATCTACTTCTTCTTTTTAGTCCACATTGACATCAAAGCATACCTAAAAATGAACAGGCGGCTGATGGGGTTACAGCCCCTCCTCTCCCCACCCGAAATAATCGAAAATCTCATGAAAGTAGTGCTGTTTTTTTCTTCTTTGAGATAAATTTGTAATTTTTTTTTCATACAATAGATTACCCACTCTCTTCTTTTTAACCCCATTTTAGTCCACAATGATATCAGAGTATACCTAAAAAAGAGAAAAGGGCTGATGGGTTACAGCCCCCCCTTCCCGAAATAGTCGAACATCTCAAGAAAATAGTGCTGTTTTTTTCTTCTTTGAGATAAATTTGTATTTTTTTTGTCATAGAACAGACTATCCACTCTCTTCATTTTAGTCCCATATTAGTCCACATTGACATCAGAGCATACATAAAAAGGAAAAGGTGGCTGATAGGGTTAGAGTCCCCCCCCCCCCCGCTCTCGTAATAGTCGAAACTCTCATGAAAAAAGTGCTGTTTTCTTCTTTGAGATAAATTTGTAATTTCTTTTTTTGGTTATACAACAGACTACCCACTCTCTTCTTTTTAGCCCCATATTAGTTCGCATTGACATCAGAGCGTATCTGAAAAAGTGAAGGGGGCTGATGGGGTTACAGAGGGCCCTCTCTTCCCGAAATAGTCAAGCATTTCATGAAAATAATGCTGTTTTTTTCTTCTTTGAGATACATTTGTATTTTTTTGTTATACAACAGACTACCCACTTTCTTCTCTTTTTGACATCAAGTGTCCGCTAATAAGTCATCGTCAATATACAAGGACGAGATAGTCACAAGGAAATTTACAACACCAGAAGTTACCAAGTTAGACGTCAGCCTACGCAAAAAAACAATAAAACAATATAAAAGTATTTGTAATGAGGAATTTGTAAAGAACGCCTCCGTTGATTTAACATTAGGTTGTGTATGTCGTCACAAAAGCCTTGTTATTTTACAAATAATCAAATGATAACGAATTCCGCGCAGAGCTGCAAATCCTCTAACGTAGGCTCCAGGATCTGTTAGTAGGAGAGTTGGCGTGGATTTTAGGGTAAGTATTTAAGGCGCATTGAACATTTGTAACGCCTGAATACCGAATCGAAGGCTGAGGTTTTGTAAGGCCTAGTCCAACGCTTTAATTTTTGAATTAGCGAAAATTTATTTGCCAAAAAAAAGATGCATTTTGAACTTAATACTTTTAATTTTAACAATTAAACTAAATTTTAAAAACCAGACTATTTGATCAGGATTAAAATGTTACCAGGCGGTTTCAAATGGTATTTTGTGAATGTACAAAAAATATATTAGAAGTATGCCGAAATTTACACAGAATAATCATTGAACTAAAAATACAAGTCCTTCCTGCCTGAACCGGGAGGAAAAGGTAGTTTTCGTAGTCCAATTTTTAAAAAGTCAACTAATTTTACTCAAACACCCGAAGCTAAAATGCTTGGAACCCGCTTACACAAGATTCAATCCCGATTTTCGTTAATACTAAATTTGAATGCGAATTTCAGCGTGACACTTACAGCATAGCAAAAATCAGATTGTTTCAAAATGTCAGCCACCCTAGAATTTCAAATTTCTATATCTCAGCCATTTTTTAAGAATAAAGTCGCCTCAGGCAAAAGAGCAAAACCAGCACGCCTAGTAAACATACTACCAGCTAGCCAAACAATCACAATAAAAGACACACTTAACCACTTTCTAGACAACCTATACTTAACAAACCCAAACACAGAACATAAACTCACACCGGTGCCACCGAAATTCAGAGACATTAACCCACCAGACATAACAAAACAAGAACTCAGCAGAATAATATAAAACATAAAGCAAAACAAAGCTCCAGGATTCGATTACATAGACTACAATTTAGTTAAAAAAATACACAAAGCAATGGCACAAATAATGCTCTCGTTATTCAAAGCATGCCTAAAGCTAAAACACTTCCCAAAAACATTAAAAAAAGGTACAGTAGTCTTGTTCCACAAACCGGGCAAAAAACCCCAAGACCCCAAAAACTATAGACCAATATGCCTGCTACCGGCCTTCAGTAAAATTTTAGAAAGAATAATATACGGTAGAATAATGCACCATCTGACATTAAACAAATATTGGAGCAAAAATCAATATGGATTTAAACAAGGTACCTCAACAGAACACGCACTAAACAACCTAATAAAAACGATAAAACAAGATAAATAAAAAAAAGAAAACTTCCCAGTTAAACTGAGGGCATTGAGCTCACAGGCTATTCACACTAATTGTATATTATACTCTTATTTCAAAGAATTCGAAATAAGAGAAAAATAAAGAAATCAACAATATATTAAGGGGGGTCATCCCCCCGTTACCCCCCCTCTCATAGTTAACTAATGAACCCCTTAAACTAATCAGGGAAGTCTCTAATTACAATGAATATATATACAAAATTTGAAGAAAATCGGATAATTCTGCATGAAAAACCCATTTATCTAAATTAAGGGGGGATTAGCCTCCCCGTTCTCCCCCTTTATATTTAACCAATCAATCCCAAAAACTAATCAGGGAAGCGTCTTAACCCAATGAACCTATAAACAAAATTTGAAGGAAAACGGAATAATTCTGCATGAAAAACCCATTTATATAAATTAAGGGGGGATGAGCCCCCCCCCCATTCCCCCCTTTATACTTAACCAATCAATCCCGAAAACTAATCAGGGAAGAGTCTTAACCCAATGAACCTATAAACAAAATTTGAAGAAAATCGGATAATTCTGCATGAAAAACCCATTTATCTAAATTAAGGGGGGTTATCCCCCCGTTCCCCCCTTTATACTTAACCAATCAATCCCGAAAACTAATCAGGGAAGCGTCTTAACCCAATGAACCTATAAACAAATTTTGAAGCAAATGGGATAATTCTGCATGAAAAACCCATTTATATAAATTAAGGGCGGGATTAGCTTCCCACCGTTTCCCCCCTTTATACTTAACCAATCAATCCCGAAAACTAATCAGGGAAGCGCCTTAACACAGTGAACCTATAAACAGAATTTGAAGGAAAACGGAATAATGCTGCATGAAAAACCCATTTATATAAATTAAGGGGGGATCAGCCCCCCTCCCCGTTACCCCCCTTTACACTTAACCAATCAATTCCGAAAACTAATCAGGGAAGCGTCTTAACCCAATGAACCTATAAACAAGTTTTGAAGCAAATGGGATAATTCTGCATGAAAAATCCATTTATATAATTTAAGGGGGGATTAGCCCCCCCGTTCCCCCCCCTTATACTTAACCAATCAATTCCGAAAACTAATCAGGGAAGCGCCTTAATAGAGTGAACCTATAAACAAAATTTGAAGGAAAACTGAATAATTCTGCATGAAAAACCCATTTATATAAATTAAGGGGGGGGGATTAGCCCCCGTTCCCCCCCTTTATACTTAACCAATCAATCCCGAAAACTAATCAGGGAAGCGCCTTAACACAGTGAACCTATAAACAAAATTTGAAGGAAAACTGAATAATTCTGCATGAAAAACCCATTTATATAAATTAAAAGGGGGGATTAGCCCCCCCCGTCCCCCCCCCCTTTATACTTAACCAATAAATCCCGAAAACTAATCAGGGAAGCGCCTTAACACAGTGAACCTATAAACAAAATTTGAAGGTAAACGGATATTTCTATGAAGAGTTATCGCGTTACGTACATACATACATACGTACGTACATACAGAACCCGCGGGCACATAAGCTCTCAGGCTTTGATAGCCTGTGAGCTAAAAAGATAAATTCCAAACACTACTAGTAGCAATGGACATTAAAGGAGCCTTTGACAATATCAGATGGCCAATAATAGAAAATATACTAAAAAACTCTCCGAACCCAACTTATTTAACAAACTGGATAATTAGTTTCCTAGAAAACAGATTTGTCACACTAGAGGAAAACAGAATAAAACAATCAAGACAAACCTTTGGCGGCTGCCCGCAAGGAAGTTGTCTCAGCCCGCTACTTTGGCTGCTAATAGCAGACGTAGCCTGAAAAAAGAACTGGGGTAAAAAGGTTAGAATCCAAGCATTTGCCGACGATTTCATCCTAATACTCAAAGCTAAAACCATTGAACAACTGGTAATCTTAGCAAATATAATAATAGAAGAATTCAACAACTGGTTAAAAAGTAACAATCTTACGCTAAACAAGGAAAAAACAGAACTACTGTACCTAAACAGACCTCGCTTACACAACCTCCCAGATCAAGTCTTGGGAAAGATAGAGGGAATCAATTTAGAGGACAAGGATCTAGAAGGTAAAGACCAAATCAAATATCTAGGAGTTATAATACACCAAAACCTAATCTGGCTGCCACATTGCCAGCACCAAACAACCAAAGTACGCAAATCATTCAGTATGCTGGAACAAATGACAAAAATAGGTTGGGGAATAAAAGCAGACATCATAAAAATTTGGCATCGAACAGTAGTGGAAAAAGTGCTAACATATGCAGCCCCAATCTGGGAACACAAATTAAATGTCAGAAGCAAACAGGTCCTAACCACTTGCCAAAGACATTTTCTGCTGACCATAGTCAAGGCATACAAAACTGCTCCAACAGCGGCCCTTCAGGTACTAGCGGGCCTGATTCCAATACACCTACAGGTCAAATATGAAGCAACATATGGAACAATAACAAGATTAAGAGAAACATGTAAATTATACGGTAATACAATTCAACAAACAGACTACGATAACAAAATAAACATATGGGAAACGCATCCAGCGGACACAACAGAACCAAAGATAGGCTACAATGAAACAGATAGAACAATTTATACAGACGGCTCAAAATTGGAATCAGGCGCTACGGGATCGGCTTTCGTAGCATACAAAAATGACAAAAAAAATTAAACTATGGTCAACACCATTGCGGAAACATAACAGCGTCTTCCAAGCCGAACTACTGTGGATACAAAAGGCAACAGAATGGGGCAACGAAACAGGGGTGGATTATAGCATTCGCTCGGACTGCTTATCAGCAGTACTAGCACTCAGCAAACCATTCAACAGAGTAAAACTAATTGCAGACATACAAAACAAAATAAGAAAATCAAACAACAAATTTAAAATTATTGGGTTAAGGCACACATTGGCATCCAAGGAAACGAGGATGCCGACGAATTAGCAAAGGAAGCGGCTAAAAATAATAAAATGATAGACCCTACCACATAGAAAGACCAATATCAAACCTTAAACGTATATTAAAAGAGCTAACAATAAAACAATGGCAGTTCGAGTGGGACTACGGGGATACGGGTAGGACAACCCATGGATACTTCCCAAAGGTAGACACAAAAAGACTTATAAGTTGTAAATTACTGAGCCAAATCTACACAGAACATGGACCATTCCCACAATACCTACATAGATTTACCAAATTTAACTCTCCAGAATGCATATGCGGAGATTTAGGGTCCCCAAAACACTACCTCGCGTCCTGCCCGCTCACACAACCACACCATCTGGTCAACATCACAGTTAATAACGAAAAACTATGGCACAGACAACTTTCAAACAACAAACATTTACAAAACAAAGGTAGAGCAGTGATGAGATGGCTAATGAACAATGTAGACGACATGAAACAGACAAACATAGATTAATACAACAAAAACAAGCAAAAACATAAAAGTCCCAGCAGCCACCATATTTCTATATTCAAAGTGTATATAATCTCTGCCTAATTTACCTTCTCTTTCAGGGAAAAAAATTATATATGTATACAGTAGCGTAGCTAAGGGGGGGGCAAGGGGGGCGGCCACCCCGGGCGCTGTTGCTAAGGGGCGCCAAATCGAGAGTGGTTTTTAACCGAAATTATTTCACATATTTTCACAATAAAAAAAAATTGTTGACATTTTTTTTTTTTTGGTATGAATTTTTTCTTTAGTGAAAATATTTTATTGTATCCAAATAATGAAAGAGAAAGCTTCTGTAAATGTTTGTACGGATGGCTTAAAACCCTTTGTACCTTGCATGATTGCATACCTGAAAGGAGGTACAAAATGATTAAATGGGTGTAGGGCGTCAACTTGAAAGACGCTTTAAACAGAAATTATCTCACATATTTTGACAATAAATATGGATTGCTGATCGTTTTGTGTGTGTGTGAAGAAATGTCTTGAAGAAATTCGTCGAAGGAGGGGGAGTGGAGAGATCCATTTAGCGGCAATCTTGGATGGAGGATCCTCACTGTCTCCAGCTTATAAAACAAAGGGCCACATTTTGATATTAGCAGAACATTTATTTATTTATCTATTAGTTTCGCGTTAAGTTTTGTGTTCTTAGAATTTCATATTTTCGTGTAATGGGGGCTTCTCTGAACCAGTTCAAAACGGATTTAGTTGGAGGAATTGCAAGTAAATATATTATTTCTTCTTTATTGTAACTTTCATTTTTCCGTAGAAGTGGCATTGAGAAAAACGAAATAATAAAATGTAGGCGACCTAACCCCAATTTTCCCTTCTTAAAACATATAAAAATCGAAGCAGGACTTTTCAGTCTTCCAAGTACGGCCAGTACCGATGGCTGCGTGGAAATGGAGTAAAATCAAAATCATTATCTTGGCTTTGTTTACTGTTAAATGCAAATAAAAGAGTGTGATCTTTAGAGGAGAAAAACAGTTGCAAAAGTTGAAAGTAGCAAAATGTCAGAAAAAAAATCTAACTGAGAAACAATTATTTTAAAAATTGAAACTCTGAATCATTTAAAGGGAAATATATGGATGCAGTAAAAAAACCTTTTCACACATTTAAAATCATCGGATCTTTAGGCAACTTCACCAGAACATACTAGGGATGTCTAAATATACTATACATTTCTAAAAAAAAAAAAAAAAAATCGAAAATTGATATATTTGGCATTTTTTGCAAAGAGGGGTACTTAGGTCCCCTTAAAAAGAAAATGTGCATTTTTATATTCGAAAGATCGATTTTCTTCTGTTATTTGAGTGACAGACAGTGTTGGTTTCATGATTAATCAGTCTTCTAATTCAAATTAATTAACAATAATAAAAGTGAAATTTATATATTTTTTAATTTCACTTTTATAAGCATTCCATATCTTAAAAATCACACTTTGCATGAGTGCAATTCACCTAGTTCCATAAACTTTTTTGTTACAATACGTTAAGTTGACATGGTCCCCGACAATTGAAAATTCACGGATTTGATTTACGCTTGGCAAAAAGTGCGAACTGGTGATTTTATTATTTTTTTTTAATTATAATGTTTGCTCTGTTTATTTCTTTCTTTATTAATTATTTTTTAAAGCTCTGCAGTAGAAAATAAAAGCATTATATCCATTATCTATTCAGAATTTCTACACTGTTTTCACTCTGTTATGGTCATAATTTATTTAATATTGATTTAATGAAAAAAGAGGGTTTTTTATTATTACACCTTTTATTTATTATTTATATTTTTTACATTTTAATGTTTAAAATGTTTCATTTATGCACTTTCACAACCAAATGGGATATTTTGGCAAGCTTGGTTTAGCGCATAATTAATTCGATCGTTTTTGTAACTCGTAACAGCAGTAACCATAAACGATTATTTGGCAATTTATCGTCGCTGGCTAAATACATAAAATTTTCTTTTAGAATTGTGATTTTTTTTTTTTTTTTACTTGTATTAAGGATTAGACACCAGAAATTTTAAGACAGATTTTTAACTTTATTTAGTAGCATATTTATGTGATTTATACAGTATTAATATTTCTATGTAAATATAGTGGTTGAAAAGAACTGGATTTATTTATTAAAAGTTAAATAAAAATTGTAGCAAATTTTATACACTATGCATTTAAAGGATAAAATTGCTTTAGTTTATAATTAAGTTCTTAAAATATTAAAATGATTTATTGCCATAGGAAATATACCTGCATACATAATTTTTATATTGTAGCCTATCAGGAAGTTAGTGAAAATCAATTAGATAATGTCATCTTTTCGTGTAAAGACCCAGTTAATTTAAATAAAAGTGTAATAAATAAAAATAAATTAATGTATTATGAATGAAATCTTTATTTATTGTTTAAAGACACAAATATAAAGATGCATTCCAAAGGTAAAAACAATGGTAATCAAAGATAATTTTATAACTAAAGTGTAATTTTAGATCTTCAGAAATATTTTTTAAAATAGAGAAAACTTTACAAAATGCATAAAAATAAAAATTCATTAAAGCTACCAGAAAAACGGGCAGACTATATACCAAAATTTTGGAGGTTTTACTATATTGGAAATCAAATTCCCCGCTTGTTATATCCGGGGTTTACTATAAGTCAGGTATGCTATTGCAGAGATCATCTGCATACTTTTTATGGCTAAGCCGCAATATTATATTTCTATAGCCACAATATTATAAGTTTCGGGACGCAGCCAGAGTTATACCACTGCTTTTAAACAACAAACTCATACAGTTTGTAAATAGTTTTTTAGGTTGTTTTTCAAACCAGGATTAACGATCACGAATAAAAGAAAGCCAAAACGACAGAAAATAACAAAATTTCATCTGAATGGATAAAGATATATAACCCTCTTTATCTGTGGGATAATCAAAGTAAAAGTATTACGGTAATTAAAATTTGCAAATAGATTGCACCGTTGTAAAATTTTAATATGCAGTGTTATTTATATTATTAAATTGTTTTATGAAAGTTTTATTATTTAACAAAGCAAAAATGCTTACCTAATGTAATTATTATGATAAAATTAATCTTGTGTTAAAAATGTTTAATTGAAAATCTTTTAAAGAAAATTTTAAAACTGCATGTTTCCTACAATTTTTAACTTTTCGCAACATTTTGTTTTCATACTTTCCTTATAAATGTGCTCTATAACTGTAATGACCAGATTTTCAAAAAGTAAATTAGTTAAAATGTCATTACAAATTTTAAAATACAATACAAATTACTTTTAACTTAATATTTAATTTTTAGAAAATAAACTATTTGTATTGCTGAAAATTCTATTTTTAATTTTATGAAATGCACCTTAAAAAGTGTAAAAAAAAAGCGTTAGTTGATAAACGAAATTTTGAAAAGTGTATAGAAATGTATGACGTGGTATTTGGCGAGATATCGCGAAATTTGGCGATAAATGTAGGTCGCTTTACATGAAGTCATCTTGGCTATAGCTGACTAAGTGTTCACCTAATTCAATATTGACAAAAATTAGGAATCTTCTATAATCGGGTTCACGCGATTTAGCTTCGTGTGTTTGAGTAAGATTAACTGAATTCCGAAAAACTAAGAAGAGGGACCTTTTCCTCTCGGTACAAACCGGAAGGACTTTTTTCGCTTTTAGAAAAAAATGTGATTATTTTTTTATTTGGGGGGCGGGGGGGCGCAAAGTTTGTTCTTGCCCCGGGCGCCAAAAAACGTAGCTACGCCACTGTATGTATATATGTGTGTATGTGTGTATATATAACAAAAATAGCAGTGTAAAGGACACCTCTTTCCTGGGACAAAAAAATCGATCTTTCAGCGTCTAAGAGGGTGGACGTTAATGTAATTAACGGACTAATGGCCAAGGAACATGCACCACCCCACAACGCACCAAGTCTTCAAATAGCTTCATCGAGTTCATGATAACAGACATAAGGTATCTATGGACTGATCGCCATTAGAGCGCATTCATAAAAACAAATTCAACGGTTACCAGTGATGCAACAGAGTATAAAATCAACAGCGAAAAATGAGAAACCCAAATCACAATGAGAAACCAAAATAAATGCAACAAATGAGAAACCAGAAACAACTGCAACAAATGAGAAACCAAAAAGCAATGAGAGAAACCTAAACACGAAACAAAATGCAACAAAAATCAAGCAGCAAAAGAAAAACAACAGGTAACCGTAAGTACAGTCGGAAAAAGGGAAAAGGAAAGGGGAAAAAAATCCAACACAGGTAAAAGTAATCAATTTTTTATTTTTTCTATTTAAAGTTAAACAAACATGTATTAACCCCCTTCCCTTACAGGTTTTTCTTTTTTTCTCATCATGTACACTAATGGCGCCCGGTGCATGTAAAATCTGTCGTGGGAGCAAAGTCCTCTAAGTTACCTGTGAATTATACCTCTGGAGGTGCCTAGTCAGGTGAAGGTCTCGTCACCGGATCAAGGTTCTAAATTACGAGACCAACTTGCATAGCGATGGCATGACGTATACACTGTTAAAAATTTCCGTTCAAAGTTGCACCAATCTATGGAGTAAAATAAGGAAAAGCACCAAAAAATGGTATTTCTTAATTTTTAAAAGCACCACGAAATGGTGCAACCTCCAAAATTGCCTTATTTGCACCACGAAGTGGTGCAACCTAACAGCGAATCAGAATCGCTTATTTCTGCGCATCTCTACAGCGTCTTTATGAGATAAGCAGAAGAGAAAAGAAACAAAATTTTCATAGCCGCCATTGTTGGCAAGATAATTACTAGGATTATTTATGGAATGACATGGTAGGATATTTTTAGTTTTAATCTTTTATTATTGTAGATTTTGTATCTTGTGAATATATGAGCTTATGATATCGCATCATATATTAATTTATTTCAGTAATTATTTCACTCTTATTTAGTTATGTTTTCCAAATTTGCCTCATTCCGTTATTTCAATGTGCAAATTTTCTCAAAAGAATATAATTTTAGTCATTTTCCTCCCCCCCCCCCACTCTCTTTGTTAAATTAAGTGTAACAGATTTCATCCATTTATTCTGATAACTATTTCGATTAACATTTACATTAAAGACTTCCATAATATGCAGGGATTAAAAACTTGATGAATCATATCCTGAGATTTCGTTTTCCTACCAGGTGCTTTTTTTTCTTTTCGTATTCGTCGTCATGCAGTATCGCAAAAATAATTAGATAAACAAGAAAAACTGCATGGTGATTTTCGGTTTACGCTGTGTTTATTTTATAATTGATTATAAGCTGAAGATAAAGAATTAACTGACAAAAAATTTTGTTGTTAATATATTTCGAAACTCGAAGCTGAGTAGAATTTGTTTAATTGTATGTATGCATTTTTCTGCGATATTGTTTGCTTTTTTATATTTTCAAGATTGAGTAATTTTAAAACATTCATTTTAAATAAGTTTATACTTACTTATGTAAGACTGAATATTTTTAATGATAAATTAAGCTTTAATTAATTTAGAATTCACGTTATATTCAAAATGTTTTCCAAACAGTGAAAAATAGTACATATGCAGTCATTCTGTTCATTTCTGTATGAATTTTCTGTTTTTATTTCCTTCTTTTTTTTTTCCATTTTCTATTTTTTTCTTATTTTATGAAAAAAATAAACTTACAAAGGTAAATTTTGATAGATAACAGTCATACATAAATTTGAAAAGGCTTCGTGAACTTTTTAGAAAAAATAGTAAACAATGAATTAAATAGCTCGTATTCGCATCAAGATACGTAATCTATACGCTTAAAATATTAAAATTAAATATGACTTATCGTGTTCTTCCATAAATAAGCATCGTAATAATATTCATTTGCCAACAAAATTTGATGTACAGATCCACATACATATAAAAAAAATATTTAAATAAAGAATGACTAATCATACACTTAAAAAAACATTCCTACCCTTCGCGTTATAAGATAATTGATTCTTTTTTAAAGATGTTTTCATTGTTTCAATATACTCTAGGATTGATATTTACTGCTTCTCTGATTGTTTTTTTTCTAAGATATCTAGTGTGTGTTTTACAAGATCAGAAACTTGGTTTATTCAGCAAATTATAATGCATTTCAATTACATCACTTTGCTTTTTTTTTACGATATAAAGCGCTCATAACAACATCGTAGTTTTTATGTACGTTAATCAGGAATTAAGGAGTAAATCATGTAAATATTACGATGGTGTTATGAGTGCTTCAAATTGAAAAATTAAATTAAAATATATTAAAATTTACTAAATAAACCAGGTTTCTGATCTTGTATAACAAACGCAAGTAATCTTCAAACAAAGATCAATCAGAGAAGCAGTAAATATCAATTTTAAAGTTTATTGAAACAATGAAAACATCTTTAAAAAAAACAATTCACACAATTACCCCTAAAAAATTCATCAATATATGGTTCCACCTTGCACCAAATATTGAAAAAAACGTTTCGCCAATTTATGGTGCAACTTTAGCACTAAATATTGGGGAAATGTTGCACCAATTTATGGTGCAACCTTAGCACCAAATTTTGGAGAAACGTTTCACCATCTTATGGTGGCAGCTACTGCAGCACCAAAAATTGGGGCAACCTTGCTCCAAATTTTTAACAGTGTAGGTGTGATGCCAAGCCCAGGTCCATACAGAAAGAATCAGATCAATTAGTAGCAAAACAAAAATGGGAACAAAACTAACAAGGAGACCGCCAAACATGATGCGCGCAGATTTTGATGATTTTAAAGTATGTTGTAGGGATCATACCCCTAACTATTCAGGTCAAAGGTTTCCTTCAAATGGGCTTTAGTTTTCGAGAAATTCCGTTTTAAAGTTAACCATGCATTTCAAATGCCATTACTTCGCGATTCTGGACAAGGTCAGCGTTCGCGATTTGAGAGCCGCAGATGGGTGTTCTGTCCTCTCCTGTGACTTTTACCTTTTTTAACGAATTTTATATATTTGTCGCGTTATAAGTTGTATGCAGAATTATGAATTCTGCATCTTTGAACTTTTTGATATTTTCCTAATAAATTCCATTTACATTTTCGAATATTTCGTAAAAATTTACGTTTTTTTTTGTTTTTGTTTTTTTTCTTGTGCAGTTTTGAAATAAATATTTCTATTGACGAAGTTCCAAACTAACTAATTCCAAAAACGTATCTGGAAAGGAATAATAAAATATTAAAGCAATAACGATTATATCCAAGTTTTAGCCAGTTATATACAGGGTGTTCTAGAAAGGACTCCCCAACTTTGAAATGACATAACTTCGAAACAGTGAGAGAGAGAAATGTGAAACAAGTTGAATGTTAGACAGGGTCTGGAATTTTTTATACATCAGTTTAAAAAAATAGTTCCAATATTGGACATGAGAGGGCGCTGTAATCACAAAGCTGTGTTTTTGAAATAGTTCCTGAAAGTGAGCTGTTTGAACTGAGATAAAAATCACATTACAATGGTTTCGATATGGTTACCTTTTTCAGCAACAACATGACGCAACCTACAGGTAAAGTTCGAAATCACTTGTTGCAATACTTCTATTGAAATGGATGAACATGCCTCACAGATGAATTGTTCAAGCTGTTCCAACGTTTGGGGATTCTTAGAATAAATAGCGTCCTTCAAGTAACCCCACAAAAAGAAGTCACATGGATTCAGATCCTGGGAATATGGTGGCCAATCCATACCAATACCTGTCACTTTGAGATAATTTAAAGCAATGACTCTCTCACTGAAGTATTCCTCGAGGAACTCAAACACTGCAGTAGTACGGTGCGGTCGGGCCCCATCCTGCATAAACCATGAAATCTCTGGTGCATCCTCTAGAGCTTGAAATGTTCCAATAAAAAAATTTCAATATATCGAGATGCGTTAATCGTTTCCCTCCTGAAAAAGGGCTCAATGATTCCTTTACTGGACAGTCCTGCCGACACTGTAATTTTTGCTGAGTGCAGTGGTTTTGAAAGACACACAAACGGGTTTTCAGTGCCCCATATTCGCCAGTTTTGTTTGTTCACATACCCCTCTAAATGAAAATGGGCCTCATCAGTGAACCATATATGACCGACATCAATTTTATTTTCATCAATCATCTGCAGTAACTCATTTGCAAAAACTTCTCTTTGTTGTAGAGCTGTATTTGTAATCGCTTGATGGCACTGTATTTTATAGGGAAAGAGCTTCAGGACTTTTCGCATTATACTGTGTGTAGTGGTGTTTGACAATCTTGCTTCAGCAGCGACTCGCCTTATGGATTTTCGAGGAAAACGTCTAACAATGTCTTCGACTGCTTGCACATTTTCAAGTGTCATGACTGATCGACTGCATCCCACATTTCAGCCTAAATCATCGGCCACACTGCCCGTCCGTTCAAACTTGTTGAATAATTGCGAATTGCTTTCAAGTCTGGACCTTTTTTAACATTAATTTTTTTTTTTTTTAACTTCGCTTTGTCATCGTCGGACTTCGATTTAATCGATGGTATTCAAGTACAATAAAAATTCGTTGTTCAAGGAATACGGCATAATATTCTTGAATTCCGAATTATTCTCTAATTCTATACAACTTTTTTACACGTGTCAGCAATGAAACAGACGCACGAATTAAATTTCTGTACTTCTGATTACCATTTAAAGTTCCATGTGCTTGTGCTGCTACCTATTATCCAATATTGGAACTATTTTTTCAAATTCGTGTATAACAAATTCCAGACCTATCTGTTTAACATTCAACTTGCTTCACATTTCTATCTCTCACTGTTTCGAAGTTATGTCATTTCAAAGTTGGGGAGTCCTTTCTAGAACACCCTGTATATATATATATATTATGTTATTTAAATACATTTAACTGTAAAGTTCAAACTCACCGTCATTTTTTATTTGCACAAATAAAAAATAATGTATTACAATTAATTTTTTTTCAGTCTAACAAGTCGATGCCATACAGAAAAATTCAACTAGAAATGAAAAATCGTTTGTAAATTACAATACATATAAAAAATATCTGAAAAAAAATCGTCTGCAACGACTTTTACGGTA
The DNA here is from genome assembly GCA_963931845.1 of Maratus michaelseni. NCBI lineage: Eukaryota > Metazoa > Arthropoda > Arachnida > Araneae > Salticidae > Maratus > Maratus michaelseni. The sequence continues at coordinate 374,222,900 of OZ007586.1, forward strand.
ATATCAGAATAAATAAAAATTTTCTTTTTATCAATTTCGTTTCGCTTTCTTTACAGACAAATATCACGTTTGAAATAATTTCTTTTTCAAATTTAATGCATTTTTAAATATATTTATCACAGTTTAAGTCTTTAAAGAATATATAATATGCTAATTTATACATTCTTCCAATATTGTTAAAACAATTATTTAAAGGCGATTTTTAATGCAAAATTTGTTTAGAATATTTTTGCGATAGGTATAACACAATTAGTTTCATATTTAATAAACTAATAATGTCGATGTCGGTGATGATAAATATTTTAGTATTTCAGCAGTTAACATATTTCAATATATTTAGAACAAATCAAATATTAAAAGGATATATTATTTTGTTAATTTTTTCCTTAATTCTTTAATTTCTTTTTAAATAGAAAATGTAAATTAAAAAAAATGTATTATTTCATAAATACAATAAATAAATAAGTAAATATACATAAATGTAAACAATAATCATTTTAAAAAGACGAGATATCAAGACATAAATTAGTTTGGGTTTTCGTCAGCAGAAATATTCGAATAAAAATTGCGTAAAAACTATAAATTTTCACGCAATATTCGAAAATGCAAATGGAATTTATTAGGAAAATATCAAAAAGTTCAAAGATGCAGAATGCATAATTCTGCATACAACTTATTACGCGACAAATATATAAAATTTGTTAAAAAAAGGTAAAAGTCACAGAAGAGGACAGAACACCCATCTGCGGATCTCAAATCGCGAACGCTACCACGGCACCACAGAGACCATGTCCAGGATCGCGAAGTAATGGCATTTGAAATGCATGCTGAACTTTAACCCGAAATTTCTCGAAAACTAAAGCCCATTTGCAGGAAACCTTTGACCTGAATAGTTAGGGGTATGATCCCTACAACATACTTTAAAATCATCAAAATCTGTGCGCATCATGTTTGTCGGTCTCCTTGTAAGACCTCCACATAGCCGTCCTGCCAGAAATGGCCAGCCGCTAAGCGGCATCTTTTCAGTGTCGCTACGCGCCCCGGTGCCAGGCGCTAAACCCGTTTAAACTAGGGAAACCTGGCAGGTAGGGGCCTGGTCGCCGGTCTCAAACAAAAAAAGATAAAGCCAAAATAAAAAATGTTCCGGATTTCTTGTATCACGATCTAACACTTAAGGGGAACAACATTTTCAAGTTATAATTTTTTATACATCTTTTTGAATTTTTTAAAAAATTAAAAAAAAATTTACTTGCCGCCATTTTAAAACAAGATGGCGCATGAAGCTGACCAACGAACTCGGTCGAGACCTTGGTATGTTCTGTACACATGATTAGTCACATTCATATCGGTTCATAAATACGAGAGTTACAGAATAATGAATATCAGATTTTTTCAAAATCTCAGCAACCCTAGAACTTCAGTTCGTTATCTTGACCTACATTTTGACAATAAACTTACTTTTTTACCACATGTTTTACAATTATGGACAAAATGTGAAAAATCTCTTAACCTACTTAAAGTACTTTCAAATACTTCTCTCCTTAAAATCTATAGATCTGTGATCCGTACTAAAATCGACTATGCTTGCCAGGTCTATGCTTCTGCCAGTAAATCCGTTCTTAAAAAACTTGACACTGTGCACCATAGCGCACTTCGTGTCTGCTCTGGTGCATTTCGTACATCTCCAATTTTAAGTCTTTATGTTGACTGTAATGAAGCAGCATTACACCATATTCGTGAGAAACTTTCATTAGAATTGTATTACCGTGTCCTTTCTCATCCTGGCCATCCTCTTCACACCTATATTTTAAATACCGACAATGATATTCTTTATCAGCATCGACCATCTTGCATCCCATCTTTTGGAGTCAGAATGAGAAACATTATTAATAATGGCCCTTTGATTAATATCGAGGTGAGTCTATGTCCCTCGCATGTGCTCCCTCCATGGAATCCTCCTAATATTACCTCTCTCCATCCTTTTAAAGATTATGACAAAAACAACTTGGCTCCTGCTGTTTTTCAACAATTATTTGCTGCACATCGTGCGAAATTTAATAACTACACTGATGTTTATACAGATGATTCCAAGAGTGGGGATATTGTTGGTTGTGGGGTTTTTATTGATAACACTAGTTTAAGTAATCGGCTTCATGCTTCAATTTCTATCTTTACGTCTGAGTTGATTGCGATAGAGAGAGCTATGTTGCACATATCTCATCATCATAACACATTCTTTTTGAAATATATTGACTCAAATTGTTCTATTGACGCAAAAAATCTTTTAAAAAGCATCCTTATGTCTCAGCCATCCTTGATTTTTATAATAAATTGACTAGACGGGGTTATAATATTTCATTTTGTTGGGTACCTGGATACATGGGTATACCTGGAAATGAAAAAGCAGATGAGGCGGCAAAACTTGCTCTTAATCCGTTATGCCATAAAATTCCATTCTCAGACGTTAAACTCCTTATAAAACATTTTATTCATAATAAATGGCAAGAAAGTTGGGATTTAGAATACAATAATAAGCTGCACCATATCAAACCTTTAATCATGACCTGGCGTCCTAGTTATTCAAGGAAAACAGATGTTCTTCTGACTCGTCTGAGAATTGGACATTCAAGGAAAACTCATAAACATCTCTTACTTCGGGAGGATGCACCCATGTGTCCACAATGCCATTTTGATTATCTGACCATTTATCATGTTTTAACTGACTGCCCGGGCCTCCGGCACTTGTATAGAATTTATTTTCACTCATCATCACCAATCTTGACAAACCTCATTGGGGAACGCCTTATGGGGCACTCATTCATTTTTTAAAACATGCTGGCTTTTATTTTGAGATATAGTTTTTGTATATCCTTCATGTTTTAGTTAACAATGTTAGTTGATAGTTGTTTAACTTGACCATATTTCTTAGTGTATTATTTTTATACCTCACTTTTTAAAGAATGCTTAATATTTGTTTTATACACTGTATGACTATATCTGGATGGGTAGCCCCATCCAGATAATTTTCTTATTAAGCTTTGTTTCTTTTTTAGCTTTTGTTAGTATTACTTGCGGATTTTTTAATACATTTTTTCTTTGGCGCAGCTTGTCCCCAATGGAACTTAACGCCATTAAACCCTATACAACCAACCAATCAACCCTAGAACTTCAAACTACCATATCTCAGCCATATTTTAAGATATAGCCAAAACAAAAAATGTTCCAGAAACCTTGTATCACGTTCTAACACTTAACAGAAACAAATTTTTCAGTTTATAATTTTTTGTACGTCATTTTGAATTTTTATAAATATAAAAATTTTCAACTGGCCGCCATTTTGAAACAAGATGGCGGATGAAGCTGGCCAGCGAACTCTGTCAAGACCTTGGTATGTCCTATACACATACTCAGTCACATCCGAATCGGTTCATAAATAAGAGAGTTACAGCATGGCATATGTCATTTATATATATATATATATATATATATATATATATATATATTTATTCCAACATTTCAACGGAGGGTGGTTTGGCGGTCTTGATAAGTGAAAATATACCAAATTTTTTTTGAATTGCTTTCCTCCGAACGGGTGCAATAGGTAGTTTTTTTTAATGAAAGCTACCTGAAAGAGAGGGTATATCGACAGCTGGCTGCGAGGAAGCTTTCTGCGTCGGGATTGGCTGTCTGAGAGATCACATGCCTCAGTGTACACACATGTGCAGTTGTACGAGAGATGTTGGAGTGGTTAAAAGATTTTCATTCCTAAGCGAATATTTTCTTGAAATTTTGCATTTTCGCCCACTTATCACCGGAGTAGGGATCAGATAGACGTTTATGACCGTTTAGGTCTTTTTGTTTTCGTCAGTTAGATACCAAATGTTTAAAAAAGGTCAGAAGGAAAATTTCGAAGTTTTACTGTATTTAAATTAAATATTAGTCTAACCGAGACTTGTTAACTTATTTTTGATAAAATAGAGAAATATTGGAAATTTATTTTTTCCAATAAATTAATATTTTTAAACCCGCATTTTAAAATTTAAATTATTTTGAAAATTAAAAAAAAGGTATAAATTTTTAAAGTATTTTCGGTTTAAAACATTTCATTCCATTTGTTCAACTGTAAAGATTCAAGCAGGTAGTAAATTCCTAGACGAGCAGATGCTACATCTCTTATATCGAGATATACAATACGAAAGCCAAAAATGAAAGAAAAAATAACTATATATATATATATAGTATGTTCTGTGTGTGTTTACACGGGCACCCCAGATGCAAGATATATCCTAGTTAGGGGCCGCGAGTATCTTACGTTATATATACAGTGTCTCACATAAGTGATGGGACACTTGTGCTTTACAAAAGGAAACTAATCAAATAAATTAAAAAAACATGTACACATTTTTTTTGTGGGTGTGTTTCATACTTAAATTTAGTAAAGATTATTACATAACATACATTTTGTCAAAATATTAAAATATTAATTTAATAAAAATACAAATGTTTAGAACGGAGCAAAAAATAGCTCACATAAGTGATGGGACACCATTATATATGCAACAAAAATCGTCTGAAATAAGCAATAAAAATATTTTTGGGGGTTTTATTTTTACTTAAAAGCAATTGGCAATAATTTATAAAATCGTCTGCAGTATTTCTCTCCAGTTTGTTTTGGAATTTTTGTGTTTTTTAGCTCTGTGTAGTCATGAATGCTAAACGAAAAGAAACTTCGCCTGAAATTCGAAAATTAGTTATTAATTTGCATATTGAACGTGGAAAATCTATTAGAAAAACTGCTGAAACAGTTAACTTGAGTCGTTCAACAGTTTTCAATATCATTAAACGATATAAAAAGAATCATATGATTCAGGATAAAAGAAGACCTGGCTGACCATCAAAGCTATCCAATGGAATAAAGCGAATTATCGTTCGAAATATTAAAAAAAATCCAAGAATTAGTGCTTCAAAAGTTGCTGCTGATTTACAAGCATTATATGGAATAATTGTTAATCCTGAAACTATTAGAAGGGTAATTCGATCTGCTGGATATCACGGTAGAGTAGCCAGGAAAAAATTCTTCGTAAGTGAAAAGAATAGAAAACTCAGACTAGCTTTCGCAAAATCCAACATAAATAAGAATTCTGATTACTGGAATAAAGTTATATTTGCTGATGAGAGTAAATTTAATATATTTGGTTCTGACGGTAGAATCTTGGTGTGGAGAAAACCCAGGGAAGAACTTCGCAAACAGAACTTGGTACCAACAGTAAAACATGGTGGAGGAGGAGTTATGGTATGGGGGTGTATGTCGTCCGCTGGAGTTGGTAATCTTGTTTTTATTGACAGTATAATGGATCAGTACAAGTATATTGATATTTTAAAGCAAAATTTGAAATCTTCAGCACGAAAATTGAACCTTCATAACGATTTTAAATTCTACCAGGACAATGACCCCAAGCACACTGCTCTGAACGTTAGACTCTGGCTGCTATATAACTGTCCTGAAATAATAAAAACACCACCACAATCTCCAGACTTAAATCCCATAGAGAATATTTGGCAAGAATTGGAATCAAGAATTCGCAAACACACCATTTCTTCAAAACAACAACTAAAATCGGTGCTTCAAGAAGAATGGGGTAAAATCACTCCAGAAATCACAAAAAAAATAGTCGAATCCATCCCAAAAAGATTAAATCATGTTTTAAAAGTAAAAGGAAATCCAACAAAATATTAAAACCTTTTAAAAAGTAAAATTTTTGGATAAATATTTGATGGAAAAGTAAGTGTCCCATCACTTATGTGAGCCATTTTTTGCTCCGTTCTGAACAATTGTATTTTTACTAAATTAATATTTTAATATTTTGACAAAATGTATGTTATGTAATAATTGTTACTAACTTTAAATATGAAACACACCCAAAAAATTTTTGCACATGTTTGTTTATTTATTTTATTGCAGTTTCTTTTTATAAAGCACAAGTGTCCCATCACTTTTGTGAGACACTGTATATGGGTGTGTATATATATAATAAAATATAATATTTTAATATACCTAATGATGTCGAAAGTTCACCGGACTTTCTTGAGGTGTTTTCGTCGTAATACTTCTTATAGTGAGGAAAGTTTTATAGCAATGCGTGCGACAACCCTTCTTTGAATTGACACTGGATGGTAAAACAACGTCTTTATAACCATATTATTGCCTAATTTTCAACGCTGCACTTACTCTTTTCAACAGTGTTTTCACTGAAAACTATAATTTCTTCACCACTTTTTTTGCATATAACACAAATTTACTTTTTGCCTTCCATGATTAGTACATATGGCCTCCAAAAGTTAAGGTACAACCGGTTTTTTTCGTCTAATTTACAAATGAATGAATATAGAAACAATAAATTTGGAGGAAATGTGCGCTAAACTGTTATTTATTAAATTCCACATAGAAATTTACTTAAGTTAAACGTATAAATGAAATTATAACAAAAAAGCACTCATGGTAGAAAATTCCATTCTTGGAGAAATCAGTACATCGCAGTATTATGCAGTAAAATGTGACAGAAACATTAAATAAAAAGAAAACTGCCCAGTTAAACTGAGGGCATTGAGTTCACAGGCTATTCACACTAATTGTCTATTATACTCTTATTTCAAAGAATTTGTAATATGCCCCTCGAAAAATAAAGAAAACAACAATATATTAAGGGGGGGGGTCATCCCCCCGTTACCCCTCATAGTTAACTAATGAACCCCTTAAACTAATCAGGGAAATCTCTAATTACAATGAATATATATACAAAATTTGAAGAAAATCGGATAATTCTGCATGAAAAACCTATTTATCTAAATTAAGGGGGGAATTATCCCCCCTTTCCCCCTTTATACTTAACCAATGAACCCACAAAACTATTGACAGAAGCGCATTATAAAAAAAATGAATATATATACAAAATTTGAGAAAATGGGATAATTCTGCATGAAAAACCCATTTATCTAAATTAAGGAGGGATTAGTCCCCCCTTTCCCCCCTTTATATTTAACCAATGAACCCCCAAAACTATTCAGTGAAGCGCAATATCACAATGAACCTATATACAAAATTTGAAGAAAATCTGATAATTCTGCATGAAAAACTCATTTATCTAAATTAGGGGGGTATCCCCCCTTTCCCCCTTTATACTTAACCAATGACCCCCCAAAACTATTGACAGAAGCGCATTATAAAAAAAATGAATATATATACAAAATTTGAAGAAAATGGGATAATTCTGCATGAAAAACCCATTTATCTAAATTAAGTGGGTTATCCCCCCCTTTCCTCCTTTATACTTAACCAATGAACCCCCAAAACTATTGACAGAAGCGCATTATAAAAAAAAATGAATATATATACAAAATTTGAGAAAATGGGATAATTCTGCATGAAAAACCCATTTATCTAAATTAAGAGGGGATTAGTCCCCCCTTTCCCCCCTTTATACTTAACCAATGAACCCCCAAAACTATTCAGAGAAGCACATTATCACAATGAACCTATATACAAAATTTGAAGGAAATCGGATAATTCTGCATGAAAAACTCATTTATCTAAATTAGGGGGGGGGGGTTATCCCCCCTTTCCCCCTTTATACTTAACCAATGACCTCCCAAAACTATTGACAGAAGCGCATTATCAAAAAAATGAATATATATACAAAATTTGAAGAAAATGGGATAATTCTGCATGAAAAACCCATTTATCTAAATTATGGGGGGTTAGCCCCTTGTTTCCCCCCTTTATGCTTAACCAATGAACCTCCAAAACTAATCAGGGAAGCGCTTTATCGCAAGGAACCTATAAACAAAATTTAAAGTAAAACGGTTAGTTCTATCAAGAGTTATCGCGTTACGTACATACATACATACATACATACGTACGTACATACAGAACCGGCGGTCACCTAAGCTCTCAGGCTTTGATAGCCTGTGAGCTAAAAACTGGTTCTAATACGGAATATGTCCACCCCGGACTTTAATGCATTGGCGGCATCGACTTTCCATGCTCTCAATTAAATTGTTGGACACCGAAATAGGTAACGCTGAACAGACTTGGAGTAAGCCTTGTTCCAGCTCATTGAATGACCTTGGAGGAGGACTTAAAGACGCAACCTGTCTTCCAAGATAGTCCCAAAGATGTTGTATCGGATTCAAGTCTGGAGAGTGAGCTGGCCATTCCATTCTCTCCAAACCGTGATCGTCAAGATAATCCTCAACAACCACAGCTCGGTGTGGTCTCGCATTGTCATCCATTAGAATGAAACCATTGCCAATAGCATCGGGATATGGGCGCACATATGAATCAAGGATCTCATCCCGACATCTCGCACCAGTCACAGTTCCTCCATGGAACACATGGAGGTCAGTGTGGCCTCTGAGTGAGATCCCTGCCCAAACCATGATTCCACCGTTTCTGTACCTGTGTGTTTCGACAGTGTTTGATTGATGGTATCGAGTGCATTGTTCTCTCCAGATCAAAAGACGCCCTGTATCGCTCTCCAGTGTGAATATGGACTCGTCTGTGAAGAGTACAGAAGTCCACTGTTGTGAAGACATCTTTGCACCGTGGTAGCGGGTATTCTTCTCCCTGATGCTGTAAAGTGGTCTGCAATGAGTTGTGGCACAGTAGTGAGTCTTCTCCTTCGGGCCGAAAGAGCTAGAAACCGGTCTTCTGCAGGTGTCGTAACACGTGGGTGGCCTGGAACATGTCTTCTGGACAAATGAATCTTCGGATTCATACTGATCCCAGAGTCGTTGGACTACACTGCGAGACATATTGAGCCGTCTAGCAGTATCGGCCTGTGACAACCCCATTTCCAGCCATCCTACCATCCGCCACCTTAATGAATCGGGCAAACGACTTCTTCTAGACATTTCTATACTCTACTGGCTGTTGTGAACAAAACTGACAACAATAGTTCGAATACAACAAAACTTACACGCGAAATTACGAAAGCTTCGTAATTACATATTTTTCTCTCATTCACAAATACCTATTCTTTTCTATAAAATAAAAGTGGTAGCTGTAATTTTTGCGTAAGTTTTTTTAAAGCCTATTATTGTCATTCATATAAACTATGAAGTTTAATCTGACTGCCATTTTTTGTCTGGTGAGCTTCGAAAAACATGTTGTACCTTAACTTTTGCAGGCCAGTGTATATATAATCAATTTGTATTACATAAATAGCAAAAAAAATCTCAGTAATCCGAAGAAAATAGAACAAGTGGGTAAGTGTGATCGAAGATCGCTCAAAGGGTTTCGTTTAATATTCTTTTCAAAACACTTTATCCTTTCTTTAATAAATTCAAACAAATTTCATTTAGGACAAAAAAAAAAGTCATGTTTTTTATAAAGTAAAAATTTACCGGTCTATTTTTTTCTTTTTTTCGAATATCTAAACCATTCCGATAGCGGTCTAAGCCCGCTATTATATTCTCTCACTGTAATATCTGTCAGGCGGACTAAATGCGATATTTAAAAAAAATAATTTCAAAATTAAACATGTTGTACACCTTCAAAGTGTTAAAATATGCGAATATTTCCATAATCGGATTTTTATCGTGATGTTTATCAAACTCATATATTTACTATTCTCTATTACTTATATTGATACACGCTTTGTATTATTCTGAAACATTTGAAAAATCCGTTAAACTTCCGATATGACGTCAGATTTTCTTTTTAATTCTCTAATGACGTGATATTAATCTGTTTTGTGCACATACACATACTCATACTCCTTGTATTATTGAGAAATCTTTCCGTTTTATGTTTTATTACCACTATGACGTCAATCAATTTTATTTCATATTAATCTTTTTTTCAATTGGTGAAACTTTTTATTTCATTTTTCACGTGGAAATCGTCTGATCGAAAAATAATTATTGTAGAAAGATTTTCATCGTTGATTTTTAGTTTTTGGCATCGGCTATAACGGAAAATGTTTAAATTTAATAGGAAAAGGCTGTTAGAATTTTGGTTTTTATCTCTATTTATTAAAATAATACGAATTTTTCAAATTTTAATATTTTCAGCTCTTCACAGCTGATATTCTGATTTATATACGAAGTTTCAACACTGTAAGTTACATAGTTTTCGAGAATGGCTCTGTGACAGACAGACAACGGAGCGGGAGCAACAGGGTTTCGTGAGATGAACGAAACCCTAAAAACGAAACTGCACGGGCTGCGCTGTAAATGAAAATCTTTTAACAACCACCGCCCACTGAATATTAGGCCTGAGCGCTGACACAAAAATTAATGCAGTCCATAGGCGGAAATTTTTCAGCGTGTGTACGGTCCCTAGAAATTCCATACCAAAAATTTCTGGAAGTTTTCTCCGCCTTATTTGTTTGAGATTCAATAAGTCAAAGAAAACTTTTAGAAAATAATGATGTGTAAAATTAGGGGACCGTACAAAGGTTCTACAAAATCGGCCTACGAACGCACGCCATTTTTATGTCAGAGCTCAGGTCTAGTATTCAGGGGGCGGTGTTAACAACTCTAAAATATGTCTTACACGTGTACAGAGTCATGTGATCTCTCAGACAGCCAATCACGACGCAGAAAGCTTTATCTCAGCCATCCGTGGATATACTCTATCTCTCAAAACGCAGTTTACTCACACTCGCGTACAACTTTCCTCTTACCTGCAGGTGTAAGAACCCATCAGAATAGTCTGTCTTATAAGTATCTTTCTTTGAGTACAACGTGCCCTTAATATTTATTTTGTATACTCACGAAATGTTATTTTGAAAACTCATGGTAACATTTCTAACCCAACCAAATAACCTGGCTTCTCTTTGTTGTTGTTTCACTAAATGTTAAATTTAAAAAAGTATTAAAATTTCGAAACGCCTCAAGAATTTTTTTTTTAAATAAATTTTTGGAAATTCAAAAATTAAAGGGTTGCCTATGTCCCGCAATACCTCAACCAGTTCTTCAAATTCTGTATTTAGACAATGCAAAAGAAATGTTATACAAATTTTTGATGTGCTGAAATACTACTTACCGTAAAATGCACAGCAGCTCTCAGACTAGTGCAACTGCCCCGTTTGCCAAATAGGTAATTTTAAATTCATTCTGACAGTTTAGGTTTATGCATTAATCACCCCACTACAAAAAAAATAATGATGGGAAGTTAAGTGAATAAGTGTTAAAAACAATATGTCCAAATAAATGCTACGCATATGCTTATGTAAAACAAGGTCGTTATTTAAACATAACTTTTGCTTTTTGAGTACTATTTCAGAATAGAAATATTAGCTTTAATGAAAGAAATTCATGCATAAATAAGACTAAGTTTGCTGTTCGGAAATAGTCGTGCATAAAAATTGAAAGGTTTGGCAGGTATGGGTATATTCGTGATTAAATATGACATTTATATAGCACAACGCTGTACCGAACGTATTTGAACAAACCTTCTCAGAAAAATGTGTAATAGAAAATCGAATGAGTTTAACGATTTTAATTAATATTTGCAAACACCTATTCTTTTCTATAAAATTGTCATTCCAATGAAAATCTTGATTAAATACGTGAACCAAACTGCAAAAATGAAAAAATTGTCAGCCCGACAGTGACTTTGCAATATTTAAACTGTAATTACAAACTATTAAATATGATGAATGCTAAATATAATATATTGAATAGTTTTATGAACTTTTTTACGACCCGACACAAAAAAAATTAGGAAAACTGACGCTGGGATTGGGTAAAGTGTGTTTACCTAGTCAGATGTATGCGACTAGACAAAAACTTTTGAAATTATGATAAAAAGAAATAGGGAAAGCTTACTTTACATTTCTTTATGAAAAGATTTAATTAAAACCAAATACACTAAAAACTTTTAAAAATATTTAAATACTATATTACCCAAATTACTATAAAGATGCATTTCATATTTCCATAATATGTTTTAACCTACACTGAAAAAATATTTAAAAAAGCCTTTAAAATCTGGAGTACTTGAAGCAAAAATACCTGAAATCTGAAAACATTCCTTTGAACTCGTGCACTACAGTCAATATGGTATTTAACTATGAGTCATTAGTCTTAGCTATGAGTCATTTTCAAACAATCGTTGTTTAATCTACTCATTATGTCAAAGTCATTTATGTTGGCTACTCAAAACTTTATATTTACGTTCAGTTTCATATCATTAAAAAAGGGGTCAGCATAAACATTTATTTTTGTATTTTATTATCTAAAAGCATTCTTTTATAAATTCAGATGATTTTTTGCCAATTGTGTAAAATTTACTCATCTCTACTTTTAATGGGCTATTAGGGAATGCTGTCTTTCTACGATTAATAACACATTTATATATCATAAATGTACAGTTCTTGGGGAAAGAAGTGATCACCCTTTACTAACTCTACTGCCTAATTTTTACATTCTATTTGGGTTCTTCGGTACATCTTAAGATACGAAACGGCAATTAATTCTGGCAAGTAGTTTAGGAATTATACAAATCTATAGATTGGAACTCCTAATGTTTAAAAATAACACAGATAGCTTTTTTAAATCATAACACAAAACGTAATGAGCTTTAATTTTGGATTCGCATATTTGAAGCTTCTAAACAAAGATTAGTTTAAAAGTTCATAGGTTAAAATTCATAATCGTTTCAAATTGATTTAAAAGAAAATACGATTTATTAGCTACACATTTTGTAACACATCTTTTTCTAGGCGCTTTAAACACGCGAACCGAATATTACAGCTCATTCCTCAAAGTAGTTTTTGAAATTTGCTTTTAAATTTATAACATTGACGCTAATTAGATTAATAGGTTATTATATATGATTGAAATAGGGTAGATGTGCCAGTAATGGACACCTTTAAAGAATTTCTTTAAAAATTATTTTAAATTAGGTGTTGGAACAGATGCTTTACACTCACGCAGCGTTGTTTGGCGATTTTTTGGTTGGCGCGATTTTAAAGCCCGCGCCAAACCAATAGCTTAATACAATTGCTAGGTTGCCATTAAGGAAAAAATCTCCTAAATTTGGCGACTTTTTTTCCTTTTTATAACAGATTTTTTTTTTTTTTTTTTTTTTTTTTTTTTTAAACTGTGCGTCACTGTATAACATAGCCTCACATTTTTCAATGTGAATCAAAATTTAATTGTAAATAAATGAAATAAATCAAAACACCCATAAATACATTAATGTACACCCTTTGTTCCACTAATGGACACGCTACAAAAAGTAACAGATAATTGCTTTTATGATTGTATTTAGAACCAGAATTTAACGAAAGCATGGTCCTTAAACATTGTTTGCTTCCTCACTGGTTTGATTGATTGCCAGATTATAAAATATGCAAGTCACGGTTTTTAAAAAACTTTAATTCCATTGTAATGTTAAAAATTTTATAAGTTAGGGGAGACCGATATACAGTGAACCACTTTTTCAGTTAACATTTTTTTTTTCTCTTTAACAGACTGACCGATCTGTATGAAAATATTTTTGAATATTCCTTAAACCTTCTTACATCCATCATAATTTTCTCACAACATAGTTTTCAATACATTTAAAAAAAAAATATATATATATATACACTGGTCCACCCACCGGTGTACAGTGGACCACTATTAGGTATTATCTAAAATGCAATATAGATCTTTTTTTCATTTATCTAATTCTTTTTTGTTGCCCCTTCACCCGCAAAATAACATAGTAATATAAATTTTGAAACAAAAACAAAAAATTATATTTTGAAAATAATAACAGATTAATACAGGAACAATTGCAATTTAGTTGAAGTTATTACTTAAGTACAAAAAAATCAGCGCACATTAAAATTTGCAAATATAATTCCAAAGTACTTATGAGTAAGATTGAGCCTGGAATTTTCAATAAATAATTTTGGGTCTGAGAGCAACATTATGAAATCATTGACATCAACAGCAGATTCATCTACAGTTTCGGGAGATATGAACTGATTTCCATTCAATTTGCGTCTCATGAATCTTACTTGAATAGAATCATCAACAATTAGACTACAGTTATGTTTATCAAAGGCAGTAAATACAAAACAAAATATTTCTTACTATGTAAATAGTTATTTTTATTTGTTTACTTTATTTTACAGTTAAATCTACTTTAAAACAATCTTTCTTTATAAAAAATAAGCAATTATTAAATAGTTTGAACATTCTGCATTACAGGAGCAGAGTGGATGGTGGAGCACTGTGCCCCATTTTGAAGTTCAATAAATAATCATATTAATATTGTTTATAGCTTTCTTTTAAACATATTAACTTTAAAGTAAAATAAAAACAAGTATCCTAGCTTTGCAAAAAAGCTGTTTTATTTTATTTATCTACAACCTTTAATTACTAAAAAAATAAAAATATGATGAAAAATTTTACTTTTAGAAGCTCAAAACAACCAATCAGGATAAAGTAGTTCAATCTGAGCTAAACATGTTTTCTGACGGCTATAAATAATCATTGCAGTGCTGTTGTCTATTATGTTAGAAAAGAAACTTAAAAAAAATTAAATAAAATATTAGGGGGTGGTCCACTGTGCCCATAGGTCCAATGTGTGTACCGGTCTACCCTACATGAGATTAATTAAAAGCAGCTATTTATATAAAAAAAATTTATTACATGCTGGTAAGTACAATTTAAAAAGAAAATTAGAGTACTTAGCTATTCAGTTAAATTAAAAAATTAAGCACTATGAACATTACTGAAATTGCACCTTTAGAAATGTCCACATGGGGATGTCCATTATTGGAAATTGGCTAATTAAGCATTCTAGTAATGGACACGGGTCCTAAAACCTTAAAAATAAATTTTGTAAAGGACCACTAAAATATAAAATTCAAAGTTTTCTATTACTATCAAAACAAAAAACATACACATTTTTGCAATAAAATAAAAAAAGGTAAATTAATTGAAGCCAGCTCTTAGCATGTTCATTATGATTTTCACTGAAAATCAGTGGATCTGTGAATCATTATTTTCTGCTTCCTGGTTGGTTTGATTAAAAGTGTCAGCAGTAACGTAGATTATAAAACATGCAAGGGGGAGTTACGAAAAAAAAATAAAAACTAAATTTTTATTGGTTATTTTTTTAAAAAACCAAAAACTTTTTAGGCTGTCCATTACTGGCACATCTAACCTACATATAATTTAGCCTATTTTACCAATGTATTGTTGGTGAAAAAAAGTCTATATTGTGTTTTAATCGTGGAGGTTTTTAAAAACCCATAATTTTTAGAATTTATTTTTTATGTTTACTTATTATGCCTAAATCAGTCTTTTGCAGGAATTTCTCCCTGAAAAGATTTTCATTTCTATTACATAGATGTATCTTGAGACATGAGGATTTATTTCCTCACATTTGGCAATACACCAACACATAACGAATTGGTTGGTTTGTTGGTTTATTATTGACGGCCAATTATCTACACTTGGGATATAAGCCCGGGGGAGTGCCCTTCGTTGGGGTCTTTCTAAGGGAACCTAACCCGTATATGCGCATGGATAAATCCACGGCTCGAAGAAAACCACGAAAACTCCGAACGATTAGACCGACGGGCGCGATTGGGATCGAACCCAGCACCTGCCGTCTACCAGCTTCGAGAGCAGAGCCTCTCAGCCACTGGTGGGGCCACATAACGAATTGTGCCAAGTAAAAAATGGTGCTAGCCAATATCATAGTGCTGCAATATTAACTTATTTTATTGCATTACTATAATAATTATTATAGTAGTATGATACTTTCTAATAAATATATTATATGCAATACAAATAAATACCCATCATTATATATTAAGGAATACTGAATCTCAAGAAAGTCCAAAGATAAAGTTGTAAAAATTTATTTTCTACAATAAACAGAGATTCCTTTTAAAGAATATGACTTCAAAAGGGTAAGTTAGAATTTTCAAAAAGACTTCGCAAATTGATTCATGATATGGATTTTATCTCTGGCATTACGTAACATAACAGCCCTCAATGTTGATTCAGCTGCACAAACAATATCCGCTAATATGGTCATCTGTTCAGTTCGGTGATAATAAATGCACAAATCAGATACCGTTGCCAAGAAAGTATACATACTCGTAAGCCACACACTCTTGATGCAGTCTACGATATCCGTATCCAATAGTGTAGTATCATAGAATATCCATTGTTCTAGCACAAGCTTTCTGTTTTGATCGCTAAGGAGCTCTATCCATCTAACGTTCATCTTTCTCCTTCGAAGGATTCGCTTTCCATGGACAACAAGTATCCACATTAGTGTTCGACCGATTTCCGGTTTGAAAGCACACATTTCAGTTTGACGTACATTCTGACATGTAAAGTTCATTTGTAAAGCTGTCCGTGGAATTCGACATTCATTAAAAACGAACGAAAGCATATCATTGATGAAAAATGTGGCCCAGGTATCATTATGCAATACTTCCATTTTTACGCCAATTTTTGAGTAGCAATATTAAAAATTATTATAATGTAATCGTTGTTTACATTACAATTAATTATTACAAGACAAAATCAATTACTCCAGCTTTGTAAATAACTTGGAAAATGGCGACGTTCCACAGGTAGAATTCAAAACAGTTATTTATAGGTTGGTTGGTTTACTCACATTCTACTACACATAGGACTGCGTTGGCATTAAAAAGTATCTAAATACGAAAATTTAACAAAAACAACAATAATAATCTAATTGGCCAATCACATTTTGCAGATAGCGAAAAATCTACTTGGAACTTCTGTCATCAACCGCTTGGATCTAGGAAAAATTCTGAGGCTTTTAAACACAGATAGGCGGAACGAAAAGCCAGCAAAAATTTACGCCCTTTTTACGAAATTATAGTATTTTTTTAGTTTTATGAATGAAACTGTACGTTTATGACGTAATTTGCTGTTCCCCGAGGCTAACGAAAAAGACAGACTACCGCGGTGCATTCCACTTATCTTTTTTTACAGACTGCTAGAGTGACGTGATACTCTTCTCGTACACCTGCATTGGTAGATTCGAGCGTCACGTGACTCCCGTGGTCTGTAAAAAAAGATACGCGTAAAGCACCGCGGTAGCCTTTCTCTTTCGTTAGCCTCGCTGTTCCCTATTCTGTTTTTATGGAATTTCTGGAAATTTCTTAATTATGAAAGTGTTCATAAAGGCTTAATTCTGTATAGAAATAATAACGACTCCGAATGTGATGTCGACGTTGCAGACAGCATAAAAGAAAATTACCATGAGGACAACGTATTTCTTCGATACGAGGCTAACGAAAAAGACAGGCTACCGCGGTACATTCTACATATCTTTTTTTACAGACCGCTAAAGTGACGTGATGCTCTTTTCGTGCACCTCCATTGGTGGATTCGAGCATCACGTGACTCCCGCGGTCTGTAAAAAAAGATATGAATAAAGCACCGCGGTAGCCTTTCTATTTCGTTAGCCTCGTTGTTCCCTGTTCTGTTTTTAGAGCCCCTGGAAATTTCTTAATTATGAAAGTGTTCATAAAGGCTTAATTCTGTATATAGTCCAGGCATTTGGTAGAAAATAAAGGAAAGTTTTGGTGTAGTTTTTTTTTGCGGTCCCTTTATGTTTTTTGGGTCGCTGAACACGAATCCGAGGTTTTCCAACAAAAATTTTTTGGGGAAATATTTTTTTTTTACAAAAAACGTGTAAAAAACGGACTTTTTTCCGTTTTTTTTTTCAAAATAATTCCAAAATTATGCATTTTACGTGAAAGTCGGCAATATATGAATTAAAGAAAATAAAATTTCTTACATTTTATGTATAGAAAGTTTTTTTCTCTGATCAATAGTTTAGCCGTGAGAGTGCCTCAAAAATGGGTGGAAAAAACAAAAAGCTGTAAAAAAACGGGAATTACGGTACTGTATGTCAATGTAACATAGAAACTAATCCTTTTACACAAATGTTAACTATTAACAAGGCAACACTAGATACCGGGCTTGCTCATTCACTCTCAAAACGTCACAAATGGTGGCTGACCGCGACCAGCGATTGGTCCAAAGCAACGCGCCCATCGTTTTGTGCCAATCGCTGTATGTCTTTCCTCCTAGTCAGCCACCTTTTGTGATGTCATCATAATGAATGAGCAAGCCCGGTATGTAGTGCAGCCCTGCTATTAATGTTACTAAAGATTATATGTTTGACTATATTTTATGCATTTGAGGTAGAGGAAAAGTGCGGATCCGACACCAGGGGAAGGTGGGAGCAGTGGGGCAGATCCAGCTACTCTCATGAGTCGAAGGCGCTCGTATTCTAAGAGGCGGTAACATTGTAGTCCAGTAGAAATAGCATTTTACCTTACAAAAATTCGGGTAGTTCTGATTTTTGGGTATGTTGTAAAGGTTGACCCTCTAATAAAAAAAACAAGTTTTCGACCTTCTAGACCTTGTGCGTTTTTCACAATATTGAAAAAAACAATATTTTTCGCACTTATTTCGATTTTTCTTAAATAACTCAATTTTAGCGCATTTTACAGAAAAAAGCACAGTTACCATTTTGTAGAGCATAAAATTCTCTACAACATGCAGTATTCAGGTTTGTAAATTGTGCAAATAGGGGGTAGGATACAAAACCGGGAAAATAGGGTAAAATTTGCAAAAAATGCAAAAATCCACTAAAGACGTTAGTTTTTGCTTAATAACCTACTTTTAGTTCGTTTTAGAGACAAAAGCACTTTCACCATTTTGTACAACTGAAATTTCTCTATAACATGCAGTATTCATATTTGTAAATTGTCTAAATAGGGGGTAAGATACAAAGCCGGGAAATAGGGTTAAATTTGGAAAAAAATGTAAAAATCCACAAATGACGTTAGTTTTTGCTTAATAACCTACTTTTAGTGCGTTTTAGAGACAAAAGCACTTTCAACTTTTTATAGAGCATAAATTCTCTACAACATGCAGTATTCATATTTGTAAATTGTCCAAATAGGGGGTAAGATACGGAGCCGGGAAATAGGGTTAAATTTGGAAAAAAAATGTAAAAATCCACAAATGACGTTAGTTTTTGTTTAATAACCTACTTTTATTGCGTTTAAGAGACAAAAGCACTTTCAATATTTTATAGAACATAAAATTTTGTACAACATGCAGTATTTATATTTGTAAATTGTCCAAATAGGGGATAAGATACGGAGCCGGGAAAATAGGGTTAAATTTGGAAAAAAATGTAAAAATCCACAAATGACGTTAGTTTTTGCTTAATAACCTACTTTTAGTACGTTTTAGAGACAAAGGCACTTTCACCATTTTGTAGAGCATAAAATTCTCTACAACATGCAGTATTCATGTTTGTAAATTGTCCAAATAGGGGGTAAGATACGGCAAAAACTAACGTCATTTGTGGATTTTTACATTTTTTCCAAATTTAACCCTATTTTCCCGGCTCCGTATCTTACCCCCTATTTGGACAATTTACAAACATGAATACTGCATGTTGTAGAGAATTTTATGCTCTACAAAATGGTAAAAGTGCTTTTTTCTGTAAAATGCACTAAAATTGAGTTATTTAAGAAAAATCGAAAAAAGTGCCGAAAAATATTGGTTTTTTCAATATTGTGAAAAACGCACAAGGTGTAGAAGGTCGAAAACTTGGTTTTTTATTAGCGGGTCAACCTATAATAAATGAAACTACCGACTATGTCATGCTTTAAAAAGTTGATTATGACAATTTTATTTCTAAAATGCACTAAAAGTGGTAACCTTCACATAAATGATTGCGGAAATAAGAATTTTGCTTTTTGACTTCATGTAAATATACTAATGTTTGTTACTAATGTACATAATAATTTATAATTAAATAATGATTCATAATGAGTCGCCGTATTTATTATCAGGCAACTTCATTGTAAAATGTAGTCAATCATATAGTTTTTAGTATCATTAACAGTCAACGTTTATTTAAAATGATTAATTTACATGTTACATCGACATACAGGGCCGTAATTCCCGTTTTTTACAGTTTTTTGTCTTTTACACCTCCCAATTTTACAGTATGAGCACTCCGGCGAAGGAGCACCTTCGACTCATGAGAGAAGGTGGAACTGCTCCACTGCTCCCACCTTCCCCTGGCGCAGGATCCGCACTTTTTCTCTACCTCAAATGCATAAAATACAGTCAAACATATAATCTTTAGTATCATTAATGGTTACCGTTTGTGTAAAATGGTTAGTTTTTATGTTACATCGACATACACTACCGTAATTCCCGTTTTTTTACAGTTTTTTGTTTTTAACACCCTTTTTTGCGGCACTCTCGCGATTAAACCATTGATCAGAGAAAAAAACTTTCATTACATAAAATATAGGAAATTTTATTTTCTTATATTCATATATTGCCGACTTTCACGTAAAATGCACAATTTTGGAATTATTTTGAAAAAACGGAAAAAAGTCCGTTTTTTACACGTTTTTTGTAAAAAAAAAACATATTTCCCGAAAGAAATTTTGTTGGAAAACCTCGGATTCGTGTTCAGCGACCCAAAAAACATAAAGGGACCCCCCCAAAAAAACTACACCAAAACTTTCCTTTATTTGCTCTTTTTTATCCCCTAATGCCTGGGCTAATAGCAATAATAACGACTCCCAATGTGATGTCGACGTTGCAGACAGCATAAAAGAAAATTACCATGAGGACAACGTATTTCTTCGATATAGAAATGCAACAAAAAAGTTCCGAATTTTAAAGAAATGACCCGATTCTGAATGCTGTCTTTAATATTTCGGTATCGTTAGTGTCAGAGACAATAATAGAGAGACGTGTTGCCGTCAGGGAAACAGCGACTTCTTTCATATAAAATCATAACGATAGCGTTCAGAATCGGTCCGCATATAAACTAGCGTGCCTCTATAGGGTGTCACTTTGCTGCGTGTATGGAGCTTAAGTCTTTACAGCTGATCATTGTCAAACTTGTTTTACTAGATAAGGAATTGGGAGGGATGTTACCTCTTTCTCAGAATTCGACTAGTCACTGTCGAATATTTTCATTCCTAGGTTAGTCACCCCTCACTTCGGATTGACCACTTTTTCGTTGCAATTCATTTTTATGTGCTCGTATTTTTCATTATTCGTTTTAAGTGATGGCTCAGCGTAAAGCATTGTCATTTGAAGAAAAGTTAAAAATCATTTCGGATATTGATCAAGGAATGAAACAAGTTGATGCTGCTAAAAGGTATGGGATTTCACAGTCAACGATAGCTACTTTTTTTAAAAAACGAAACGATATTGAAGATGCTGTGGAAAAAATAAAAGTGGATAGCAAACGAAAAAGATTTAAAGGTGCCGTAAATGATGATGTTGACAAAGCTCTCCTAAGATTTTTCCACGAGATGAGAAAC
This sequence comes from Maratus michaelseni, assembly GCA_963931845.1. Classification (NCBI taxonomy): domain Eukaryota; kingdom Metazoa; phylum Arthropoda; class Arachnida; order Araneae; family Salticidae; genus Maratus; species Maratus michaelseni. The sequence continues at coordinate 374,244,277 of OZ007586.1, forward strand.
CAAAACGTGCCCATTAGTGGACCTATGATTTCTGAAAAAGCAATAAAATTCGTCTCTTTGCTAGGCAGCAATGGATGGCTTACTTCATTTCGTGAACGTCACGGAATTGTTTTTAAGACTATTGCGGAATAAGTAAAGTCAGCTCCAGTTGAGGCTGCATTATCCTGGAAACAGGGAGAAAAAGATAAAATTGAAAAAAATTCTCCAGATGATGTGTACAACGCTGATGAAACTGGTTTGTTCTATCAGCTAATGCCAGATAAAACAATGTCCTTTAAAGGAGACATCTGTAAAGGTGAGAAGAAATCAAAGCAAAGGCTGTCAATCCTGCTGTGTTCAAAGAGTACTGGAACCGATAAATTGAAGCCTTTAGTGATTGGAAAGTACGTGAAGCCAAGGTGCTTTAAAAATGTAAAGAGTTTACCAGTTCGCCACAAGGCAAATAAGAGGGCCTGGATGACGGAGGAAATCTTCAACAACTGGCTGCTTGATGTTGATAAAGAAATGAAAAAAAAAAGAAGAATGTTGCTTTCATAGTTTATAACTGTACACCTCACAACAATCCCCCACGTTTGAAATACATAAAAGTGTTTTACTTTCCACCAAATTGCACGTCGATCCTGCAGCCTTTAGATTTATGCATTATCAAGTCTTTCAAGGGATATTATTGAAAAAGGTTAGTTCAGAACGTCGTTTATAATCTGGATAACAATCTCCCAAATCCATATGCAGTTGATGTAAAAAATGCATGTGATTGGGTCTCCGGAAGTTGGAATTCGATAACAGCATCTACAATCCAAAATTATTGGAAGAAAGCTTCATCCTTTGAAGAAAAGGCGGATATTGACTTTACTGAAATCGTTAAGGAACAAGAAGAATACGTGGAGAGTTTATCCACAGCTGTTAAAGCTTTCCAAAGCTCATCAAACCTATCTTTTACATTGAATGCTGAAGAATTTTTAAACTTAGACAATGATGTGCGCGTGTTCAGCGGTGCAAGCGATAAAGATGTTTTAGCAGAATTAATTCCAGGTGATCAGAGTGATGAAGAAAAACCAGTTGACTGTTCACAAAACAAAACTCAAATTTATCCTGAGGATGCTATATCCTTAATCAGCACTCTTCAGGATTTTGTTGCAACAGTAACAAATGTTTCGGACTTGCATCTGAACTCGTTAGACGGGTTGAAACATGTGTCCATGCAGATGTCATTTGCATCAAAAAGTAAGCAAATAATATTAACAGATTTCTTTTCTAAATAATTTTTGTTTCTGCAATTTTCTGACAAAATAAACTTATGCTTGTATCTTTTACGTATATTTTTAATTTGTTTACTTATTAAGTTAACTTATTACTTATTTAAGTTTAAAAATATAATTTTATCTATTCAATCTATCTATAACGATATCTTATCTGGGTCCCTACAGTATCGTTATAGACAGGTTTCACTGTATAATAAACTAATCCTACTATAATATTCATATATTAACATACAAGGGGCGCGTTTACGGGCCGCAACCTGAGTTACGTAAGGTAACGCCAGGGCAACGCTAGATACCGGGCTTGCTCATTCAATCTCATTACGTCACAAATAGTGGTGATGAGGCTAACGAAAAAGAAAGGCTACCGCTGTGCTTTATGCGTATATTTTTTTACAGACCGCGGGAATCACGTGATGCTCGAATGCACCAAAGCAGGTGTACGAAAAGAGCATTACTTCACTCTAGCGTTCTGTAAAAAAAGATAAGTGGAATGCACCGCGGTAGCCTGTCTTTTTCGTTAGCCTCGTAGTGGTGATTGGTACAAAGCGGCGCGCCCATCGTTTTGTGCCATACACTGTATGTCGTTGGTCACAGCCAGCCACCATTTGGACGTCATTATGATGAATGAGCAAGTCCGGTATCTAGTATAGCCCATAGATTAACATACAAGATAGGACACTATCAAGGCTACACTAGATACCGGGCTTGCTCATTCATTATCATGACGTCACAAAAGGTGGCTGGCCGCGACCAGCGATTGGTGCAAAGCGACGAGCCCGTCGTTTTGTGCCAATCGCGTATGCTTTCCTTTTGTCGTTTCGCTTTCTACCAATCGCTGGTAGCGGCCAGCCACCATTTGTGACGTCATGATAATGAATGAGAAAGCCCGGTATCTAGTGTAGCCCTGACACTATCATAGAGCGTAATGTAACGCGATGACGATCATAGCGCCTGTAGTGAGAATGGGGAAGAAACTTCTCAAACACGGAATGTTTCTGCTTTTGAACGTCTATCTTGTATTGATCTTTCATTTTTTAAATGTGACATGTTTACATTTTCAACTTTGTGGAAAAAGCGAAAAACGAAAGCTTTGCATTCCAATTTGTATACAGGCAAGGTTCTGCCTGAAACATTTTAACATGTTTAGAAATACAAAATGTTTTGAAAAGAAATGTTGTTTCAAGAATAATAAAAGAGAAAATAAAAATGAAGTTGTTTAAAAGAAACGTAAACCATTCCCCAATGGTCAGTTTGGCGATAATGTCTGTGTTGAAGAGCAAAGTATAGATATTAAAACAGAGAGTATCAACAGACTTTATACGCATAGGTAAATTTTGGAAGCTTTTTAGCTTTTTCCCTTTATCACTAGTGACGCTACCATTGCTGCCATTACAGATTTTGCCGTAACTATCCTATCTTGTGTGTTAATCTATGGTGTAGCCCTGGTAACGCATGGGTTTGTTTGTTTGTTTGTTTATTGAGAACATACATCGGACTTGTGTGCTTGAAATCAAGTGCCCGCTTATAAGTCGCCGTCAATATACAGGGACGAGATAGCCACAAGGAAATTTACAACACCAAAGAGTTACATCCGAGAGCTCCACAAAGTGGGTGCAATGGAGCTGGTGGGAGTCGAACCCGCCGACCTGACTCCTACGCTCTCAAACGATTAACGGAATGGTGTCTTAACCACTCGGTCCCTAACGCATGGGTTAGCCGAAGCGTTCAGAGACCAATATCATGCGACTTTTTGCCGATTAATCGTAAGCGTTCAGAGCTGGAAATTTCTCAGACTTTGGGGTACCACACATAACCTACAGAATTTTGTTGGGTAAAGTGATCACGTGGTTGGGAAAACTGATTTGTTTGTTAATTTTTTTAATTAAAAAAATGCAACCGTAAACTGAGATTTTTCACATGCTTTCAGTTTCAAAACGTTCTTTACTACAGTCCTGTTTTTGTTTTTTGTATTGATTTCAAATCTCAATATTAATAAATATTTAATTGAATTTTAAAACAATCATGAGACATAATAAGATGTATTTAATAATTCCAAGAGGTCTTCACGGGCCCGGGTTTGGCCTGAAGCCCGAGGCTGGCACTGCCCCACGGGACAGGCTCGGAAAATTTTGATTCACGATACTCGGGCTGGGCCTGGTCTTCACTCTTTCCGGGCCGAGCCTGGACTTCATGGTTATTCCTAGAGGTCTTCACGCGCCGAAAATTTTAGGCTCGCTCCCGACCCGGACTGGTCCGTACAAAAATAAGTAAAATGAGCCCCGGCACAACATTTTTTGCAAAAAATGTATAGATTTTTAAATGACCATTATTCTACATTTAAAATCCTTTTTAAAGAATAGTTCATACATTTCTAGGTAAAAACATTAAAGTGTAGTAAATCCCATGAAATAAAACCTGTATATGATGGAAACCTGTCTTAAACGGAAAAAGGTCTTGATCCGTAAAAATAATAATCCGTGCGAAAAGAATATGATACAATTACAACAGATGATGTACTTGTTAAGAATGGAAACTATGTATAACGGATTTATCTTTTCTCCTGCTTTTTCTTATACTTAATCTTCATTTGAATGTAATTGCCAGAGTCAGTTTTTTTAAATCAGTGTTTACATACGTAATTGTCTAAGTGGTCATTAATGTTGAGGATGTTTTGTATTCCATGCATTTCGAACAAGGGAAAGTAAAAGATATGCATAATTGTGCTTTTTGAATAATTTTAACTGTAGGATAATGTTGCTTTAGAAATACCGGTAGGTTTTGTAGAAATGCAGTGTGGCCGGGCCGGGTTGGGTTTGGGTCAAACTTTTAGCTTTTATGCGTGGACGGGCACGGGCAAATATTTTAACTTTTATACCGGGCCGGGCTCAGGCCGATCTTTTTGCTTTTATACTGGGCTGGGCTGGACCAATCAAATTTTTGTGCGGGCCAGCCAGATTCGGGCCGAAATTTTGACTTTAATACCGAGCCGGGACAATCTTTTTAGCACGGGTCGAACCAGACTCGGGCCTTGAAATTTTGCCCCATCCAGACCTCTACACTTTATCTTCTAAGAATTGTATTAAATTTGAAAGTATCATATTTCTCTTCATCAGAGAAGTTATCAAAAAATACTTCCGCTATCAAAAATTCATCTCCCGCCATGTTTGTAAATAACCCATAACTTTACCCTAAAGCGTTTACAGCCGTTTTAACCCAAATTTACACTGATAAAATTATATGACGTCATTCCCTAATTATACAAGTAATACACGTTTCGGTTTCTGAACGCGCTCGTAGAAACCCGGCTATTCCAGCAATGCTTTAAAAAGTGCTAAAACATTGAAGCGGATAAATATCGAACGCTGCTGAACATTGCCACCTCTACAGAGGTGGCAGTGTGCTGAACTATAAATATCAATCTGGCGATAAATAACGACATCTGGTAACACAAACGTAAACTTTGTTAAGTATACACTGTTAAAAATCTTCAGCTTTTGCTGCATAGTCACTCCGACGCTTTTATAGAATATCTCTATTTTGACCAATGAAAATGCTCCATAATATAGTAAAGAAACCGTTTTCTCTAAAATCGGTGTATCTGCAACAAAAGCTGAAGTTTTTTACAGTTTAGCGTCTAGAAGATACTTATAAAATGTTTAAAACAATAGCTTTGTTAGGCGCGCCACACACCACAGAGATATGTGACGCGGTACACGTTGCATACGTCTCATGAAATCGCGAGTCACAGCAGAGGCAATTTGCATTTTCAACTTTTTCATCCTCATACCAAAGCGATACGAGCACCCATTCTTCCTGCAATATGGCGAAGAGTTCGGTTTTGGTGGTGGGGCGTTGTGGTCGAACCCTCAACCCACGTTCCAACTCATCCCAAAGATGTTCAAATGGATTTATATCAGGACTTTGGGCTGGCCAATCAAGCTCTTGGACCCCCATGTCCCCAAACTACTGTTTTATATCGTGCGCTGTATGTACACTAGCGTAATGATGCTGGAATACATACGGTCCACTGCCAAACATTTGCCAAAGGATAGGAAGCGCATAATTGTCTAGAATGTCTTCATAGAGTTCGGCATTCAGGGTTGCATGCACTAAAACCAATTAACCGAATCCAATCCATGTAAAGCAAGACCAAACCATGATTCTGCCGCTTCCAAATGTACCAGTGGGAACACTGCACAGCGGCAAATAGCGCTCATCTGACATTCGCGAGGTGCAGACACGTCCGTCGAAATGTCAGAACGTCAAGCGTGATTAATTAGTGATTCAAGCGTCCACATTATGTTCTTCCACTGGTCCAGTATCCAGTTGCGCCGTGTTGTACGCCACTGTAATCATCGGCGCGTCTTAATGGCTGTGATATTGGTCTTATGGACTGCAGCTCGGCCCTGAAATCCCATGGCAAGCAGCTCTCGACGAATTGTCCGGTTGCTGCTCCCACTTCCATATGCCACAAGGAACTGCGCGGCTATGTGCGGGTATGCGCGGGTATGCGCGGCTATGCCGGTTTGACTTGACAGCACAGCTGAGATATCACCGATCCCTCTCCGATAATTTTCGTCGCATCCCTCGTCGGGGTTGCGTTTTCATGCTCGTATTCACCATTTACCTAAACTCCCGTTAAGCGCAAGAGCTTCGAACGGAAGCTCAAATTTTATTCATCATTAACCTAATTAGACCTGATTGCAGCCGAAGCCCAATCAGGTTAATAATGAATACCATTTCAGCGTTCGACTGAGGTATTCTCGTTTAACCGGGAGTTGAGGTAGATGGTCAATACTAGCATAAGGGTTTTTTCTCTTCTCCACTTAACCACGACATCACCAACTCGGAGGAAATTTGTAGATTCGAATGCCCGAAACGATGGCCTCCAATGATCATGCCCCTTTCGCCTTCGCTCAACTCGTGCCGTCCGCTCATTTTTACTGCTACAGGTTTTATAAACGTTTTACTTTTATCCTTACTTTTATCTACATACGAACGTCATTGATGACGTTAGCACGATTCTACTTTCATTTCGGAGGGTGTCCGTTGATTAGTGCCAATATAGCGTACACAATATTGTACGTACTGTTCGCTACAGCCCCTCGTCTTTTTTGCTTACTTTTAGGAACAATGGATTTCGAGGTTATTCTATCGACAATCACTTTCAGAATTTTCACGCTATGTTTTTGAGACTTTCACAAAAGTTGCTCTATACATTTAGTTAATACATTATGCACATTATATTTTGGTTGCGTTCTCGCCTGCGTAGTGAAACATTATTTAGTGAACCTGCTCCTTTTTCATAAAATATTTATTTATTTTAATTCTGATTGCAGGGTATTGTGTACAATGCGTTTGCATGGTTCCTGAAAAGAACATTCTTTTATATTAAGAACTCTGCAAATTATAAGAAAAGCACTTGGTGAAATTCGGGATTGCTTTTATAAAAACCTTAATTTCTCCACAAATATACGTGCTAGCCTCATAAAAATGAACAGAGTGTATTAGAAGAAGCCTCCTAATCATGTGATAAAGTTTCAACGCTTTTGCGACATCAGTTTTTACAGGGTTATCCAAAAGATAATCGTTATTCTTCAATTTGTTGACGGTCCCCTATGGGGTTTCGAGAAAAAATCTTCGCGGAAATATATGACGTCTACTATGGTGTTTACACGCGTTGAAGTTTCAGGATAATTCCTCGTGTATTTTTCTAGATATTTAAGAAAACGTCTAACATTGCAGGTGACCGTTCATCATTGGCCATGTAGTGTGCACAGATTTCTTTATATTAATTGCCATTAGATGGCGGAAAACGATATTTTATTGAGACACAAATAAATGAAAATTGCATCTTGTAGCTTAGCTGACAGGAGAGACGAAAGTGCGACGGAAGCAGAAAACATGTGCAACACAGGTACTTTGTGGTCTGCGTTTTTGGTGTGTGAGCTCAGTGTAGAAACAATAGACTACAGCCGTAGATTTGTGGTACGAGTCACAGAAATGTCTCTTTTCTCCTTGAAGTGTGGCGCGCTTTACAATAACTGAGCTCCATAATAGAACGGAGAGCTAACTCACCTATCCAATTTCTGACGCGCACGCATCAGATTTACAATGCGCGCAAATAATGAACAATTGCACTTTTCTTAATATTATTAAGATTTTTTCAAAATTTTTCGCATACTTTTTTTTACTTTTGGTTATTTATTAACCTTATTCATATTTTATGAGCAATACTTAACAAATTTGTAATTTTTTTTGTTCTTCTTACATAAACTTTTATTTTAAATACTATCAAATTAAATATTTGTGATGAATTTAAATACAATCTGTAGTTTATTCAATTAAAAAATATACAGGGTGGGCCAAAAATCAGTAAAATCTTTAAAAATTCATAAAAATCGGAAAAATAACCAAAATAAAAAAACAGTTTACAGGGCTAGCATCGCCAGGTCACGGGAAATTTTTTAAGATAGAAAAAAATAACTAAAAAAGCAGCCAATGTGTGGCATAGACGTACACAGGTCAAAGAAAAGATACGAAAAGAATGAACAGAATGTTCCCAAATTGTTTGTTACAGATAGGGGATAACACATTGCAGGCGAGTCACAAATCCAGAAAGGGCAGAGGGAAGCATGTCCAGATATACACATGAAACCGCAGATCGTATTTTTCAGTTCCAACAGATTGGATGGACCGGATCGATACACCCGGGATTTCAAATATCCCCATAACCAGAAGTCTGGAGACCAAGGAGGCCATGGGAACCTGCAATCGCTGCTAATGATTTTCTCTTCCCCGAACGTCTGTATCAGAAATGCCTTGACCGGAGTAGCAGTGTGACTAGATGCTCCATTTTGCATAAACGTGACGGTAAAAAATGCATCTCTTTCATGCAAACATAGCCCGACCTTCTCGTGCAGAAGCGTTAAATAACGCTGCTCATTCACCGTAGTCATTTTCCACCCATTTACTGGGAAGTGCGTTTCAAAGAAGAAGGGTTCTAGGATGAACGAACCTGTTAATCCACAGCACACTGTCACTTTTGGGGAGTGTAATGATTTCTACGTGTACTGACGTGGATTAGATGTCGCCTAGACGTCGCCACAGTTATGGGTATTAACGTCGCCTTGAAGCAAAAAATCAGCTTCATCTGTCCGCAATATGTTGAAGAACCAGGTAAGATTCTGTTTGATTTTAGAGAAAGCCCACTTTGCAAATACTTCCCTCTGAACGTTATCCTCTTGTAAAAGTTCATGGCACGACTGCAATCTGTATGGGTACAGATCAAGTTTTCCATGAGGAATATTGTGTACCGAGGATGGTGGTATGTCTAACCAAGCGTCTGGCGGCTTCAAGAGCACTGCTGGTCCCTGAAGCTGAATTGGACGCTAACGCTTCCATTTCGGCTGCAACACGCGGCTAACGTACCTTCCTTAAACATCCGGATCTTACACGATCCTCCAGTGTTCAAGTTTCCTTAAACCGCCGAACAAGCTTTATGAGGCCTGTCGCTGTTAAAGCTCTTTTCCAGCCCTCACATTCTTCTAAACTCGGAATTTACGCAAGGCAATGGCCGTGATTCCTGGTTCACGTAAAACAACTTCACCAACAAAGTTTTATCTTTCGCACTCACAAGGGGACCTCCAAATATGATGCGCACAGATTTTGATGATTTTAATGTATGTTGTAGGGGTTATACCCCTAACTATTCAGGTCAAATGTTTTCTTCAAATGGGCTTTAGTTTTTGAGAAATTTCGGGTTAAAGTTCAGCGTACATTTCAAATACCCATTAGTTCGCGATTTTGAACAAGGTCTCCGTGGTGCAGAGCTAACGCTCGCGATTTGAGATCCAGAGATGAGGGTTCTGTCCTCTCACGTGACTTTTACCTTTTTTAAATAAATTTTATATATTTGTCGCGTTATAAGTTTTATGCAGAATTATGAATTCTGAATCTTTGAACTTTTTGATATTTTCCTAATAAATTCCATTTACATTTTCGAATTTTTCGTGAAAATTTTGTAGTTTTTGCGCAATTTTTTTTCTAATATTTCTGTTGACGAAATTCCAAACTATATTATGTCTTGATATCTTGTCTTTTTAAAATGATTATTGTTTACATTTATGTATATTTACTTATTTATTTATCGTATTTATGAAATAATGCATTTTTTTTTATTTGCATTTTCTATTTTAAAAAAATTAAATGTTTAAGAAAAATTAACAAATTAATATATCCTTTTAATATTTGATTTGTTCTAAATATATTGAAATATGTTAAGTGCTGAAATACTAAAATATTTATCATCACCGACATCGACATTTTTAGTTTATTAAATATAGAACTAATTGCGTGATACATATCGAAAAAATATTCTAAACAAATTCCGCATTAAAAATTGCCTTTAAATATATTCGTTACGTAAATTGTTTTAACAATATTGGATGAATGTATATATTAACATATGTATTCTTTGAATACTTAAATTCTGATAAATATATTAAAAAATGCAATAAATTTGAAAAAGAAATTATTTCAAATGTGGCAATTGTCTGCAAAGGGAGCTAAACGAAATGGATAAAAAGAAAATTTTGTTTATTCTAATATTACCGTAAAAGTCATTGCAGACGATTTTTTTCAGATTTTTTTATATATATTGTAATTTACAAACGATTTTTCATTTCTAGTTGAACTTTTCTGTATGGTGTCGACTTGTTAGAATGAAAAAAAATTATTTGTAATACATTATTTTTTATTTGTGCAAATCATAAATGATATTGAGTAACTTTACAGTTAAATGTATTTAAATAACAATATATATATAAATGGCTAAAACTTGTGAGCATTATTTATTTAATATTTTATTACTCCTTTTAAGATATGTTGTTGGAATTATCTAATCATACATACCTTTAAAAGATTTGAGCTAAAAAATATTTTGTATAAATTATAAAAAAATATAAATATTCATTTAAAATTTCATAAAGTTAAAAATAGTATTATTTTAGAACGGTTATTAAAATATAAAGTTTAAATAATAAAAAAAAAATAAACTAAATCTAGACATAAATTAGTTTGGAATTTCGTCAATAGAAATATTAATTTCAAAACTGCACAAAAAAAAATTGTAAATTTTTACGAAAAATTTGAAAATGTAAATGGAATTTATTAGGAAAATATCAAAAAGTTCAAAGAAGCAGAATTCATAATTCTGCATAACACTTGTAACGCGACAAATATATAAAATCTATGAAAAATGTAAAGAGTCACGTGAGAGGGCAGAACCCTCACCTCTGGTACTCAAATCGCTAACGCTAGCTCTACACCACGGAGACCTTGTTCAAAAGATCGAACTAATGGGTATTTGAAACGTATGCTGAACTTTAACCCGAAATTTCTCGAAAACTAAAGCCCGTTTGAAGGAAACCTTTGACCTGAATAGTTAAGGGTATGATTCCTACAACATACTTTAAAATCATCAAAATCTGTGCGCATCATGTTTGGCGGTCCCCTTGTCAGTATTCTTGTTCCCATACACGGTGTAAAACCGTGGACTGGTTGTGGATTAGGAGCGCAAATTCTTATAACCGTCGCATTTGCATAATTCCACCGAAGTCACTATTACGGAACCACATATGACGGAAGATTAGTGGGAGTTTGGCACCTCTGCCTCTTAGCGTCAAACTTCGGGGATAGCGTTCCGATATGGAAAACAGTACAAGATACAGGAAAAGAGTGAAATACGCAGTTGAAGAGCGTCAGCGATGTATTATGAAATGATATTTTACATGTAAAAATAACTTTATTAGAATCTTTTGAAACGTAATTATAATAGCCAATCATCAGCATAAATAGGCCACTAATTGCATGCCCAAAAGTGTTAAGGCACAGTCTAATACCGGAGGAAGATTTAAGTGTTAAGGTAGCTGCGCATTTAATAATGAAGCTAAGTCGTGTAAGCAAGGTAAATTTATTTCAATAAGAAAATCAACGTGCTCAATTTGTTCATCAATGGGCTACATGAAAATGCATGATGCTTTATTGCCGATTTTGGACATATTGAGCATACTTCACTCGATTTTCTTTTACAATAAATAGTACTTTGCTTGCATGTGTTAGTTTTATTAGTAAATGTGTCTCCTCCAAGTAATCCAATAATTTGACGAAAGTAGTGGCGTGTTCAAATTAGTATTCGGATATAGAAAATTACATTTAATGACTTTTAATAAAGCCATTTCCACATATAAGACTTCATTTCATTCTAAAATTGTAATTTTTTCCCGTATCTCGTACCTAATTCGAGATAAGAACGCTAACTGCACATTTCGGAGTTAGGGGGCGCTGCTACTTACCTCATTGTGCATGCCTCTTTTAATATATCTAGATACCATATTCATGGTTATAGATAACTCGGTTCTCCAGTTATTTGATGCAAAGTGGAATTAAGGAATCTCCCTGTATACATCCGAATTTTACGCAGAATAGGTGTTTTAAACATTACTTTTTAACGTTTTCAAAAGCAGTTAAAATGTTTTTATGATTTCGGTTTGTCTGTCTCTCCTCTATCCGTACTCTAATTCTCATAAATATACTCGGAGGCCATGTAATTTATATATGTTATTGAGGTCTACTATAGCATGTTCGCTATTGAAAATTAAGTGTGTAGCATTTATAGTTCATTTATAGGGCCACTCAAAGAATAACATAAAACTTATGCTCTATGGATGAAAAATCGTTTGCAATTTTTTTTATTCATGTTACATTATTTTAAACATAATGAAATTAATATTCATTGCTGGGGTGCACTAAAACATCATTTTTGTAGAATATGGAGTGCAAAGTCTTTATAATTCATTTACAGGATCACACAAACTATTTCTCTCACATAATTTTCTACGTAGAAAATTTGTTTGCAGCGTATTTTAATGATGTTACGCTATTTCAAACATAATTAAATTATAAACGTTATTGAGGTGTGCAGTACATGATGCTTATTGTAGCGTCTGATGTGAATCTCATTTATCGTTGATTTACAGTGACACTTAAAACAAGAACGAAAAATCATGCTTCAAGCATAGATTATGTAACCCTTTCCAACATTTACAAAATAATTTTGCAAATCTTTACCGTTTAATAAGATGAAAGATGATATCTAAGAAAACATATTGGAAAACGCATAACATATTTAAAACCCAATTTCAGGAATTACCTACAATCAAATAAAATAAGTTGAAACTGGTGTGAAACACTAAGAACTAAAATAACTTCTTAAAACACCATAAAAACTTTAAAATGCGCTAGGCCTTTCGAAAGATCTGAGTCTTTCTTCGTCAGGCGCAAAAAAGACGTGCGTCTACTATGAAAGCAGCAGCAAAACTGAGTTTTGCCACCTGACGAAGAAAGACTCAGATCTTTCGAAAGGCCTAGCGCATTTTAAAGTTTTTATGGTGTTTTAAGAAGTTATTTTAGTTCTTATTACCTACAATATTCGGAAAAATTCTTTTGTGAAGTCCTGTATGTGATATATAAATTTGTATATACACTACATAGAACGCTAAATTTAAGTTCAGTTAGGAAAAGCGTCGCACAGTTTAATTTCTCCTTATGAAATTTCCGTCAATAAACAAAATGTACTCGAGGAATTTGTGTTGCCCTGTATATGATCTATAGAAATTATACACACCAAGTAAGAGATAAAAAATGAGTTAAATTTAAAAACGCGTTCAGCAACTGAAAACGCACTTCCAGAAATTATTGTTAACATACAGTACCGAATTCTTTTGTGTGTCCCTGTAAATGAACGATGAATGCAAGCAATACCCAAAATATTCTACAGTAAGCCTCTTGTAATGAACGTTAGTGATATACTATATCAATTTCAATATGCTTGAAATAGTGAAACATTATTAAAATAAACCGCAGATGATTTTTTCCCATAGACCGTAATGTAATGGAATTCTTTTAAGTGTCCCTGTAAAAATACTGTAAGTGCTACACACTACATTTTCGATACCGAACGTGCCATAGTAATCCTCAATAACATATATCAATTGCATGACAATCATGTATGTTATTTCTCCTGTCAACATCCCTTTTGCTAAGAAAATACGAAACGCAGAACGACAAATGAGATAGCATATGAAAGGATTTTGAACAGGCTTCTGACATAGCACACTTAACATTTCGTTAAAACATGTTTTTGATTACAAATATTAGTTAATTTAAAATTAAATCGGCATTGATTTCATAAATTAAATGAAAGGTTTTCCTCAAATCAGTGTTGCCACAAAAATAAAATACTGCTTTATGAGATTACGTCATCCTATAATGCAATTAAAATAAGATTGTTAATTTATTTCTTGCGTGTACTTCTTGAAAAAAATATCGCGCTTTTCATCGGGTTTTTATTTAATTTTTAAGCATGCGTCACCTATTGCTTATTTGTTTTCTTTTTTAGTGTTTCGTTCATCTCACGAAACCCTATTGCTCCCGCTCTGTTGTCTGTCTGTCACAGAGCCATTCTCGAAAACTATGTAACTTACAGAGTTGAAACTTTGTGTATAAATCAGAATATCAGCTGTGAAGAGCTGAAAATATTAAAATTTGAAAATTTCGTATTATTTTAATAGAGATAAAAGACCAAAATTCTAACAGCCTTTTCCTATTAAATTTAAACATTTTTCGTTATAACCGATGCCAAAAATTAAAAATCAACGATGAAAATCTTTCTATAATAATTATTTTTCTATCAGACGATTTCCACGTGAAAAATGAAATAAAAAGTTTCAATTGAAAAAAAGATTAATATGAAATAAAATTGATTGACGTCATAGTGGTAATAAAACATAAAACGGAAAGATTTCTCAATAATACAAGGAGTATGAGTATGTGTATGTGCACAAAACAGATTAATATCACGTCATTAGAGAATTAAAAAGAAAATCTGACGTCATATCGGAAGTTTAACGGATTTTTCAAATGTTTCAGAATAATACAAAGCGTGTATCAATTTGAGTAATAGAGAATAGTAAATATATGAGTTTGATAAACATATTGAATCATGATAAAAATCCGACTATGGAAATATTCGCATGTTTTAACATTTTGAAGGTGTACAACATGTTTAATTTTATAATTATTTTTTTTAAATATCGCATTTAGTCCGCATGACAGATATTACAGTGAGAGAATAAAATAGCGGGCTTAGACCGCTATCGGAATGGTTTAGATATTCGAAAAAAAAAATAGACCGGTAAATTTTTATTTTATAAAAAACATGACTTTTTTTTTTCTTTGCTAAATGAAATTTGTTTGAATTTATTAAAGAAAGGATAAATTGTTTTGAAAGGAATATTAAACGAAACCCTTTGAGCGATCTTCGATCACACTTACCCACTTGTTTAATCATGGCTGTGTATATGCGTACTGTATCGGAGCACCAGTAGAATACGTAATTTAAGGATTATCTCCCATTTAGATATATAGTTCATTAGGATTCAGGAAAATTGTAAGTATTTATTTTTTAATATTTCATTAAGCTGTTAATATTTCTGACGTCACTTAAGGTAAAGTACCCAGTAATTGACACTGGACCAATACTTGACACTTTTTTAGAAACAGTAGTGTAACAAGATAACGTTACAGGTAGGAACAGGAGAGACACAGAATTTAAAAAATATATCACCTTGCGGCAAAACTGAGAACTAAAACTATAAACAGTCGAGCCCAATTCCAATATGGCGGAAGACAACAAAGAAGCATGTGTGCGAAGTTGAATTTTTCGAATTTATCTTAAGAAAAGTGATAAGGATCGCACGTTACAGTAAGTATTAAAACCCGTAATTTATCTTAATTTCTGGTTATGTTTTGATTGATATTGATTGTTTAGATGTCCTAGAACTGTATTGGAATAAAATTGATGCATTTTGTGCAAAATAGTGGGAGTGAGTGTGAGTGTCAACTATTGAATATGAAAAGAAACAGATTTTCAAAAGTTGACACCCAGTGTCAACTACTCGCTCATGATGGGGTTTTGATAATCTAATTCAGTGCAATGAAAATAAGCTGGAATCTACCAGATAAATTCATGACTGACCTTTGAAAAACTAAAAATGCATTTAAACCAATAGATGACACAGGGTGTCAATTATTGCAATTAGGGAGTGTCAACTACTAAAATTAATTAAAAATAAATTAATTAAAAAAATTTTGCTAATTAGCGGTTCTTATCATTATGTCTTCATATGGGGCAATTAATATAGTAATATAATAATAAAGAGTATTTATTATTATTAATTTAGGCCCCGCCGCAGTCAGTGTCAATGACTAGTTCACGAAGGTGTCAACTACTAAACTCTCACGTTCACGATGGTGTCAACTTCTGGACAAAAATCATGTTTTCATATCCCCTAGTAATTTTTACAAAATGTATTCATTTCGGGACATTAAACGTTATGATTTTGTGGGAAAATGTTCAAACCCCCTAGTAATGATCAAACTGTTTCCCTTAATTGAAAACGGCACGAACCAAAGGCAACGAACGCCGAAAAATTCCTTAAGGTGTCAACTACTGGGTACTTTACCTTAAATGGCTGCTGGACCACAAAGTTTGAACATCCCATGTTTAAGTTCCCATAGGCTTGCAAAAAAGTGGTGTACCAAATATTGATTTATGTATTTAAGACATTTCTGGAACAGTTTTGAAGAATCTGAGAAAATGCTTTCATATGAATTCCCCAAACGTCTGATTCTGTGTTTCAATTTTTTTTTGTAATTCGTTTTTTTTTTCAGTATAGGGGGTCTTGACAACCTAGCGAAATGACCTCGGCGAGAGAAGAAAATTTGTCAAAAAATTTTCTGGCAATCTATTCCCATTTTCTTATACACAAGCAATCATCATATATATTATTTCTGTTGTCAACATCCGTTTTTCTATGCACATACAAAACATACAATGATGAATGAGGTATCATTCGAAAAGTGTTTGAAAAAGTTTCTGAGTGTGACAACTCCTCATTAACAGAACTCTAATAAGTTAATTTAACACAAGTCTTACTCACTAATTGGAAGTCCGGATTTGTGTACCATATGTTAAGCATTATTTCGTTCAATGGAAGCCACAAGATTGGTTCCAGATGTAAGTGCTAGAAATCTCGAGAATAATTGCCTTCTCAAGAAGATATAAATTTTAGACTATTCCTTTGATCTGACGTTAGACAGACATTATTGATACAATGAATCCTAGCCACTCGTGTCCAGAAGTTCGATATCTTTCAGCCATTTCAAAACCCGCCATCTGCTCATCCCCGGGATGTTAAGCTCTCAAAAACACTTGAAATTCTCTGACTAGATATAATCAACTCGTGAGAGGCCATAGAGAGGATTCTGAATTCTGTTGCAGCGGAGCGAACACGCTCGAGTATTCTCTCTTGAGAGAGAGAAGGTGTCTTTCGGCCCTTGTGCCGTGAATATAAGAACTTTGCCCAGGAAGGTGATGGAAGTCCTGACTACAAAACTATAAACTATAACCCACAATAAGCTTTATGTATGCAGCTTTTTCTGTAATTGTAACGTGTATGTGTACTGAGACGTAGCTTAATTAAAGTCCATGTTGCATCAGCAGTTCATTGGATTAATTTTGTTACAACTGGTTGTCAGAACTGGGGTACGATGTTCAAGTCACGGAAGTGGGAAAAGTAGAAAAAAATAAAAGCTGCTTTGAGTGCAAGACACTGCTGATAATAAACTTTTGTTGTTTATTTGGAAAAGAGAAGAGTACGTTACTCTAGAGAAAAGAAAAGAAAAGAATTAGTTCCGAAAGAGGTTCCTGTTTTGCGGAGAGAACAGAAAACGACGGTAAACAAATCGCTGCTGTGCTGAGTTATTGTTTTTTCCCGAAGAAAAAGAAAACAGAAGCAAGGAAGGCTGACGGCTGCAGATCTTTTACGTTGTAAGAAGAGAAGAAGGAATTTCCCGACCCTGTGATCTGTGTCTGGAGTGACGGGTGATTACGGAAGAAGATAGAGTTCCCTGACCCTACACCGTTCTTCAGGTGGTGTTATTGAAAAGAGGATCCAGTGCTGTGCGAAAGGTATTTTCCCGCAATCAGCTGTTTGTGAAAATTGACCTACTTTCGACTGGAAAGAGAGAAGAGAAGTGTGGTTCGGAGTTTGTTGATCCTGAAAAGAGTGGGTTTTGCCCATTTGTGTGTTGTTGTGGACAGAAATTGTCGGAGAAAGTGACAATTGTGTGTGCCTTGGTTGTAAGCCTTGCCTCTACAAATTGAGTGAGTAACATTTCTATTTTAGAGTTATTGTTGCTAGAGTTAAATTACTTTTATTAAGAATTGTAATGTTGAAATTTTGAAATTAATGCTAGTAGAATACAGTTTGTAGGAGAAGGATTATTATTTTGATGAAATTTGATTTTTGTCTGTTCTTTTATTTTCTTTAAATTTTATTGTTAGAATTTAGAGTTATATTTAAAGACACGATGTCGTACTTTGGTAAGGGAAAGAAAATAGCTGTCATTGAACTTGCCCGGGAATTGGAAATTCCGCTAGTTGGTAAAGAGACGTTATTAGAAATTAAAGCGTTAATTACAGGAGATGAGAATTACGATGAAGTTGTAGTAAAAGAATTGTTCTTAACAATTCTCGCGGAAAAACAGGATAGATTAGCTAGGGAAGAAGACGAAAAATTGAGGCAAGAAAAATTTGCGCGAGAGGAAAACTTGAGACAAGAAGCTTTCGAGCGAGAGGAGAAAGTGAGACAAGAAAATTTGGATCGGGAAGCAAAAAAATTAGAAGTCGAGAAGGAATTAAAACAAAAGGAACTAGAGATAAAACAAAGAGAATTAGAATTAAACCATGAATTAGAAAGGTTAAAAATAGAACAATGTTTTCCCCCCCTCGCGTCTACATCTAATGATAATGCTCGTACAAACGAGTTAAGCTTAAAAAATTGATTCCCGAATTCTCTCCAGAAAAAAACGATATTAGTTTGTATTTAGTAATGTTCGAGCGACAGGCTAAGCGCGCTAACATTAACAAAGAAAATTGGGTAACGCATTTAATAGGGTTGTTGCCAGTCAATATAATCGAATTAATTGCGAGAGAATCAGAACCCCAGTCAGAAGACTACGATTTTGTAAAGAAATTACTACTTACCAGATTTCGGATGAATACAGAAACGTTTAGGCAAAAATTCGTTACGTATCAGAAAAATGTTGGTGTTAATTGGAAAGATTTCGGTTTTGAATTGAGGAATTATTTAAATGAATGGCTAAATGGCTTAGGAATCGATTTTCTTTTAGGGATAAGAGATTTAATGGTGGCAGATCAGATAAAAAAACGCGTTAAACCAGAAATTCAAGAACATTTCATAGATAGATGGTCTCAAATTAAAACGGAGCAAGAGATAGTGGAAATTCTCGACGAATATGAGAGTGTAAGGGCGACAAGTCAAAAGACGAGGGATATTAGATATAGTAGGTTAGAAAGAACACATCCGTTCTTTCCAGAGAAGCCGAAAGAGTATAGGCCGCGGTTCACTCCCTCTACTGGTTCTACTGCCGCACGGGGACAGGTAAACAGGGACAGAGAATTTGAACGTTGAGTAAATTTAAGGTGTCTTTCGTGTGGATCCGAAAACCATGTCCGGTCAGCATGTCCCAAGTTGTAGAAAAAAACTTCTTCTGGGTCCGTGAATAATTTGCAGAATGAAACCAATGATTTATTAGAATCGTATACATTTGCAGGGACAGTGAATGGTCAAGAGATAAAATTTTTGAGGGACAGTGGAGCGACCCTAGATTTACTTTCTAGGAAATTCGTTCGTCCGCGAGATTTTTGTGGTGAACAAATATGGATTAAGCAACCACTCAGTCTAGATCTCGTTTGTTTACCTTTAGCTCGTGTAGAAATTTCACGGTCTTTTGGGACGTTTCATACTAAGGCTGCGGTATGCGGAAATCATTTAGGCCAAAATCGGTATTTATTAGGGAATAAAATCGCTGAAATGATTAAAGAACAAAACGAATATGATTTTTTTTCGATCGGGCAGATAAATGTAGTTCAAACGAGAGCGAAAACAAAACAACTGCGAGAAGAGGCCGAGATCGCAGAACTAAGAGTTCAAAGTGTAGAATCTTCGAGTGAATTAAATTTAGATAATCGGGAAGAGGTAGGAATTAACATTTCGACCGACGCTGAGGAACCGATAGAAATTACGGCTTTGGAAGCTGAAGCTTCGGAATTGGATCTTTTAAAGATAGATAAAAAAGGATTTCTAAAAGCGCAGCAGGAATGCGAAGAAATAAAAGAGTTAGGTCAAGCGAGTAAAGGATCAAAATGAGGAAAAGTTGAATAAAAACTATGCAATTATCGATGGATTGCTTGTTAGAAATCGAGAAGATCGTTTTGTTAATATTACTAAATTATTAGTTATTCCAAAAGTGTTACGTTCATTAGTGAAGAAACTGTGTCACGAAGGTACGTCTGCTCATTTAGGTGCAACAAATCAAAGGATAAATTGATTCGGTATTTTTACTGGCCAAAATGTTACAAGGACATGGATGAGTTCGGTCGCAGTTGCGACGAATGTCAAAGGGCAGGAAAACTGAATGAAAAAAGAAAGCTCCGCTAAAATTAGTTCCAATTATTCAGGAAGTATTTAGCAAAATTAACATTGATGCATGTGGTCCTTTGCCGTTAACAACGAATGGGAATCGCTATATTTTACCTGCCATATGCATGGCATCTAAATATCCTGAAGCTTTACCATTGGCATATATTAGTTCCGTTAAAGTGACCGAAGCGTTATTAGATATTTTTAGTCGCATGGGATATCCTCGCGAGATCCAGTGTCACCAAGGCCGGTCATTCACCAGCGTATTAACCACAGAATTCCTGGATAAATTTGGCATAAAAGTAAGCCACAGCTCTGTTCATCATCCGCAAAGTAACCCGGTGGAACGTTTTCATCGCACATTAAAAATACTTATGAAAGCTATATGTCTTGAATTAGGTACCGATTGGTATAGACAATTACCTGCAATCTTATTAGCTTTACGTACGGAAGTGCAAGAAAGTACAGGCTACACTCCATCTGAGTTAGTATATGGTAGAAACTTACGAACACCGGAAACACTACTGATGGAGAAATGGTTAGAACCACCACCAGAAAGTGATTTAGTAACTAATTACGTGTTTAAATTAATCAATCGACTAAAAAGATGCCTCGAAATAGCCATAACAACAATGGAAGAAATGCAGGTAAAACGAAAGCATTGGTATGACAAAAATGCGGTAAAACGAGAGTTCAAACAAAGAGATCAGCTGTTAGTTTTGGCGACGGCCAGACCCAACAAACTGTCAGTGCAATGGATAGGTCCAGGAACGATAAAATCTAAAATATCAGAAACTAACTATGTTGTAGAGATTCCCGGAAAAAAGAATAGAACTCAAATCTATCACGTTAAAATGTTGAAACCATATTTTACGTGACCTGAACATGTAAATGTATCGTATTGCGAAGATAATGTAAATCTAACAGACGAACCGGATTTAGAGATTCCGTATTTAGGAAACAATCCAACTATTTTCGATTTTCAAGATGTAGTCCGTCAGAGTGAATTAGAGAGAATTTTGAAGCTAAACCAGATTGAACAATTAAAACAATTTTTAGAAAAGTATGCTGGGTGTTTTTCGAACGACCCTGGAATTACTGACATAGTAGAGCATGATATTACCTTAATAATTTGGCAAAAAATTTTCTGGCAATCTATTCCCATTTTCTTATAAACAAGCAATCATCAGATATATTATTTCTGTTGTCAACATCCGTTTTTCTATGCACATACAAAACATACAATGATGAATGAGGTATCATTCGAAAAGTGTTTGTAAAAGTTTCTGAGTGTGAAAACTCCTCATTAACAGAACTCTAATAAGTTAATTTAACACAAGTCTTACTCACTAATTGGAAGTCCGGAGTTGTGTACCATATGTTAAGCATTATTTCGTTCAATGGAAGCCACAAGATTGGTTCCAGATGTAAGTGCTAGAAATCTCGAAAATAATTGCCTTCTCAAGGAGATATAAATTTTAGACTATTCCTTTGATCTGACGTTAGGCAGACATTAATGATGCAATAAATTCTAACCACTTGAGTCCAGAAGATCGATATCTTTCAGCTACTTCAAAACCCGCCATCTGATCATCCCCGGGATGTTAAGCTCTCAAAAACACTTGGAATTCTCTGACTAGATATAATCAACTCGTGAGAGGCCATAGAGAGGATTCTGAATTCTGTTGTAGCAGAGCGAACACGCTCGGGTATTCTCTCTTGAGAGAGAGAAGTGTCTTTCGGCCCTTGTGCTGTGAATGTAAAAACTTTGCCCAGGAAGGTGATGGAAGTCCTGACTACAAAACTATAAACTATAACCCACAATAAGCTTTATGTATGCAGCTTTTTCTGTAATTGTAACGTGTATGTGTACTGAGACGAGACGTAGCTTAATTAAAGTCCATGGTGCATCAGCAGGTCTTTGGATTAATTTTGTTACAACTGAGATAGTACAGACAAATTTCGTTAAAACGCGTTGTTTGATTTTAAAAAATCAGTTAATTAAAAATAAGTGCTAAAACGTACCAGGAAATAATCTGAAAGATTGCAGTGCGAAAGCTTCGCACGGTTCCTTCTGGTCTTAATATACGAGGACAATTCGGAAAGAAACCTCCGTTTATGAATTAAAAAAAACTAATGAAAGAATACTTTTTTTATTACTCACGTTTGAAAGGCACATTCTTCAGCTAATTCTCAGCATAATCGAAGTATTATTTAAAACAATTATCATAGCTGTAAATCAGCTTTGAAATTCCATCGTCACAGACTTCTGCCGCCGCACAGTGCGGCGTTTTGAGGATCTAAGTGGACAAAATTATTGCGTTGAAGTTTAATTAGGTTTTGGTGGGTTTTCGAATATATCAGTAATAAAATAACCAAACAATGATAAATATTTGACTTATTTAATTATTTATATTATTATTATTATTATTATTATTATTATTATTATTATATTATTACTTATATTATTAATATTTTTTTTAATTATAATATTGTATTGTCATTGAAACTACACATGTATTCAAAGTTTCAGCTCATTCGGATAATTAAAAGTGGTGAAAATTGACTTGCAAGATTTGAATTAAACACTCAGACGCACACTTCAAGTTAATATAACTAAATGATTCGCAAACTTTCGCAGGAGCTGTCTTAAGTTTTCAATACTTTAGGAATGGCACTTTGATTTAAAGAAATGCTTATTGCTTAATAATGCTTAATACTGTATTAAAAGTCAAGATGAAGTTTGAAAACAAGATGGCGCTTATTTTAAAACAACAATAGGTTAAATCGTGTGACAAACATGTGACATATGTCCAGTAAACTCCTGCTTTCAAATAAAACAGAAAAGTTCCGACTTGCTTTCGAACGTACAGAAAAATAATGCAATTATTGAAAGTCTCTCAAATCAACTGCCTTCTTTACGGTCGTAGTTAATCGACACATCGCGTTTTTTCGACAAAACTCGTACAGATCTCGACAAAAGAGACATTCAGCTACCAGTATACGCGGTTTTGTTAAATTCCGAGATAATCTGGAAAATGAATTTTGTCCACGTCGATCATCAAAACGCCCCAATGTAAGCCGGCCTATTCAACAGGCTGTTTGTTCTATTCTATCCACACCACTATTTTTTTTTATTTGTAATAAAAGGACATTTCGAAAATTAACTTCCGTCGAGGCGTGGCACTATTAGTAGTGGGCGGAGCGCAACCATTGCTAAATCAAGCAATCTGTAATTCCGTAAAATTTCAGCAATCTGTAGGGAGAGCGTCGAACTACCGCGCGTTTCCTCGTCATAACGTCACAAAATGTGCGCTGCTATTGAAAATCCTGCCAAATGCGAGGTACGAGGAGTAATAAGATTTCTTTGGGCGAAAAAACTGTCAGCAGCGGACATTCATCGTGAACTGTGTGCCATATATGGCCCAAACATTATGAGTGAAGGTGTAGCGCGTCAATGCGTCAGGTTTTTCAAAGGAGGAAGAACAAGCATCCATGATGAATCAAGGAGTGGGAGGCCGTCTGTAGTGAGTGATAATCTCGTCGAACAAATTGAAGACAAAATTCGTCCGATCCGTCGATTCACAATCTCGGAACTTTCCCAAGAATTTCCGAACATTTCTCGGACTGTTTTGTACGAAATTGTCACCGAAAAATTAGGCTATCGGAAGTTCTGTGCTCGATGGGTACCAAAGATTTTCACGGAGAACCACAAAATTATTCGAATGGGCGCTGCCTTAGACTTTCTTTCCCAGTACAACACGGAAGGGGAGAAGTTTTTGAATAGAATAGTGACTGGCGGCGAGACTTGGATTGCGTATGTAAATGCTGAAACAAAGCAACAGTCAATGGCATGGGGTCATACCGGTTCTCCAAACCGGCTGAGGAAAGCCCGTAAAACTTTGACATCGAGGAAGATTATGTTAATCGTGTTTTGGGATGTTCATGGTATCTTGCTGGTTGAATTCATGAAACGTGGTAAGACAATAAATTCTGAAGTTTACTGTAACACTTTGAAGAAACTGAAAAGAGCCATCCAGAACAAACGTCGCGGCCTGCTGACATCTGGAATTGTGTTCTTGCACAATAACGCTTGCCCTCACAGTGCTCAGAGAACACAAAATCTTTTGCGCCAATTCGAATGGGACGTGTTTAATCATCCCCCCTACAGCCCGGACATGGCTCCTTCTGATTTTCATCTGTTCAAGGAAATGAAGAAGTGGCTTGGAGCACAGCACTTCGCTGACGATGTGGATCTTTAAACCGCTGTGACAAATTGGCTGAATTTGCAATCCATATTTATATTAGAAGCAAACAGAAACTGAATAAATATGTTGATTATTCGATCACAAGCTGTAAAAACAAATATTGAACCTCCAGTTTTTCAACCCCTTTCTTTTACCCACTCATGGAAGATACATCTTGTTTACCATATTTATTGCCAAATATTTTTGATACAGTTTGTTTCGATAAAATATGTACATTTAAAAACAGTCACAATATCATTTTAGTTTCGGTAGTAAAGATAATATATAAGCATTATGTAAGCACTATTGCCTTTTCTTCCGAAACTAAAAATATACAGTGAATGTTTTTTAACGATACGACCTTTATTGACGTGACTTCGCTTTTGATCTGGCGGACACCTCTGCCATACACTCTTAAAACTGTGCCTCTGATTTAAGAGGTACATTCTGAATTTTTGTGCCTCTGAATATTAAGAGGCACATGGTGCCTTTGAAATTAAGAGGTACGTAGTGCCTTTGAGATTCAGGGGCACAGCGTAAGTGCCTTTGAAATTAAGAGGCACAGTGTGCCGCTGAATTTATATATTCAAGTGCCTCTTATTTAAAAATACATTCTGTGCCTCTTATAATGGTGGCACATGCATGTGCCACCATTATAAGAGGAACAGAATGTAATTTAATTATATTTTATATTATATTTATATCTTTACAGTGAATTCTGTTTACTGCAGAAAGATTTTCCAGCATGGCATATCCAAAGACATATTAAATTTTGTGTAAGGCAGAATACTATGTATAATAGAAAATTTTCTCACTCCCAATTTATTGAAACAAATTTGAAATAAATATTAAAATGTGTGTCCATGTGGCCTAAGTCAGATCTGTGGTTCAATAAAGAACCTTGTCTACATATCAGTTTATTTTATACATATCAAAATACATAAAAGGGCATGAAAGCTTTATTAAAAACAAATAAGACAAACGTTAAAAATAATCAGCGTAAAATAATCACAATATTGATCTTGTGATAATGACAACAATTAATTTCAAAAAGTAACTCTGCTCATAAATATTTCATTACTGGTATCCTAAATGTTAAATTTATTTGAAAATAACTAATTTGTTTCATTAGTATATATTTTCATTATACTGAATTCCGATTCTAAATAAAATACGATTATAAAAACAATATCTATTACTTTCTGTAGGATGTCCATTGCTGAAATTTTGGGTGTTTTAATTTATTTTTGTTATTGCAGTTAAATTTCGATTACAATGGGAAATGTAGCTGAGATTAGTTAAATATCGTTGACAGTAATATCAGTGTTTAATTCAGACATTTTTCTCCTGGAGGGATTTTCGCGGCTTTGCATCGAGGGGGGGGGGGGCGGAGGGTTGCACTTTTGTCCATTAAAAAGAATAAAATCTCACACTTTTCGATCATTGTTCCGGAGAGGGAATGCCCCCACCCCCGGGCCACCCCCTGAATTCAACACTGATTAATATAATACAAAAGAAACTGGACTTTATTAGCTATAACTATTAATAAAAAAATTAAATTTCTCAAGGGAATGATACATTTACCCGCAATATATACATATGTTTGTAACATAAAACATTTCTTTTACAGTGTCGATTTTTATACTATACACATTCAAAGAAAATAATAAAGTACTAAACTAAATACACTTACTTATTGCAGGCTTTTCTATAACTCTCTATATTCATTATAATCCGCCGGTGGATGATTGCAATAATAACACCATTACACGTAATTTTATGTTTCCTAACATAAGTTCATTGTATTTTTCACAGGAACATTTACCTCTGCGGCGTCGTTTTATATCGTAGGAAAACCTAACTCCTATTATCAGCGATTGATATTGTTGCAATCCTGAACGACAATAATAACACGAGCGTAATTAAAAAACGAAAGCACAAAACCTCTTGAGTAAAAATAATCGTCTTGCGAAAACGATATATATATATATAAACTCTGTTTGTGTCGTCAGGTACCGCTTCTCGAATAATCCACAAAACGCCATTTCTGCTGGTCAAGCGTCCATTCTTCCTTCTCCCCTATCCCTCATTGAAAGTAAATATCCCGCGCCCGCTCAATGCATCATGGGTTAAACATTTGTACGCATGCGCGCTTTCCCAGTGTACCGCTGAATAAATGACCCCTTTTTTTAAGAGGCACACATTTCGCGCCGTGACTCTGATATATTTCGTTCAGTCCTCCGTGCCTCTGAAAGGTTTTGAGACCTTCATTTGTGCCTCTCATTTCTTTGTGCCTTTGATATTTATCAGCTAATCAGAGGCACTTTGTCTGTGTGCCTCTCATATGCACTGGTGCCTTATATATCAGAGGCACAGTTTTAAGAGTGTATATCATTTGTTGCTTACTATGTATGCAGCCTTGTCATAGACCTATATGTAAAGTGGTAAAAGGAAGTGAACTCCCCCCCCCCCCTACTAAGTCTGTCACAAATCATACTTATCCTTTGTAATAATGTCTACTAATTAATGCTACATAAAAATTGTATTTAGGGGGTTGTCTACATATAGAAATTGTAATATATTCGACTGTGTAAAAATTTAAATTGTAGGATGTCTAGAAGCTACAAAAATTGTAGTAAAATCGAAATGTATTATTCAATCCGTGGAAATTGACGTCAACGTTACTCACGGACATGTTTTGGAGAGTACGCCCTGCTAACTCTGCCACAAACCATCGTATAACTAGTCGGATTATCCAATCCCAAAACTTTCTTTTATCTCACATAGATTTTGCATACACTAAAACGAATCAGCACCAATTTATATCAAGGTCTAACAAAATCTAAAGTTTTATTAAATTCCGTGCATTAGTTCTTGAGATATGACTATCGCTAAAATCCTGTAAATCCGTCAAAATGCAGCCTAGCAGCGCTACCTATTGGGAGATTTAGACCAAAACATAATCAACAACAACTTCTGTCAACGTCTAACTGAATATGAAGTTTATTGAAAATCCTTGTATTAGTTCTTGAGATATAGTTATCTTGATAATAATGAAAAAAGTAGTATAGCAGCGCCACCTTTTGTGTTATTTACACCAACACGTAAGCAGCATCTATTTATGTCAAGGTCTAACGGAATCCGAAGTTTGATGAAATTTCGTGCATTAGTTCTTGAGATATAGCTATCGTAAAAATCGAAAAAAAAAGTGGTATAGCTGCGACACCTGTTGGAATATCTGCACCAAAACGTAATCAGCATCAATTTATGTCAAGGTCTAACTGAACCTGAAGTTTGATGAAAACAAGTGATTTTTAGTTCTTGAGATAGAGCTATTACGGAAATCGCAAAACATACAGCATAGCAGCGCCACCTGTCGGGCGATTTTCACCAAAACCTAATCAGCACCAATTTATATCAGGGACTAACTGAATATAAAGTTTTATTAAATTTCGTGCATTAGTTCTTGAGATAGAGCGCCCACAAAATTTTTGTCCCAGACAGACAGACAGACATTTTCTAAAAACGGTCAAATCGTGTTCTAAAACGTATAAATCCGTCGAAAACCGGAAGTCAAAAATTTTCATGAATCCAATACTTTCTTCTTGTAAAGATAGAAGAAAGTAAAAATGTGACTGGTACAAACGGATTAGAAATAATGTCTACTAAATAATGCTATACCTAAATTAGGATTCTGTGGTCGTCTACACAAAGAATTGCAACAACTTTAAAATTTTCTATAATAACTAACAATTTTGACATCATATTTAGATTCTTTGATAAATTGTACCTTTGGATGCCAAACAGGCGGTCATTCGGCAAAGTAGTTTAGGAATTGCGAAGCTTTAAATATCGGAATCCTTAATGTTAAAGTCATTTTTAATAGTTGCAAAGCAGATTGTAATTAATTCAGATATTTTTTTAAGAAAAACTCAAAACTCCTTGGAGGAATTAGATGTAATTTTAGATTCGCAAATTAAAGCTTCTAGAAATTGATTTATGTTACAATTGTATTGTTTACTGTAGAGTCAGAGCCGGTGTTCTCCCGATAGCTTTGCCAATAAAGCACGGGCTGTCATCATTTTGCACTCAGAGGTGAAAAAGAAAGAATAGAGGACAACGAAAACGGAGTATGCTGTCGCGTTTCCTGTTCGGATGTACCCAAGAGTTGATAATAATGGGAAAACGTCACCCATTCCCGTCTATTTTGTTATTAAAGTTTAAATTTTTCGTAAGGATTTTTTGTCCTAATAAATAATCTTAAAAGAGTACAATGGACTCCTGTCACATTTCAAGTCCTGCATATCACACAATAACACAGTGGCACAGACGGACGGACGGGGTAGCCTGATACTATCTGGATGTGGAGAGTTAATTTCATTTTATGCTCCGTTAAATTAAAAGAAAAATAGAGAGCCAAAAAAAAATATTGAAAGACGCGAACAAAAAGAATCACCTAAAGTTTCTAGAGGAACTCAAATTGAAATTTCACCCAGACTCAAAGATAATTTAGTTAAAAAATATTGTGAAGAAATCAGACATTTATAAAAATCAGGAACATTTTGTAAAGGATACCTTAAATACAATTGAGGGGGTCGGGGCAACAAAGTGTCAAGCCACATTTTTGGTGAAATAAATCTGACACTGTAACCTGTTGCTTATTATTGTAAATTATAATATCCTGCATATTATTTGTTTCTAATGTCACTAGATGGCAGGATATGGCCCAGGTTTTGTTTCTGCCACAGACTTTTGCCTCTAATGAAGATAGCTAATTTACAAAAAGACGAAATAGTAATATCATTAAAATAATGGCATGTTGTTATTGATAATATTTCAACTGTTACAAAGAAATTGGTAAAAAAAAACTTCATGTTATATATTTTGATTTGAATATTTGATCGAACTTTCAAATAGATATATCTCAGAAGTTTACAAATGTGGCTTAGCACTCTCTTACCCCGACACCTTCAATTATTTATGAGAGAAAGGCTAAAATAGAAAAAAATTAGAAGAAACCAATAAAAACAAATTAGAGAGAATTCGTATTGAAAAAGTAGGGATAGAAGATGAAATTGAAAATTGGGAGCAGAGAAAGAGTTTGAATTATAACGGGTAAAGTTTAAATTCGCTTTAGGAAACTTAAATGATACACTAAACGATGCTAGTGGAAAGTTTTATCTATCGAGTTCGTCATAAAAAGCGTAAAATCCCTGAAGCTCTCGGTTTCATCGAATTCAAATATTGGAATTTATTTTTCAATTCCGTAGAAAGAACCCTTTAAATCAGGGAAGTGCCTGATCACTTTTAAAGCTGAAATTGCTTATCAAAATATTAAGCGAGAGCGCAAACAATATCTAACGCATATCAGTGAGAATCACATTATTAATTATGAAGGGGTCAAAAATATAGTGTTGACAGAGTTTGAAGCAACTCGCAAGCATGTTCAGAAAATTTCCGTGGTAGTAAAAGGAAGCCTGGTGAGATCCATCTCCAGTTTGCATCACGATCGATAACTAATTGGAAATAATTGAAAATTGCTGAAAGTTGATAGTTTCTCAAATTTAAAGGATTCATTAGTGCCTGATAAATTATTCAGTACTTTACAGGAGCAAATCGCAGCATATATAACGTATAGGAATAAGGCAAGCTGAAAGTTGGTTTACTCCTGCTCATTTTGCGAAAGAATCTCTATATTTAAAAGCAAAGGCTTTTTTTGTCAAATCACATAAAATCGTGTCCAATACGCATGCGTCAGCATTCAGCCAATCAGCTGAGGGCTGTTACTGTCCAGAAACAGATTTGGATTCTTTAGGATTAACGAATCATATATCGCTATTTACATGGCTTCCTGCACGTTGATCTGATGATCAAAATTACGGGTTTTGAAGGTATTTATTTTATTTATTATTTTATTTTATTTATTATAATTTGTATAAATACCTAGGTGTTGAAACTGAATTTCGGTTCATTTAATGTTCGCCAAACAAGTAAATTTTTCTCGAAAACATACATTTTAAAACATACATTTTTGAAAATGTATATCTTTTGATGTATAGAAGTTTAAAACATCCAGGTTCTGTGGTACTAAAAAAATGTTATCGATTGTACTGGTAATACAAATTGACTAATCATTATTTATTCTGGTTTGTTGAATTCTTTGGATTCACCATATTATGTTTGCTAAATTGTTCTGGATGGAAACTATTTATAGTATGATCAGTTCTTTTTTTCTGAAAATACATCTGCAGTCTGGCTTATTTAACGACTTCACTGTTATTTAGGGTTATTTAAATTTTTATTTATTACTTTTAGTTTTTTCAACTTTAATTCTTGAAAATTCCTAAATTCAAAACATATAATTTACGCCAGCATAAATTACAATTTATAAACGCAAGCAACATCCCTGCGGCCGTCAAGAGTGTACTTGGTAATGTTGAAAAAGGAAATTTATTATTTACATTTTAGAATTTTAAAGCTTTATTTATTGTAGATAGAACTATTGGAAATCATAAATTAAATACATATTCTGTTAACTAATGGCTGGTGGTGTGATAATGAATTGTTGTGTATGTTTTAGACTTTTTGAATGTTCATGAAATAATTTAAAATCACTTGGAAAAAATAAGGACATAATTCTGATACATGGACTAATTGAATTTGGCTAATACAAATTGTACTGGATGGAAACTATTTATAGTATGATCAGTTCTTTTTTTTCTGAAAATATATCTGCAGTCTTGCTTATTTAGAGACTTCGTTTGTTATTTAGGGTTATTTAAATTTTTATTTATTACTTTTAGTTTTTTCAACTTTAATTCTTGAAAATTCCTAAATTCAAAACATATATTCTACGCCAGCATAAATTACAATTTATAAACTCAAGCAACATCCCTGCGGCTGTCAAGAGTGTACTTGGTGATGTTGAAAAAGGAAGTTTATTAAATACATTTTATGATCAGTTCTTTTTTTCTGAAATTTCTTTTGCAGTCTGGCTTATTTGGTGACTCCATTTATTATTTAGGGTTATATTCAGTAATGGGCGAGTACATGATCAAAATTTGGCCAAATGCAGAGTATTTTATACATCTGTAATTCATTATTGGGCGATGAAAACATACATCTTATACCAGATTGCATGTCCGTTCTTGGGCGATTCTTATAAAACTCATAATTTGTCACAAAATGGTGATTTTAATTTGTAAGTATGAGGTAAAAAATATCACTCTGTTTTGATGAAAACATACATTTTACACTTCCCTGAATGTTTTCATTTCTTAGCAAACTCATAATATTTAAGAAATATTTACATTATATTGTTTTCGACAACAGTTGATCAGGCATATCAGTTTTAAGTTATAGTAAAGTGTAAGACGTATGTTTTCATTGAGATTTGCTATTGAATTAACTTTGCTTCATATACAAATCCTCAATGTTTTGATTTATTATCATTATCTCCATTGGCGAACATTAAATGAGTCTAAATTCATTTTAACACTAAAATCGAAATGGACACCTAGGTATTTATACAAATTATAATAAATACCTTCAAAACGTTCAGTAATTTTTATCATCAAATCAGCGTGCAGGAAGCCATGTAAGTAATTCGAAATTATATTCATGTTTTTTCAGCAATCCTTCGACGAAATTCGTGTTTTTTCATCGATCTTTTGAAGAAATTCACATTTTTCTTGCGATCCCTTGACGAAATTCGCGTTTTCCAGCGATTCTTTGATAAAATACATTTTATTCCGTAATTTTTAGACTAAATTTGGTAAAAAAGCGCGATCTTTTGGTGAAATTTCCTTTTTTGCGATTCTTTGACAAAATTTGCGTATCTTTCGTCATCCTTTTGCGTAATTCCCGTTTTTTCTGTGGCATTTTAACGAAATTCACATTTTTCCATGATCCTTTGATGAAATTCGTGCTTTTTCCGGTGATCATTTGATGAAATCTGATTTTTTTTCGGCGAAGATTGATTATATGTTTTCAGTCTGCAGGTGCCCTAAAAAATCTGTGACTCTCGTCGCTGCATCGCACACATTCTGCCACGGGGCATCGAATGAACGAAATTCATCCTAAAGAATCCTTGTTTCGTTTCTGACGTTTCTGGAAAAGAACAACCGTCAACTCATTGGCTGTATGTTGTAAAGGGCGAAATGTGTAGGCACTGAGTATCAGCTATACTATTAATGTTGGTAAACGTCTGACTGTGTATGTGTATCTGCCGTCTGTAAGCGCAAAACTCTGCGTGCGGACGACGGACCTAAGCGCTTTTGCTGTCAAAAAAATCGAAAAAATCCCGCGAACCTGGATATCCAGTCATCGAAGAAATCGGCCCTCAATTAAGAAAGTTATTAATTAGTGAAGTCTCGAAAATTAGCGAAAAAGGAGCATTTTTGTGAGACAGAGAAAGGATTTCAGTTTTGACTGCAATTGAACCCTTTGTCGAGGTAACCACATGTTTACCACACAGATCTCAGAAGCAACAGAGAATTCCCCACTACCATGAAACCGCAATGATTACCTTTTCCAAACACCACCCCTCGCAAAATGAGCGAAAAAATAGCACTACACATGCGATTTTCGGTATAAAAGGGTAGAAAAAGATCGCAATTTTAAAAAACCAAATTTCGAAAAAATCGCATCATGGAAACCCAAGATATCAATTAAACATTTTTATTCTTAAAGGATAGTTTTCATTTTCAAAACTCCAGCAGGTGCAACAGAACATCTGGTGAATAATTTATTTCCTAACTGATATTTTCAGAGAAGGAAGCATTTCAAAATAAAGTTCAACTGTTCTTTTTTAGCCGGGTATAAATTTTTTTAAATATTGCTTTTACGGATTTGAAAATAATACATTCTAGAGTATTTTTGCGTCACGATAAAGAATATGTAATTTTTTTTAAGCTAGGATGATTAGTTGATGAGAAACGATTTTTAATTTTTAATTAATTCCATCGCTTTTGTACATTCTTTTAAACATGTAAGTTATCGGATCAAGACAGTTGATGTAATTAAGAAACCTTTGTATATTTGTAATATTTTTGCGGGAGGGGAGGGGCGTGAACAAAATTTAAAAATAAGGCCACGTCAAAAATTATGGGGTGGGGGTGGGGGAGCGCATTTTGTCCACACGGGGTATGGACTTTTCTAAATTTTGCCGACACCACTCATATGATATATTGTTCGAAAGGCCTGTGACCGCTTTTTCAGGTTAAGCATTTCTGGGGTCCATCCCCCCCACTTCCTCCCCAAGTGGGACACTTGCCTAAGTTTTGCACATACCCCTCATGTGATATATTGCTGGAAAGGTCTTTGATCGCTTATTCATGTTATGCAACTCCGGGGTCCATCCCGCCACTTCTCTCCCGCAATGGGGGCACTTTTCTAATTTTTGTTGACACCCCTCATATCATATCGTTGGAAAGGTCTGTGACTGCTTAGTTATATTACGCATCTCCCGTGTCCATCCCCCACTTTGCCCCTCCCCCAAGGGGGATACTTTTCAAAATTTTGCACACACCCCTCATGTGATATATCGCTGGAGAGGT
The DNA here is from genome assembly GCA_963931845.1 of Maratus michaelseni. Taxonomy (NCBI): domain Eukaryota; kingdom Metazoa; phylum Arthropoda; class Arachnida; order Araneae; family Salticidae; genus Maratus; species Maratus michaelseni. Next base: position 374,277,972 of record OZ007586.1, read on the forward strand.
CGTTGACGGCTTATTCATGTTATGCATCTAAAGGGTCCATTCCGCCACTTCTTCCCCCAAAGGGGGGCACTTTTCTAAATTTTGTTGATACCCCTCATGTCATAAATCGTTGGAAAGGTCTGTGACAGCTAAATCATATTATGCATCTCTGATGTCCCTCCCACCCCTTTGCCCCTCAAAGGGGTACTTTTCTAAATTTTGCACACACCCCTCATGTTATATATAGTTGGAAAGGTCTGTGGCTGCTAGGGCTGGGCGATATATTGATACATCAGCAAATATCGATTTTTATAACATATCTTCACAATCGATTTCAATATTCCTTAAATATCGATATATCAGCTCTTGTTATATTCATTCATTAGTCAACACAATTTCTTATTCTCCAATTAATCCTAGAGTGTGAAAAACGAAAGTACCAAAAAGGGGGTATTTTTTTCCGTTTATCTCCCCCTCTCCCATATCTCCCTTTGCTGGTGTGCTATTCAAGTGATATAGAAACGAATAGTATTTTTCATTTTTCGATAAATGTATTGCATCTTTTAAGTTATAAGCGAGTCTTATAATGACCATTTTCGGGCTGTCGCGTTACAAAAATCAGTTCAAAACGCTTACTATGACAGTCTTTTCTGACAGATCCTTTACTTTATTGATAAATGGAAAACGCTATTCGATTTCACCGTTTTTTAATAAATGCGCCTTCCAATTTCGTACGTCTAAGCTTAAGATTGACTTCACGAATGTGTCAGAAAGTTGAGAGACTAGATTTGAAAACTGCCTTAACAATATATTATATATATTTATTTCCTGAATTTATAAAATATGATATATTTGTAAATCTTCTGCATCCTCCCTCCCCCCCCCCACCAAAAAAAAATAAAAATAAAATTAGAACCGCGTTTATTATTAATAATGACCGGATTAATCATATTGACCGTAACATATATATATATATATATATATATATATATATAGCCTAAATTTCTAAAATATATTTTATTTCCAATTTTTCTGCCCCCCCCTCCAAAAAAAATAAAAAATATATATATATGGAATTTCTAAAATATAGTATATTTCTATATTTTCTGGGGGGGGGGGGGGAATTACCTTAACTTGAATAGCTTAAGATTTCTGGCATTTTTAAAATTCCATAAATAAATAACATCGCATTCCTAGTCAGTTGGTTTTATAATCTTAAATAATCAGGTACGCGCACTGAAAGGCAAACGTTGTATTCATATCGCAATCGTAAATACAATCACAATAGCATAAAAAAAGGAAGATATCGATAAACCGAAGCGGCCACTCACTAGGTCTCACTCACTGCACTCGCCAATACCATGATTGTACTCACGAATATATTCAAACATTCATGGATATCACGCCGCACATGCCGGTCTTTTCGGAGCTGGCATGATATCGGTATCTATGAATACTTGAATATACTTGCGAGTATAATCTAACATTCTTGAGTGGAAAAAATATATTCTTGACATCGTCTATATTCATTGAACTCGCCCATTCACGATTTCGATGTATTAAGTGAAACTCGCTCATGTGCTGAGTGGAATTCAATGAATCGATAATTAAATTAGAGGTCTGCAGGAGGCGCCCGGGTCTAATATTTTTACACAGGTTCGGACCGGGCCTAGTCATCACTTTTTCCGGACCAGGCTAGGCCAAAATCATTTTTTTCCGGGGCAAGCTGGGCCTGAACTTCATTCTTCCTAGAGGTTTGTGCAGGCCGAAATTTTGAGGTCATACAAAAATCAGTAAATTAAGGCCAGGCACAACAATTTTTGCAAAAAATCCATAGATTTTTAAATGGCCATTATTCTACAATTAATTTTTTTTCAAAAAATAGTACATACATTTCTAGGCAAAAAAAAAGAAAAGAAAAGAATGTATAGTAAGACCTGTCTATGACGGAAACCTGCCTTAAATAAAAAATATATAATACAGCATATTATTATTATTATTATTGTCTTGTTTTATTATTATTATTATTGTTATTATTATTATTAATTTGTTTTATTATTATTATTATTATTATTCCATAAATTGTCAATAACACGCACATTTTTCATCTTCGTTTTTAAAGCCTTTTCTCTATCTAGTTATTCCGCCATTTCTACACTCCGGTTTGGACCCGGCCCCCTATGCCCCTGACCAGGGCCCCTTGAACTTTTTGTGCACCATGTTTTTCACCCCGCCCCCTCTAATTGTGTCACTATCTCAGTGCATGGCTTTAAAGTTGAGTCTTAGACTCCTCTCCCTGGGCCACCTCCCTCATAATTTTATTAGGGCCCTAGAGCCCTTTTTAAGCATTTCTTTAAAAAATTACTCTAATGATTAATTTATATCCTATGCTTTTTTTCGACTAATTGAAGATCTAAAGTGCTAAGTACTAGGACCTTTTAAGATGTTTTCCTGTTAGGGCCCTGCTCAAAACTATCAGTTCACGCCTTTCGGGCCCCCTACTATAGATCTTTTAAAAACCGTCCGATTCACTAGCTTTTTTTTTCGAACAACTTCTTAAGACTTCCAGCTACTACATGACCAACAAAAAAATTTCTCGGACAAGACCCAGGCCCCCTTTAAGTTTTTGTGCACTAAATTCTTAATAATTTGTCCCCCTTTTTTTTGGATCCCCTTTCTCCATTTAGTTATTCCCCCATTTCTATATTCCAGTTAAGACCTTGGTCCCCTAAGTCCCGGTACAGGGCCTCTTGAATTTTTTGTTCCCTAAATTGTTAATAACTTGCCTCTTTTAATTCGATCTTCTTCGTTTTTGGGGCCTTTTTACTATTTAGTTATTTCCCCATTTCTACATTACAGTTAGGGCCCTGAACCCCTGGGTCCCAGGCGGGGTCCCTTGAAATTTTTGCGCGCTATGCATTTTTCATCCCCCTAATTGTGTGACCCTCTCAATGCATAACTATAAAGTTGAGGCTTGTACTCCTCTCGCCGGGCCACCCCCCTCATATGTTTATTGGGGCCCTAGGCCCTTTTTAAGCATTTCTTTAAAATTTTATTCTAATGATTAATTTATACCCTATGCTTAATTTCGACTAATTGAAGATCTAAAGTGCTAAGTACTAGGACCTTTTAAGATGTCTTCCTCTAAAGGCCCTGCTCAAAACTATTAGTTGGCCCCTTTTGGACCCCTTACTATAGCTCCCTTAAAAATCGTCCGATTCACTAGCGTTTTTTTCCCCTAACAACTTCTTAGAACTTCGAGCTACTACTTAAAAGTAAAAAAAAAAATATTTAAAAAAATCTGCTACTACCATTTTTTAATATTTTGATTATCTCCTTCTTGGGGCCCTTGGCGCGCTCGTCGACCTAACCGTTCGGAGTTTTCCATGGTTTTCTTCGAACCTTGCCGTAAATACGTGTTAGGATCCCTTAGAAAGACCCCCACGTAGGGCACTCCCCCTAGGGCCTATATCCCTCGTGTAGATAATCGGCCGTCATAAATCAACCAACCATCTTGGGGCCCTTGGTGAAGTTTCTTTGCAAAAAAACATCATTCAAACTTGAGTTCTGTTTAAGGTTATTATCATGGGCCCGGGAAACACCGGGCGGATCAGCTAGTAAACAAATAATAAAATAAAAAAAGAGTATGGATTTCGAATCGTTTCCTTTTATTACTAGTACAGACTGACGGAACGTTGATGCGGCATCTTCGGCTCTTTGCGTTCTTTTCTCTCTGAAAACACAACTCATGGTCATCCGATACTTCTTGCAGGTGCTTAGTAGGGGCGAAGGGTTCAGAGAAAGGGTTTAGAATTTGTTTTAAATATACTATAAATTTTTATCAGTAATTTTATTATTTTGATCAGTTTTATGCATAATTTGATATTTTACTACTTTGTTCCCATGTCATAATATCGATATATCGGAATATCATGATATAAAGATGCCGATTTATCATGATATTTAATTCCAGACATCGCCCAGCCCTAGTTACTGCTTAATCATATTATGCATCCCCCAATATGAAATTCGTCAAGCGACAGCAGAAACAGAACTCATTTTCCATTCAATCGTCGCAATTGGTGAGTGTGACTATTAAGTTTGGCAATAAAGTCAGTCGCCAAATTTTAAGTATTACTCGCTGAGTGGCTAATTTTTTACTATATCACAAACTGTAATTAGATGCACTATAATGACGAAAGGGTTATCGGATCAGTAGATGGAAAAGTGTGTAGTTCATATAAATGCATTTTGCATTAACTGACATCGTTTAATGACAATTGTGTATGATTTATCGCTGCTGTGCCATGGTTTTCCATTTACTGGCACAACAGCGCTAAATGTGTCAGATGAAAGAAATTTTGTGAGTGCATGTGCCAGTGAAACTTAGCCAATTGCTGGTCCCCAACCTGGCTTTAATTCAAGGTGGGTTTTTTTATTTAGTTAAATTATTCTGCAAAAATTTCAAACATTTTAAAACAGCTATGATTTTTTTTTTTTTTTTTTTTTTTTGCAGTCATGTTCTGACGGATTCCCTCTAGTACGATATATATTACACTTCTATGGGAAAAAACTAAACCGTCCAAGGTATGTTCATCCTCCGATAAGAAACTAAAATAATTCACAATGTCAAACAGTAATAATTTTTTTATATATCTGTAGACTAGATTATTACGCAAAAGATTGCAAAACACGCTCAGAAAAAACCTAATTAGCAAACAAGGAAGAGAATAACGGGAAAGTTAACGAAAAACCGATGGTCGCTGGCATAATCTAGGGTTGCTGTAAATTAATTCCGTTCCCTTATGAGAGGTAGTTGAAAATGATTACGACTTTACGTAAGGGAACACATGATCCTACTATAGCTCATATAAATGCATTCGAAGCCCACAATACGAATAACTTGGATTGATTTCGATCAAGTTGGCCAACACTTGGGTTACTGCCAAATAAATCCATTCCCCGCAAGGAAAGAGTTAAGAAATAATTAAGACCTAACAACTTTTACGTCATCAAGCACTTGATCGTACTATAGCTCTTATGAAAGCTCTCAAACCCACAATGCGAACAACTTGGGATGCCATTGCTCAATTTGACAAAACCTAAGGTTGTCTCCAATTAAATCTCTAGCACGCCAAGGAAGAGTTGAAAATAATTACGACTTTACGTAATGGAGTACACGAACGTACCATACCTCAAATTAAAGCTCTCGAAGCTCATAACACGAATAACTTGGGTTTCCTTCGATAGAATTTATCAAAACTAGGGCTGCCTGTAATGAAATTCCTACCTAGCTGATAAAGAGAGTAAAAAATAAATACGAGCTTATGACTTTATGTCATTGAGCACATGATCATAACATAGTTCATATGAAAGCTCTCGAAGCCCACTATACGAATAAGTGTTATAGCTTTGCTCTAGTTGAACAAAACTAGAATTGACAGGCCTAGTAACTGCTTGAGTGAAGACTTGACTACATAAGCGGAGATAACGCAAGTTCGCTGCACTCTGGGCTTTGAGAACTTTCATATGAGCTATGGTAAGATCGTGCGCTCCGTGAGCTAATGTTGTAATCGTTTTCAATTATCTTCCAACGTGGAAAGAATTGAATTGACATCAACGCACGTTTTGGACATTTAGAGTGAAGAAAACCCAAGTTTTTTGTATTGTGGGCTTCGGAGCTTTCATATGATATATGGTACGGTCATGTGCTTGGTGATGAAAAGTCGTAATTGTTTTTCAACTCTTTCTGAATTGGGTAGAGATTAAATTAGGGCAACCTAAGTTTTAGTAAACTTGAGTGAATTCAACCCAAGTTATTCGTATTCTGGGTTTCGCGATATTTCATATGAGACATGGTGCAATCAGGGGGTCGATGACGTAAAGTTGCAAAGTCATAATAATTCTTCAACTCTACCTCAGTGGAATAGGATTTAATTGACAGAAATCCTAGTTTTGGTCTATTTGAGTGCAGGAACACAAGCTATTCGTATTGTGAGCTTCTACAGTTTTTACATGATGTATGGTAGAATCGTGTGCTCCACGACGTAAAGTCGCAATCGTTTTCAAATCTCTCTCAACACCGAACGGATTTAATTGACGGAAATCCCAGTTTTGTTCAACTTGAGCAAAGGCAAACAAAGTTTTGTGGTCTTCGATAGCTTTCAAATGATGTACGGTACGATAACGTGCTTAACAATTCAAAGTCGTAATTTATTTTCAATTTTTTATCCACAGAGTGGATTTTAATTGATAAAACCCCCTCATTTTCGTCATTTTGAGCGAAAATAACGCAAGTAATCCGTATAGTGGGCACTGAGTTTTTTTATATGAGCGATCAAATATGAACTATCATGTGTGATCATTTATATCGAACGATCAATTGCATCGAAGGATCGAACGGTCATTTATATGTACGATCGTGTGCTTCATGACGTAAAGTCGTAATCATTTTCAAATTTTCTCAACAGATAACGGAGTTAATTGCAGAAACCCTAGTTTTAGTCAACTTGGATGAAGACAAGCCCAGTTATTCGCATTTTGGGCTTCGATAGTTTCATATAAGCAGTTGTACGATCATGTGCTCCACGATGTAATCGTTTTTAATTTTCTCTTCACAGCAAACGGATTTAATTCACGAAAACCCTTGTTTTGGTCAACTTGAGAGAAAGTAACCGATGTTATTCGTGTTGTGGGTTTCGAGATATTTCATATGAGCACCATCACGTGCTCGGTGACATAAAGTCATGGTCAGTCAAAGTCAGGTTGTAATTATTTTTCAATTGTTCCTCAGCGGTAGGGCTGGACGATATCAGAAATTTAATATCGCAATATATCAATAAGTTAATATTGATATTGCTGCTATATCGCGATACCAATTTAAAGGGGAGGAGGGAGTAACAGCATTTGCTGTTTTTTAAAAATAAATGATATAGTATCAACATTATAAACTCAAAACTTAGTTGGATTGCAATGAATTAAATTTTTTATATCTATTTGCTCATAGAACAAATTTTTTTAATGTTTTTTAAAACAAAATATTCAAAAGAAAATAAGCTAATTGTTTAATAACTATTTTCATTTACTTTCATAAAGTTTTTCTTTAAATATAGTATTTCCCCTATTCTTCTCATTTTATTCTATTAATCTTTTTTTTCAATTTCATTTTCACCATTATGATATGATTAAATATGTGATTAAAAAATACATTAAATAAAATGAAATTCAAAATTTTCCACATAAAAATGTCTACAATTTTTGTTTCATACAATTTAATTATTGTTTAATATTGGTTAAAAATATCAAACTTTGTTTTACTTGGTTCAAATCGAGTTTGGACGGACTGAGCATGATTTTGTTTATTCTGTACACAAAATGGGCCTGGGCCAAACCACCGGTACATCACAATCCTTTCGTCATATATCCTTCTTTTAATCTTGGCATAAAGATATCACTCTAGTCTGAAAAACTTCATTTTATCAATGATCATTATCGTTTCTTACTTTTCATTTAGCAAAGGATTACTTTGGATGGCGAAAAATATGAATTTAAGAAATTTAAAAAATATCGCGTATCTTGAGAAGCTTACGATTACTACAAAATTTAATCATGGCAACCATGTATTTATTTATTTTTCATTTTTTTTTGCGTTAAATATTATCTAACATTGTTTAAATTATTTAATGTATCTCTCATTGAAAACAAAAATATCTTGAATAACTGATAGACATTTCACTTTCCCCGTTCAGAAATTTAATTTTGTAATAAAATCTACTAGAATAAGCAATAAGATAAATTTCGATAACCTAGTGAAATTCACCAAAATTTTTTTCAATGCATTTAAAGTAAAGTACATTTTTTATGAACGGGCAACCAAAAAAGACCGAATCAACCCAATTCAGGACACTCATTTTAAGCGCAGATATAAATTCCTTCCGAATCCGAGAAACTGCACTCTAGCAAGCAATATCAATACTACGCAATAACCAAAACATATTCAAGCTCATGTTATTGGACATGATTTATCAAAATCCAAGAGATATCGCAATATGTCTGGACCAATCACAGCAGCCAAACAAGGAACACGCGATTGCTCTTATTCAGTAGCGAAAGTGTTACTCAGTATTTATCTCTAACGAACATTAGAATTTGTGGTTTGTAAAGATTGAAGGTATTCGGATATATTGGGATATTCCTTAGTTTGAAACATGATAGAGTGATAATCAGCGGAGGTAGATTTTTTCTTTTAGATGAAACAGGGCAGGGAATAAATAGACGGATCGAATGAAAGAAGAATTGAAGGACATATTGATACTGCATATTCGTCGCCACTGTTTTTCAGGGCTCGAAATCGCAGTGATCGTAAAACAATATTATTGTTATTGGGATATATCGGATGAGTCAGAGTTTAGATATCGGTATTGCGATATTTAAAAAATATCAATATTTGACTGCTATATTGATAAATAATCCAGCCGTACTCAGCAGGGTAGAACTTTAATTAGCGACAACACAAATTTTGGTAAATTTGAGCGAAGGCAACCGAAATAATTTATCAGGAGGACTTCGACAGATTTTATATGATCTGTAATACGATAATGCACTCCATGACTAGAGGCAAACTTCCGCATGAGACGGCAAACTTCCGGTTTATTCCCAGATTTATTTCCAACATACCCGGTTTATTTCCAGGTTTATTGCCAAAAGACCTGGTTTATTCCCAAAAAACCTGGTTTATTCCCAAAAAACCTGGTTTATTCCCAAAAAACCCGTTTTATTCCCAGGTTTAAACCGGGTTTGTTCTATACTTTGCAACTCTATCCATGACGTAAAGCAGTAATCGTTTTCAATTCTATCACAACAGCGAACGCATTTAAATGATGGCAACCTTAAGTTTGGTTTACTTGACAGAAGGCAACCCAAATTATTCGTATTGTGGGTTTCAAGAGATTTCATGAGTCATGTGCTGCTTGACGTAAAGTCGAAATCCTTTTCCATTCTCTTTCAACTGCAAGCGGATTTTATTGGCAGAAACCGTAGTTTTGGACCACGTGAGCGAAGGTAACCCAAGTTCTTCGTATTGCGGGCTTCAAGAGCTTCCATTAAAGCTAAGGTACGATTATGTGCTAGATGGCGTAAAGTCGTATTTACTTTCAACTCCGTCTCAGCGGGTAGGTTTTAAAATTGTGGCAACCGTATTGTCAACTTGAGTGAAGGTAATCCAAGTTATTCGTATTTGGGTGTCACGAACTTTCATATGCGTTACGAGACAAGCCTGTATTCGTTGACGAAAGGTTTTTTCCAGTTTCGATCATAAGTTTCTGTTAACAACCCTGCATGTTTCATCACATCTGACCTTTGTCTACTTCTTGGTATCATTTCTGTTCATGTGTCTTAAGACGTAAGTAGATAACACTAAAAGTCAACCAGAAGTGGGTCCCTTATTCCAAAACTAGCTGATCCGCCCGGCGATGCACGGGCCCGTGATAATAACAATCGGTTCTATACGGACACGACAGAAATCTGTAAGGCTGTCGAAATCAAGTCGAATGAGGCAAACCCCGTCTTAATCGGGCCCATAGAACCCGAGATCGGAAAGTGCAACTAAAATATTTAAGGCTATAGATATCAAGTCGAATGATCCAAACCCTGTCGTAATCGGGCCAATAGAACCAGAGATACACATGTATTTCGAACCTTCCTTCTGTTTGTCCATATTCGCATTTCCCGAGTCGATTCATATTTTTTAAACCTGGGCCAAAAACCAAAAATCGCGTGAGTGAGTTTTGGAACGATTTGTTTTCGGAGGGTTAAAATTCAAATTTTTCGAAACAGATACCAGATTTTAAAAAGCAAAGAAACGTAGAATAGGGGCGGGTTTTTTAATTTTTTGTATCTTGTTTATAAACGCAGATTTGAATTTTTAAATATAGGAGAAATCTTTAAAAATGTGAAATTGACTTAAGGTAAAAAACGTCTTCGGCAGAGTTAACGTTAATTTGTTTTTAGACTAAAGGTTTCTGCCTGAACACGATAGAACGTAGATGTCTTTAATGTGTTTGTTTTTTGTTTGGTTATTTTAGAGACCGGTGAGCGATTTTATGTATCTGAGAAAATCGGAATTTGCAAAAGTGTGTCCTGAGCGCGAATTTTTTTCGAAGGGTTAATAATCATATTTTGCGAAAACGATTGCTGATGTCAAAAAGGGAACGTATGTAGATATTGTCTGGTATTTTTATTTTTTTGTAACTCGCTCGGAACCGCTGATGCAAATTTTAAAAAATCGGCAAAATCCCGAAAATCGCGAAACGAGGTACAGAAAATAAAGGTTTTCGAAAGGTTAAATTTCATATTTTTTAAAACCAAAGGTGGACTTGAAAAGCGCAAAATCAGTTCTTTAAGTTGGTGAACTCGATTTTTCCTTATCTCTTGTAGTACGGGGATGCGAGGCTCGGAACACGGGAAAAATACAAAATATTAATATGACGCTTCTTGATTATTTTTTGAAAGGGTTAAATACGAAATTTTATCGAACTAACCGGATCTTGCGAGTAAGTTCTTGGAGAATATGTAGAGGGTTTTTTCCGTATTTCCGGATCTTCGCCCGTGGCAAATGTAGAAAAACGGAAAAAGAAACGGACTGACTATCGCTTTGTTTATTTTCTTCATTGAAGGTGCGGAAAAGGGCTTCTGAGCATACGTGCTTGGATTTCGGAAGAGTGCTTTTTTGTTTGCTATCTTTGATCTGTTTTTAATTAATAACTACTCAAATTTTCAAAATATTAAAATTATGAGACTCAGATGCACCAGGAGAGGCCTTGGACTATACTTACCTAAATTGTCAGACTTTTAGGTGAGTTAGATTACCTAGCCATCCCTGACCGACAGACACACACACACAGACACACAGAGCGAAATTTTCTTTTATTAGTATAGATGGTCAAGTACTGCACAGGCAACTCTGTCGGAAAATCTTCGTTTAAGCTTCGATTTTTGCTCGTTGATGATTCCGATAATGTCTAGTTGATGATTCCAATGACGTAAGGTTATGTGTCATCTTGATTCTGCACTATAAGCATAATTTATGTATAGCATTAATTAGCTGAAGTTATTTCCAATCGATCGGTAATAGTCACATTTCTATTCGACGAGTGGGCAGAGTTAGTAGAGCGTTTTCTCTTTTATATTTCTTTGATGAGTGTACTGTAACGATTATTTCAAAGTTGAAAAGAGTCGAACAAAAACGCCTAGGCTACCTGGCATAGAAGGTCCCATATGTAAACATGCTTTTATTAAACTAGATTAATTTTAACACAATTATTCAAATTGGTAGAACATGGCAGCTTCATCCAAGAGATCCCAGGTTCGAATCCTGGCCCGGACATTTTTCGTCCAGTTGGAAAATTACAATTTACCAATTTGAATAATTATGTTAAAATTAATCTAGTGTAATCATGTATCCAGCGTTTACTGGAGTTCCATTCCCTGCTATCTATTCTGTTGAGTTGATTAAAATATCAGACCAGATGCTATGATCAATAAGGTTAACTGGATGAATTATGCCCTCCAGATTCGACCGGGATAGCTCAGTTGGTAGAGCATGGCAGCTTCTTGCCAAGACATCCCAGGTTCGAATCCTGGCCCAGACATTTTTCGTTCAGTTGGAAAATTTACATCTCGTATGCTTTTATTGATTGATGGGAAATTATGGGCGATTCATTCATATTAATATGTCAAAAATCAAGTTTTTTGAGTTATGTCACGTTATGAATCAGTGTGCGGTATGTCAGAATGTTATGTTTGGTAATTTTTGGCATTTTTCTGAGATAATGTATTTTCACAAAGAAGTTACCACTTTTATTTTTATATACATTGATTTCTGGACTATGCAATAAAGTAATGGAGTGCTATGTACATTTCTTATTTTGCTAAAACGTACTTTTGTGAAAATAGTAAGGATGTTACAATGGTACTGTGATTAGAGTACAGCCTTAATCACGTGATACTATCTTGAAAATCTAGAACATATTGATTCAAGTGCATGAAAGGTAAACGCCTAATTTTTAATTGTATTGCTAGTTTAAAGTCGGCGCTACAGTAATAGGATTTTTCATCCATGAAGCACCATTTCTATATTACATGTAATACTGATGTCATTTAGAACTTCTCTTCTGAAAAAAAACCCTTGTCCTGCTGTAAGTCCATTTAATAAGAAAAAATTACATATGCAGTGGCTCAGTATGGGTTTTGAGCGCTCAATGAAAAATATTGCGCCACCTCCTTAGTGGTTAATGGCTAGTCATGGGCTGTTATGAGTAAATTTGAATCCCCTAAAAACTTAGAGACTGGAGTAATACTTCCACCTCCTATGTTACGTGACGCTATTGAATATATAGACAGTAAAATTAGACAGAAAAGTAGACATATGATCAAGAGTATTTTGTACAATTCCAGATTTGGCAACAATATTAACCCTGACACCATTGTGAAGCTAGTGTTTCTTTACATTGTTTCTTCATTGAACTATTTAAAATTGCAATGTACAGGGTTGTCCAAATATCTTGTTATCCCTTGTAATATTGTTGGAAATGTATGTGAATAATTTGTAATTCTGTGCATTTTGCAGCAGCGAAGATTGTACAAGCCAATCCCAATACAGTTGAAGGACGCTGTTCGAATATCCTTTTTTATAACACAATTACTAAAGCAAACTCTTTGTAAACTATCACACAAGGCATGGCGTCGCATCATTTTGTGCCACGAAAATGGTCACATTATACAGAATCTATATATAATGTATGTGTCTCTGTATAATCTATAGTATATCTCTGTATAACAGATGCTTTGTATGTGTGACAGTGTTAATGACAGTGACAGTAAATCAACGAAAATCCGACTCAACTGTCTGGAATCATTCTATTCTTCTTACATTTTTCCATAAATTTTGACATAACGTTTGAACCACACTGCATTTTCAGTGAATTATTTATCAATTAAATTGTCACTGGTTATTTATATTCTCTGTTGATTCAGATTAATACAATAACGTTTAATATGTTCAAAATACTTTCTTAGGAGGAAAAATGTCCTTTGAATTTCCTTAATTTTCTTTGCGTATTCGATAATTTATTCTTCCCTTGTTGTGCCAGCAACTAAAAGAACAGTTAACTAAATTGGTGTTTCGTTATTTATATACACACGAAATTTGAATAATGATTAATAAACGAGAAACCTTGAAAAATCTTTATGTATGAAATGTGATATTTCAAACACATTTTCTATTAAATATTTTCGAATCATTCTTTAATATTTGTATCTGTAATACTGAGAGAAGGCCTATCCAACACGGCGCCCTCTGAAGTTTCTCGCGCCTTTTGGAATGTTTCCTGTCACTATTTTTTTTAAAGAGAGATCCATTTCAATGAATGTTTTCTTTCAAATATTTGCGTGTTTCCTATTATAGGCGCAATCAAAATTTCTGGATCATTATTCTATAAAAAAATAAGATAGCCCCCTCCCCCCCCACCCCAATAAAAAATGTAATTTTAAATGTATTGTATTTATGTTTTTTCTGCATTTTCTTTACCATGGAGTTCTTAAATGGCAGGATCCTTATGGATTCCACTGTGAGATGTATGATCGTCATATAACATAGGGATTTTTAATCTTTTTGCCAGAAAGTCGTTTACCACCACAAATTCCAACAAGTAATATTCGCCTTATTTAAGGACAAAGTTTTTATCATTAAATAAGGCAAATTTTTCTATTCTAAAATAGTGGTGATTTAGTGGCTCACGGGCCACAAGTTGAAAACCCCTTAGTATAAGATGTGTGTGTATCGCTACAACTTCTTAAATGCAGTGTTGCTAATTTAGGATTTTTTATTACAATACTAGCTGACCCGCCCGGCGTTGCCCGAGCCCTTGTAATAAACTTAAATCTCTTAAAAAACGGAATTCTGGCCACGGTCTACGATAGCTTCGGAACCGTATACCCGGCATGCTCGTACGCTCTAGAAGATCTTTTATTTCCCCCGACCACCGCCAGGGGAGCATTCTGTTCTAAACAAACCTCTTTCCGAACGAACTTCTGAGACAGGTCCCCGCTGCCTATGTTACTGAATAGTAGGCGCACTACAAAATTGAGCTAGTTTCGAGAAGATTGGAACATTATTAGCCCAGTTAATGCAATAAGGCACAGTTAGGGAAAACAACCTTGAGTGAGGTGCCGAAGGGAGGAGATGTTCCAGTGTCCTTCAGAAAATGACTAATTAGGAGGCCCACTATGCATGCATAAAAATTCGTTCGTTTTGCTAAGCTAGGAACTTAATTACAAAGTTGGCTTAAACTCTTATTTGTAAATAGTGGTAACCGCTACTCATAAATTTAATTTTAATAGACCCACATAGTCATTTGCTGCAATGAAAGCCCTTTTCGAGCATTTACTGTTACAGGGTGATAGCAAATATAATTTTTTAATACAATTTGTTGCTGATCCTCTGTTCTGGTGGATAAATCTTTAATGAAAAATATGAGTTCAAACATGTTTCTTACATCTCCGAAGTTCAAGGGGGATTGTTCAAGCATTTTTGTCGATATTCGACAAAACGTCTCAAATTGAAAGTGTTTCGTAACTATCCTTAATTTATGAGCAGGAGTATAAATAAATAAATCCTTCGGAGAATTTCAGATTTTGCGAAACTTTGTATTAGATGTCAATTTTATGTATTATGTTAAAAAATGTTTTTATAAGAACATTAAAATAAGTTTTTCTCCCGTTTAAATAGAGAACTGGTAATGACTAACAACAAGGCTATAGTGGAGGGTATACCTTCTCGAAATCTTTTAGAAGCTCCTTATACCCACTTGTTTCTCAAATAAAACTACAACGTATGCTCTTTAGCGTATACCCTCTGTTTTCTTTACGAGAACTGGTTAACAGGTTGTTGTTTTGCGTAATGTTGCCTGTGTGCACTTTCTAAAAAAGTTAATATCTACGCTAATGAGTAGGATCACATTTGTGATTAAGAAATATTTTGATGCATAGAACACTGATTAAATTTTTTGACTCTTTTGAAATTTTTGTGGTTTACATATTATATTGGATATAAATAAAAAACATATATTAGTATTTAATTTCCACCAAAAGAGACCATTTTACTTCCTAAAATGTTACACACATTTCAGCACTTATATATCAAGTGTCAAGGTAGAGACACACTTTAAACATAAAGTAAAATCATTTTGAAAATATTTGCAAATATTTAGTCTTTTAATCAAATGTTGATCATTCGTTAGATCATTCGTTGAGCTTCCATTTAGTTTCATGGAAGTATTAACCTTTGACATCGTTATCAAGATGTAATAGTAGTAAAAATAGTTTGCGAAAAAAAATTTTTTTTTTCCGATATTTTCTATTGTGTTTTACGTTTTACTTGCGCTTCCCCTCAAATCATGTATTTGAAATTTTGCTTAATTTCAGAATACTAAATTTTTGAAAAATGTGCGCATTCAGTTTTGCTGTTTGTTTTCCTTAACTTTATTTAACTCTTGGAAAACAAGATAATTTTTTTTTTTATGTATGCAATATATGCGTTTTAACTTATGTATGCATTATACACATTGTATTATTTATGTATGCATTATATGCGTTATAAATGCTCATTGTTACGAATTGAAAAAATATACATATATATATATTAATCAAAATTTTTTATAAAAGTAATAAAATGCATTTTTAATATAAAACAATAAAATTTTTTTAAGTACTCTTCATAGGTTTAGTATATATTTAAACAAGATTAGACAAATATTATTAAAATATTGAAAATGAGCAGAAGACTAGTCTTTTAAGTGTAAATCGGATAAATATGTTCAGAAAAATCATCCTTAAAATATATTTCATACAAGTGGGTTTATTTTATGGTTATTGCTCACAAACACGTGTTTAAATACTATTGAAAGCAATGGTCGATTTAAAGTCTTTTTTCTAACAGGTCTACTTTAAAATATTAATATAAATATGTACTATTTGTAGAAAATTTTTCAACAAGGAGATACTTCAAGAAATGACTTTCTCAGAAATTATATTGTGTAACATTTTTAAAAAGTTTAAATTTTACTTATTTAAACAATTTCCGTTAAGGTTTCGTTAAGGTAACAAGCTGGGATAAAAAAAATAATACTCATTTCTTATTTGGGTATGTTTATTCACGATGGGGTCTGTTGCAGTAGGATAATTCTGAGTAATATGATAAGATAAAGAAAGTAAAATTGCCTGATAAAAATACACTACATGATATACATAGATAATAACATAAAAAATAATGTTCGAAATGCTGATTATTGTGAGCAAGACACGTATTGACCATATACAACGTTGCTCATTTTCACACGAATATCTGTAAAGGTTATACGTTTTGTGTATTTTAAGTCAAAAACTGATTTTGAGTTTTTCTCGAACACTAGATCTTTTAAGATATTTTACAAACATATATGCAAAAGTGATAACTTTGTTTTAGTTGGTCGTGTTTTTTTTAGTATACAGGTAATTATATTTAGGTAAGTATGATAAATATGATATCATTATTCAAAGTATATTGATCCAAAATAAAAAGACATGGGCATCAGACATGATATGTACTGACAACAACAAAACGCATAATGTTTGAAATGCTATTTCTTGTTATTAAGACTTGTATTCATCCTTTCAACCACACTTATGCAAGCTTTACAACAAAAACTCACAGAAATATCTGCAAATTATGCATGTCTTGTTTCTATCAAGTGAAGAAACATTTTGGTTTGGATTCGAGTGCATCACATTTTCCGAGATGTCTCATGAAAAGATGTCCGGTAGTGTCAAGTATTAGCAATAACGATAAAACATTATATTATACATAAAGAATAAAAAATAATGAAAAAAGCATTTTAAAACATTCAAACAACACTTCAAAACATTCAAACAACGCTCTAAAAAAAAGGGGAGGGGGGGCATTGCCTATGCACAATCTGTATAAAAAAAATTTGGGGGTAAAATCTATTCTTTACACATTTTTAATAACGTTGTTCTCAAATTGAAATTGTCTACTTATTCACACATTCTTGAATTGATATTTACTCGTAACATCTGCAAAGTGTTTTTATTAAGAAACTATGGAATCGAACAGCATTTTCTAATTTTCGATAAAAACACAGATTTGTTTAATAATATGCTGTTAAAGTTGGCGTTTTGAACCAAATTTCCGGACACGACACCCCGTGAAAGATCCTCATAAGACAGCAATCGCTTATAACTCAAGATGTAATACACTTATCGAAAAACAAAAAATACTATTCGATTCCAAAGCATTTAAATTGTGATGCCTACAGATTTCATGCTTTTATATTTAAAAATGAGTATGTGAATGTTGACGTTGTTGAGAGGAGAAATATATTTTTTCAGAATCGCCTTAAATATAACACTAAATAATAATACTTAGTTACCCTAGCTCCCTAAAAACAAAAAGAAATTAGCTGGCCATATTTTTTTCTTTATATGTAAACAAGAAAGAAAAATCATGCGTCACGCATAGATTATGAAACATTTTCCAACCCTTCCAGAATACCGTAACAAAACATCATTATTTAATAAGTAAAAAAACTATCTAAAAAAATTTTAGAAAACGCATAACACAATTGAATACCCAATTTCAGCAATTAACGCCCACAGTCGATAAGATATTTGAGTTCTTTTGAGCAGTCGTGTATGTGATCGATAGATTTGTTACACTGCGCATGGTTTGCTAAAATTGAATTCAGCTATAAAACGCAAAACAAATTTGAAAATACTTTTTAGTATTTACCGTCAATATATGGTTATTTGAAATATTTTGTACAGCCCTGTATATGATTTATACATTTTTATACACACCACATATTGAGCCAAAGTTTAATTAATTTAGGAAACGAATAACATAACTAAAATCGCACTTCCAGCAATTCTCATCCATAGACGGTAATATATTCAGTTTGATTTGCGTAGCCCTGTGTATGAATTTATTTATACTCTACAAACATATCCTAGTATATACTAGCTAAATATAATTAAACTGGAAAATGCGTAGAACAATTGAAAAATAACTCTCAGCAAATCTCGTCCTTAGACAAATTTTTTTGCGCATCTCTGTATATTAGCTATAGAATTTATACACACCACGTAATGTAATAAAATTTGATTAAGCTTTAAAACATATACCGCATCTGAAAACGCACTTCCAGCGATTATCGCTCATAGACAATCCTGAAACAAAATTTTTCGTGTCTCTGTAAAAGAACAAATAAATGCTACACTTCCTATTCTGCAGTAAATATCTTGTAATGCACCTCAGCAATGCACATCAATTTCATTATGTTTGAAATAGTCTAACATTTTAAAAATACACTGCAAATGATTTTCCAACATACGCCATAATGCAGCGTAAATATTTTATGTGCCCCTGTAAATGAATGATAAATGCAATGCACTCCATATTCTACAGAAAGAATTTTGTATTGCACTTCAATAATATACATCAATTTTAGTATGTTTGGACTATTCCAGTATAACTTTATTAAAATACACTGTAAACGATTTTTGCCCACAGACCCTACGGAAATCTATGCCACATCAATGCTACACATTCCATCAATAATTAATGACCTATGGTAAACCTCAATACCATATACCAATATCATGGTAATCCATGAGCATTTATGCGAGTTAGAGGACGGCCAGACAAATCGAAGTCATAAACACTTTTTTCAACTATGTTGGAAAGTGTAAAAAAGATCCAGATATTTATAAAATCAATAATAGCAATTAACTAGTAAATAACATATCTTATTTACTGTATATTATATAGATTAAACAGCAGTTCGGAAAATATGTGTTTATGATTATGTAGGTATTTGTGTATATAAATGTATTATCTGATTTCTATGAATTATTTTTTCTTTTCATTTTCATATCTGTTTTGAATTTTAAAAAAAAGACTCAGTTCAACAAATTGAATAAATTTTTAATTGCAATACTATAGAATTTAAAAAATATATTTTGATAAAATTCTGAAATTTTCTTGAGAAATAACTGAAAAGTAATTTTTAAAAATCCAAAATAAAGTTCACCAGCTTCTTTTATGGAGATCAATATTTTACTTCTCTCAGAACTTGGTTACAAAATATGCGGTTTCATGTTGTCCTTTACTGATAGTTCAAGATTAAATCATGTGCCACTTATGATTGTGAAATTTCATACGTTTCATACACTTCATTCTTTGAAGAACGAATATCTTTATATCAGACAACTGTCAGGATTGTTTCTGAGTGATTCTTAAATTAGAAATTATTTTCATGTTCAAAGATGCAATAAGCAAAATTTTCCAGGCTTTAACTGAAAACTATTTGTCACAATAGCAGATTTCAACTCAAAATAGACAGCAGTTGTTTCATACATTTTATTTTAAAAATGTTGATAAAAGCTGTATTCTATACTTTGAATAATGCAATAAACAAATTAGCATTGTTCTTTCAAAAGCGTTCATGAGAGTTTTTTCAATTTCTGCGTTATTGGTCCCAACTACAAAGTATTATGCCCTGACTAATATAAAATATATCTAGTCATACCGATAATTAAATATGATTCTGTAAGAAAATACAAAAATGGAGTAATGGAAATTCATACGTCAATCTGAAATTGTGTTTAAATCGTAAGTTGTCTATCTCAAGTTGCAATAAAATTACTTTTATAAAATTTCAAATTCAAGAATCACTGAAAGTCTAGAATAGCTTGATTTGCAGTAAATTTCTGTTTTCTTTATATTTTCAATAAAAAAGTTCAGTTCACAGTTGGTTAATAAGCAGTATACGATGGGAATAATGCTTCGACGGGGAAATTATTAATTATCTAATTGGAGTTTTGTGAAATATAACTGATAATGTATAGCAAAATAAAAGAGCAAAAATAACATAAATGAGGCATGCAGTTATGCGCACATCTGGATGGCACTTGTTTCTTTTAATTCTTGTTTAGAGGAAAATTGAAAATTCATATGGCAAGTTTCTTAGTCAGGTTTCTCAAATTAGTTCGGGGATGTTCTCTTCATTTTATATATTAGATTAAAGGAACTGTACAAGAGTCATAGCACCAGCAGTGATAGATAAAAAATAAAGATTATACTGCAAAGCTAAACACACAGCACAGCCACCCATATTGAAATTAGCAGCAATATTTTATTGATAGACATGTCCTCAGATGTTCTTGGAAATCCGAGTACAGTCAAAGCTAGGTCTCTAAAGCTGAAGGAGTAGTAATTACATGAGCTTCTGTTTAGCGCATTCTGGACATAGGATGTCAGGTCCGTCAGTGATGAAACCTTTGCCCACCAAAGAGGACTTACACATGGCACAGATGAAACAGTCATTGTGCCAAGTACGGTCTTCGAAAGAGATGAATCGAGTGCCACCGATGCCTGTAAAAAGAAAATCTTAAGTAAGATATTATATTACTTTTTAAAATGAAAACTGTTATTTAGAAATACAGATCTGAAATTATTTTCTAATAATTCGTAACATAGAAAATATAATGTAACATTTAATGAAATATCTATTTTACATAAAGTCAGTGATATTTAAACTCGCAGGAAAATTTTCGAGATGTCAAATGTTTTCATACCTGTACTTGTTGAATCTTGTGAAATAAACAAATAATCTTTGTAATTTACAAATAAAGAAATATTCCGATGTCATAAAAAAAGAAATCACATTTTCTCTTTAAATATGATTCTTGTCAATTATAATATCTTCAAAAATACCCTTTACTCTTATTACAAAATAAAAGAGTTATTGATATCTAAAAATATAAACTGGCCTGAAACAAAGTTTTAGCATAGTTTTAGCATGTTTAAATTATAATGCATTAAACAATGGTATACGCTTATATAATATACTTATTTATTTATTCTTTAGATATATCTTTTTTCATAAGTGTATTTTTTAATTACGATAATTAAAAATATATCATCAATACAATGCTTATCGAATGTGAGAATATCAGTTTTTTATTTTTGCCAGTGTTCTGTAGCATACAACGGTGTGAAGTGTTATTAAAAAGCTTTTAAATAACCCAAGAAAAGTACCTAAAAGGATTTTTTATTGTACTTTGAAACTTTTTTAACGAAGAGAAGACATTTTTACATTCGATAGTTCTGCATTGCAGCAATGGTGTATCAGTTTAGTAAAATTGATTTACTTTAAATATTTTCCAAGCTGAAAAAACAATTTATAATTAGGAAATTACTTCGTTTACAATTTTAAGAATTCTTAGGAGTTTATTTTTTAAAACAAGGCTAGGTTTCGGTTTAATTTGAAAATAGTTTGTAGAAATTGGCATTTTTTAAATTTCTTATCTTTTAAATACCTCTCTGATACGGAGTTAAAGAAATAGCTATACATATTTTACCCTTAAAGCATGCAAGCTGCAGGCATTAAATGCACAGATTGAATACATTTTTTCATTACTTACCATTCTGCAACTTTTAAGTTATATGAACCAACTTACCTGCTTTCTTTAGACGATTTATTTGCTAAATACGAAACAAACTATCGATTTTAAACATTTTAACACAATTTCTATCTATCTCAAATAACACATTTTAAAAGATTTCGATTTAGTGGTTATTTATTTGTAATTTTTAGATTAAAACTATCACAAATCATTTTTAATTCATTGAAGACTTACTTTTATAATTATTAGCATTATGAATTAAATAAACATAAATCAAAACTTTCACCGATAGAAATAGTGTTAAATAAACTACAAAAATGAATGTAATAACTTTCTTCACCAAATTAACATTTGAAGACAGTCTTATAAAGAAATATATTTCTTTAAAATTGAGGTATAGTATATTACTTTTAAATGCTAAAGGTGTAAAATTAACAACTATAATATAAATTAAAATAACTTTTATTAGTTGTTTTACATGTTTCGACTCTTTCCGAGTCATTTTCAAAAACAAAATGAGAGTATTCTAAAGCTGCACGGGCTTTAAGGTTATTATTTTCATTTACTTTTTTAAAAATTACGCACGTTATCTATTATTTTTTACTTGATTGTTTATTTTCATATATTTGACCATGGAGTAATTCTAGCCACAGTTTCGGTAAATTAAAAGATGCCGCATCGTTACATATTGTATTTTTGCGCGTGAGTATCTATATGGTTTCTCTTATTATGGATGGATAGTATAAACTGGAGGGAAATATTATTTTACTTTCATTGAAATTTATTTGGATGGTTTCTTCTTGATATAATCTTGCCAGGGCTGTAGTTTTTCTATTGTATTTAATATCAGCTATATGCTCTTTTTTTTCTGCAATTAAATTTCCTGCTGGTCATTCCTATGTAGTAATTTTTAGATCCGTCTTCTTTAGTAAAAGGTATTTCATATACTCCTGAATATTTTTCAAAATTAATTGGGTCAATTTTACTGCAAATGATATTCTTTAATTTCTTAGGTGGTTTGGCTATTAAGCAGATATTGAAACGTTTAAGGCTGTGTTTTAATTTTTCAAAAAAGCTTGGATAATATTGCAGAGTATAAAGTTTGTATTTTTGCGAATCATCTTTCTTTTCTGGTTTCTTATTATTGGTGATATCCATGATTAATTTATTAATATGTTGTACATTAAAACCATTATTATAAGCAATTTTACGAATATTATCTAATTCATTATTCAATTTATTTTCAGTACATATTATAAAGGCTCGTCTTATGAGAAATCTGTAGGCTGAAATTTTGTATGTAAAGGGAGAACATGCGTTATTTGGTATGCTGCTGCTGCTGCAGTATATCTGCAGTACACCTTTAGCATTTAAAAGTAATATACTATTACAAGGTGTTATAATTTATTATATTGAGGTATAGTATACAATTAATTTTATTCTTCAACTATAACATTTAAAATGTTGATAATAGAATTTAAAGAACTTCCCTTAGTATTGTATCTACAAATATTTAAAATTTAACGAACTTGTCACAGATAGCCTTTCAAAAGACGTAAATGGCATTTCCATGAAAGTTTTAATTTTGTTCGATTTATTCCGTTTCAACTACAATTAATATAAAACTTCCTTTACGAATATGCTTTTTTATATAAACTGAAAGATTTTGTATAATTTTTAAGAACCTTTGTACAATTGTTGACCCCTTAAAAATTGTCAGATTGTCAACGATAAACAGAATATTTAAAATAAAATGCAAGTATTTAAAAACCTACTATTTAAAAGCTTCTCAATGAAATATTTCAGAAATATATTTTCTTAAACAACTTTTATGATTCATCAAAATAATGTTGATTTAATATTTTTATGACTGATATGAGTACAGAAATAGCTAATCAAAATCATGTACTAATGCAATCAAGGCAAAGTATATACAATATTTGAATTTTTAAATGTAATCTATTTTTCAATATTTTTCTTATATTTAAAAATGCTATAAAAATTTACAAACCTCTATTATGATTTAAAAATGGTGGAAATCTATATTAAATTGCGTGATACTTATGACAAGGTTTGAAAGAAATGCAGGGTTTAATCATCATTGTTATTGAAAAAAAATAATGAAGAAACAAAATAAACCTGTTCATCTTTGGTAATTTTTAGGGTTAGTCTTATTTGCAAATCCATGTCAAACTTAAAGTATACAAATATGTGTATAAATGCATATAAAAGATATTTTTTTATGTATAAAGCGCATTATTCATGACTTATGCACCTTTATTTACTGAACAGTTCTAAATTGCATGTCTACATATAGCAAAGCAATTATACTCCGCAGGATGTGGATTTCTGAAGTGCTGCTAATAGAGAAATTTAAAATTTATTGTCTAACCTGGAAAACAATTGAAGAAAATACAAAATCAGTTTCAAATATTTATACGGTTACCTTACTTGTACGGTTGGTGGATTGAATAAGATCTAAAGGTGCAATGTTCAGGAATTAATATGCTGTGCCAAAACTAAGAGTTAAACTATGCAAATAAATTTTGTGTGAAAAGACTCCAAGCAGTGATGACGATTATAGAAAAAAATTGAATTCAAATTTGAAAAAAAATTGTAATGATTCTAATGAATTCTGAGGTTTATAAAAACATATTGAACGAGATAAGCTGACATCACTGATTAACAGAACAGACTCCTATGATCTTTGATTCTAAGAAATAACAAATTCACAAGTCTAAGGTGTAAAGTAGGGGCACGCGATGAGTAATAACTAACGTAGAAAATCGCAAATGAGCAAATATATATTTATTTTGTTGTTTTTTCTTTTAATATTTGTTCTTATAGGTCACTTGTTAGACCAGTTAAATTGTTTTTTTTTATTGCAAAAAAAAAAAAAAAAAAAAAAAAAAAAAAAAAAAAAAAACAATGTTTTCGAAAATATTACAAAATTTAATACGGTTTACGAAGATATAATATATTCTTATTTCTCCCGAGTTACCTACGAATCCGAAAAGTATTACTTTTTCTTCTAAAACGTCAGAAAACAAAAAAATTCCTAGATTTAAAGAAGTATTTCAGAAACAAATTTTCTTTTACTGTCCGTAATTTTCGAAAACGTTTCCGAGTGATTTTTACAGTGTATTAATCAGTTTTCTTAACGCGAAATATTGGTTTTTCGGAGTTCTATCAATTCTCAAGTAAATATTTTCAACTTCGTAATATAATTTTTACATGCAATAATAACAAAAACTAATAATGTTATGTTAATGTTAATGCTGTTAATTTATCATGTTTGTTTGTTGAACATGAAAATGTTCAACATGAAAATGTTATAAAACATGAACATGAAAATGTTAAGGATTGATAGCATCCGAAAAAAATGCATGTAGGTAAATATTTACTATACTTTGATTCTACTCTAATGTATTTATTTTTTACCTGTATACTCTAATGTATTTATTTTTACGATATATTGTGTGTTTCTATTAAATTTCTCGTAAAGCATGTTAAGCAACACATTCACACATGCAACTTTTTGCAACCCATACTTGTTTCGGATATTTCTTATTTAGATTTTTAGCTAGCATTTCTAGTTGGAATATTTTTAGTTAGCATCACAGAAATGACTGTGATCACAAACTCTATGAATTCTAAGCTTTGTATTAATGCTATTAATGCATAAAGAGCGTTGTTTCATACAGAATTTATACGACGGTGTATAGTTTTGTAGTTACCTTTTTGACGTATCTTTCTTGTTTTCCGATATAAAACAATTAAGTTGAGATTTTTTTTTCTGGTAGTGATGGATGGTTTCATTTTGACGCAGAAAGTTGCTTGTACGTGTAGCCATTATATTTATAACTGTCGCTAAGTTTGTTAAAAGGTGTTGTTCGTACATAATTTAAAATCATGCTTTTTCTAAAGAAACGCTAACTTTTTGTATGATAGCAAGTACACAAAAACGAAGGAAGACTCTAACAAGGACCTGTCAACTTGTAAAATGGAAAGCACGAGATGAAATAATCGAAGTAGAAACAAGCAAGTCACAGTATGACTTCATTATGAATATTAACGAACGTTTTATGTTCCACTATCAGACGTTTGGGCTTTGAAAGGATGTTTGTGTAATCAAAGATCATTGCAAACATGCAAATACTGTTGCCAATCCAACCCGCTGCATTTATCAGAGTCAGTAGCACACGTTCGCGAAAAACTTAACATTTGTGAATGCATTTGCCAGCACAAGTTTAAAATTGTGACGAGCATGATGCTGTACATAATTAGGCCTTTAATGTGAAAAGAAGGTAACGGATGTTTGTAATTATAATCGTAAATCATACCTAATAATTTACACTTTATCAGAATTCCTTTACTTTCATTACTTCGTTATGTCTGTTCAGTACCATGCTAACAGCCACCTTTTGATGAACACATTTGTTTTATTTCTGGCTATATTTTCCATGTAAATATCATTTGTTTTACTATTCCTTATTTTTCTTTAAAATTTGCTTAAGACCTTGTTGCATCAGGACCAGACTGTATATTTTATATGTATACTGTTACAACCTCGCGATACACTTTTAAGAAGTCTTTTAAATCTTTTTTTCGTAGCTATAAGGAATCTGTAACACATTGGAAGAGCATGTTTTCATTCTGTTTTATACAGGGCGATTTGCGAGGACTATCATTTTTCACTAAGGTTCACTGATAGTCTTAAAATGCTTTTCTCAGCTCTTGAAAATGTTGGGCCTATATGTTCAGTAAATTGTTATACATCCTCCTCTATCTCGAGTGTCATGGAAATAGTTCTTCACACAATTCATTTTTCATAAAATGAGCAGTCGAGTAACTTTATTTCCTTTAAAAAAAAATTCCGCGATGTCCTATTTAATTGAAATCAAAGTTCATTTTAATTATACAGTGCTCAGGATCTGTAATGTAACAAATTCGTCCGAATTACTATTTTCAGTAACATTTAATAAGTTCTTCAAACTTTTAATGCTTGTTATTGATTGAAAAAGGCGTCTGATGTTCTTTATTGAAACCATTTTATTAATGAATTCAGGAGTAAAGAAAGACGGTGTAGATGCTTAGCTGTAAATTGTTTACACATAGTTCTATCTAATTCTAAATAATTATGCAAGAATTGGGCAATTATTTTTTCACACACCTAATAATTATGCTTTTAAATTTTTATTCTAAATTTTATTTCACGATATATCCAACTAGTTAGCTTCTTATGAAGTTCGGTTATATTATACTGAAAACATTCATATCATTAGAAGAATGTATGCATTAAATAATCTTTTGAAGAATAATTAAATACTCTATATTAGTTTATAGATATATAAATATAATTTCAGCAATTTTTTTATAGTTACACGAGGGAATTAAAATGGACATTTATTTATAGTATTTCTAAAATTTAAAATGTAAGCAATGAAACAGATTAAAAAAACTTCTTGGAATTTATCGATTCAATGAATGCACAAAATGACAGATGAGTCAAATAATTTTAGATATTTTAAGCACAGAACTTTTGTTTTGCATGCCGTGGGTATGATAACATCCATCTTGCATTAATTAAAATAAGTATAATGAAAATAAAATGTATATAATATAAATAAAATATTCAGCATGAAGAAGAACTAGACATCCGAACACCATGAGAGAAATTATGAGTAAAATGTCAACCCAACACAAGCAAAAAATCACATTCTTTTGAATAAGATTGAACATTCCTAATTTTTAATATAGTAAATGTAATCTGTAGATTTTTCCATACTGTGGCGTCTTCTACTTATATTGCCTAAGATAAAAATTAATGCTAGTATAGGCATTTACCTTTTCAATCATAACATTTTCAGAATATCGCTTCTTATTGATGACTTTGAAAAGTTTAATAAACATTCTCTCCCATAGAGATTTACGTAACTACTTTCTTTTACTGAACTCACTTATCTTCACATTTTGCTTATAATCAAACTATTTAAGCGTTTTACATAAAAAATAAACGCTTAATTATTTCATTTAGACTTCAACAGTCTTATTCTTTTGCAATTATATTCATGCAAAGTCAACGAATGGTGTAGCAAACAAAACTAAGCATCACTGTTCTAAAGTCTGTAAAACAGTCATTTTTATTGAGAATAAATTTCAACTTCTGTACAGGATAATTCCCACGCTTCATACAATCACCTGAAAGAGGAAATATTCATACATTTAATTTGGATTATTATTAACATTGAAAATAAAAGAAAATTAAAAATTAAAAATACACAGGGTGCCCCAAAAAGGTTGAAACATACTTTAATTATTTACTTGTGGGGGATAAGTATGCAATACAATTTGAAGATGTGTTCAAAATAATGTAGGAAATAAGATTACGTTAATAAAATACACCTAAGATTAATTTTCAAACAGTTACAAATTTTGAATTTTTAAACGACAAAATTGGTCAATTAGAAAGCTTTTCCCTTTGCTGCAACACGATCATTACAAAACACTATATACCTGTATCTTAACAATTTACTGAATTATAATCAGAAAAAGCTGACATAAAAACTTTTTAGGACCATTTAAAATGCGGTTTCATCAGTTAAAATAGAGAACCTAAACCAATTGACGGTGGGCGTATTTTTGATCAAAAATATGTTATCAAATGTGAAAAAAGTGCGTCACAAACACATCTAAGTAATGTGTTATAGAAGCAGACACCATTGAAAATGACAAATGTAGTTTTAAATATTTAAATATATATATATATAAAGCAGATCACAAAGGCATTCTCAAAGTGTTTTCTTTGAACCGTTTTACAATATTTTCAGATCCACTTTTTCAATTTAGTTACACTCAACATTTTCACAAACCCCCATTTATATAAGAAAAAAAATCGCAGAACGATAAAAATTGTGTTAGAAATATTATATAAGGTAAAATCTTAAAGTGGATCATCTGGTTAACTAAAAAAAATAATAATAAATAAATTTCTTACTCATTATTTAATACTTTCAGATGTGGGACGAGAAGGTAAGTTTGCCTTAACAATAATTTTCGATCTAAGTTAATTATGTTCCGACAGTTTCTTACAGGATTACAAGAAAATCCCTTTTTATGAGAACAAAAGTAAAGATTAATAAATTAAATCGCGTTGTGATAATATATGTTACTGTTTTACAGTGATGCCGGGGATGCGCTATAGCGCACCATTTAAGCAAAAATATTAGAGAAGAAATGCATAATTTTTCTGTTTGAAGATCGTAAAACAGGCATAATTTGATAATAAATAAAGACTTTACGTTGTATATACAAATATGAAAAAAAAAGTTGCCAACCAATGTAAATTTTATTACGAGATTTTAAATAACGATGTAAAAATTAAAATTACAAAAATAAAAATTATTCTCGACGTTTCGGTTTATCGTTAAAAGCATCATCAGGAGATAATTTTCTTAAATACAAACCGCGAAAAGTTATGAGGCCATTCACTGTTTCTTGGGTTTTACGATGGAACATAGGATTTGGGTAAACATGGCAGTTGATAAATATGGCAGTAGTTGGATACATTCTTCCATCTTTAAAAT
This sequence comes from Maratus michaelseni, assembly GCA_963931845.1. Classification (NCBI taxonomy): domain Eukaryota; kingdom Metazoa; phylum Arthropoda; class Arachnida; order Araneae; family Salticidae; genus Maratus; species Maratus michaelseni. The sequence goes on from OZ007586.1 coordinate 374,307,056, forward strand.
ATATTGGTCTTGATCAATAACAGCGATTTTTCCTGATTTACCAGGAAAATCACTGTTATTGATAAAGACCAGTATATTTTAAAGATGGAAGAATGTATCCAACAACTGTCATGTTCTGTACTTGATAAATACCCATATCCCATTTTTCATCGTAAAATTTCAATAATTGCTCAGAAATGGTGAATGGCCTCATGAGATCAAAGAAAAAATCAAATTAAACCACACTGGGTTTACCCAACGTATTATCGCACGTCTTAAAGACCTCAAGACCTCTATGTACCAATCCTCTTTGAAATGTTAAAAAGTATTTTCTTGAAATATAATATTCAACGTGTAGCATACAATTCAAGGACTTTATTTAGTATTATGAGTAGAAATATTGATCCTATTCTACCAATATTTTTCTCTGGGGTTTATAAGATACCCTTTAAACTTTCTGACTGTACAGATTCATCATATACTGGGATGACAAAGAGTCGCCTCATTGAAAGATTAAAAGAACATAAAAGTGATTTAAAATACAATAGACTTTCAACTGCTTTATCAAGAACTTTCCTTAAAGATTGTATTTCTTTTATTTACTTTGACAATGTCAAGATACTTTCAAAACAATACTAAGCAATTATTTAAATAAATTATTCGAGAATCTTAAGAGATTCGTTTACGTAGTCATGAAATTTGTAATGATAATGTCTTTTCTTCAATTACGGAAGTTTGGATCAGATTTTGAAAGAATTTTGATTTTGTTGCATAATTTTTCCCGTTCTGTTGTTTTAATTGACCTTTGGATAATAGATGGCGCCACTGAACTTATTCTAATTGTTTTTATGAAATTTCCGTTGTCCGTTGTTTCCATTTAGTTTAAAAAGAGCTTCAATAATGTAACATGTAAATAATTTTTCGCCGTTTTGTATTTAAGAAAATGGGAACAGTCCCTTATCCTGTGCTGGATTTTTTTGGCGCGATTTCTGGGCGATAACTGTTTCGATCTGAACGCCATTGAACAGCTTTTCCAATCTAGGGTTGCTTTATTTTCGTAAATCGCGTTAGAAGGGAGATCTTGAAGCTTGCTTGTTAATTAGTATCACGTGAATCGTTACTCAGCTAAATTTTGAATTCTGTTAGAAAACTAATTTGCCGCATTTGGATAGCGTCTGTGCTGCTGTTAAGGTAGGTGGGTAGGTCTTTTTTTTGCTCTGCCGTTTACTTATTTTGTTTTTTTTGTATTTCTTTTTGTATTTTATTAGGATTTTTGCATTAGCTGTTTATAATGCATCCTTTATTAAAGGTATTATTAGGGTAGATAGCAAATCAAAAGTGATATTTGTACGTAATGTACGATTATGTACGTAAAGATACACGCGTTGTATATACAGATTCGGCTTTTTTTTTTTTTTTTTTTTTTTTTTTTTAAGGATTTTTGCATTAGCTGTTTAAAATGCACCCTTTGTTAAAGAGGGGTTGTTTTTTAGGGTAGATATTAAAAAAAAAGTGACATTTGGCCTTATGTTGCACGTTTTGCCGCATTGTCTATCTATATAGATTCGGGCAAACAATACCATTACAAAATTATTCTTCAGTCAGACAACGCACGAAGTTACAAATCACAGGAAAGGCTAGATCATTTAACAACGGCTGCCGAAAATATTCAAATACTCATATATTAACTGATAGTTTGATTTTTGTGTAAATAATTTAAATTTTATATATATATGTATATATATATATATATATATATATATATATATATATTAATGAAACTTCCCTTTTTTTCTGAATCGCCGTCTCATTTATTGGTATTTATTTATATTTATCCTTTTACTTTATATTTAATACATTTTTTTGGCAGTTGTAAGCGAGATTTTACCTGCATTAAAAGTTTCTGTTAAGTTTTTTTCTTTTTTACTCGTTAGTTTATTTAGAATACTGCTAAAATTTGTGTAATTGCAACGTAACAAATTTTTCAAGATGGCGGAAAAACTTCGTTAAATCTTTATGTTATTTATAAATCCATGTTTTTACACCATTTTCTGTTTTTAAAAATGGTGCAAAATCATTGATTTATAAATAACATAAATATTTAAAAATGATGTTTTTCTGCCGTCTTAGAAAAAATTTCATGTCGCCAAAACGGCATTTTGGCGAAATTTTTTTCGCCAAGTTCGCCAAGCAGCACAGGATACGGAACTCTTCCCAAGAAAATTATCTCCTGATAACGGTTTTAAAGATAAACCGAGACGTCGAGAATAATTTTTATTTTTGTGATTTTAATTTTTACATCTTTATTTAAAATTTCGTAATAAAATGTACGCTGGTTGGCAACTTGTTGTTTTGTTTTCATATAGGCATATTTTGTATAAAATACATGAAATCTGTCTTATTTCTAAAAGAAGACCCATTTTTTGTAAAAAAGGAAGAATTTAGAGATCCAGGATTTCAAAAGTCTAGCGATATCTGTTATTATAAGATGATTTTTTCAAATTTTCTTAAGGAAAGCATAAATATAATTTACGTTTTTGCAATAAACAGGGAATGAAAGTATGCCCACCATTAAAGATTTTTTTTTTTTTTTTTTTTTTTTTTTTTTGCATGCTTAAAATGATAACTTTATGTATTTCAGTTAGTAAACTATGATTTTGATATTTTCTTGATTCTAAAACTGAGAATATGAATTTGTACAAAAATACCAACCTATTGTTTTTTTTTAATATTTCACCAAGAAGAGAAAAATACTGTTGAACATTGCTAGTGTAAGAATATATATTTATGTGTTGTACCATAGATGGAAGTTATAAAAGAAAAACACAGATCTTTTCACATATTCTGTATTCCTCACAAAGGTTAAAAATAAGGGAAAAAACAGGCAAAAAGCAGTTAAAATGAACGTGCAGAGAACATTTTTCAATCATTTTTGCATTACAGCAAAGCATAAAATGAACATCTTGAATGAAAAAAAAAACTATTTAGTATAGTTAAAGAGACCTTTTTCATGAAACGTAGCACTTAGCAGTCTTATAAAATGGCAAGGGAAATCAACAGGCAGCATTCAGTTCATAAAAATAAAAACAAGAAAACTAAACACATGCAAAAAAGTAAATTTTTATATAAAAAATTTCTAAAAAAGTTTTTATAGTAGATAACATTTTAGAAATTTTTCGAAGAAGATTGGAAGAATTAATAACTAAAAATGTTTGATAGATTACAAGCTGTTTAATAAAATTTGAGATTTTATTAAAATAATTGTTATGCTTGTGATGTAAATAAAAACCAAATTTAAAGTATGAAAAACTTAATATAAATCGAATCACAAAGTCAAATTTAAAAAATGTAACAGTTTCAACTTTTATAATTTAATGAAAATGACTAAATTAATAGCAGTTAAATGAAAATGGTACAATTATGATAAATGAATTTTCGTTTAATAATGTATTAACTTTATTCACGATCCGCATTCTTTTTAACGACTTATATTCTAAAAGTTAATGAAGTATAGGCAGATAAAACATCGTTTCAAGCACCAGAGCTTTATAATAAAGTAGATAAATATATTTTTGTATAAATGATTGTTTAATTTCATGAATTAACTTTTAATTTCGATAAAGGTATGTGTTTCTTTTGGTCATCTTTATATTTCTAATATGTATTTTCTTATATTTATTTTCCATTTATAACTGCATTCAAAAAAGTAAAATATATACAATCGGAAATGTTCATTGTATTACAGAAGTAATTAGGATACCCTGTCCTAATACTCCACCAAAATTAAATTTCCGTCTTAGGCTAGCTTTAAACGATTCTGGCCAACACGTGACATGAGCATCAGTTATAGAGATTTGGTTTGAGAAACAGGTCTGATCTCGAGTTTTAATCCTATGCTATCAGACTTGAGTCTTTCGAGTTTCAAATTTCTATTCATCGAATTATTTAAATAAAGTATTCCAAACTGAAATTATTATTTCTCATAAAATAAAATGAGAATTAGGAATTAATTTTCTAGAACATACATTTGATTGAAAATTATTTATAAATTCTTTACCAGCGATATATTGACTTCACATACATCTCTTATTTAATTTGTAAATTCGTTCCGATATTTATAAGAAGAATATGAAGAACATTCATTGGTGTAACTATATATAATAGAAAAATAAAAAAATATAATGGCGAAATATCAATTGCTTTAGACTGATTTTTTTTTAAATTTAAATAAGCATATTTTAAAAGGCAATAAAAATTTAGGGGAAGGAATTTAATACGCTTATTTATAATTATAATAAAATAAAGCTACGAGCTTAAGCTCGCAATGGATATTCTAAATTTACTACTTGGCAATTCTACACATTTGCCACCTTAGTGTAACAAAGAGACGGTTTAAAATGATATGAAATCTATAAGGTGCTTAGAGGAAAAACAAAGGAACGTCTGTTCCAGAACTATGCTGTGCCTAAAAAGTGAGTCAAAATAGAATGGGAATATTTCCAATGACGAAATAAAAAAGTATGCAAACCATGAATAAGAGATCCAGCAAATGAACTTACTGCAGTGTATTCAAATCTGTATTCAACTATATTAGAATCAAAATATTCTATGGCATACCAGAGCATTAGAACAAAGCAACATTTTGGGAGGATATTGTTGTTTTTTTATGTAAAAGTTTGAACCATTATAGACAATAAAATTACTACTTTTGCCGTTTATTAAAGCTTTGTCAATTTTTATGGTCAAAGCATTTTTCACGATGTGCGATTTTTAACATTTAATTTGAAAAGTACAGTTGGTGAAGCATATATTTTGAAATGCAACAAAATTTAAATAAAAAACATCTCAAGTAAAGTGATATTATGCTACGCAAAAAATAAACTGTAAATTTATGTTAGAAATATAATGGGAGACACATATTTAAAAAATGAGCTGCTAGTAAAATATTGGCTAATAGAAACATTTATGCTATAAAAGTAATGGATACATATAAGCAGAATGCTCTGATTAGTTAGCAAAATATGTTATGGTATTATTTTTTTCAACATTAAAATGTTAGTAGTTTTAATTTTTTATTGTCGACTATTTTATATTAATTGATATTTTTGTTAGTGTTTAAACACCAATCCAAAATGTTCTTGTTATATTTGGAATAAATTAATTTTTATTAGACATTTATTTAAAGATTAATTAATACAACAACCATAAATAGAAATAAAAACAATATAATTTAATCCAAAAATTATTCTTGGAAGCGAGTACTGCAAATGGCGATGCAAATTTCCATGTTCAAAATTGCTAATATAATTTATACCTAAAGACGCTTCAGGGATTGTTTTGAATGATACTTTGATAAAATGAGACTATAACATTAGTTGATAGAACATGGTTGGTATGTTTGTACAAAGTGTCAGAAACAAGCATTTTATGTAGAAAAATATTTTATCAAGAGCAGAATTATTTTTAAAGGTATTCCGAAGCTTAATTGCATCATATGAATAATTAATCGACGTTTATAGCCGTTAAAATGTGTTAAGATATTTATTACACGTTCTTTTCTAACAATTGCTTTTTAAAAAAAAAAACTTAAAATTAATAAAAACTGGGCTTTTTGTCTGTTTAAGTCAAAATGATATGAACAAGGAAGCAAATGTAAATTTTCGGCAGATTAATAGATTTTCCTTGAGATAAAATAAAAATATGTTATTGTTACTAAAATATAAAGAAAACCAAAAGCTGTTTTTGAAACAGATAAAAATTCTACAAAAAGCGAATAAATTAGCGATTTCAGAAATAATAATTCAATTTTTCAAAAGAATCTTTCTGCTATAATCTTCTATGTATTCTATCTGCTAATAATTTATGATATTTTCGAAAGACGCGATTTCAAATAATTGAATCTTTATTAGTTTAGTAGAATAACTTCAGATTTATTTTACTTAATTCTGTTTTTTTTTTAAATGTTGAATATGAGAGAAAATCTTTTGCTTCAATTTAACTTCTGTGATATTTCTATTCTATTTTCTCAGCTACTTTTAAAATTTCAATATCAACATATTTTTTGTAATTTATGGTTTAAACATAGCTAAAACATTTTTTTTTTTTTTTTTACATCTTATGTGTGAAATTCTTTCATGATGACGAGGATAGCATTACAAAACACCTTACATCATTTGTATAAATGCGGAAATAAAAATAATTCAACTTACCTTCTATTTCTTTTTCTATTTCTTCAATAATTGCAGATGCAGCATATTTTTGATCAGTAAGAAAGAATCTTCTAATATATTTTGCAAATATACTAATGAGATTTAGAATTTTGGATAATCAGGAATTAATGCAGTAAATACATTTCAGAACGATGGCAACAAGTAACAATGAAAAACGATGTAGCACTGAAACTAAAGAAACGGCGAAATTCATGCAGGTAGTAACGATTTTAAAATATTTTAAACGTCAATAATTTCTATTTATTCATAGACCTATTCTTAATAAAAAAGTAATATGCTCTTGAAAAAAGATGTTAGTAATCACATGCAAATGATTCAATATTCAAGTTAAGGAGTTTATTTCACATGAAACAGACTAAGAGTAAAATATATATATATACATTTATTTACAAACTTATCAAACAAATTGTAAGAATAAATACAAAATAAGATTTTCCCTTTTACATACATCTTATGTAAGGAATGTTAGTCATTGTAGAGATTCGTGAATTTGTTTACATGCTAATTTATGAGTAAGCGTGTAAATATTGACACAGATAGCAAAGATTATTTTATATATATTGTCATCCTACAACATATACACTTTATTGAAAGGCATATAAGTGCAATGGTGTTTTTATCGAAACAAGTATCGCCAAGTAATACAGAAATTGTATATTTTAGATAAATTATCCCTTTAAGTCACAATTATAAAATTGCCTTAAAACTGTCAAAATATTTATCGCTTTTATTTTAATACACTTTTCGTAGTTTGTACATGGATGAAATACAAAATAGACATATATAAATTCTTAGCCCTTTTCAAGGAAATTAAATGAAATAAAGCATTTGTTTTTTTACTTTCTATAAAAAAAATGCCTTATCTGATTTAAAAACATGTTCCACAACAGTTTGAATCTATACTTTAATTAATAACTATGGACTTCCTTAATGAATGTAAATAGTCTAGTTTCAAAAAAGAAAAAAATAGTTACATTTAATGACAACTGAAATAAGGAAGATTTTAAAAATTCATTTATTGGTTTTAATGTGGTTATAAAATATTAAAAAGAAATAGAAATCCTATAGAAAACACTTTTCATCAAATGGAAGTTTTTAGATGACATTAGGATTCTGTAATTTTATTATATTCCTAATAATAATAATAAAAGAACTCAAAGAAAAATCTTACATGCAGAACAATGTAATATTTTTCATATATTTATTGGGACTTGGGAGGTTTTCGGCATAAAAAAATGCATATTTTCCCTGCATTTTTTTAATGTTTGACGCTTTATAAATGTTTTATCGAAGACGTTTTCAAAAATTTAAACACTTATAGAAGATATAGTGCTTCTTTTCACACAGTGCACGAACGAGTGGTCCTTGTTGCAAAAATTTAAATACTAATTTCCAGGAATCATATTTTAAAATCGGTACCCAAAATATCTTTGCAACAAATTAACCGATTTCCTTGTTTTCAGCTTATAAATTTCCCAAGTTCTCGACCGATGTCTTTTTTTATTATTATTAATTTGTTCATTTTTTATATCAAAGCAACATCAGATTTAAAAAAAAACTCATACATTAAGTTTGAAAGTTCGCCATTTTGTTCAAAATGAAAAAAAAAAATCTTACGTATATTTTAGCGCATTTTTTAAATAAAAATTAACACAAACTTTATTTTTGAAAAAATTAATGTATGTGCTTTATTGTACAAAAATCTATATACTTCTACTTCGTTTTCTGATGTCAAAAAAAGTTCATAAAATATGTACTAAATAAAAATTGGCATTTTCAGTAGGTGACTACAAAACATACTCTTGGGAGATCTTAGAGATTAAAAGAAAACAATAATCCACATTAGGTAAATTTTGACATATTTAAAATATTATTTTTCTTCGTCTTTTAGATAAAAAAAGAAATTTTCAAACAATTTTAATCTTAGTAAATGCAACATTTATAAAGTTTGTGACACAGACATTTTTATGAAAATCTTATATAGGCAAATGTGGCAAGCTTTGCATTTTTTGTCATTCGTTATGGCCACTTTTTGTACGTTTTTGAATGAGTATTTTAAAAAAATGTCTTTTTTATATAATGGAATGGTCAAATTTGACTTGAGATGCTGAGAAAATATTATTTACATTTAAAATGAGAAAATGTCAGGTTGCAAAATTTTTCTTTTAATTATTCTATTTTCTTCTTTTTAGTACTGGAAACAGTACTAAAATATTTTTTGTAAGCAGTGTTTGATCTCACAACACCTAGTATTCACCTGATATTAAGTAAATGAAATTAAAATATCAGAATGAATTAAGGGAACTATACACCTCTAGATTTTAATTTTTCTAATAAATAAAAGCCATTCGAGTTCTGAACATTTAAAAAGCAAATTAATATTTCAGTGCTTTTCCGTTTTAAAGTATAACGCAGAGAAATGGCACATTTGTATGCGTTTTCCTTTCATTCAAAATTTTAAAAGCTTTTATATGAGGATAGAAATTACGGTACTACGGGCAAAACACATACAGAAATATGTTCATTTCTTGTGCGATAACTTTAGAGCACAAAATCTCTGAAACATAAATTTGGTTTCAAAATGGTCAGAAGTAAAATGGCTGTCATTTAATATAATAAAAAAGAAAACTGCCCAGTTAAACTGAGGGCATTGAGCTCACAGGCTATTCACACTCATTGTATATTGTACTCTTATTTCAAAGAATTTGAAATATGCCCCTCGAAAAATAAAGAAATCAACAATATATTAAGGGGGGTCATCCCCACGTTATCCCCTCATAGTTAACTAATGAACCCCTTAAACTAATCAGGAAAGTCTCTAATTACAATGAATATACATACAAAATATGAAGAAAATCGGATAATTCTGCATGAAAAACTCATTTATCCAAATTAAGGGGTGATTAGCCCCCCTTTCCCCCTTTATACTTAACCAATGAACCCCCAAAACTTTTCAGAGAAGCGCATTATCACAATGAACCTATATACAAAATTTGAAGAAAATCGGATAATTCTGCATGAAAAACCCATTTATCTAAATTAGGGGGGGTTATCCCCCCTTTCCCCCTTTATACTCAACCAATAAACCCCCAAAACTATTGACAGAAGCGCATTATCAAAATGAACCTATATACAAAATTTAAAGAAAATGGGATAATTCTGCATGAAAAATCCATTTATCTAAATTAAGGGGGGATTAGCCCCCTCTTTCGCCCTTTATACTCAACCAATGAACCCCCAAAACTATTGACAGAAGCGCATTATCAAAATGAACCTATATACAAAATTTTAAGAAAATGGGATAATTCTGCATGAAAAACCCATTTATCTAAATTAAGGGGGGATTAGCCCCCCTTTCCCCCTTTATACTTAACCAATGAACCCCAAAACTATTCAGAGAAGCGCACTATCACAATGAACATATATACAAAATTTGAAAAAAATCGGATAATTCTGCATGAAAAACTCATTTATCTAAATTAGGGGGGGGGGTATCCCCCCTTTCCCCCTTTATACTAAACCAATGAACCCCCAAAAATATTGACAGAAGCACATTAGCAAAACGAACCTATATACAAAATTTGAAGAAAATGGAATAATTCTGCATGAAAAACCCATTTATCTAAATTATGGGGGGTTAGCCCCCCGTTTCCCCCCCTTTATGCTTAACCAATGAACATCCAAAACTAATCAGGGAAGCGCCTTATCACAAGGAACCTATAAACAAAATTTAAAGTAAAACGGATATTTCTATGAAGAGCTATCGCGTTACGTACATACATACATACATACATACGTACGTACAGAACCGGCGGGCACATAAGCTCTCAGGCTTTGATAGCCTGTGAGCTAAAAATGGAAAATTTTATTTTTTGACGCGTTAAATGTGTGCTGCCGCTTAATTCTGAATAGCTGTTAAGTTAAAAAATCTTTTATGCTGTTGAAAATAATCTTCTGTAAAACACGACATTCTATTTTTTTAAACAATTGATGAAATTAAAATAGTACAAAAGCCATACTTTTAATTGTGCTGTTATTCTTATACAACGAAAGCTTGCTATAGATGCCTATCTTTCAAAATTTAAATTAAAGTACGACTAAGGCGATAATATAAAATTATTATACAATGTTGTTTACTTCCTGTTCTTCAGTTTGCTCAATTATAACTTGTATATTATTTTAGATTTATGAATTTGAAATAATTACATTCTAGAATTCTTTGAAAGATGTTTATCGAATTTTAAATATTTCCAATTTTGTTGATACAGTAAGCACTTCGTATGTATAGTTAAGTAAAAGACACAGTAAAAGATATAGTACAGGCATATATATATAGTAAAGTTTGTAGTACTCATTTGATTTGGAAAAAATTAAAGCCAATAATTTAAAATGAATTAAAATTCTTTTGCGTTTTTGAAAACTTTCAACACCTACATTCTAAATTATATATATATATATATATATATATATATATATATATATATATATATATATACATACATATGAGTTCATTTTATATGAATTTTCTGTGTTTTAACGGAAACTTTCTATTTTGAGTCGAAATTGCAAATTTAGCCGGAATAAACTGGAAAATTTCTTTTTATCCGTACTCGTTGAATGTTAAAAACGGAAATGTTCCTTCCAAGACAAACAAAATGAAATGTTCTTTTTCAATTGAGAAAAAACGAAAAAATTCAAGTTAAATATTCGTAGTTGATATTGGTCGGATGTGGCTAGTTGGTGTCAGGAATAGAGCATTCATCCTCTGATGGCCAGTACCGCGGTTCGAATCCGGCGGAAGGCACTTCCGCCGGATAAAAAACGAGTAATAAAAAACGAGCCATAAAAAACGAGTGTGATAATCTTCAATGCGAATACCTGTTCCGTGTAAATGTACATCAGTGTGTGTCATTTTTATTTAGATTTTGTCTTTAATATTGCGCTATTGCTCACATTTATTTCTAAAAACAGAAAATTTCTTGAATAACGAAAAATTTTCATCTTAAAAACAAAGAATACAAAAAAGGAAATTTTGTGAAAAAACAGAAAATAGACGACAACTTTGATGCCAGTACTTTTCCGTTCTTTTACAGATTTTTTTTTTAAAGTGTACTCTATAAATTGAACAATTTTAAGTATTTTATTTGTTTAGTAGCTAACCCATCCGGCGTTTCTCTTGATAATAAATTCAAAGAAATGTCAAAAGTTTGTATGATTTTATATCGTTATGTAATAATTTTAGTATGTAATACTTTTAGTATGAAATTATATTTTTAAATGAAAAATATTGATATTTAATGATAAAAGCACTCGTAAGAACACATTTTGTTGGGTTTTTTTTCCACGTAGATTCGTTTCATAGTTTAAAAAGAATTATTCTTGACCAAACTCTTTGAGATTGTTATCGGTTATTAAATATAACGATTTTACAGTCCACGTAAAAATTTCGTGAAAAATATTGTTACCTAGTTCTAAAAGAAATATATTTTCTTCTTGTTTTTTGTTTGTTTGTTTGTTTTTTCGCGTCGGTTCCTTCAACTTAACAATAAGAAAATAGTTATCATCTTCCGAACTCTCTAAAAATTTAATTGGTTATAAATATAACTGTATCCAAGCTCTCGTTAAAATTTCGTGAACAAATGCGCATATTTAATAGTAAAAAGATGTGTTGAAGCAGAGAGATACCACGCCGAAACCCACGCTTTTTGCTTTTTTTTTTCGAAAATTTCTCAAATATAATTTTTTTTAAAATACATATTCGAATGTTTCGAAAATTTTGCTGGTGATGCAAATCTGGTCTACTGAGAAGTTCTAAAAGTATTGTGTCGAAATACGGAGGTTTAGTTACTTTTAGCGTAGAAAACAGAACTTCTCCATGAGGCACGAAGTGACCTGCGTTCGTCGGTATGTCCGTAAGGGTTAAAATTCGTATTTTTAAAAATCGATTGCATCGTCGATTCGAAAAATGTTTTAGCTTTAAGAGCATATTTTTGGTGTGTCTGTACCTTTGAAATTGTACCCTGGAGAGGCGTTACCATAAGGAGAAAAACGTCTATCAGGAAACGACCTTTTTTGAATTATTTTTTTTTCAAATGGTTAACAACGATATTTTTTCTATTTGATTGCGCCATTAGAGATGTAATAATAAAGGAATTCCTCAGTGCTGTTAAATTGATTGCCTCTAGTGCTCAGCTTGAACTTTGCCTTTGTGCGGAGAAAGTATCCAGATTTTGCTGGATGATGAAAACAGTGGTGACACTGCAGAAATATCAATTGGTTATTAATCTCCTCTTGTGCTGCGCTTGAAATTTGCCTTTGTCCGGAGAAAGTATCCCAGATTTTTGCTGGTTGATGAATACAGTGGTAAGCCCTTATATACAACAGACTTAGATTTTTTTTTTTTTTTCAAATAACAAATTTTCAAAGGACTGTCAACTCACAGGAAGATTAACTAGCTTCGATTTAAAACGGACATATCATTTGAAAAGACTAGTACTTAAGAGAACTGATTGTTCTGCTTGGATTGGGGTATGAAACTTCTGAATTTATAAATTAATTTGTTTTACGAATCACACACACATATATATATATATATATATATATATATATATATATAGTCTCAAAATCCAAAATACCTTAATTAATGATTGATTTCTACTGAAAGTTTCACCTAAAATAATTTGTTTTCCATATCTAATATTTAAATCTTCTTCTTTATACATTGTTGATATGTATTTATAAATTTTCTGCTTTTCATCTATACTAATTTTCCCCTATATTAATAAACTGCCTTAATAAACTTTATTTATTTTTAACCTTTATAAATTGTCTTTATTCTAAATGGTTTTGTGTGTTTAATGATTTATGATAATTAATAACAACTTCATTCATTTCTTAATTTAAATCAAATATGCATCGATAAAATTCTATTTATTTATTTTAAAAAAATGTTGAGTCTTTTAATGACCATTAATAGAGACAAAAATTATAATATGATTTTATTAAGATCTCTTGACATTTTGATTGATTAAACGTTTAAAATTTAACTCTCTAATGTAAAAATAATTTAATTGTTAAGGATTAAGATGTTTGGTTAATAATTGAAATTAAGTGTTGAATTTTAATCTAAATGTTTTTATTCTTTAATATATTATTTTTATTAATTCTTAACTAACATTAAAAAAAAAGGAACAGCCTATTTTTTTTAATATCTGAAGTCAGTAAAGTTTGTTGACTCATAACAAACTTAAAATGATAATTAATCTTAGGAAATTGTCAGCCACCGGCATTAACAGCTAATACTCTAAACTTTGGCGATTTATATAAGAAGTTATTTATATTGATATATAAACAGTAATTGAGTTACAATTTTATATTAATTTTGAAGTGAGTAAATACAGATGCCAAGGCTCCTGATCTTACTTTCAGGGGAGATTTTAATGGGTAGTTAATTTTAATTTAAATGTCAAAGAACACAACGCTAATAAATTCATTTGTTAATTTAACAAAAATTATTAAATTTATACTTAATGTTTGTTTATTTAAAAAAGTTTATTTTGTTTAATTTCGGGAAATCTTTTAAAGGATTTAATGCTTTATCTTCACTATATTTCTCTAAAGTTCATTTTTGAATCTTTATCAAATTAAAATTATAAAAAAAATCATCGTAACAATGGTTTGGTTGATTTAAAACTACGAAATAACACACACAAAAAAAACTGCGAGTTTGGTTCTTCATTTCCTTCCGATGCGTAAATCGGGTTCTGGACATGCGCGAGAGCTTTTGACAGCTCGCTAAGAAAAAAATAAGTTTTTAAATAATATTTCGGCTAATTATAATAAAATTTAAAATCTAAGCTTCAAGTGCATCAGGATCGGCTTTAGACTACCCTCACCCAAAATTTCAGACTTCTAGCTAGCCATTTCAGACAGACACACACACAGAGCGAAACGAACCTGTCTTTCATTAGTGTAGATGATAACTTCTTGAAATAAAATATTCCGAAGATTCCTAATTATAATATTCCTAACATAACTATGAAAGTGACAATTTAGTAAGCGTGTACAAATTAAAGCATACATGTTAGAAAATAAAAATTTATTTTAACAAAACACTTTTACGGAATTTTACATCAGATTAATAAAAAAGCCGAATACAAAATACTGAATCAAAATAACAACAAAAATACTCTTTAAGATCTTTCCAAGCTGTAAGAGAATTATTTGATTGTACTGATACTGCATTAAAAAATGGTGACAAATTTTGACTAACCCGGTACGAGATTAAATTTTGAACTTAGCTGATTGTTAGTAACTGTTTCATCCTTAAAAAACCAATTTGCAAAAAAAAAATAAAAATAAAAAATAAATAAATAAATAAATAAATAAATAAACTCATAATAAGTTACAGAATTGAATCCTAAACTGATAATGAATTGGTTGTTTTGTATATCTGTTTCAAACAATGTTTAAAAAAAAATAATAAATAATAATAATAATAATAAAAATCCGTGAAAAACAGGTAAATGCTCTGGCAGCAAAGTTGCCGTCTATTCTTCGTTTTTTCACAAAACTTCCGTTTTGGTATTCTCCCGTTTTCAAGATGGATATTTTCCTCTATTAAAAACGGGAAAACTCTATCTTTAGAAATAAATGTGAATAATTGCGCAATATAAAAATATCTAAATAATAATTATGCATACTAATGCATGTTTACAAGGAACATGTATTTGTATTGCATATTACCAAACCCGTTTTTTATCGTCTTGCATTCTTCGGGATTCGGACCTCGGTACTTGCTATTAGAGTTGAATGCTCTGTCACCAGCACCATCTGGCAGCATTCAATGATTTGGTTATACAATTTGGGTATAACGATTTGATCAGTTATGAAAATTTAATTAGAATTTTTCCGTTTCCTCTCACACTCAATTTTGCACAGAAAGTTGTGTATTAGATGTTTTACTCTGACGGTACATTATGAAATAGCAATCAGGAAGGAAGTGAAATTACATTTAAACTGATTGCATAAAATGGTTACTATTGATGAAATAACAATTAAACTTTGCAATCATCAGAACCTTGTAAGATTCATTATTTATTCCCATATTATCGAAAAAAATCTTCAGAATTGTTACTGATAATATTCCTGTACACAGTTTCCTTTATTTATTATTTATTTGAAGTACTTTCAGTTTAAGAACAAGTTCATCTATGCTATAACCTTAAGTAAAATATCAAATTATCGGGCAAAATAATAGCATCCATACATTTATGAGAGTTAAAATAATATTCCATTTTTTTATAATAAAAACTTTAAAAAAAATCGAAATAAAGATTGAATGACGTTTTGTCAAGATTCAAGTCAATTTTTTGTTCAAATACGCTGTTTTTATTTTAAATTTATTCTTAATTTATGCCTTAATATGCAAAGTTACAAGCTTAACGATAAGGAAATAGAATCATACATGTTATTTTCCCATATAAATACTGCGTACAGTTATCTAAATAATATACATATCAATTATTTCATAATTACTTTACAATGTATACATAAAATGTAATTGATTAAGAAATGAATATGGAATATACCCACCGTTTCGAAAGCAATTTATTTGATTTTGTTATTGTTGTTGTTGTTCAACTAATACGCATAATAATAAATGAAAAATTAGATACTTACTAAAGATCCAGAAATTTGAGCGTATGACTGGTGATGTTAAAAACATAGAATTATCTTACCTTAAAAAATTGAACACTTACTTATTTCCATGTACTTACTTCAATACGATTTCAATGAAAATATAATTAATCGTTTCACATTACCAATCATATTTCAGAATACAATGTAAGCATAATATATATTTATTCTTAAAATACTGCTAATGAATACTCGTTATTAAAAAATAAAATTTGTAAAGTAACACTATTACAACATAGAGATCATTACATACGCCATTGTGAATAGTTTGAAAAATGATTTAATATCCTAGTTAGTCATTTAAAATTCCTGTAATATGCAACCCAAAAATAATTTTCTTAAAACTATGCTGTACATTACAAAAGTTTTTCAGCTCAATAATCTAAAATATTTATGTGAAAAAAAAAAAAAAAAAAAAAAAAAAAAAAAAAAACGAAATTTGAATCTGACTTTGATGCAGTATTAAATAATTTATTATCAGTGCTATAATTGATAAGAAATAAAAAAGTAGTACATATGAAATCAAATATAAGTTAAGTAAAATTAATAAAGAAACAAAGGTGCCAAAGAGTGAGTATTACATTTTTTAAAAAAGTATTGAAGTTACCCGAATAAGTGTATGAATAATTATTATAAGGAAATACTAAAAATATTAATTACAGGTTATTTTAAAGACAAATTTACCTTTTAAAGAGAGTGTACAGAGGATATTAAAAATTAAGCTATGTAATTTTATAACACGAATAATAAGAAAAAGTATACATAACATACATAGCACAAGCATACTCCCACACACACAAACATGTATTCATTAGTCGTAATATGCCTTAGAAAAAATATTATTTCAGCAATTCTTCTTCTTTTATTTATTTATAACTAAAGATATATAATTGTTTCTTATAATATGATTTAGAAATGAAACATTAATAGTGTTTTTTTTTTTTTTTAGAAAATTTGCTAGTTTAGGATTAGATTACACTTTATTGCTAAGTATATCAACAAATTGTTTTACGGTTATGAGTTATATTGTACAATTATACGATTACAAGAAATTGTAAAAAATGCCCTCAAATCAATGTTTTATCACACTGTTTTATCATAATGTTTTATCAATGCCCTCAATTAATGTAATTTTAATGTTATTAGAGTTTGTTTTCAAAATTATGCTATATAGTTAATCGTAACATAGACTATTTCGTATTAATTATACATAATATATTTATAGCAAAACAACCCTCGGCGAAACATATTAGAATAAAATATCGCCTTACGACATATTATTTCACTGTTTGGTGTTTTAATAGAGCTGGATCAACAAGGATATTCACTTAACAATCGTCATTACAAGGATTTGATGATTATTTAAGAGAAATATTAAGCTGTTAATTCATGATCCAGTTTCTTTATCATGTCTTAAAAGAAAAGATTAAATATACTTAGCATTATAAAATATCAAATATTAATTAGTTTATATATAATTTTGTTTAGTCATACTACTAAAATTCCTACAATAAATGTTTTAGTACGCAGTTGTTAAAAATTTAATAATCGTAATTCCTGTTATCATTATTTAAATATTATGACATAAAAGTTTGTTATATAGATCTAAACACTTAAGTAAAAATGAGTAAATTTATTTTCTGGAGTTTTTAGTACAATTTTAAATTTTAAATAAGAGTCCTCATCATGCATAATTATAAGAATTAAACACAATGCAGTAAAAAACATGCTTTTTAGTTTGACATGCTTATTAATATTTATTAACACCATGCTTCTATTAAACAATTGTTAGATTGTTCAGTATAAGAACTAGTTTTAGAATTTCTACAACATATCGCAAATTATTTAAATCAAATTTTAAAATAAGGGTATGGTGTGTAATTTTTATTATGAAATTGGTGGTAAAAATTGGATTTCTGAAGATAAAATGTATTTAGAGATTATGATATTTCGTATCCATAACGATTTAATAGGCATATCTATATTATACAGCAAAAACTTGTCCATGAGTAACGTTGACGTCATATTGACGATGGCAACACCTGACCAATAATTTTTTTTTTTTTTTTTTTTTTTTACTTCTAAACATCGCACAATTTAAATTTTTACACCGTCGAATAAGAAAAAAAAAATTCTTTCAAATGCAATTTGTTGAAAACTGTAACGCAGTTTATTGATTTTTTATGGTTTTTAAAATAATTTTGAAGCATAATTGTTTTTAAAAACTATCTCTATCGCATGCAGCCCGATTACGAAAGATTAACTCATAAGATTTGCACATACAGCAATATGAATAATTCAGCATTTGTTTCCAGCTAATATTCCATAACGACATTAAAGCTTCATGAATAAATAAATTAACAAAATAATATAGACAAATTTAACAGACATGTATCGAACTATGCACTTAAACCGCACTTAAATTATCAAACTATAACTAACTATGCACTTAAATTATCAGAATCAAAAAGGCTGCTGCAAGTAGCAAAATCTTTGGCGACTTCTTCGGCACTTAACTCTCGGCATGTGACTAATACGAAATAATTGCTTTAATAAATTTCAGAACTTTATTTGAATGCATAATTGATATTTTCTATATAAAAATGATTTTTGGTGTTATTAGTTGGAAATCTAAATAAATAAATATATATATATATATATATATTAAATGTAAAAAAATCTAGTAAAGTTTTCAATAAAAAAAATGGTTTTCATCTATATTCTGTTGTAATCCGGGAAGCCCGGGTTGGATCTCCTAATCTATTTCAATAAAAGAAAGTTTTTGTCTATATGTGTGTGTCTATTTGCTTGTTTGTTAGCAATGGCTAGAGTGATCTATCGTAAGTAGTTATCTACAAATTTGGTTCCAGATACACGAAGACAGGTCCGAATATACTTACGGCTCAGACTTTGGAATTTTTGATTCGATTTATTTATATTCAAATTTTTATGGAATTTTTAGCGTTTTTTCACGTTTCGCGGCAATTTTTTGACATTAGAAAAATTAATCTGATTTCAAACGTTTAGTCCAATACAGTAAATTTATTCCTAATTTCAATGAACTTTATTCGGTGTTCGTACAGCAATTTTTGAATTTTACACAATTTTTTAAGTCACTTTTTCGGTACTTTCTTCTTTATAAAATTGTCTCGGTATCTAATCTTTTTCACCAAAAGGTAAATTTTGCATGCCTATTTAGAGGAAACCTTCGGGAACCATTTAAAAAACGAAAATTTAAAAAATATATATATATAAGAGATTTTTTTCTCAGTTATTTTTTAAACATTTTAGCAAACTTTTGTTTTTCCCAGAAAATGAAGAAAGAAAACTTTCCCGAAGTAATGCCTCACAGGAGAAAATGATTGATAAGGTGATTCTGAAAGAGGTTACGTCCGCTTATGCTAGATTTTACTTTCGAAAAAATTCGCCAAGGCACAGAAATTTTCAATTTCATTTTCTTTTTTTGGCGAAGAAATTTTAAATGTTCATAGTTTTGATTATATATTTTTTATTTCATGTTTCTGACGAATAAGCATTTTAACAAATTATTTTTGTATAATTGAAACTTTCAGGTTAGTTTTTCTTTTTTTGCGAAGATATTTTTAAGAAGTCAGTTTTCTATTGTGCTTTTTAACGAAATACGTTATTGTTACGATGCCGCGTATTAACGATATGTCCCCGTTA
The DNA here is from genome assembly GCA_963931845.1 of Maratus michaelseni. Lineage (NCBI taxonomy): Eukaryota > Metazoa > Arthropoda > Arachnida > Araneae > Salticidae > Maratus > Maratus michaelseni. The sequence continues at coordinate 374,326,648 of OZ007586.1, forward strand.
TAGTGATTGTTGTTTTAACGGTTTATACGGCAAGATGAAATTTTCAGGTTAGGTTTTATTTTTCAGAAGACATTTTTAATTGTTTATATGTATAAAGTTATTTTTTTAGATTTCGCGTATTAACGAAGAGTCCCCGTTATAGTGATTGCTGCATTAACGATCGCTCTGTACGATGCTAAAGGCACTGGGCTCCCACCACTAGGTTCGTTTGTATATTATATTTAAAGTATTTTAGGTGCATTTAAGATAATCCCTGGCAACTCCGAGCGCGTATGCTAGCATAATATAAAATAATGCTGTTTTAGATAAATTTATGTTTTAACAAGAATTGTTCTAAAAGTAAGATAACTTTACCACTGCGTAAAGTAAATTACAATTAATTTTATTCTCATGAGCTGCTATGTATTATGCATCCGTATTGTTGATTATTAGGTATATATTTGAAAAAAAAAATATTAAGTTAATGTATGGGGAATGCTTTTGAAGAAATGTGTAAAGAAAATAAACAACCCCTTAAAAAAATCTTAAGCTGTAGATTACAGTCAATTTAGCCCCTTTGAGCCGAAAATAATCGTAGCGCTACACAGAGTGCCACAGCAACTCTATTTGGAGCCTGGTGAGAAATATTTTGTTTGGGTTTCTACTGATAACTAACTGCAGCTATAAAGCACCTTTCAGTCTTAACACCTGGCGCCGATGCACCACTCGCACCCTTGCTGCTACTCTGACCACACAACCGTTCACTTAAAAAAATCTGACAATTTTCGCGATGAAAATATTTTTCCATCAAGAAAAAGTCGTCACAAAAATGTAGCATATGTTAAAGTTGTTCCAGAAATAAAAGCGGATAATATTATTATAATTTTTCCAGTTTATATTCAATTTAAATAACTCAACAATTCGCTGCTTATTTCAACAAGTTTTAGTTAGCCTTTTCAGTGATTAAAGGAGTCGGACAATGCATTAGTAGCATACACAGGAATTTTATATTATATTTTCTATTCAAATTTAAATATTCATATGTAATTTTTCTGTATTACACTTGAGAAAAGTAATGTTATTTTCAGTATAGCATTGATTTAAGTACAACTGGTCTACAACTAACCATTTAAAAGATAAGCTTGAATTTATTTGTATTGAAATCGTGTACCTGTGAAATGATATATGTTTTAAATTTGTATAAATATTTGTAAAAAAAAAAAAAAAAAATTAAAAAAAAAAAAAAAAAAAAAAAAAAACGGACACGTGTCTGCGATTATTTGTATAGGTATAAGTGTGTATTATATATGAGTAGCTTATGCGAAAGCATGCATATAAATATTTATACAAAATATTATTTTTGAATAGATAAAAATGTTGAGTAAATTACGTTGTGCACCTTGCCCAAGAGAGGAACTTTGATATACTATACGGCTAAAAGTCACCGGGTATTTTCGAATTTAAAGATTTTGCGGAATATCTAGAGAAATTATTGACGCATTCTTCTGGAAATTCAGGAATATACAGAACATGTATGACATCATATTTCCAGCGAAGATTTTATCATTAAGGTTATTAGGGGACCAACAACAAATTGAGTAAAAAAATAATATTTTCAATCTCCCTGTAAAATAAAATACTCTGCATATGTAACTCACGACTATATCATTCTTGTGCATAATTTGTGTTCATTTGAGTAAAAGTAGCAGATAAATTAATTTATATATAAAGGCTTATTAAAAAATAAATTAAAAAAACGCAAGTTTTTTGTTTATAGCATATAGGATTTTACCAAATTTATTGCCACTTTCACAAAACTTGACAAAGTACAGTGGGTGTATTTAATTAAAAATATTTTAATTAAGGTAGATATATATTAAATGTTTGATGAAATATGAGCATTTGTATGAAATATATTTTAACTGCGCATGCACTAACGATAACAACATTTTGTTTGAATACTTTAGCAGTCAACTATGTAGGGCAACTCATATAAAAAGGCAAGTCGAATATCGTGAAAATTCAGAAAGATATCGGCGATATAGTGAGCTGAATTTCAGTTGTTTCCTAAAAGTAGCTAGATGATAAGGGATTTTCTCCAAATTGTTATTTTTAATTTTTATATATTTTTAATGTTTATTTTTTATTGATGCTTTTGCTCTTCTAAGAAAATCCTCAGAACTTGCCCATTCCAACAACAACAACAAAAAAAAAACTATTAAGATCGAAGCATCCGTTCCAAAGATAGACGTTGACATTGGTTAAATACTATAACTCTTTTGTTGGAAGTCAGTTAATAAAAAATGTCAATTTGTGTAAAATCCCTTATCATCCGGCTGCTTTTCGAAGGCAACTGAAATTCACCTCAATATATCGCCGACATCTTTCTGAATTTTCACGATATTTGACTGCCCTTTTGCCCTGTATAATTGACTACTAAATTATGCTAAAAAAGTTTTGTTATCCTTCGCGCATGCGCAGGTAAAAATTATTTCATACAAATGCCCATATTTCTTAAAATAATTAATATATGTATTTTATAATTGTAAAATGTTATCTACTGTTATGTAATGTGTCAAGTTTCCTGAAAGGGCTTTACATTTGTTTGAAAACTATCTGCATGCTATAAATAAATAACTTTCGGAAATTTCTTCAGTTTTTTAAAGAAACCTTTATATCTCTATTAATATGCGTGGTACTCTTACAAAAATGAACACAAATGTTGCACAAGATCCACAATGTCATGTACTACAGATACAGGTCATTTCGAGTATTTTATTTTACAGTGTGATCGCAAATATTATTAATTTATTCATTTTTTTTGTTGGTCCCATAATTGTTTTCATGATTAAACATTCTCTGAAAATTATAACGTCAAACTTATTCTTTATATTTTTGAAGTTCCAGAAGAATTCGTGAAGTATTTCTGTAGATATTCGACAAATCGTCTAAATCGAAAGTGTCCGGTGACTAACCTTCGCGACAAAAAACCTTGATTATTCCTACCAGTAAATTTCAACAGAAAATTTTGCCTTGTGTAATCACAGCATTTCTGCGATTCAATTAGACGAAAAATTCCTCTTGGAATTACCGGTGAAAAAAGATGAAAACTTTTGTAAAGGACGCTCGTCGCGAAAGGATTTATATTATGGATTCAACTGCCTATTGATACAGTTGATTTATGCTATTCCACATAGCAAATATTTAGCGTCTAAATTAGCAAATTTGCGATACAGATGATACAAATTTATTTTTATGCCTCAATTATTTAAAAACTCTAAAAGCATCACCATATTGTGAGTGCATAGGCTGTAATGTTGATATTCAGAACCTATTTAAATTATATTACGCTCATAAAATATAAATACTCATGTTAATTAAAACAGACATTAAATCTAAAAAAAATATTAGGTTAATTTAAACAATGAGGTTAAAATAAAAGTATTATTATTATCATTTAACAATATGTTTAAGTTTAATAAATTTAATAAATTAATAATTTAAGTAAATTTAAAATCCATTGTTACAGTCAAGCTTAGAATACTTTTTACATCTTCAAAAAGTATTAATAATAAACATGTCTATTGAATATAATTGTAGTATATATAAAATACGCAAGTAAATGACATCATTTTTACTTTTTACTAAAATTTAATATTTTCATGATAAACTCTGATTTTGTTTTCCAACTCTTAATTACTAAACAACACAACACATTTATAACTTTTATATGGCATATGAACTTGTTAAACACATTTAACCTATTAAAATTGAATTTAGTTGCAATTAGTCAAAACTGTAATCAAAATTAATTTGCCAAATAAGAAATAAAGAATTTTTAAAGGCCATCATTATATCATAGACAAAAAACACATTTTTTTCCCTTTATTTTTATTAAAATTGTTCAGAATTGTGTTAAAATCCTCGTTTCTAAAATTTAAAAACCCTCAAAAATATAATGTTTAAATCATGTTATGAACAAAAAAATTATAGATAACTAGTATTATATTTACGAAATTACGTGGTACATTCCTTCTAATTTTATAGTAATGTTTACAATTACAAAATAAAATGTACTCTATAAAATCTAACCTAAAATCTAATGTTTAACGTATATATTTTAAGATTTATTAATTTTTTATTTCTTCTCTAGTTACGTGTTGTTTAATTTTATATAAATATTTGTTATAATTTTAACAACTTAAATTGTGTTAATGTTTTATATTTCAGGAAAAATAATGATTGGAAATAAAAAAGTAAAACTTACACTGCTAAAATTTATTATGTTAGCTATTTCTTTCGTCCAAAAATGAAACAGATGAAATTAAGTTTAAGTTTTATTTAGAAAACGGTTATATTTCACACTTTGTCAGAATATAAGTTTAGTTTAAAAAAAAAAAAAAAAAACATTAAAACGGAAATAAAACGAATGTATGTGCAAAAAAAAAAAAATAATAATAAGCAAGACAGATATACTTTTAGAATAATTTAGAGGAAAAGTTTCCTCAACAGACATGACCTCAAAAATTATGCGCTGATACTGATCCAAAATTAATAATTTAATTAATTAAATAAAAGTAACTTTAATTTCCATAAAAGTACTATCTATGAATGAAAGATACTTTTGTAAACTTTCAGGCTTTAATTTTAATTAAAGAATACCAAATTAAAGATTGTTGATACAATAATCTTCTTTAATTATATCTCGATATTGAAAAGTGAAATCACAAAAAATGCCGGATTTTAAAAAGATAAAGTTGGTCGTACAACGTTTTCAAAAATAATTAAATGCAGAAGATACCACTGTATATATTTATTAGGATTAGCGAATGTTTAAAATATACCTGTAATGGGTCTGGAGCAAGCGACACATCTCTTTGCAAAGAGTTCACCAAAGCAGTCAGCACAATAAGGTTTGTCGTCCCGGGATGTGAAACGTTGGCCAGCCAGACATGTGCTGCAGTTGGTACAGCAAAAGCATTCCCTGTGCCAAGGCTCATTTCGATATGTTACACCCCCACTGGTGATAATCTAAACGATATATAAAATAGTAGTAAAAGTACATGTTAGTGAGATAATAGTTTAAGTAGAGTAAAATAATTATGTCATTAAAAATTTTTTAGTAAAAAAAAAATTAATAAAAACAAAAGCAATTTTTAAATACTAATAAAACTGGCTAGCGCGTCTGTGTCTAAATATATACTGTATATATTACTAATTGTTCATCATTAAAGTGCTTACAAATTTTAATGACTTATTAAAAAAACGTAACCATTTCAAAAGCTAGTTTTATACATTCAGAATCTGTATAATATATTAGAGTTAAACAATTTTTATAAGCTTTCAAACTCGGGTTTAAATTCAAATTTCGAATTTCATATAATTGTGAAGTAAGTAAAAGAAAACAAGAACGAAAAATCATGCGTCAAGCATAGATTATATAGCACTTTCCAACGCTTCCAAAATAATTTTACAAATCATACCGTTTAATAAGCTAAAAGCTAACATCTAAGTAAACAATTTGGAAAACGCATAACATATTTAAAAACGTAATTTCAGGATTTTCCAACATATACAATATTCGGAAAAATATCCGAATACTTTTATTCAGCCCTGTATAGGATCTATAGATTTTTATATATACTACATAGGATGATAATTTTAGTTCAGTTAGGAAACGCGTAGCACAGTTTAAAATTCTCCGTCTGGAGTTTGTCAATAAACGGAAATGTGTTCGCGAACTTTTGTGCTGCCCTGTATAGGATCTACAGAATTTATACACACCACGTAATAGACAAAAAGCAAGTTAAAATTAAAATCGCGTTCAATAACTTAAAACGCACTTCCAGGAATTATTGTTAACAGACAGTAGAGAATTCTTTTGCGTGTCCCTGTAAATGAACGATGACTGCTATACACGCAATATTCCGTAGTAAGTCTCTTGTAATGCACCTTAGTGATCTATATAAGTGTCAATGCATTTAAAATAGTGAAACATTATTTAAATAAACCGCAGACGATTTTTCTCCATAGACGTAATGTAACGGAATTATTTTTACTGTCCCTGTAAAGTAACTATAAGTGCTATGCACACCCTGTTCCATATTAAGCTTCTTCTAATGCACCTTAGTAATATATATAAATTACAATGCGTTTAAAATAGTGAAACATTATTTAAATAAATCGCAAATGATTTTTCCCCATAGACCGCAATGTAACGGAATTCTTTTGAGTGTCCCTGTAAAAAAACTATAAGTGCTACACACTTCCGTTGCAATAGGGAACATGCTATAGATAACGACAATAACATATAAAAATTGCAGAGAATTCCGAGCATATTTACGGGAGTTAGAGCACGGACAGACGGCAGACGGCAGACGGCCAGACGGCAGACGGCCATACGGCCAGACGGCAGACGGCCATACGGCCAGACAAACCGAAGTCATAAGCACTTTTCAACTAGGTTGGAAAGTGCTAAAAAGAAGAAGGCGAAATAATTTTTACAGAATTTTCACAAAAGGTACCCAGGCTGAGGTTCAACAAAACCCCAAACCTTGGTACTTACAAGGACATAAGAAAGTCTTTAATTAAAGCCGGATGCAGTCTCGGTATTTGATACATTAGAATTAGGATTCTGATCCAGATGAAAATTTTAAACTCGGTAGGTAAGCAAAAAGCTTCCAGTATCTGGATTTCAAAACGAATCCGAATCTACCTATACAATCTATGCAAATTTTGGAATGATTTTAACATTTATAAGGAAAAAAAAATTACTTTAATAAACATATGGATAAATGGGAAAATAGACCAGATGATAATAGATAAATCCTAATAAAACTTACAAGAAAAATATGAGTAAATTAGCCTTTTAAACGAAATGAATATTATTAAAATGAGTTTGTCCCCGTGAAATTTATGCCTATATATGTAAAATAAAAACAAGCCTTTCCGATTCAGTCAGAAGAGTAGGTTGATTTCTTTATTTTATGGTACAGTCGAACCAAAAAAAAGGAGAGAGAGAGAGAGAGAGAAAGAGAGAGAGGACATTACATTTTAGCCACCAAATTATTTCATAAAATATCGGAAAAAGCCATTCGACTGGAAATTATATCTTCTTTCAATTTATGTTAAAACAAAAAGGGGTCGCTTTGGGGTCGTCTTTATACTGAAAGAGTACTCTGAAATTTAAAGATGAAAACACATAATTTTGACAGCATATTTGTCTTTCTTTCGGTAAATTTTACCTTAGGATACCAAACGGGAAGTCATTCGGACAAGTAGTTTAGGCATTATGAGGGTTTAAAATTTGGAACTGCTAACGTAAGCACATTTGTAATTGTTGCAAAACAGATTGCAATGCGATGAATTTTTTAAGCATAATTCAAGCACTACTGGTCAGGATGAGCTGTAATTTTGGATTCGCATACTTAAAGCTTCTAGAAATCGATATCTGTAAAAACAATTTATAGGTTACAATTCATAGTTTTTCGAAAATTCATTTCAAAATTATATACAGGGTGTTCCAAAATTCGACCGACAAATTAAGAGGGATGATAGAAGGCATCAAGAGGATGAAAACTTACTATAGAACATAAGTCGCAAACCACGTCTAGTCGGAGAAAATCGCAAAAAATGTTATGAAGGGTGTGACGTCGAGTAGAATAAAAAGGGCCAATAATAAGTAGAAAAACGTTTACATGACGTCAAACATGATTACAATGCATTGCAGTTCAACTTCAGAAAGGTGACGACGACACATTTTTATAGAAATTTTTTGAAGTTGCGGCCACGAAGATCACTGCACAGCCAACACCGACGGACGAAGGATTGCCGGACGCGTTAAAAAATATTCCTATAAAAATATCTCGTCGTCACCTTTCTGACGTTGAATTGTAATGCATTGTATGCATGCTTTACGTCAAATAAATGTTTTTTTTTATTTATTATTGGCCTTTATTGTTCCACTCGACGTTACACCCTTCGTAAACATTTTTACGATTTTCTGCTACTAAACGTGGTTTGCGACAACATGTTCTATGGTAATTTTCATCCTCTTGATGCTTTCTATCACCTCTCTTAACTTGTCGGTCGAATTTTGGAACACCCTGTATATATTTTTAAAATTTCGTAAAAAAAATATGAGTTGTGACTTATGATTTTTCTAGCAGAAATCGACTTCTACAAGGTTCAAATATGGGAATCCAAAGTTACAGCTCATTTCGCCAAGTAGTTCTTGAGCTTTTCTTTAAAAAACTGCCTTCATTGGAATCTGTTGGAATATAGATGTATCGAACATAGAGCTCGAAGCCAAAGGGGTTCGTCGATAGCCTCAGAGCTCCGGGCCCAATCCTTCCCTCACTTCGAGGTGTTTAATTTGTAAATTTTTCCTTTTAAATTTGTCCGGTTTCAATTTTCAGATTTTTTTCCCATTTCTACCTGGTTTCCGCAAGTGTCTCGGTATAAATGGGACGTAGCAAAGAACCATCCCGCGAAACGCCACGCTCCGCGAATTCTGCGGTGGTCTCCCAGCTCACGCACCCACCCCCGACCGCCGCCCGAGACGAACATAGAGCTCGAAGCCGCAGGGGTTCGTCGATAGCTTCAGAGCCCCGAACCCGACCCTTCCCGCACTTCGAGGTGTTTAATTTGTTCATTTTTCCTTTTAAATTTGTCCGGTTTCAATTTTCAGATTTTTCCCCCCTTTCTACCAGGGCTTCCGTAAGTGTCTCGGTATAAATGGGACATAGAAAAGGACTATCATGCGAAACGCCGCGCTCCGCGAATTCTGTGGCGGTGTCTTCCGTATGATCCGCCTCAGAATTCGCAGAGCGCGGCGTTTCGCATGATGGTCCTTTAATCCGTCTCTTTTATACCGAGACACTTGCGAAAGCCAGGAAGGAGGGGAAAAATAAATTTCTGAAAATTGAAACGGAGAAATTTAAAAGGAAAAATGAACAAATTAAACCCCTCGAAATGCGGGAAGGGTTGACCCCGGGGCTCTGAAGCTATCGACGCAACTATTACAAATGAATTTAACATTCTGGGTTCCTTTTTAAATCTTCATAATTCCTAAACTTCTTGACCGAATTACTTCACGTTTGGTTAAGGTAAAATGTACCGAAAGGGCCAAATATGATGTCAATATTAGGTAATCGTGTTGAAAATTTCAGAGTTTGGTAGAATTTCAGTATGAAGACAGCCCCTAAGCTTATTCTTTAAACATAAATTGGAAAAAAGACAAAATTTCCAGTCGAATAGCTATTTTCTGTTTTTTCTGTGGCAATTCTGAGATTACAATGCATAGGGTTTTCTCTCTTTTTTGGCCGATTGTACATACATCAGATTTAATGCAAATTAAAGAAATTTGTCTCACCACTTTTAAATTCCCTATTTTGGTGATAAATGTAGGGAAATTTTGACTTAGGTTTACGAAATTAAATTGAATGGATAAGAGGTAATTATACCCAAAATGTTAAAAAAATGTTGAAATCATAGTTTAAAAATCGCCGGTAGGCTCTAATATAACTCAAACCATTCAATGAATGTTATCGAAAACTTTTGTGTGTCCCTGTATACGAACTATAAGAGCAACATCTTGATTAACCAACTCTTTCAACATGTTTGCAAGATGAATACACTTCCCGAATTAGATTCGAATTGGTTCAGTATTTCGGACGTTATCGTGATGACAATTTTTTTTTTGTGTGTGTCCCTACAAACGAACTATAAGAGCTACATACTTGATTAACTAACTCATCCATGATACGTGTATGATTCTTAACTACGTTATTTACTTT